>OY728127.1:348263507-348904807 GCA_963277665.1 Viscum album | reverse complement strand
AAATAATTCCTTCTATATGATGAATTTATTATTATCACGGTAATTAACATTCTCTTTATTAATGATACATTTATTACTAAATATGTAATTGATGTTATTAAATATTATTCACAAAATTAAATTTAAAAAAATAATTAACACAATATAAGTCAATAAATTTAATTTTTTTTATCCACATGAAACATTGAACTCAAATGGAACTGTGATATATTTTTAATAAAACATTAATATTATATATTAATGTTAAGGCCTAATTGTTGAATTTTAATGATGAATAAATGTAACCACTTTATGTAATACTTATTGAATAAAATTAGTGAATAAAGATTAATTTGAACTAAATTAAAATATTATATCTAAAATAATAAATAAAATCATTTTATGAATACCAATAGATTTTCCAAGATTAATGTTTTATTTAATGAAAATGTTTATATTGAGATTTGACAATAACAAAATATTCTGAAATGGAAAAATACCCATACAAAGAAGAACCTATAATTTATTATTAAAATTGTAATATAAGATATGTAGCATTATATGGGGTTTTACTGAGGAGGGAGTGATCCACACCCCACATGTCATCATTGATAAACAGATCAATATAAACTTCATATCTATAGGGACCACATTGACTAGGCCTATATATTCAACCTCATTGAAAACATTACCATAACATGATTGGACTACACATATGCATGTAAATCTATCTATTTGATGTGTTCATTTCTATAATGAAATTGGATCCAATCAATAAAACATTCTGAGGAACATTTCATATTATTGCCCTCAAAAAATTACATAATATCTTTGATTCCTATTCAATCTACGTAAATTTACATTAATAATGAACCATATGCTTTATATCATGTATTACGACCCATTGATTAGATTCACAAGATATTACACTATCAGTGTAATGATAGAATCATCCCTTCATGCAGACATTAAGTGAGTAGAGGACACCACTACACCCTTATGGACCAGAGATGAATAAATTTGAGTTCTAAACATTCACCATTAGCCATATAATTGTTAACGGAATCTTATGAATATATTTTATTGAAATTGGCCACCATTATTGTCCATGAACACCATCTATCTATACAAATTTATGTCCAAAATGAAATTTAAAATGGATTTTGTTTGATCATGCGAGCCAGCAGATACATCTCAATCAATGTTATGAAACCCCTAAATGAGGATAAGGTGCATAATTATAATAGTAGGACAAAATATAGCGAACTGGGTGTATTCATCAACAGAACTAGTGGATGTGATTAGTAAGATTTCCACTCTTAACTATAGAAAACAATCACGATTGAGGTTATAAGGTCCTCAACCTTCGTACCCATGATAACATTGATGTGGAAAAATTTGTGCTTGTAATACCTATGTCAAGAAAAGGATATGTATTTAAAAACAATATGGATAATATTATCCATAACCACATAAATTGGTAAAAATAATAGGCCATCATGAAAATGACACTTTTCATTCTATCATGTGTGTGTAGCCTACCACACAAAATTTTCTAAAGGAGTATTATGCTTTAGGGAATGTAGAATAGGGATCTAAAAATGTACAACCAAGCAGGGGTGCTAGAAAGTCCAAAATATTGTAATTTATTGAATTATATGGTGATGAACAGACCATTTGTGTTTTTAGACCATATTTTATTGTCAGTTCCAATGAAGGCTTATCTACATTCCATGAGGGTGTTAAGAGGAGGGAAAATAACATAATTGATGGGGATTCTAAAGATAAAATTAGAAATGGAGTAGTTATTCCCTGAAGGATATACAACCATAATATCTTACAGGTTACTGTAAAAAATGGTATGGTCAATAAATTGATGTGGGACCACATGCATTCCATTCATTCAAATTTTACTTTGATATTATTGAAATAGTGCATGCTAGAAGTCCAGATCAGTGAGGTTAAGAAATAATAAATTCCCATTATGAATCATTGTGGTGAACGAGAAATAAGTAAACTATAGAGAGAGGTCAATAGAACCTAAATGGTTCCAATTAAATTTTTTAAAAATAGATTCATCAAAAATAAAGATATCATTGATTTCCATGTTACCTATATTTGTGAGTTTGATGCAATCAGTTCACACCTCAGAAAAATGTTTTCACACATGGATAAATTAATTCTAGATGGGATCTCTTATCGTTATTTAATTATAATTTAGGCGACATGTAGGATATAATTATATAGAGTATTATGATAATTTTAATTTGGTTATATAATTTATCAAACACATTCTAACAAATTTATACATAGACCTTCTTTTCCACCATGCCTTTTGGTTGATAAGTATTGTGGAAATTTCCCCATGGTAGAAGTCTCTGATATTAACCAGTAATATAGGTATCCCATAGTAAGTTAGGATAAAATAAAAACAATTATTTCGAATAGTATATGATATACTTTTTTCATTGACACTGGTATACAATTTCCAAATATGGTGAAGGGTTTATTCTAGCTCGATGATTTCCCATCCACTTATTTTTAATGGGAAAATATATATTTAATAGTAGACATGGTTAGTGTTGGATTACAGAAGAAGTAGAATATAATATTCATAACCATGGTATAAGGGTATAACAATACTTACACCATCATCTATGCATTTATAAATTAAGATATTGAAAACTTAATTAATTTATATTCTCATATTGTCTTCAACCATATCAAAATGAATACTATAGTGTGGAACACCTTACTTGAAAACCCTTGATAATTGAATGATACCTATTGGGGTTCATTTTTTATAATGTGAAACCTATTTTTAATATGAATGTTTCATAAAATTACAGTGAATGTAGTATAGAAACCATAATTATTCAGGAAATCTATGATAACAATCAATTCGAGGACATTAAAAGATTTTGAGATCTCAATACTGAGGGTGAAATTCATATACCTTTCCCCATCAGGATATCACATTATGATGTATTGAAAAGGAAACATTTGAGGATGAATCATGGGAAAAGTCAAAAATTGTTTTCTACAATGATGTATAAGACCATGATCCACATTCTACCTACAATGATTTTTCTAATTATTTTGGGAACTGTGTTCCTAATAGAAAACATATCAAATCAATGATATCAATGATTTTATACATCATGGGTATTAGATAAATGTTGTTAGATTAAAGAACATAATACATGTATGCCTGATTTATAAATTTCCTCATATAATTACTCCTCACATTATAAATTATGTCCCAATATAACATGAAATATTTTTTTGAACCAATCAGGACTAGGAAATATATTAATGCTGAGAATGAAAATTTATATTTTAACATCACCTTTAGATAGAGATATGTTTTTTCATATATTAATATTATCCTTAATGCATGGTCCTATTTTATCATTACTGATATGTGTTAAATAAATACCATCATCAAAGTAAATATTTTCAAATTAATCCATCACTAAATTAGTGAATTCATTTTTGAGGTTAAAATACATCCATTAAAACTAATGGAATTTATTCCACCCCAAAAAGACATTATTTTTTCATATTGTAGAATAATATTGAATTATTTTCACTATCGTATAAACACTATACATTTATTTATTACTAGTAATACTTCCTTAAATTACCTAGATCACTTCCAACATAAAAAGGGACCGAAATGATTCCCATGATGTGTTATCCAAGATATGATTTTTATGATGGAATAATTTCAACTGATTTTATGTATCGTTATTTTCATGTTCCATCATACAAAATACTTTTCACTCTACTCCATCATGAATATTTCAATGTTTTTAAATTATAGGGATTATACTAATGGTTTTATTCAAGAGATGTCATTCATGGAATCCCAAACATTTTCCCATATTATACAGTGAATATCAATTTGTTGTTGCACATGAAAGGTATATGGTCATTCCTTGGTAGTTCCCTGAGAATCTAAATGATTATTGTATTTTTTTTTGAATGGTATTTGAGAAGGGTTATTCTAGGTACCCCAATAGTATCACCACCATAACTAATATGGACTAGGAATCTTTCAAACTAACATGTCTACCTAAAATCTAGGGTGAGTATGCTTCAAGTGATGTCTTCCCTTAAAATAAGGGCCTGAAGAATTTTTCGTCCACCAATAAATTGTGAGAAGTCATGTGATAATAACCTGTTTATTTTGGATTAGGTTTTTTACTCAGTTCAATTGAAAATATTGATATTACCATGTATATTCAATATGTGATTCTTTTCCAAATAAAAAATAATCCCAACTCCCAACGTAAATATATTAGACTAAAATAAGTGGTGGAGGAATAAATAAAAGGGATTATAAGAGTAGAAACGTATATTATAAAAGGCACAAGGATAATCCGGGGATCATTACTTTATGAGATGATATGTATATTATCATGCTTGGGGACTCATAGATGATTTATATTATTATATTAATAATTATTTTATGTAAATTTATATATAATGGATCCCCAATTGAAGTCCTTCCACTTTTCAAACATCATATGTGGTTTACTAATTCCAATTGGTTGGGGTTTTATGTCAAAATTAATTGTATAAGGGTTATGTATATGAGGTTGTTCCCCTGAAAATGATAGTTCCAGTAGAGAATCTTAATTTTTTGAGTGCTTCAGCATATTTTTAGAGGAACTGACTATTGTTTACGACCTAAATGATCCTTCTTTATTTAACATTTTCCAATATTCATTTTTCCCATGGGTGTTTAACATCCCACTAGGTTACCACTACCATTATTTGGAATCATCATATTGTTGTTCGGTTTAAGAGGATGATAGTTTATTATATAATCTTCTGAAAATTTTTCTAATGTGAAGAAATTGATAGTCGATTATACTTGATCAGTGGGACAATCCTATTGAATTCTTCCTATTATACATTATGATGATTAAACATATAAAAATTTATTTCCAAATCAATAGGATAATATCTTCCTAAAAACTGGTTATATATCATATCATCCTTCCCAAATGAAGAAGGGTTTTATTATGTGTGCAATGTTGTGGACATCAATAAGGTGTCACCATAACTCCCATATATATATTAGGCCTAATATTTAGGAATAAACGACCATATTAATTGTCCATACAATTCCTATGAGGGTCATCATGGGTCACCATGTTAACATAATGTCTATCCTTCAGAGCATCATGTCTATATGATGGGGGTCATTCATGCACGCCAATACATTCTTATTAGGGGTCACCACAAGTGCCATAATAGTGTCTATGTAAGTCAAATAATTATTTAACTCATATTATACAATTCCAAATCTTGTTAGAGCCTCTTGGTTTTAATATTCTCCCTCTTGATTGGTTTCATCTTATTTTTTTCTTCAAGATGGTGGTTCTCTATAAATGGGTTTTATATTAATTAGAATAAGGGGTTTATATAACCTCTTCCAACTCAATAATTGATATTAGTGTAAAAAAATTATTTTCCATCCGCATCACCATAATTTCAATGAATGTGAGTGAATTTTAAAACTATCCTGAGGGGTCGTGCATAATGTTATTCCACTACAATCCTGCAATAAATATGTAAACCTTTCAAACAAAATATTTAGAACCATGGTTCAGTAATTTTTTTGAATGAAAAATATCGTATTTTATCCTTCTATTTTCTATTTTTGTTGGAAACATCATCACTCTCCCTTATTTTATAGAAGCTAGGATATTAGAATCTTTTTTCACTCAGATGAATGGTGACCAATGAAATTGAAATTAAAAGAGGAATTGGAATTCCTCACATACATATCTCAAGATTAATTATATAATATATGGTTTTTATAAGGTAGGATGACATGAAGTCCATTACTAGAATCCTAGAATAATGCCTAGTTCATAGGATTTTTGTTTTTCTATCAATACTTCTATGGATTCAATTTGAAGAGGTATATCCCCAATATATATTTTGGTTCTAACACAACCATTTATGCATTAAAATATTAATAAAACCACATCACTAGGTGTTGCACACATTTATAGGATAAAAATTCTAATATAATTCCTTAATTATCGAATATATATGCTTCCGGGAGTCTATCCAAAAGCTCGAATCCTTCATTTTGTATACCTATTAGAGGGATGGAACATGATAGTTGACTTTACTTGTATTAATCACCCTCCAATAATCAAATCCCTAAATTTATACAATCCCTTGAGTAAGTGTAATTAATATTTTGTGGTTTTAACATTTTTCATCATGTAAACTCGCATTGATGGATAATTATTATAGTTTCACCCATTATTCGACAATGTCTTGATTTTTTAAAATGTGAACATTGCACAAATTATTGATTACATTCAAATAGGATGGAATGTAAAAATAATAGAAGGTCAAGTTTATAGCTAACTTGAAAACATTCATGATGTTCATCCATTGACTAAATGATTCATTGGGATCATGATCCAATATGATTGGATTATTTGATGCAAATAAGTGAAATAGCTCATGGTTACAATATGAAATTTTCATATTCAATCTATTTCTGTTGGATATTTCAAGGAAATATCAATGTTCTCCATGTGATCAATTTTTTTTAACTTTTCTTCCTTCAATTATATTTTTGTAATAGAATTATAATTTTAAATTATCTATGTAATGAAATAAATATAAGATATATAATAAATATTATTATTTATTATTTATAATAATTAATCATTTATCTCATTAATATTAAGAGAAATGAATACATAATTTGATTATTGTGAAGAACACAATTTTTATGATAAGATGTGATTAAATTTAGTTCAATAATATTGAAAAATAATCAAATATGATACTTTAATGAATGATAATGATATTTATTTAATTTTTATAACTATGTAATAATAATCCAAAATACTCAATTCAAACATTCTATGGAAAATTAAACATTCAACCGCATATATATGTGGAAATCCACCTCAATGTAATGATTAATATTCATTTTTCATTTCATCTTCAAATTACAAGGATTGAAATTAGGGTAATATTAAAAGAAAAATATTATTTTTATGACATCATCAAGGTTAAGGTATGATAAAATTCATATTACGTTAATGATATGTCCAAATAAATGGTTATCTTTAAATCAATATTTCAAATTGAATGATGTTATAGGAAAATTGTCTCTTCATTCGAAGTACTATATTTATATGAAGTATATTCCCCTTGTATTTATTTAAAATTATTATAGTTCAAACTAATAACCACAAAATAATATCATTATTCTTCTTTTATACTGATATTACAACTGATCTACTTCATAATTATCCATTAATCATTTTGGGGTCGTGTTTGGGTCATTTTAACCATGTACTTGAACAAATATATGAATTTCTATTGTCAATGAATATTATTACATTATATTATGTATATTAATATATAAATATAAAAATAAATATATTTTTTTATGAAAAAATATATTATAATTTAACTCATTAATTTAGATATCACCATCAATTTGTTAAAAATCAGTAAAACATAGTCATCACCAATTTTCACCTCATGAATAATAGAAAAATTGACATGAAATTAATGTAAATATTTAATAAATATCATAAAAAATAAATTATGGAAACATAAATGATATAAGAAATATTGAATTTCGGTAAAATATAAATACCAACACCACTTTTATGAAGCTTGTTCAACACAACAATGATTACATACCCTCAATGATGGAAAAAGTGAAAAGTAACTAATATATGTATATAATGAATATAAATAATTAGTATAAAGGGATATAGTGGTGAATAAAATTATTGAGAATATATATAATGAAATTAATTTAATTATTTAGTATTTTTACATCATCTGTAGAAAGAACGAGAATTGAAGAAATGATTGTTGTCTGAAAGTCCATTATTTGACGCATGTTTGATTTTATGATGTAATTTTTATTTTGTGGTGAATATTTATCATATTCTAGATATAAAATAAATAATTATATATTAATAGTGTAATTTAATGTACAATTAAATTGTAATGCCCCGACACTAGATTTCCAGAGTCGGTGCATCCTTTTAGTACATTGGCATGATTACAATGAATCATGTCCCGAAAGACCGATCAATTTAGCAGTCTTGGAAAATAGATTACATACATGAACATTACATTAAACTTTCTAACATAGAACAATAAAAAAATAATCCTTTGAGAATTCCAATTTTTCCCTTAGATTAGCCATTCATCTCAGACATAAAACACTTATTGGGGTCCTAGAAATATATAACATAAAAAAGGGGTGGCCTCAGAACCTCAGTAAAGGTAAATAATTTCGCAGAAGATAACATTAAAATTTTGAATGGGGAATAATTTAAAACACCTTCCTTTACAAATAATAAACATGAACACTTTATAGATGAAATATGAGCTAAGTAAATAACACCATAACAAAACATAGTCATGGGTGTCCTACTATTCGAATAACCACATGAACCATCAATATTATTTTCAAAATGAGGTAATGTATAATTCCAGACATTATGAAACATTTGGTCAAGGCCCGACCAAGACGTCTAAAAATTATTAAGGCCTTAGCCAAAACCATATATCTAATTGGGAATGGCCTCGACCAATTCCACATCTAATTGTCTTATGAGACCTATCAATGCATCGTGGAGCTATACTGGGCTCAACCCATCAGTCACTATGTCCAATAAATTCCTCATATTAAAAGGGTGAAACATTACATAAACATTCATTTTAAAAATAGTATATGAAATGTCAATACATTATCCATAAACCACAAATGGTATAAAAATATCACATCCACAGTCAAACATATCACAAACCCGTCGATACAATATGGAATATTTTCATCATTATAAATCAACTTCAGACAAGTTTAAAATCTATCTAAGGATGTTGACATAGAGGAAAATGATTCGTAAAACTCTTTGAGAGAAATACACCTCTTTCATGAAATCATTTGTAAGTCTCCAAAATTATAAATGAAGTCATTTAAAAGAATTTTTTTAATAAAAGTGTCCCATAGAACATTGAATATTTTTAAAAGAGTTATCATTTCAAAACATTCATGTCAATATAAATAAATCCTTAAAATCGTTTTGAAAATATGGACGTTAATTAAAAGGGTTTAGAAAGATAAAACAGAAAAACACATAACATGGAGATCCTGTTAAATAGACCCCCAATAAAACCTTAAAATATTTCTTTTGAAAACATTTTTATGAAATATTTGTATCTATGATAAGTATGTCCTAGAATATACTTACACATGAACAATCTTGGATAATAATGACATTGAGGAAATTACCCTCACCTTGCACTTTCCATTTGTCGAGGGTACATTTAACCTCCTGTATAATGAAAATAGTATGTTATTATGTTATACAAGATCCATATTCAAATTTATTATATCATAAGTTATTCATTTATGACATTATACAACCCATTTAATAATTATTTCAATGTTAAATTAACATTTTCGGTAATAATCACTTTCTTTATTGTGCGTGTTTTAACTTGTTACTCATGATTGTATCACATAGATCAAGATTTAAATACTTCCATAATATAAAACATGATTTATATATCATATATATTTAGAATAAAAATATTTATAATAGACATATATATGAAATGGAAAACACTGTTTATGGAGATGGTAATCCGTACGTACGCATAAACATTGTTTCATTTTAATATCGTATTGAACAGAAGTAAGTGAATAAGATATATGATAGTACATAAATACATATATATATATATATATCCAGTAGAATTGTTATGTAATATATTACATAGTTATTAGTAATATATATTTTTATAATTGTTGATGAATGGTGAACGTGGAAATGAATCTCATCGTGTCATGGAGACGGTAATCCGTATGTACGCATGAGCGACAATATCATTATATTGATTTAAAATAGTATGTAAATTGAAGGTATATCATAAATAAAGAATAATTAACATTTTATATTTATTATTTACATCAATTATACATAATTATTATTCCAATCCAAATAACAATGTATTGAATAACAACTACACCACGATGTGGAGGCGGTAAGCCGTACGTACGCACGTATGGTGCCATGTCATTCATAGGATGGATAAAATTATGAATATGGTTGTACCATATTTATAATAACATCACATTATATAGAATATAATGGATTTATCGTTTTATAATTGAAACAACAAAGAATGAGGAAGTGGAAGAATAAAAGAACTTGACAGAGGTGAGGAAATATTTACCTCTTCTTGGGGTTTTTCCTTTTGATTTGATCAAAAGGGATACATAGGTTGGCTTTCCGATCAAACTATGGACCCTAGGATCAAGTTATGTATGTTTGGAGGATATTTGGGTAGGGGTTGGCCGAACAAAATTCATATGGGGGTGTGATTTTGGGAGAAGGGGATGTGCCCTTTTATAAGAGTGGTGAGAGTCACTTTAGGAAAAGATTAAAGTATTACTTTATTATACTATCATATTCGGTTTATAATAATTAAAAATGAATTTATTTCGAGCCTTAGGTGGTTATGGGTCGAAATCCTCTCAAACAATATGTTTTAGACAAGTTTTGGATACATTGTAATCCTATCTTTTATATTTAGCTGTTAGTAAAATAGTTTAACTTTTACCATGTCTTCTTGTATTCTTAATCTGTATGGTAATAAACTTATTAAAAACTTCAAAGAGAACCTAAAGTGTCTCATTAATGAAATTTATAATATTATTTATGACATTTGGCTGAACCATACATTTTGAGGAATATTATATCAACCAATAATATATTATTTGTTTTAAATATTATTTTAATTAAATTTTGACACTATTTGGTAATTTATTTTGAAATTTATAAAAACATGATTTCTTCTAGAAGGATACATTGAATCAAACCTAACATGACATATTAACCTATAAAAATCATGGATGTAATAACAATTTTGAAATTATATTTATTTTAATTTTTATAATACCATTTTTTTGATTTTTTCATTAATAAGGTAATTACTACATCATCATTTTGTCATTAATAAATTTAATTATTTAATGTATAAAAATTATAAATAAAATTCCATTATGTAGGAAATATTTTTGGATTTATAATGAATATTTATAGTCGAATTTATCTTATTTATATCCCTATATTAAAAATGGTTTAGTTATTAAACTTTGATTTTAACACTTTTAACTCTTCTTCAAATAAAATAATAATAAATGTCTTAAGCTAATACATGTGGACCTAAAGGGTAATATTATATTACTAAAGTTGTTTTTGGTCGAATTAAACTTATCCAATATAATTAGGACATTTTTTAGTGAAATAATAATATCATTTTTACCGTTAATTACCATATTTTCATTTAATTGTGGAAAATAAAAGTAAAAAGTTATTATTCACGAAAAATTATTTTTATCTTATTGAATGACATTTTACCCATTCATATTAACCGTGTCTCTATTATTTTTGAAAATAAACTCATAGAAGTGGTAAAATTATGTTTTATGTAAATTTTTAAATGCACCAATGAGGTGGGTAAAAGACGGTAAAAAGTTCGATAAAAATTTTATATGTCTAAAATTATTATAAAATTATTTCAATTAATTACATTTAAATTATATAGGTATTATGTATCTATTTTTACAGAAAATAAATTTAAATAAAATAAGTAATTATTGAAATAAATAGTCAGTTTTGAACAATAACTCGGTGTTTTTCACAATTCATCCAAAAATGAATGTTTTTAGAAAAATACAAAAAATTCACCATAAGCTAATTTTTATATTACAAATTCAAAAATGAATTCTATTTTACCAATTTCAAAACATATAATTTTCATTAATTAATTTAAAATTAATTCTCATTGTCAAAACCAAGAATCATATTTTTAAGAAATAATATCTATCAAAGGATTGACACTTGTTTATGTCCAATTTCAAAGTGAAATTACATACAATGACCATCATTGGATTATATTGTAAAAATAAAATCTAATTATACATTCAAACCATTAAAATTTATATTTCAACACTATAAAATGTTTTGATTAAAAAATTTGTTTTCATTTAGAAAATATTATTTTTCATTATTCACCCAAATATGAATGTTTTCAAAAATAAACCATAAATTTATTAAAACTAAATTATTATGTCCTGATTCTAAGGAAGAATATTATTTTTTCAAATTGAATGTATAAAAGCTTCAAATATTGGATTTAAAAAGGGTTTTCCATTAAAAGGTGGTAAAATTCTATATTTTTAAAAATACTTATTTTATCTAAAAAATGCATTTGTTCTGACGTTATATCCAAGAAACACATAATATGGATTATAATATTATAAGGATTATATAAAGTTCAAAATTCAGTTAATATTATTCATAACTTATTTTTAACAGCATGTTTGGTTTGTCATGGTGTGCTTGAACTCAGTGTTTTATGTAGTGAAAGTTATTGGATTACATTGAAGAAATAACGTACTATGAAATATTGGGGGGATACATTTTCCATTATTCAATAAATTGAATCCATGCCATTTGAAATTATTCTTTGAATTTAAAAGTTTGAAAATAAAAAATACCATTGTGGGAAAACCCACATTGGAAATTGGGTTAATAAAATTTAGTCTTAATAAGAGGAAATATATATATATATATATACACATATACTTGACAAGTATAGTTTCATACTTCAACTAATTCCTACCACAAACTCATCTTCTGATCGAAATTATTTAAAAACATTCTATTTATCAAAATCGTATAAGGTTCCAAAAATAATGAATTTATAATTCATTTGTAAGACTATTTCAAAAACTAAATTATACAAACCAGTACATCACACAGTCCAGTCGTAGGTGATGCACAGTTGTCGCTCTTCGGCTGCGGGTTCAAGTCTCGTGGCCTTGCCAAACTTCACTATTTGTCACCCAACCTCTAGGTTGTCCTTTTTCTAACAATCCAAAAAATAACCTTCACAATAGTATCTAATTTCAATCTTAATTTATTCCAACCTTTAGACTTATCCAAAATACATAAAACCAAACTCTCAATCCAAAATGTATAAGGAAGTTAAACACAATGAGGATCCTTTTTTCCAGGTAATAACATGTGAATGCCTTCATCATGTATTCTTTTAAAACACCATAACATCATAAATTACCATAAAACATTATTGGTTACGATCATGCTCCATTATTATTTATGGAATACTAGATATACTCCTTCTATCAAAAAATGTTATAAACTCCAACAATGATGGAATATACAAATCATTAATCAGTTTCAAGGAAGTCATGAATATTCAATATAATTTATCCAAGTCAACCATCTCTTATTCCAAAATAACTTCCTCATTATCAGGACCATATTAAGGATTACCTTTACTTCAACCATGTTTTTTCCAAAAAGTATAGCATTATATTATGTAACTTTTCCAAGAAGCATATAATCTAAAATCTTCAATAAAATATTACTGCTGTAAAATCATTATTTATCTACATAATTCATGTAACTAGTATACTGTTTATTCAACACTCAAATGAAATAATTCTATAATAACAACTTAAGAAAACTAGTCATTATTCTTCATCAGAGGTAGTATCATAACATGATTATTATACCATAACATCATTTGTGGTGTACTCTTATGAATGGGACATTGATTCACATAGTGTCTCAACACTATTCAGATGAAGCGTTTTACATTTGAAAACTTTTTCTTATGCTTGAAATCACATACTTGGTGTCCTTTTTTCCACATTTATAACAAACTCTCATTCCATTCAGGAATTTACCAAGGTGAATCTTCCCACATTTATCACATACGATAAAATCATTCTTTTCTCTCTTCCTTATAGCCATCTTTATCTCTTCTATCCTTTTTATCTCTAGCTTCCCATCAATGCCATAGGACTCAGAAAATTCTTTACATATATTATTAACCCATGATATTATTTCTTCATATCTTAAAAATACATGGGAGACTATATCCATTCTAAATATGTTGGCTTAATACCAGGAAAGATATGATCCTTATTACTCTTTGGATTATACGTATTGCTGGAGTTCAAATTCCTTCTATTGGGCACCATTTCTATACAATGTCATACGATATGCCATTTTATGAATTGCAAGGAATAATTCCAAACATGTAAACTAACATAGATTTAACAGTTTAGGGTTATAATCCATAAACATATTTTCTTTGAGGAGGTATATACTCATAAATCCTTCATAATTATTTGTAATGAAAATGAAAATTATCCTATGCATATCCCATGTGAGTGTTGTAACCAAGAGTGCCGCCAGACCCGTTGTCGTGAACCAGTTCTTATTCGAGTCTAGCTCACCACGGTGTTTTCGGGTTTTACCCCTAGATACATCGATGCCAGAGCCACCTCTACCTGCTCGTATTCAAACAAAGATTTATTTTCTTGGAAAACTCACAAAATCTCTACATTACCAAAATTCTAGGAAGTTCTTCTATAATAATCCTAAAATTTTATCTTAGGGTAATGTGCTCTAATCAGAGTTTATCTAAATCTAGTTTCCAAGGATATTGATAAATTCGTCTGATACCAACTATAACACCCTGACCCTCGATTCCCAGAGTCGGTGCATTGTCTTAATACATTGTCATGATTACAAGGAATGATGTCCCAAAAGATCGATCAATTTAGCAGTCTTGGAAAACATATTACATACATGAATGTTACATTACAAATTATAAAATACAACAAAAAAATAATCCTTTGAGAAAAACATTGTTCCCTTAGCTTAACCCTTCATCTCAAACATAAAACACTTCTTGGGGTCCTAAGAATATAATAAATTAGAAAGGGGTGAGCACATATTCTCAGTAAGGGTAAATAATTTAGCTAAAGATAACATAAACAAATGCATGGTGAATAATTGAAAACACATGCCTTTAAAAATAATAAAAATGAACACTTTATGGCAGAAATATGAGAAGAATAAATAATTCCATAATAAAACATAGTCACGGGTATTCTACTAGTCTAATAACCACAAGAACCCTTAATATTAATTTCATAATGAGGGAATGAATAATATCAGACCTTCTGAAACATTTTTTCAAGGCCTCGACCAAGATGTCTAAAAATGATTAAGGCATCGGACAAAACCATTGCTCAAATTGGGAAATGACTTGGACAATTCAATGTCTAATTATGTCATGAGACCAACCGATGCATCGAGAATATATAGCTTGCGCCTCCTGTCACATACTATTTCCAATATATTCTTTATATGAAAAGTTTGAAACATTTAATAAACATTCGTTTTATTACTAGCTTATGAAATGTCAATAATTTATCCATAAACCATGAATGGTACAAAAATAACACATCCATAGTCTAACATATCACAAAACCATTGATACAATATGGAATATTTTCACCATAATAAATCAACATCAAATAAGTTTAAAATTAATCAATGTATGTTGACATTAATGAAAATGATTCATAAAACTCTATGATAGAAGTACCCCTTTTTCATGAAATCGTTTGTAAGTTTCACAATTTATAAAGGAAGTCATTTACAAGATATTTTTGAATAAAAGTGTCCCATACCACTTTTAAACTTTTGAAAATGGTTATCATTTAAAACATTCATGAACATATAAATAAATCCTTAAAATCGTTTTGAAAATATGGACATTAATTAAAAGGGTTTAGAAAGATAAATCACTAAAAAAATTCAACCTGATGATCTAGTTAATTGACCCTCCCATAAATCCTTAAAATATTCTTTTTGAAAACATTTTTATGAAATATGGGTATCTATGATATGTAAGTCCCAGAAAATACTTACACATGAACAATCTCGGATAATAATGAGATTGAGGAAATAACGCTTACCATGCACCTTCCATTGGTTGATGGTACATTTAACCTCCTATATAATTACCAAAGTATGTTATTAAATTATAAAAAACAATATTAAAATTTATTATATCATTCATTATTCATTTATGAATTTATACTATCCATTTAATAATTATTTCCATGTCAAATTAACATTTGGGTTATAATCGCTTGCATTATCATACGTGTTTTAGCATGTTACACTTTATTGTATCATATAGATCAAGACTAAAATACTTACAAAATATAAAACATGATTTATATATCATATATATTCAGAATATAAATATGTATAATAGACAAATATATGAAATGGAAAACACCGTTTATGGAGAGGGTAGTCCGTACGTATGTATAAACATTGTTTTGTTTTCATATCGTATGGGACAGAAGTATGTGAATAAGATATATGTAAGTATATAAATACACACACACATATATATATATCTCCAATAGAATTATTATTTCACATATTACATAATTATTAGTAATATATACTTTTATAATCATCGATGAATGGAGAACATGGAAATAGATCTCATCACGTCGTGGAGACGGTAATCCGTACGTACGCACGAGCGACAATATCATTCTTTTGATTTTAAATTGTTTGTAAATAGATGGTATATCATAAATACAGAAACATTAACATGTTATATTTATTATTTACATCAATTATAAATCATTATTATACCAATATAATTAATAATGTATTTAATAACAACTACACCACGACGTGGAGACGGTAAGCGATACATACGCACGTATAGTGACAAGTCATTAATAGGAAGCGTAAATTAATGAATATGGTTTTACCATATTTATAATAAAATCACATTATATTGAATATATTAGAGTTATTGTTTTAAAATGGAAACAATAAAGAAAGAGGAAGTGGAAGAAGAAAAGACCTTCAAATAGGTTAGGAAATATTTACCTCTTCTTCAGGTTCATTCTTTTGATTTGATCAAAATGGATCCATAAGATGGCGTTATGATAAAAAAAACACCTCTAGGATCACGTGAGGGATGTTCGAAGGATATTTGGGCAGTGGATGGCCGATCAAAATGGCTTTGGAGGTGTGATTTCGAGAGAAGAGGAAGTGACCTTTTATAAGAGGAGTGAGGGTCACTTTAGGAAAAGGTTAAAGTAATAATTTTTTATACAATCATATTCGGTTTATAATGGTTTAAATGAATTTATTTAGAGCCTTAGGTGTTTATGGGTCAAACTACTCACCCCAATAGGTTTTAGACATGTTTAGGTTAACATTGTAATCTTAACTATTAGATATAACTCTTAGTTAAATAGTATAACTTCTACCATGTCTTCTTGTATTCTTACACTACATGGTTAATAAACATACTCTAAACTTCCAAGAAAACTCTCAGTGGATCTTTAATGAAATATATAAAACTGTTTAATACCATTGGCCGAACCTTACATTTTTTTCAATATTATATCAACCAATAATATAGTATTTTTTTTAATATGAACACATGTAAATTTTGGCACAATTTGGTATTTTGTTTTTGTGAAAGTCATATAAACTTGGATACTTCTATCAAGATAAATTTAATCATACCAAAGATGTCCTATTCACCGAGAAAATTCTTGGATATCATGAAAGCTTTAAAATTATATTTATTTTATTATTTATAATACCATTTATTTGATTCTTTCCTT
The DNA here is from genome assembly GCA_963277665.1 of Viscum album. Classification (NCBI taxonomy): domain Eukaryota; kingdom Viridiplantae; phylum Streptophyta; class Magnoliopsida; order Santalales; family Viscaceae; genus Viscum; species Viscum album. The sequence goes on along the minus strand of OY728127.1, from coordinate 348,887,247 downwards.
AATAAGGTAATTAATGCATCATCATTATGTCTTTAATAAATTTAATTATATAATGTATAAAAATTATAGAAATATAAAATTATGTATGAAATCATTTTAGCTTTATAATGAATATTTATAGCCTAATTTATCTTATTCATATCTTTATATTAAAAATGGTTTAGTTATTAAACATTGATTATAACTCTTTTAACTCTTCATTAAATAAAATAATGATAACTGTCTTAATCTAATCCATGTGGAAATAAGGGGAATATATTATTCCTAATGTTGTTTTTGGTAGAATTACATGTATACAATATAATTATGACATGTTTTAGGGTAATAATAATATCATTTTTACCCTTAATTACCTAATTTACTTTTTACCGTGGTAAATAAAAGTAAAAAGATCCTATTCACAAAAATATATTTTTATCTTATTGAACCGAATTTTACTTCTTGATATTAACTGTGTCTCTCAGAGTTTTGAAATTCAACTCACAGATGTGCTAAAATTATGTTTTATGTAAATTTGCAAATGCACCTAGGAGATGGGTAAAAGACGGCAAAAATTTCGATAAAATTTTTATATATTTAAAATTATTATAAATGGAATCCAATAAATTTTATTGACATTATATAGGTATTATGTATCTAATTTGACCTAAAATAAATTTTAATAAAATAATTAAATATTTAAATAAAAAGTCGATTTTGAACAATATCTTAGTGTTTTTCACTATTCATCAAAAATTGATGATTTTTAGAAAAAATACCAAAAATTAACCCAAGATAATTTTGATATTCCATGTTCAAAAAAGTATTCTATTTTACTAATTAAAAAACATATAAGTAGCATTAATTAATATAAAATTAATACCCATTGTCAAAACAAATAAGTGTATTTTTAAGAAATAATAACTATCCAAAGATTGGCACTTGTTTATGTCCAATTTCAAAGTGAAATTACATACAATGACCATAATTAGATTAAATGGTAAAAATATCATCTAATTATAATTCAAAACCATTTAAATGAATAATTCAACACTATAAATTATTTTGTTTAAAAAAGTTGTTTTCATATAAAATATAGTATTTTTCACTATTCACCCAAATATGAAAGTTATCAGAAAAACACCAAAAATTTATTAAAACTAAATTATTATGTCTCTTTTCTAAAGAATATGTTTATTTTGTAAAATTGAATATATAAAGGCTTCAAATATAGGATTTAAAAAGGGATCACAATTAAAAGGCGATAAAATTTCATTTTTTGAAAAATACATTTTTTATCTGAAAGAAAAACATATTTTTTCTTACATTATGTCCATGAAACTCTAAATGTGAATTCAAAATTTTTAAGGATTATATAATGTTTAAAATTCAGTTAATACTATTCATAATCGCTTTTGGACGACTAGTTTGGTATGTCGTGGTGTGCTTGAACTCAGTGTTGCATGTAGTGTAAGTTATTGAATTACGTTGAAGAAATAACGTACAATGAAATCATGGGGTGTTAAATAAATGACATCTATTTTAATGGGGTTTGTTTTTAGTGTAACTCCTGTAGGAGGGGTTTTCTTGGACTCATTTCTGATTCTTTTAGATATGTTTCTAGTTGGGAACCTTGTTTCCATTTTATGGTGTTATATTAATTAATTTTACAATGGAATTTATATTATACATTTTCATGTATTTCATGTGTTAAACTAAAAAAACCATGATGGTATCTTTCAACATCAATTGAAAAAAATATTATCCTAGTTATAAGTGTTTTTAGAAACTCAATATTCAATCGTTGATTGAATATTGTTCACCTGAACAAATAATTTTACTACATTATTCTCTTGGATTTTATTATTTGGTATTCAATTATATTTTAAAAAAATTTACAATGAAAACACCTATTTAGATGACTAATTCATTATGATTTATATTTCATTTAATGTATATTGACAGCTCGAGTCTCCTTCCAAAAGTTATATTGTTTCAAATTTTACATCTTCCTTCCATTCATGGGTTCTAGATCACTAATATCTTATTATTAGGTATTTTAAGGCCTATTTTTTAAATCTATGTCTAAAAAATATATTTTTTGTTACTCATTTTTAAATGTATTATTTCAAAAAATTTATATTGAAAATAATAAAAATTGTTTTTTATCATTTTAATATTTTTTTTCATTGACTTCTCTTTTCTCCAAGAAAAAATTCCTTTACTTATAAGGATCCATTAAAATAAAATATTTCTTTAAAAAAAATCAATATATTTCTCATCATGATTTCATCATTTACCTTTTAAGGGTATATGTAAGTGTTTTTCATAATCCAATGTTGAAAATAGTTTTTAGAGATATTCTAAACTTTTGCCACTATTTCCCATAGACTTTCAAAATTCTTGGGAATAATGGGGTTTATGAGTCATGATATATTTTATAATATCTTTTTTCATTTTCCGAATTTAATTTTGGTTATCAAAATTTTTTATTATAATGATTACATTTAAATAATTATTTTATAAGGGTGTTTTTTATATATGTTAGCATCATTCATTGTTTATCAATTTTATTGCAGTCATGTTATTATGAAATAATCAAACATATTTCTCAGGATAGACTTTGATCATGTTAATATAGTATTTACAATGAAATATTCATATTTCTCTGTATGGCGAGAACATCACATTTATTAAACTTCACATTAGATGTTGTTCACTTATTATTTGTCTTATTCTATTGATATGGGGAAATTAATTAGTGTTTCATATATGGTTTTTTCATTATAAATCATTATTTTCATATAGAATACATATTTTATAACTATACTAATTGTTTATTGTAATATTTTATGATCATGTTATCTGTTTTTTGGCATGGGTAAATGTATTGTCATTCTTGATTATTATTGACTACCAACAAAAGTTGAGCAGTTACTAATATTCAAAATTCTTTATCTTATGTATAAATATATTTTTATACATAATATGTTCCATAAAGAATGTAATGATAATTCTAGTTGACTCACATTCTAAATTAATTATACATAATTATGTGATGGTTTGGTTTGTGATTATATATCTCCTCGATGAAATGATAGGTAGCATGAGGAAAACCATGTAGGGTTTGGGTGAGCACATCTTCCAATTGTATTAGATCAAAACCTTTTCTAATATTCTAATGAGATCCTATACATATACACATTTTCATTGTTTTTAGTATATATTGTTTTAATTTTAACTGTATTATTTTTTACCTGAAATTAGGTAATTTTGTGAAGAATAGGTGTAGAGCATGTTCGGGGCACAGTTTGACCAAACCATTCAATCAATCAAGAAAAATACATGATCCCAAAAAAATTTCATGGTTGGTGAATGGTATATAAAACTCTGTTATCTCTTTGTAATAATTTTATGAGCCCTAGGAGGAGGTGAAAATCTAGGGTCACAAATTAGAGAAAATAGTTTTCCATTTACAGGAAACAGTGCATGTGAAAATTTAAACCCAAAAAAATTAACATAAATTTCCCAAACCCCCGTATAATATCCATAAACACACTATATCAACACTAAAAATTCCTTATGATTTTATAGGATCACATACAATTAAATTTTCATTCCAACCGTAATTATTGTTGAACAAAATATCCATTTAAGGATCTCCACCTCTTATGAAAAAATATTTTCATCCAATTTGGTTTCCTCCCTCCCTCCCATCATTCTATCATAATTTTATGGGATGTTTTAATATTTTGGTAAGAGATATATATCTAGGTTTTTATGGATCTAATCTACTTGATTTTTGATCAATGATTCAAATCAACATCTCATCATTCATCATGATCATGGTTCTTCAATGTTAATTGTGGATTTACATTGGCGATCCATAATCAACTATCTTCAGTAAAGTTGTATAAATTTCAAATCCCATTGTATTGATTTAATTTTTTGAATGTAATTATGAATTTTCATCTTAAATGATGGTGTCATTTCATCAAAGATCCAATTGACATAATTTAAATTCCACATGATAATGAATTTGGTAATATTTTGGGAAATATGAATTGATAGAATTGGATTAATTAATTTATCAATTAATTAATGAGATATTTTTTTGTGGAATTGATGGGAAAATGTTTTTTCTATAATTTCTCAATTGTTGGGATTACTAACAAAATTAAAATGATAATAATGGAATTGACGTCTTAATTTAATCAGTTAATGTGTTATATTGTTTAAATATTATAAAATGGTTTTATAGTTAATTCATCATATTATTCCATGTGATAAAAGTATTGAAATAGGATTTTATTTTTATAGTTGAAATGGTGTACCATGATGTGAAATATGGAAAGAGGGTTAATTTTGATTAACATAAATAAATGTAATATGTTTGATATATGTGTGATTGATTGATATTCGAGAGTGGGACACTGACTTATGCTCCAAATACCCTAATTTGATTGACGGATATAATATTGTGGTGCCTAGAATAATTATTCAAATACTTATTTATTGATAAATGGATAAAAAGGTTTTGAGATAGGGACATATGATTCAAATACTATTTGGATGATAGAAATATCACTATATGACCAAATGGTTGAATTTGACTATTGTTCTAAGAGTACATGATACTGAATTGAAATGAAATTGATAATGAAAGTCCCTTATTTTTTAATGGCCAAACAGGGAACATGTTATTAAAATCTAAATATGATACATAGAAGAAAGGTGGGTTTATAAATGTAATTATTACCTCATTCTTAGAAAACAATAGATATCATATTCAAATTTGTATGAATAATCATAATCATCATACCAATCTAATTTAGTGTCAATGGTTCCATGACACCATGTAACCATAGTTGGGATAATGTATATCCAGTCTTTCCTACACCTTGATTTCTTTGGCGGCACTACATGAAATCCATCATTATCCGATTAAACATTTTCCACTCTAGAAATTTCTTGAAAAAGAATAATTTCAATGGTGAATCATCATCAATATCATCCAATTTTATTCCAATACGATATTTTACCTTTTTTTATTTCCTCATAAATCATTGATATATTTTCACTATCTTTTGGAATTGAATTCCATTCATTACAAATGATGTCTTGTGAAAAGTGATCTCATGTTTTAATGTTTCCATCGTCAACGTAAACTTGTTTAAGGGACTGTGGAATTTGGATATTATCCAAAGCATCATGTGTTTCCTATGCCAAAATTTGAAAATACTCCCCAACCATTAAAATGAAATGAAACTAAAATGCTCATTTCCATTTTCATGTGGGTATTTTATATTTCCTATTCAATCCCAATTATACTACATTGATTTATTCCTTAATTTCTTCATATAAGAAGCCTTATGATTATAAATTATTTAAAAAATAACATTCTTACAATACATACCCTTTACATGATTAATAATTTGTCCTTCGAGACACAAATTAGAAATTCATTCATATTCAAATTTATATGATACATCATAATCCAATGTGGACAAAAAAAAATATATCATGTAAAATCTTACATCAACAACCATGAAGACCCTACAATAGTAACTGAATTTGGAATACTAAGTATTCCTATCAATATATATTGGAATTCCAATAGAATAAGATATATCAAAACAAGTATAAGGATTAAACAAGAACCAATTAAGAATAAAAATTTTAATCTAGACTTGTGCTTATAAATTATTTAACTAAAATTGAATGAACTAAAAATTCCATTCATAAAATCAGGTCAAACCAATATTTAAGGAAATTTAAATTATATATTATTCCATGAAAATATTATTATTTGATATGAAAATAATATTAAATAATCCTTGTCACATGGGAATAGATATCAAACCTTAAAAACCCCATATATAGTTCATCCTCTTAACAAGGTCTTAAATTTTCCTAAACATTCCTACCTTTGGAAGAATGAGCCTAGCCTTGAGGAAACCCTCAATTATTTTTCAATTTGTCAAGAATAATCTCCCGGTAATAAAAAAAATTGTTAGTGTCACCATTTTTTAATTTCCTTGAGGAACAACATTTATATGGAATAAAAAACCCTATCTATTTGATTGAATTTCATTTTCATTAAAACCAGATGGTATGCAGTCGATCTTCCAGGATGAATCTTCTACAGTCGAGTTACCAAAATTCCGCCCAACCATTATTCGACTTGAACTAGTAGGTTATGTGTCCTTTCTGGCCTGGTAAGTCTATATATACAAATAATTAATAAATTATGGTATGTATGATATTTAATTTATTTAATTTATTTTTTTCTTTAAACAAATTCATAAACTACTATTTACTTGATGTTTTTTAGATGTGGTTGGTGGTGGCCTTAAGATTTTTACTCACACCCTACATGGGATTCATGATCATTACATGAATTGGAATCTTATTTGATTTACATGACAAGAGAAATATCCCAATTAATGATGAATAATTTGGGATTAAGAAAGGCTGAGGGAACTAGACATGATGTCAGTCCCCACTTTGAGTTGTCAGCGTCATTATTATTTGTTTTTCATTAGATAATTGAAACTTATTTTGGCTTGTAATATCTACATATTTATGTATAGAAATTTTATTCCTGTGTTGGTCATCATCCAATGGTGATTTTAATATGGTTATGGTAATATAGTTTCTCTATTTTTTATTTATGTGTATTTTTTTCTTTCTTTGATAAATAGGGAATAGTCTACCAATTTTTGATATTAGACCCTTATTTCTCATCAGTACCCTCTAGAGTATGGGTATGCGTGCATGAGGTCAAGTGGAAAACTAAATTTGGGAATCGGTGTGTGGCACCCAAGTCAAGATGTCACAAAGTGGCATCAAAGGGATTTCTTTTAATTTATAATGTATTACAATTTTAGGAAGATAGATAAGAGATTATAATGAGTCGTATAATGATTAATATCTTATGTGTGGGAGTATCTACAAAAATTATGAGGTTAATATTTAGGTACCTATGTCATGATTTTTTTTATTTATGTGTGTTGTTACAGTTGGATGTTATTTCACATTGATTAATGAACTTGTTTTGGGGATTAATTATTATTTCTAATATATCATAAGATTTGAATTTTGGCCGAGTATGGAATGAGGGATGAGTATTCATCCATCATTCTAAGAACTCGGGATTGACATAGAGATTCATCATTTAAGCATGCACTGGTAAAACAAGTGTTTCAGTATGTTTTTGAAATTTAAATATTACATTTACTAGTGTAACCAACATAAAATGTGGGATAATATGTTAAATTATGTTTTAAAATGTTGAAATTATTTTCTAATTTGGACTCTAATGATAAAATGGAAAAGGATATTGTCAATACCCTTTTTTACAATGATCTATATGTTGGAAGATTAATGGTAGTGATAGTGCCTCAGTTTTGATTATGTTTCTTGAATAAGGGGGTGAATTGATGGATTTATATGAATCCATATTTTTTATGATGTTTTTTTTTTGAAATGTGTCCTATGGTTTGTATTGTAATTGTAGAAAGTTGTCTCCATGATGATATTTATTGATAGGAAAACCATAGCATAAGGATTGAAATGATCCTCTAGTATTGAAACCTGATGATACAATAGTGCATGGTGAAAGGGGCTGATAAGAAGATATGTGAGATTATTTTCTCTTAATATAGTTTATATAGAGGAAACTGGGAAGTGTTGTGAAGATTATGTTTGGAAAAACATGTGATTTATAGTTGCAACTATCACGACCCGTCCTCGGGGCCCGTGCCGTGACTACCCCAAGCCCGCCTTCCATAGGAAAGGGGCTGGCGACTAGCACCATGGCGTAAATCCCGGTAAAAGGGAAGGCATTGCCATTGTAAAGTAAACAATCACACAGAGTACAAGCGGAAGAAGTAAACACTGAATACAACAGTAAGTGCGGAAAGTAAAAAGGGGCCGGAAATACAAGCCCAACTATAAAGCACAACCCGAAAGGGAAAACAGCAACTGAAAAGTAAAGCTGGTTCGCCGAGCTGTCCACTGGAAATCCCACCAGAAGGGTGGGTACAGATAGCTCCTCTGCTCCTCGGGTCCCGTCGTCCGCTCCGAGTATGTCCCGCCCAGTGGTCCACCTCCGGGTACCGCCTCGTCGTCACGTCCACCTCTGGGTACCGTCTCGTCATGAGGTCCTCCTCCGGGTACCATCTCATCGTAATAGTCCACCTCCAGGTACTGTCCAATCCTCGAGCACTCGGCCTCTGTCAGCATTTCCCGTCGTCTGCAACCAACACAACGAGATGCGGGCATAGCCCGTGCAGGGGTGAGTATAACAATACTCAGTTGGGATCCCGAGACCTTCAAAGTCTCACTAAACCAACAAGGATAACCACAAAGAAGATCTCAACAGATAACCTCTACATAGGTATATTCCCATACATATACCTAAGTTATCACGTAACCCATCTCAATAATGAGGAAACACATGGATCATGAAATCAACGGATAACCACTACTCAGGTATATTCCCATACATATACCTAATTTATCAAGTGACCCATCTCAATCATGAGGTAAAAACAAAGGTCAAATGTGTCAGCTCAAACCAGGATTTTCATTATCGAAACCGTAACTGCTGAAGAGCTCAGTCTCTGGAGTGTACAGTGGTCATGTCACAACTCCGAGGTACTTCTCACTAACCTAAGACTGCTGAGGTGCTCCTCCTGACGAGTACTGCGGGCCAGCTGCTACAACCAAGCGCTCTCATGTGCCGCTACAACCAAGCGCACCTCTATCGTGGGTCTGCCGCTACAACCAAGCGCTCCCATGTGCCGCTACAACCAAGCGCACCTCTGTCGTCGGTCTGCCGCTACAACCAAGCGCTCCCATGTGCCGCTACAACCAAGCGCACCTCTGTCGTCGGTCTGCCACTACAACCAAGCGCTCCCATGTGCCGCTACAACCAAGCGCACCTCTTTCGTGGGTCTTCCGCTACAACCAAGCGCTCCCATGTGCCGCTACAACCAAGCGCACCTCTGTAACACACTGGGTCGTCCGATCAGCAGTCGTCGGGTCTCAGTCAGCTACACGGTCTCCGTACTCCGCACGCTCATCTCCGGGAGGGTCCGCTCCACGAGCTACTGGTCGATACTCCAAGTATCTCAAAGTCCCACGAAAAAGAAACTCAAAGGACTGTCTCATCATAGGGGTCTCATCGCAATAGACAGCGCGTCAATCGGACGCCCGGTCTGTGAGTTACTAGCCTTTTCGTTCCAGGGGCCCGGTTGGTTTCGTGTGCGATCCAATCTGGCCATAACTCAACTATAACCCGAACACTCATAGGGTATACTCATAGGGACCGTTTCTCAACGAGATCACCAACGCCGCTGACGGTTCGTCAAACGGACGTTCGGTCAGAAAGGTATCAGCTCCTCCGATCCAGGGGCCCGGTTGGATTTCGGTGCGATCCTACCCGGCCACTATCCAACTGTATCCAAAACTCGGGCGGAGGATTCCAAAAGTTCCGTCTCATCAAGAGGAAAGCAACGAGACAGACGGCGCGTCAATCGAACGCTCGGTCTGTGAGTTATTGGCTTTTTCGTCCCAGGGGCCCGATTAGTTTTTAAGGAAAAACCAACCCGACCGTACTCCACCTGTGTCCAAACCTCGGGCGGAGTATGCCAAAAGATTTGTCTCACTAAGAGGAACTTAACAAAGCTGACGGCACATCAATCGGACGTCCGTAGCTCATGATATGAGTGTTTCCGCTCCGAGGGCCCGGTTGGTTTCGTGTACGAACCAACCCGGTTGAACTCAAAGTATTTCGAAACTTTGAGTGCGATATACCGAATCGACCGTCTCGATCCAAGGATCGCATTGCTGTTGACGGTTCGTCAATCGGAGGTCCGCAGCTCCTGTTATGGGCAAAAGACCGAAGTCGATTCGAAAACGGGGGGTCCGGGTCCGGGCCGACCCGGCCCGACCCCCCCTGGGTCGGCCCGAACCGGGTCGACCCGACCCGGCCCGGCCGGCGGCGCGTCCTGGGCGCCGCTCGGGTGCCACGCGCGGGGGGCAAAGCCCCCGCCTCCTTTGCTGGCGGCGCGGCTGACAGCCGCACCTTTGATCAACGCCCCCCCCCCCCCACGTGGGGGCCTGATTTTGAGAAAAACAGGGGGCCTCCTGCCCCCCTTTGTGAAATCGTCCCCCCCTTTTAATGGGGGCCATTTAAGTTGGCCGGGGGAATTAAATTCCCCCGGTTTTTCCCCTTCCGGCCGGCCCGACCTGGCCGGCCGGTTCTTCTTCAACAGGACCGGCAAAGCCGGTCCCCTTCAGGCTTCCGACACCGGCGGCCCGGCTAGCCGCCGGTCTTCCCGTTTCCGCCGCGGCCCGGAACCGGCCGTGGTCTACGTCGTCCGGCGCGGTGCAACCGCATCACACCCCTCCTCCGCGGCCCCGCTCCGGCCGCGACGCCTTCGGTTTCCTTTGACGCTGTGCGACGGGGTCGCGTTCATGATAATCTTTCCACGGCGCGGCGCGACGGCTCCACACAATATTTTCCGTGTGATTCCCGCGTGGTGCGACGGCACCACGCCATCTCGTTCATCCACATGAAAAATAATAATATTCAAGAACAAAGGAGGGGGGATTCGGCCATGTTCGTGCGGTCCGGCCCCCCTCTCGTTAGATGATAACACATAAATATTTATCCACAAGATTTTCATGCTATAACCAAGAACGTGAGTAAATAAATAATCAACAACAAACCCCTACCTATGTTTCGAGAACGATGTTCATCAATGACCCGTGGAAGATGAGCGTCACGGTGGTCGGCGTCGCGGAAAAGGACGTCGATGTCGTGAAGCGAGGATTCGAAGTTGTTTGATGGTGATTTCGTCGCGTAAAACCGTCGTGGAAGAGATGACGCGGAAGGTGACGTCGTAGGTGTCGCGGGTATGGCGTCGCGGAAGACGGTTCCCGAGAACGTGGCGTTCTTTATCGAAGTCCGAATGTTCTTCGCGTTCTTCGCCAAAGTTTGAAGAAGAAGGAGAGAATTCTTCAAAACCTCTCAAGGTGGCTAAGGAGAGAAACCCAAATAAAATAAGCTAAGGCTTATTTTATTCACACAATTTTCAATTTGAATTTCAATGTTTTGAAATTCAAACAATTCAACTCCATTAATTAACCAAGTTGACAAGTTAATTAAAGAGGGGTTATTGGGAGTTTTAAAAAGAGAAGATGAAAAGTTAGGGTTCGTTTGGGCCCCACCACACTTAATCCTCTCAAGGGAGGTTATGTGGGTGTGGGTCCCACCCCTAACTTCCTTTGAGAGGAGTTAACCAACAAGTTAAAAAACAAAAAGTGCTTCCACATTTTTATTTAACTTCTTATAATTTCTCCCAAAACTAACTTTCATTCCACAAAAACGCAACCTCGGAAAAGGTATCCTTAAGAGAATATTGGCGCTGTGATTTCATCGGTGTCCTCGGATTTCAATTCCGAGCACCGGATCAAAAGTTAGAAATTCCCGCTCATTCGTTCACTGAACGTACCCGAGCCAAACTTCGGAAATTGATTCCGGGCACACCGGGCCTCGGAATCAGGTGCCGTCAGAAACCGCGTTCTTGTAAAATTCAAAGAAAATTAAGAAAAAATTTTCCTTGAATTTTATGGGTCTTTACATTACTCCCACCTCAGGGATTTATGTCCCCGTAAAGATACATCAAAACTAGGGAAACAAATGAGGGTACTGAGCACGCAATTGAGCCTCCCTCTCCCATGTTCTCTCCTGGAGGTTCCCGTGCTGCCATCTGATGTGCACAAGAGGAATCGTTCACCCACGTAGGACCCACTCCTGTCGATCCACTATCTCCACTGGGACCTCCGTAAAAGTCGCCCCATCGTCAATGTCAAGCTCCCCATGGTCAATGATGTGAGTCGGGTCGTGCACGTATCTCCTCAGCTGAGATACATGGAAGACGTCGTGCACCCGGTGCAATTGAGGTGGTAGAGCCAGGCGATAAGCCACCTCGCCAATCCTGCTGAGGACCTGGAAGGGTCCGATGAAGCACGGAGATAACTTGCTACCTCGGCCAAATCTCTGAATACCACGTCGAGGTGAGACCTGCAAGAAGACGTGGTCGCCATCCTCGAACTCTAGTGGCCTCTACCTCCTGTCAGCGTATGACTTCTGCCGGCTCTGAGCTATCCTCATCCGCTCCTGGATGACCTGTACCTTCTCTATCGTGGCCTAGACCACCTCTAGTCCCACAAGAGCTGCTATGATTTCTTCCTTGCCGATAAGAGATATCTGGTCTCATTCCCTAGATGAACCACATTCTTCACCTAATACTGTCAATCCCGACATGGATGATTCTAACCCATACCAAGGATGATGTCGTAAGGCCTCGACGCTACTACAAAGTGATCCAACCATTACTCTCACCTCCAAGGGTTGAGTCACACTGTCAGCATCAGTGTGTGGTAACTGGGTCCCCTCCAGTAGGTACTTCTCAAGTGAGGGTCAAGTCAATTGTATAAACCAGAATCTCTTAGTAACAACACAAGAGAGGACAGGGATGTAAATGCCACAAGAAAATGTGTCTTTTATTACTGCAGCTCAAGTACAAAGACACAAATCATCTACAAACATACATCAACAAAACTAGAAGCAACATGAACAAAAGTCTCCAGGTCTGGAGCTAGTCCCGCTCCTGTCCATCTGCTCCGGGAGCCCCATGAACATAGGCCTCAACTGGCTGAAGCTGAGCTCTCCCATGTCCTCCTGTCCCCTGCGGTCGGGGTGAACCTCCTGGTGGTGGTGGTGGCAACACCCCGAAGCGTCGTCCACCTCCAGCTGCACAGCCAGCTCCCCTGTCATGGCCACCTGCTCCTTGCGGCCTGCCCTGATCGAACCTCTGCCTCTTCCTGGGGGGTCCTTCGTTCATCTGCTGGTCATCCGTATGGCGGGTCGGACAGTCACAAGCCATGTGACAAACCCCGCCGCAGGAGTAACACTGCCCTCTCATGGAAAGTCATTTCCCACCCCGAGTGCCTCGCGCAAACGATCCAGAGTCATGCTGTCGACCACCTGTAGGTCCAGTCCTCTTGGACCCCTGCGTCATCTATCTACTGCCCACTGCAGAAGAATCTACCGCATGCCGGTAAGTCGTGGGTCCTGCTGCTGGAGACTGTTCAGCAAGGAAACTCTCCACTAAGAGGGCTCGCTCCAACACCCCTGCCTGAGTCGGAATGTTGAGGGATATCCTCGAAGCCCTGATCTCATGCCTCCGTCCCTGCTCGAAGGTCCGGTCCCGGAAGAATGGGTCTCGTACCATGTCGGTCGAGTAGCATGAAAGATCAGTAAATCTCGCCGAGTACTGGGCTACTGTCATGCTGCCCTTCCGCAGCTGTAGTAGCTCTTGAATGCGCACCGCTCGGAGGGTGGCTGGGATGAACTCCGAGCGGAAGATGCTCTCAAAGTCCGTCCAGAGAAGAGATGTCTCGTCATGCACCTGGAGCATCAAGCTCCACCATCGGCCTGCTGCTGCGTGCAGTAGGCTCACAGCGAGGATCACCATGAGGTCTGCTGGTGTCCTCACTAGCCTGAAAACTCGTATGACGGCCTCCAGCCAGTCCTCGGCTGCCTGAGGGTCTGTCTCCCCGCGGAACCTAGGCAGTCGCTGGCGCTGAAACTCATGCAGTGCGCTGAGGCAACGTGCATCGTCAGCAGCTGGTGCTGGAAGTATCGGGGGCTCGACGGATAAAGCTACCGCCGGTGCCACTGCTGACAAAGGGCCCTGCACCGAGGCCTCGTTGCTCAGCGGGCTGTCGTCACACTCGACTCTCGGAACCCTAGCTGGCTGCCGTCGTGGGGCCATCCTGAAAAGGAAACAGGTGCGCCACGGTCAGAACAGTATACCTGGTGAGCTGATACAAAGTAATCACAAAGAAAACATGAAACACACACGCAATCAATGTTTTTGTGCATTAACTCGGAAATCAGAAGTCAGGGTCCTGGTATATGGATACGTCGGCCGCCGCACCAACACTGGACTCCCTGGACTGATAACCACACTTAATACGCTAAACACTATTTCTTCACAAAGAAAAGATCAGAGTTCGCGGTAGAACCAAACTCCTTTGATACCAATTTGTCACGATCCGTCCTCGGGGCCCGTGCCGTGACGACCCTAAGCCCGCCTTCCATAGGCCAGGGGCTGCCGACTAGCACCAAGGCGTAAATCCCGGTAAAAGGGAAGGCATTGCCTTTGTAATGTGAACAATCACACAGTGTACATGCGGAAGAAGTAAACATTGAATACAACAGTAAGTGCGGAAAGTAAAAAGGGGCCGGAAATACAAGCCCAACTGTAAAGTACAACTCGAAAGGGAAAACAACAACTGAAAAGTAAAGCTGGTATGCCTAGCTGTCCACTTGAAATCCCACCTGAAGGGTGGGTACAGATAGCTCCTCTGCTCCTTGGGTCCCGCCGCCCGCTCCGAGTATGTCCCGCCTAGTGGTCCACCTCCGGGTACCACCTCGTCGTCACGTCCACCTCTGGGTACCGTCTCGTCGTGAGGTCCTCCTCCGGGTACCATCTCATTGTAATAGTCCGCCTCCAGGTACTGTCCAATCCTCGAGCACTCGGCCTCTGTCAGCATTTCCCGTCATCTGCAACCAACACAATGAGGTGCGGGCATAGCCCGTGCAGGGGTGAGTATAACGATACTCAGTAGGGATCCCGAGACCTTCAAGGTCTCACTAAACCAACAAGGATAACCACAAAGAATATCTCAATAGATAACCTCTACTTATGTATATGCCCATACATATACCTAAGTTATCAAGTAACCCATCTCAATCATGAGGAAACACAAGGATCATGAAATCAATGGATAACCACTACTCAGGTATATGCCCATACATATACCTAAGTTATCAAGTGACCCATCTCAATCATGAGGTAAACACAAAGGTCAAATGTCTCAGCTCAAACCAGGATTTTCATTATCGAAAAAGTAACTGCTGAAGAGCTCTGTCTCTGGAGTGTACAGTGGTCCTGTCACAACTCCGAGGTACTACTCACTAACCTAAGGCTGCTGAGGTTCTCCTCCTGATGCGTACCGCGAGCCAGCTGCTACAACCAAGCGCTCCCATGTGCCGCTACAACCAAGCGCACCTCTGTCGTGGGACTGCCGCTACAACCAAGCGCTCCCATGTGCCGCTACAACCAAGCGCACCTCTGTCGTGGGTCTGCCGCTACAACCAAGCACTCCCATGTGCCGCTACAACCAAACGCACCTCTGTCGTGGGTCTGACGCTACAACCAAGCGCTCCCATGTGCCGCTACAACCAAGCGCACCTCTGTCGTGGGTGTGCCGCTAGAACCAAGTTCTCCCATGTGCCGCTACAACCAAGCGCACCTCTGTAACACATCGGGTCGTCCGATCAGCAGTCGTCGGGTCTCAGTAAGTTACACGGTCTCGGTACTCCGCACGCTCGTCTCTGGGAGGGTCTGATCCACGAGCTACTGGTCGATACTCCAAGTATCTCAAAGTCCCAAGAAGAAGAAACTCAAAGGACCGTCTCATCATAGGGGTCTCAACGCAACAGACAGCACGTCAATCAGACGCCCAGTCTGTGAGTTACTAGCCTTTTCGTTCCAGGGGCCCGGTTGGTTTTGTGTGCGAACCAATCCGTCCGTAACTCAACTATACCCTGAACACTCATAGGGTATACTCATAGGGATCGTTTATCAATGAGATCACCAACGCCGATGACGGTTCGTCAAACGGACGTTCTGTCAGAAAGGTATCAGCTTCTCCGATCCAGGGGCCCGGTTGGATTTCGGTGCGATCCAACCCGGCCACTATCCAACCCGGCCACTATCCAACTGTATCCAAAACTCGGGCGGAGGATGCCAAAAGTTACGTCTCATCAAGAGGAAAGCAACGAGACAGACGGCGCGTCAATCGGACGCCCGGTCTGTGAGTTATTGGCTTTTTCGTCCCAGGGGCCCGGTTAGTTTTTAAGGCAAAACCAACCCGACCGTACTCCACCTGCGTCCAAACCACGTGCGGAGTATGCCAAAAGATCCGTCTCACTAATAGGAACTCATCAAAGATTACATCACGTCAATCGGACGTCCGTAGCTCAAGATATGAACGTTTCCGCTCCGAGGTCCCGGTTGGTTCCGTGTACGAACCAACCCCGTCGAACTCAAAGTATTCCGAAACTTTGAGTGCGATATACCAAATCGACCGTCTCGATCCAAGGACTTCATCGCCGCTGACGTTTCGTCAATCGGAGGTCCGTAGCTCAAGTTATGGGAAAAAGACCGAAGTCGATTCGAAAATGGGGGGTCCGGGTCCGGGCCGACCCGGCCCGACCCCCCCCCCCCCTGGGTCGGACCGAACCGGGTCATCCCGACCCGGGTCCGACCCGGACCGGCCGGCAGTGGGGCGGCGCGGTCCGGAACAGCGGCGCGGCCCGGCCGGCGGCGGCGCGGCCTGGGCGCCGCTCGGGTGCCACGCGCAGGGGGCAAAGCCCCCACCTCCTTTGCTGGGGGCGCGGCTGAAAGCCGCGCCTTTGATCAACAGCCCCCCACATGGGGGCCTGATTTTGAGAAAAACGAGGGGCCGCCTACCCCCCTTTGTGAAACCCCCCCCCCTCTTGATAGGGGGCCATTTAAGTTGGCCGGGGGAATTAAATTCCCCCCGTTTTTCCCCTTCCGGCTTCTGACACTGGCGGCCCCGCTGGCCGCCGGTCTTCCCGTTTCCGCCGCGGCCCGGAACCGGCCGCAGTCGTCGTCGTCCGGCGCGGTGCGACGGAATCGCGCACCTCGACCGCGGCCCCGCTCCGGCCACGGCGCCTTCGATTTCCTTCGACGCGGCGCGACGGCGTCGCGTTCATGATAATATTTCCAAGGCGCGGCGCGACGGCGCCGCCCAATAGTTTCTGTGTGATTCCCGCGTGGTGCGACGGCACCACGCCATCTCGTTCATCGACAAGAAAAATAATAATATTGAAGAACAAAGGAGGGGGTATTCGGCCGTGCTCGTGCGGTCTGGCCCCCCTCTCATTAGAAGATAACACTTAAATATTTATCCACAAGATTTTCATGCTAGAACCAAGAATGTGAGTAAATAAATAATCAACAACAAACCCCTACCTCGGTTTCAAGAACGATGTTCGTCAACGACCCGCAGAAGACGAGCGTTGCGGTGGTCGGCGTCACGGAAAAGGACGTCGATGTCGTGAAGCGAGGATTCGAAGCTCTTTGACGGTGATTTCGTCGCGGAAAACCGCCGTGGAAGAGATGACGTGGAAGGTGACGTCGTCAGTGTCGCAGGTATGGAGTCGCGGAAGACGGTTCCCGAGAACATGGCGTTCTTCGTCGAAGTCCAAATGTTCTTCGCGTTATTCGCCAATGTTTGAAGAAGAAGGAGAGAATTCTTCAAAACCTCTGAAGATGGCTAAGGAGACCAACCCAAATAAAATAAGCTAAGGTTTATTTTATTCACACAATTTTCAATTTGAATTTCAAAGGTTGGAAATTCAAACAATTCAACTCCATTAATTAACCAAGTTGACAAGTTAATTAAAGAGGGGTTATTGGGAGTTTTAAAAAGAGAAGATGAAAATTTAGGGTTCTTGTGGCCCCCACCACACTTAATCTTATCAAGGGAGGTTAAGTGGGTGTGGGTCCCACCCCTAACTTCCTTTGAGAGGAGTTACCCAACAAGTTTAAAAAATAAAAAGTGTTTCCACATTTTAATTTAACTTCTTATAATTTCTCCCAAAACTATCTTTCATTCCGCAAAAAAGGCAACCTCGAAAAAGGTATCCTTAAGAGAATATTGGCGCTGCGAGTTCATCGGTGTACTCGGATTTCAATTCCGAGCACCAGATCAAAAGTTAGAAATTCCCACTCGTTCGTTCACTGAACGTACTTGAACCAAACTTCGGAAATTGATTCCTGGAACTCCGGGCCTCGGAATCAGGTGCCGTCAGAAACCGCGTTCTTGTAAAATTCCAAAGAAAATTAAGAAAAAATTTCCCTTGAATTTTACGGAGCTTTATAGCAACACCCCGCGATAATTACTTTAGATGGTGTAATTGAGACATATCCATTATGGAATGAATATGTCCAGAATATACATGACCACCGAGAGACTACTATTAATAATAATTTCAAATTGGATTATTACATATAATGTGGTTATGATTTTTTTTGGTGAGAAATCATAACTTGAGATGGAAAAATTGATACTATGGAGTGGATGGAATTTTAATAAAAGTTTCTTGAGCACTTTTAACCTAAGAAACTTAGGTAGGAGAATGTGGTTGAGTATAAGAGGTTGACATCGGTGATTTTGTTTCATATGGGATGTATTTTCTGCGTCACAAATTTTGTATGGAATTGTTCTTGAATTTTATTGGGATTATGGTAATGTGGAAATATAGTATCATGATGGTAATATATGTGAATTTATGTCCCATATGAATATCATTCACCTAAAATAGTTTTTTGATGAGGTGAATCATGGTCTCATTTCTGATATGAAATTGAATGAGGCTTCCGATAAGGAACATGATGATTCCTCTAGTTAGTATATAGGTATGATTTCTGATACCAGGAATAATCGTTGTGAGAATAGTGACTAGAGAAGTTGAGACCATAGTTTCCATGCAGAACGATGAGTTACACCAGATCTTTATTAAGTGATCATTCACTAGTGCTCTAGGCTAGTCCACTTTCCTAGATAGTTACCCTAACCACAAGAAGAGTTTTTAAACTATAGTAGATTTGGATATCTAGAATATGTTTTGTAGGAACCCACAAGAGATGTGTAATGATGGGGGAGCTAGGATGAATCCGAACACTAGAAGGGGGTCTCCAACACCATATCAATCTGGAAGTTGGAGTCTTACTAGTTGTGGATTTCAAGGAACTGTATGATGTTATTTATGGGAAATTCACCTATCTCCACACAATGGTGGAACACATGGGACGCAGACTACATTAGAGAGAATACATGTAAGGTTGTTGCCTACAGTTTACCATACACTTGTGGTTAACCAGGACAGATCATCGACAATTGGAGGTATAATTATTATATATTATATTATATTTAACGCCATATATGATACTATACTTCCTTATATGATACTGGTTCCTGTCAATTTTTTATAACTTCACAACATGTAAATGGTTTAATTCTGGAGGTGTAGTTCTTTGGAGAAGTTGTGATTAAAGATATACCTATGGGGTTATTGTCGAGCGACGTTTATTTGTGTTAGTTTTTCTATCTTGGTTATAGAGTATCATTTGGGTTGGTATATTAACATAATTTAAATATCATGATTTTAACTAATTATTGGTGTGGACTATTTAGTAGCTTTCTGATCCAACATAGATCATTTCTGAATGAGAGTGGATTTTATTCCTCCTGGGTGTGACAATTGTATTTATTGTTGATAGTGGAATGTCAATGAGGCTCGTAAAAGGCCAGTTCATCTACAGCTTGAGGATCTCACCTTCTAGGTTTCTAAACACATTCTAGATGAAAGTGGTGTAAATCATGATGTATATCAACCTATTGTGTATAGATTACAGAACATGTTGCCTAAGGACATATATTGTCTTCTAGAAGGGAGATGTGTTTAATTTAAAATTTAAATCATTACAGTGTCTGAGATAGTATCTATTTCAACATATATAATGGATGAAACCTAGATTAATGAGCATAAAAATAAAGAATATAATATCTTGGATAAGTGGATTATTCATCCATGTAAGTCACATGGGGGTTCCCAAGTCTTGTGTGCAAATAATATTGACTGAACATGGAGATTGTGTATGGATTATCAGATGTTAAACTTGTTGATGTGGAAGGATAACTATCCTTTAGTCTTTTTTTGCACTTTTAATTGTTTACTTTAGCATTTTTTATCTATAGGTTCAACATTAAATTAGGGTATCAACATATGAGAGTTTGACCATCAGATATATCAAGGAATCCTTTCGAAACCAGGTATGGACCTTAAGAGTTCTTTGTGATGGTGTTTTTCTTGATGAATGCTCTTCCATTATTTATTTCGCGGATTAATTGAATATTTTACATGAACATGGATTATTTTGTAGTTGTGTTTATGGATGACATCTAGTTATACTCCCAGCATCATGGCGATCACGACCAATATATTGACATCATCCATGGTACAATAATATATTATCATTTATAAGCCAACCCATTTATTTTTCCATTATGGATTGGAAATATACTTTTAATTGGTCATATAATATTCAGAGATGGTGTGTTACTGTACTTAGAGAGTTTTTAGGTTGTATTTCATTGGAATAATCCCCTGATTGTCTTCAATAACCATATTTTTTTTTGTTTTCATGTCTATAAACAAAGGTTCACCATTGAATTTTCTAATTTGTAGGTGCCACTTATAAGCGTGACCATGAGATTTTTAAAGATTAAATGTTCAATAGAATATGATAATTCATTCTAGGATTAAAATAATAATTTAAATACACCACCAATACTGATCCTTATAATTCCATGAGAAGGTGTACAAAGTTCTTTTTATTATTTTTGGGTTGGGATTGTAGTGGGGTCAGAGGAGGAAATTTTTAGCCAATGGGTCATATAAATTGAGGCCTCATGAGTGGAACTGACCTACAAATTATCTCAACATAAAAATAATAGTTTATTACTTGATGTTTTGGTAGAATTATCTAGTGGATGAAATGTTTAATATTTTTACAGAATATATGATCTTAATGTATATATTTTTTCAATGATATTGGAATCATCATTATCTGAGGTGGGTTGAGTATTTTCATTCATTTTATTTTGAGACAGAATTTGTGGCTAGGAAGGGAAACAATGTGGCTGATATTTTGTGTAGGAAAACTCAGACATATAAACTTCATGAATCTATTTTTGAGAGGAAAACAATGAATTTACTAGAGGGTATTTTTATTGTGGTTTAGGAGGTACTGGAACAAATGACCCTCATATCAGTTGCATTGGATTCCACACTTATTGTGTCAGATTAGGTATAGGTTGTATCAGGATCCAAAGTGTTTTTCATTGAGGGAAATCGATAAAGGAGGGTATTTTCCTTCATACTGTACCATAGATGAGGATTATATATTTTTCCCCAAGAATCAGGTTGTTATGTCAACAAATATATGGGAGGACATGATGCATTAGTTTCATGCCTTGATGTGGTTGAGGAATCGATGATTTAAAAAATGTATTGTAACATAAATCTATATTATTGGTGTCAAAGAAAGAAAATTTTATTGATGGATTGTGAAATGATGAAATATTGTTCAATAGTAGAATCCCAAGTATCAACAACCTAGTGGTTTTCTACAACCATTTACAATTACAAAATTTAAGTGAAATGATGGTTCCATGGACATTGTGTTTGGTATCCTAAGGACGATTATGAATAATGTCTAATGTGCAGGTTTTGGATCAAATGATGAATGAGGAACATTTCACGCCTATATGGAAGACTTTTTTAGTAGAATAGTTGGGAGACATGTATATTCATGAGATATTCCTTCTACACTGTATGTGATGGAGAATCATCATTGACCATGACTTATGATTTACTGTGTTATTTGGGTACGGTTTAAATAAGGAACATGGTAAATAGGTTTTATTGAGTATGTTATCCCCCCAAATAGAAGGGAAATTGGAACACACTATTCATATGCTTGAGGGTATTCTACAAGCATGTGTTCTAGACTATGGGTGGGTCTTGTGACAAGAAACTAGAACATGTGGATTTCCTTATAAAATATTTCTCATTGAAATAATATATATTGAACTATATGATTTCCTTTATGGTCTATTTTCTCAATCACCTCTTTCAAGATAGAGGCTACTGAGTCAGAACTGTTGGGAACTTGTATCGTGCAGTAGTCATCAGAAAAGGTTCAGTTGATTCAGGAACATATGGATATTTCTCATAGTATAAATAATTCATAAATTGATCAATGTTGATTTCCTATGTAGTTTTCTCCTATTGATCATGTGTTCATTTAGATGTATCCTTGATTGGGTAACTATAGGAATATGTGACAGCGAATATTGTCACCCTGGTTTGTTGGATCGTTTGTGTTTGTTAATATAATTAGGTCGGTGATATACTAATTGTCTCTTCCATGGATGTATACTTCTAGGAATTATGTTTTTTTATATGGTACATATTTGGTGGTATCCCCCCACATCTTCTCATGTGATTTATGTGAATGATGTTGACTTTGTGACCGATGAGTTCATTGAGAAGCATCTGACACATTTTTTATATCACATGGAGAAGATTTTAAGGGGAATAAGTATGCTGAAAGTTTGAGTATGGTATCCACATGGGTGTGATCTAGGGGAAATATGGTAGACATAATTGAATATGTGGGCTTAGTTTCCTGATATTTTTCACTCAAAATATTAAGGATGTGTTGTAGTTAAACACAAGTATGAGATGTTATAAGGTGACAATATTATAATATCTCATTATTTTATGGTGTTGTCACAAGTTATTCTGTAGGTAATATTTTTCCTTCATTTGAGTATATCATTATTGTGATTTGAAATTGTATTTTGTTAGTGAAAATGGATATTTTTCAGAAGAACAGGGGAAGTGCATAGTTGGGGGATGTTTTGACAAAATGGTACAGCCATGCCAAAAAATAATGTGAACCCATGGAGATGGGATTCACATTGTAGGTTCATGGTTTGTCAAAATATTCACACTCCAAGTAGTACACTTGAGACACCCTAGGTGTAGGTGAACTATTAGGTGCACGATTATGGAAAATTATGGATGCATATCTTTAAGCACTAGATAATTCATAAAAAATTTCTTGATTGACTATTTATATACCTAAACACACAATTTCGTCCCTAAAAAACTCACTTTGATTCCCACGGATTTTGAATGAATTTTACAGAATTCCATCATCTTTTAGTAATGAATAAAACTAGTTTTGAAGGATCTTCACCTCTCTCTCTAAGATATTTTCAGCCCATATGGTTTCCCCCCCCCCTCTCTAATATTGCTCTCAAACATAGAATTGATGTTTTTCCATATTATTAATGTATATATATAGGTTTTCATTGATATAATCTACATGATCATTGATCTAGGATTCATATCTAAATCTCATTATTTATTATGGTCATGGTTATTCCACATTAATTATGGATTTTCGGTGCCGTTCTTTCATTATCGATCTTTGGGTAGCTAGTCCTAATTTCAAATATCATAGATCAAATATAATTACATGTATGTAATTATGAATTTTCTATTTCCATTATGGGAAAATTTTATCATATATTCAATACATTTACTTAATTTATTATTGGATAATGAATTAGGATAAATTTTGGGAAATTGGAATTGATAGAATTGGATTAATTGCTATATTAATTTATTAATTTGATATTGTGATTTTGGAATTTATGGGATTTTGGGTTTGTGTAATTGCTCAATTAATGTGATTATGAATTAATTGAATATAATAATACTAGGATTGGTGGATTCACAATATTGGGTTAATGAATTTTCTGATATAATATTTTTAAATGGATTAATAATGAATTTCTCATACTATTTCTTGTTATTACTGTAGTGGCCCACAATTTGGTCTTTCGAGATAAATTTTATTTCATGATGTGAAATTTGATAAGAGGATTAATGTTAAATAACATTATTGAATGTAATATATGTGATATATATGTGTGATTGATTGATATACAATTGTGGGGTATGAAATTATTCTCCTAATACAATTAAGTGATTGAATGATATACGAGTGTGGGACAATGATAGATTATCCAAATTCCCATAGGTGATTAGCTAATAAAGGCAGTGTGAGACAAGTACTAATTCTCTAAATATTCACATGATGATATACAATGAATTTGAGGTTCAAAATGATGTCATTTTACCATGGTTCCAAGTCTCCGTGATATTTAATTGAAATAAAATTCATAATGAAATCCCATGTGTCATAATGCTGTTGGAATTGAATATATGTTATGGTTCAGACTTTAGTATGTTCAAAAGAAGGTATTAAAGGTTGGATGTCCTCGAGAACCCATGGATATATGTGGTTAAATTAAGAATAATTTAACATATGAAAACTATTTATCTTATTATTTCTATATTGATCTTTATATATCATCATTCAATTTTCTATAATGAATATTATATTATACATAATTGGTGGTGGATCATTTAGTTTTAATCACACCGTACTTGGTATACTGGATTGGTAGACAAATAAAATTAATTTATGCCAGATATGACAATGGCAGGATCCCTATGTTATGTGTAAGAGTTTGTATAGTGCATGGATGACATAACCATACATTTTCTTGGTAACATATTAGAGTTGTCAGAGTTATTATTTTTAGTTTTTCATTATTCAAATGACACATTTTTCAAATGTCGTGTCTACTTCTTTAATTTTGGATATTGTATTCCTTTGTTGGTCATTAGGTGATACTGGTATTATTCTATTTATAGTCTTATGATTTGGGTATTTTATATTAATTCATGCTAATTTAATTAACTGAAAATGAGTGTATTATTACACCATGATCGATATTAGACCCTAATTACTAGTCAGCTACCTCTAGTAGATATGGAGGTTCACTGAAGGCCTTGCCCACAACCATCTCGGGGGAAGAGTGTGTGGCACTCGGGTAAGGATGTCTCAAGGTGGTATAAAATTAATCTATTTTAGTTTCCGTTGTATTAAAATTCGGGAATGGTAGAAAGGTGATTTGAATCATTTGATCCATGATTAAGATCCCATGTATGGGAGAATCTTAATCATCTATATGGGTAAAATACCAGAACCCATGGTGGGATTGTTTTTGGTGATGTGTGTTGTTATAGGAGAACTTTATTCCACCTTGGGTGATTGAATTATTGTGTGATTTATTATTATTTCATATATTCCCTGATATTTGACTCATGGAGATGTATGGAGTTATATTTTAGTATCCACGACTCATGTTAGACACTTATGATTTTTTTTTGAAAAGTATCTTTTTTGGAACGCCTTTGAAAAACACATTTCTGGGTATGTGGTTGAATTTGATTTTTTTTCCATAAAAGTTATATTAAACTATAAATGGTTCCTTGAATTGAATTGGATGTTTTATAATTATAAAATATTTTAATAATTAGTATTCGAATTAGAAACTGAAAAATTATAATGTTTTTACCTTTTTTTTAACATGAAATGTATGAAGGATGTTTAAGGGTAGTGATAGTAACTCAGCTTTGACTGAGTGGTGGGAAAAGGGGGGGATGAAGTAATGTATTATTTTAAATTCCCCTTTCTAATTGTGTTAATTTGGAGATAAATTTCCTCATGTTTTCATTGGAATTGTATTGGTAAGCTTCCAAGATGATATTTGATGATTTGAAAAAAAAGTAGATATCTCTATAAATGATCCTCCAATAGTTGAACCTGAGGGATTGATAGTTCATGGTGAAGGAGCTGAAGGGAAGTTCCTGGTGGAGACATATTTCTGGGCTGTACTATAGCAGTACTAGTGCAGGTACTGTAGTCGTTACTATACTATAACTATAGAAGGTAATGTTTGGTAATACAGTACCATGATCCATTCATCTATCTGGTCTTTTGGGCCACCGGTTTGGACCTCGAGGACCTGTAAGTCATTTGGCCACCAAAGTCCATTGGGGTAGGTTTCTCTCATGGCCTTCAGGTGAACTCAAGGCATTCGAGCCACTCCAAGACAATCAAGACACATGAATATGCATAAGTACCAGTCAGACTACCAGTGGAAAGGGTCTATATTAGGATCAGATCATGCACATTCACTAGTGAAGAGAATATGAGTATTGGACGAAAGAGAGGGTATGACATTGCCATCAGTACCGAGCCTGTGCCGCTTTTCACAGGATAGCTAGGCGACCATCCTTGTAAAGGGGGAGTCCTAATATCATGACATGTGATTGGGAGGAGATGTTCTATGTTGTCTTGTCTGGGTGATTTCTTTTAAGATCTATAGGTCTTGTAATTGTCTCAAAGCCTTTGGTCCATGTAAGGGTTCCACGTCACCACTTTAAAGGTGGTTTTTTAAAATAATAAAAAAATTCTTGGGTCCATTAACTAATGGGGAGATACATATTGTTTATTCTAAAGAGTATGGAATACATAACATGTGAGTTTTAATTTAAGAACCCTTTGATTCTTACTAGAGATGGAGGCCATTAGTCAACTTAGTTTTGGAATGAATCTATCCAAACAATACATGGCTAGTTGGAGACTCATACTATTATGAAATTAAAATTGGATAATTATATGTTATGTGTTCATGAAATATTTAGCTGGGAAATCAATTTCTAGTATGGAAAATTTGGTACTTTAGAGGGGAAGAACATTCATGAGAAGTTAATGGTGAAATTATACAATGAAATGCTCATGTAAGAAAGAATAGTTGAGTTTATGATGTTAAATTATGGTAATATGTACATTATGGAATGTGATGGTCAGTTTACAATTTTGAAGCACATTGTTCCATTGTTGGAGGTGGATGAGGCTGCTATGAAAAACAGTTTTTATGATGGGAATAATCAAGAAATTAAGTCCTTGGTGAACAAAATTCAAGTGAAAATGTTTTCGGATGTGGTGGATGAGTCTCTTATTTTTTAGCGGAACTCGAAGGAGATTTTGTTGGAGAATATATTTTTTCTTCAATATTGTTAGGAGGTATGACATTCCAGATTAGGAAGAACCACAATGAGAAAGATGTCTGGATTATTTAAAAGAATTGTGGCTAATGGAAATGATCAGTTACATGGGATATTTATCAAGTGATTATTCACCAGTGTGTTATGTTGGGTCACAATAATGGATGGATTCTCTAAGCACCAGTGGAGTCATGAGCCTATAATAGAATGAAATATCTATACAGTTTTTTTATTGAAAACATGATATATGGTTAACGATAGAGGATAATTGAAGAATAATAGTTCTAGAATGGAGTCTTAACCCCCTTATCAATATGGTAATTGGAGTTCAATAGGTCGTGGTAGTTGAGGTAGTAGATGGGGTACTTTTGGAATAGGGAACCCATATCTGCAATGTGATGCAGCTCTAGGGACTCAAACAGGATCATACAAAAGAGGGGAATGAATGTTTCTTGTAGTTCAGGATACAGTTGTGGATGGAGTGGTTAGACCATTGATAGTTAGAGGAAATATTCTTGTATATTCTTTTCTAGACAGTTCCTTATTTGAAACTAACCCTAAAATTCATTTACATCTTCAAAACAAGTTCATGGATTGAGCATAGTGGTATTGTTCATGAGATGGGTTACGATGATAGATATATGTTTGAGGGTATGATCAAAAGACATATATTTGTGTAAGGTGTGATCGCTCATTATTGGGGATTATCATTTCACTAGGTATATTTACATCATTTTCATGTTATGATTTGACAAAATTCTAGTTATAAAATAGTTTGTATCATAATGATCTGATATATATTGTTATTAAAGGAGAGTTACATTTAAATCTCCTGAGGGTGACAATTATATTAACCTTTTATAGTGGGATATCAAGGAGGGTTGTTATGGGACAATTCATCAACAACTAGGGGATCCCACCACCCTTGTTTCAAGTCTATTTCTATATTAAAAAGGTTTAATGGTGGTTGACTTTACACTAGTAGTAGAAAAATTCCAGAACATATTTCCAGAGTACATCTAAAGGTGTCAACATGAGAGATATATGGAATTTATAATTCATCTAATGCTTGGGGACATTCTAGTTTCTATTCCTCCATAATAAATGGAAACAATACATATTTATGTGCATAGGACTCAACTATAATAGTTGATGTATAAGAGATTCATTCATCGAAGTATGTCAACATGGGGTTCCCCAGTCTTGTTTGATGTGATGGATGTTGAATCTTTTCACTTATATATCAATTACCATATTATGAATAGCTTGATAGTGATGAACTATATCCTCATCCATATTTGGTTACCTAATTCACATGGTGAGAAGATCATGTGTTTTCTCAAAGATTGATTGATATCATGGTATCATCATTTTTCGTGTCATACCTTCTGATATACTGATGACTACTTTTTTGAAACAAGTCTGGCCTTTTATGAGTTTTTTGTGATGGTGATCAACTTTATGAATTATCCTATGGTGTTTATTACCTATATGAACAAAATCTTCCACTGATATGTGGATCATTTTTCTGCTGTGTTTTTTGGATAATATCTTTTTCTACTCCAAGACCCATAATGATCATTCCCTACATCTTATCATAATTATGAGTACACTAAGATATCACTGTCTATACGCCAAACTATATAAATGTGAATTCTTCATCAATAAGGAAAACATATTGGGTCACATAATCTCAAATAAATGTGTGATAGTGGACCTAGATGATGTTCTGGTTGTGTTTTCTTGGGAGAATCCCTTGAATTTGTTTTCACATACATTGTGTTATGGATTAAAAGATCTATTATCCGTGGTTTATCCAATAATTTTTAAATTTGAAGCAAATATTATTGGTTTTACCATGAGTTTTGTAATGATTTATTGGTATGTCGAATGTTAGAATGATTTCTAGAATCATAATAATCGTTTGACTAGTGAACTGATCTTGATCTTACCCGAGACAATGGAGGAATATATTTTGTTCTCTAACACTTATGTGATCTGTCATGGTGTAGTTTTGAAGTAGGGAGATCAATTTTTAATATATGGTCATGGAAAATGAGATCACATGAACGAAAATACCCTACCCATGATCTTGAGCTAGTACTAACTGATTAGGACCTAATTTTTTGGAGGAATTATCTATTATGTGAAAATAATATGTTGTCTATTTATCAAAAAAGATTCAATTATATCATTACATAGTGATATTAGAATCTATTTATTATGAGGTGGTTTGAGTTTACTCATTCATCATATTTTGAGTTATAATATATATCTTATAAGGGAAATAGTTTGATGATTCATTGAGAAGGAAAACTCTTACTTGAGTAGTTATATATTCTTGTGTTGAGTGGAAAAAATGAAATTAATGTATTAGATTCATGTTGAGGTTCAACAGGTATAAGGGTATATGACCCTCATATCAGTTTCAGTGGTTACAACAATTATGAGTTAGATAAGGCACTAGTTGTACAAGGATTCAATGCGTTTGACCATAAGTGTAATCCATTATACTAGTGTGTCACATTTAGATTAAACCATATATTAAGATGATATCATTAATGTCATGAATCATGTTGTTGTTCCAACAAATATGAAAAATGATATTAAGAATGATTTTCATGAATTATAGTGGTGGTGATCAAGGATTTTCCAAAATAAACCATGATCTAAATCAATAGTATTTGTGGTTGGGACTAAAAAATGAGATAACACAGGTTGTGAAATGATGTTTCATATATCAATAGTTGAAGGTTGATCATCAAGGATGACGTTGTTTATTATAAAAATTTACCACACCATAATGGATGTGGAATGACATTCCATAGAATTTTTTATGTGTCTACCAATGAAACCTATGAAGAATGAAGATATTTTTGTGGATGTGGAGTATCAAATAAAATTGGTACATTTCAGTCCTATAGATGAGAATTTCTAATTAGATAGTTGGGAGAAATGTATGATTGGGGGATAGACTATCAACACAGGGTTGAATAGATTATTGGTTAATACCTTGAACCATGTTTTTCATCATGCTACTATATGGATGTTGAGAAGGCTTTTGGTACACAGGACTTATTGAGTATATAATTTTTCCCTAAATATACGGAAGTAAGAACCTAGTATTCATGTGATTTAGGATATTCAATGGTTATGTGTTCTGGAAATATTTGGGTCATGGGAGAAGAATATAACACTTTTTGAGTTTTCATATAACCATATTTAGCAGGAAACAATACAAGTGGAAGCATACAAGGCTCTTTATAGTAGTCCATGAAGATCATGTCTATGCTTGATGGAGTTAGTTGAGTTAGAAATATTAGGAGTGAGTCACATGTTGGCGACCTCAGAGAAGGCTTAGAAAATTCTGAAATGTATTTCTATGGATTAGAGTATACCAAATTCATATTTTTTTTGATTTCAATGACCCCTATTGTTTTCAGTGGCTGGTCACATGTTGCTTCGAGTGTTTCCTAGATTGGGCCACCATTAGATTTGAATGTAGGGAATGATGGAACATTGGTTTTTTGGACTGTTTGAGGTTGTGGAGATAATTAGTGGATGGAATATAGATCATATATTATATAGAGGTATGCTATTACACATGATTTTTTACTATTTCCTATCATTGTAGGTATCACCCGTACCCTTCACATGTGATCTATGTGGATGATGTTGAGTTTGATACTAATAAACCTTTTGAGAAACATCCAATATTTGTTCTAGGTTTCCATTATATTTTGATGATTGGAATAACCTTGATGATATTTAGAGTATTTTGGAAACATGGTCATATTAAGGATAAATCTTAGGAGATGGAAGTAGGTATTTTGGATCAATTTTCCCCTAATATCACCTTAGAAACTTTGGTATTCTTGGGTGTACATGTCATGGATAAGCTGTTAAAAAGTAGGGATATTATATGATCCAAATATTTTACAGAATTTTATTATGAGCATGTATAGATTAAAGTTTTCATATTTATGAGTATAGACTATTTTTTTAACCTAGGAGAGTTTTTTGTTGAAATTGGATAATTTTGGGATGAAAAGGGGAAGTGCATGGTTGGTGCATGGTATGACCAAACCATGTACTTAGAAAAATATATCATGTGAATCCATACATAGGGGACCCACAATCATAGTTCTTGGATTATCAAACTATTTCCCTCCTTGTAGTAACTAAGAAACCACCATTCTTGATAAATTTAGGATTCGTTGATAAATATGCACCCTTCCCATCAAGAGATTCTCATCACATATAGTTTCATCTCTCCCTCCTATTATTCTCTATTCCTTTAAATGGATGTTTTACACTCTTGTTAATGGATCTAGTTATAGGTGTTCATAGATCTAATCCTCTTGATACTGGATATAGTATTGGATCTAGATATTGTACTTCATCTTGATCTTGGTTTTCCAACTTCTTTTGGTTAATTGTGTTTTCTATTACTCATCAATTATATTTTTTTAGGATGTTTAAATTTCATGTACCATAGTCTATATTTAACTAAATTTATGTAGTTATGAATTTTCAATTTCAATCATGGGTAAACATTTTTATATAATTGAATGATTTATTTTAATTTCCATTTGACACTAAATTTTGTTCAATTTGGGAAAATATGAATTAGTGGTATTGGATTAACAAATTGGTTAATTAATTAAGGGGGTATTATGATTTTGGAATTGATGGAGAATTGGTTTTTTTTTATTTTGAAATTAATAAGACTATGATTAATTGATAATCCGAATTATGGAATTGTTGCAGTAAACTCACATGGTTAATGAGTTATATGATTAATTATTACCAAATGGTTTAATGGTGAATTTCATATAATATTAGATGTGATTAATGTATTGAACAATAAATTAGTTCTCAATGTTGAAATGGACTACTGTGATGTAAAATATGATAAGAAGGTTAATTTTGATTAACCTTGTTGAATGTTATATATTGTATATAAGTGTGATTAATTTACATGCGAGTGTTGGACACACAATGATACTCTAACTACCCATATGTGATTGACTGAAATAGGAGTGAGGGAAATTGAATTATGATGAAAATACCAATAGGTTACTTACTAATAAATTAGGTGTGAGACATTGATTGATGCACAAAATACTCACATGGTGCTAGAAATGGAAATCTATGACCAAAATGTTGAAATTTGAATCTGGTTTCAAGTAGTCATGAAATATATTATAAATGAATTGAATAATGAAATTCCTTGTGTTCTAAGGATGTTCGAATTAAATATATTTTATCATTCATACTCTGGAATTGGCTAAAGTGGCTGTTGAAGGTTCATGAGTCCTTAAGATACCGAGTGTTTATGTTGTAAAATAATGAAAAATTGAATATATATATATATAAACAATTTAATTTATTGAATATTTTTATTCCTTATAAAAATAAATATTTGGTTATTGAATGAATATTGTTTTAGACATCATTGTTAGTGGCCTACTAAGTTTTACACACACCCAACATGGGATTCATGTTTGATACCTAAATAGACGTCTTGTTTACAAGATAAGATATGGGAAAGAGCCCTATATTTTATGTTTGAGTAGGTATAGATCATATATGGGGGAACCCGATATAGTTCATGACCCCCTTTGAGTTTCAGGGTCATTATTTGTTTGTTTTTAATTAAACAATTGGCACTAACTTTTTCATATAATATCTATAAATTTATTTTTGGATATTATATTCTAATGTTGTTCATCATTTATAACTAGTATTAATCTATTTATGTTTATAACATTTTCTATTATTTATATACTTATTCTATTTTTATTATTTTATAAAAAGGGCATAGTCTCGTAATGATGGATATTAGACCCTCCATACTAGTAGACAACCTATGGAGTATAGGCATGCATGCCTATGGTCATGTGGCCAACCGACCTAGGGCACTGATGTGTAGCTCATAGATCAAGACATCAAACATATCAATATAGTGTCTTGAAATATGGCCTCGGTAAAAGGTTTTTTATATCCCAAATTATGAATTCCCTTAGTATGATATCATTATTATTGATATAAATGTTTTCTTTTTTTCAATATTTCATAATAAAACATTCAAATTGAATAGGGAATCATGTTTTCTACCAATTCAATGGAATTATAATTTAATCGTTATTTCATTAGTTATACTATTCCATTATTAATCATTTCAGTTCTATAATTTATTATGTCACCAACCGCTATGTTATTTACATATATAGAATTTATAACCTATATACAATAATAGAATTTGTGGATCCATATATAGTAGATTCTCAATAGCCATCATAAATTGAGTAGGTTATTGTATGTATTTAAAAAATATCAATCAGTTTAGAAATATATATGAATTATTAGTTGAAGATGTGTGCAAATTATCCAAATTTCTTAACCAAAAAATATCCTTCTAATGAATGATATTCAATAATCACTGTATATTTTTTAA
This sequence comes from Viscum album, assembly GCA_963277665.1. NCBI lineage: Eukaryota > Viridiplantae > Streptophyta > Magnoliopsida > Santalales > Viscaceae > Viscum > Viscum album. Next base: position 348,854,068 of record OY728127.1, on the reverse strand, counting down.
TTGTGGATGTCTGTATCCCAACATATATAGTTGGCGTCGAAGTTAGTATATTTCATAGAGAAATAGATTTGGATGTGTGTCTCTAGGGTATGACATATTATAAAAACCATTGATCATATATATGAATTCCATTTTTATATTTAAATTCTGTAAATGATGGTAACATTTTTTAAATGTTTTAATAAGAAAATAATATATAGTAAAATATTACATAGGTTTCAAAAACTTTAAATATAGAATTTACAAAATCAAACTAGTTTTTTATACTATTTTTAAAGTTATTAATATATATTATTATTGATAATATTTTAAAAAAACATTATTTAAATGATTATTTATTATAATTCCATAATTATGGTTGAATTAGAAAAAACAATATAATTTTACAATTCAGATAAAATATTTTATAAATAACTGAAAGAGTTACATTAAATTAATTTTTTTATAAATAATAAATTATTAACACCATATTATATAATTCAAAAAATAAAATTTATCAATTTTTATTTTAATGAAAAAATTATTATAAAAATAATAAAAAATAACATTATATTAAAATTAATTTGTAAGACATTATAATTTATTATTCAAATTTAATATTAATTATCTTATTAAATGAAATCATTTTTATATACGTGAGGTGTTATTACCCATAAATTTTTTAAATAATAACTATTTTGTAACTATATTAAGATCAATATTTTTCATAGAAATTTCTATTAAATATAGTATTAATTTTGGAAAAATAAATTACCAAATCCAGGTATTTTATAATTCACCAGTCAACATTCCCTTCACATTATAAATTCGTTGTTCATAATAGATAGAACTCATTTCTCATCATTTTTCATTAATAAAATTATAATTATACAGTGGTTGTCCAATAATTATTTTCATGAAAGTGTTACCATAAATACTATATAAAGAAAATCATTCATAGATTTTATTTATGTAATGAAATGTATTATTAGTTAACAGATATGTTCATTTCATAACAAAAACACTTATATAGTACAATTTTTTCTTCTTATAAATTGTTTTCTTTCAATTACATCTTAATTTTATCCTTGATGATGTGTTTGATTTCTATTGATGTGAAATATTACACTAGAATTTGTGTGATATATTCCAAACATTAGAACAACTAATGAAATAACAACTTTATTTCATTAAAATATATTTTTTGGGTATTTTATTTGATATAGAATTTTTTAAATCTAGATACACTCCTAACGTTATTTTTTACTTAGTCTTGTATAACACCATTTACTAAAATCATTCAACTTATCATTTTCTTCATCATTCCATATACATTTAATTATTTAATTAAGACCTAAACTACTATATGATATTAATTTTACAACATTTAAAAATTTAGAATTAACATATACCTTCCTTTTTAAACATTCCTTCACAAAATCATTGAATTATTCATCTTGAACATCGTTTATTACCAAAATATTATATAATTATCATTCGTATATCTATTCAATAAAATTACAAGGTTGTGTCACAATCAATTTTTACTATGAAAATAGTTTTCCATTATTATATATCAATATCTTATCGGGTTTTAATAATTTCACTGTGCATTTTCTTCTCCCCAATAAGCTAATTCTCCATCTTATCTTAAATTATTTACTCCGTTACCATAATTCAGATTATTTTATTTAGATATATGTTTTCATAATGACATGATAAATGTTTACATAAGGACATGTACATGTTGATACTATATTATTATTCGTCTGAAATCGATGAATTTTAAACATGTATCATAACTTGTTCTATAAGAGATTTACGAATTTCTGTTTTGCCTCCATCATTCAATTAAATCGATACTTAATAAACTTCATCCACTTTAATAATCATCATACATATCATATAAATCCTTGAGAACATCTTATTCATAAAATTTTTACACATTCTATTTTTTCCAGATCTTTTATTTGTATAGAGTAATTATTTGTGATCACTTTTTGAATCTCCATATCCATTATTGGGATAAAAAATTACCAACTAAAAAATCTCATCATTATTAATGAGAATCCAAGTTCTAATTTTTTTTATCCATATAATATTTTTAGAAACAACAGATGATATTCATTCCTAATTTTCATTACGAACATCATCGTCATCAAATTCGGTGAATGGTTTTTATCTCTACTCATTCCTCAAGAGGCCTTTTATGGATTTAACTTCTATTTATTCGTTCAATTTTTAAATCCCAAGGATTTTCTCATCTCACAGTTCTATAGATGGTTATGTTGGTAATCAATAAATAAATTTCTAATAACCTATTTAGTAGATTTATTTAAATAAATGTTTTAATGAAAATACCCCATTAATTTTTTTAAAATAACTAAATATTTTCAATCATTACCGAATCCTATGATATTATGTAATATCACATTCACCTATGTGATGTTTTCAGAAATTTTATCAGCATATATCTTCAAAATATCTTCAAAATATTCCCTGTAATTCAAAATATAAGATTAATAGTTCTTCAAAATACATTCAAATATGATTTCAGTTTCACCCCAAATCTATTAGTAATTCATATATCCCTTTACCAGGGAGAATTATTATTTATATAAAGATGAATAATTTCCATTATATTCATACTTATTTAGTTTTTTATTTATTTATTTTATATGATTTATTGTTGAAACTCTATTTTGTTTATTAAATCCAACATTAACTATATCACACACATTGAGGCCTTGTGAATGTTAACCTTGAATCATGTAATGGTCTATTCCTTCCTAATCCATTAATAACATGGTTAGGAAGTTCGAGGTGTTTTGAGGAAGCCTGAGGATTCCCAATAGAGGATGGTTCTCCAGCAGTACTACAACAAGTAGTTTATATCATGAATATTATTAATTTCTTATTATGGTGATTTCAATTATATCATGCTGGTGGAATCATGGCTTCTATTTTGCTGGGTTGTGAAGCATGAAATGAAATTACATCACGAACGTGAAATTAACAATGTTAAAAAATTTTAGTTGAGGTGACTTGTGTTTCAGTAAAAATTTATGATATAGATGTTTACCACCTTTACTAGATTCAATACATATAATCCATGACACTCATGGAATTAATGATGTCGATATGTAATTCAGGTTGTGATAGGGTTGTATTCCTGATTCTAAATATTTTTTTGGCCTAATATCCATATATTTGGATATTTCCTCTTCCCCTTGTATTGAAGAAAACCATTGTTGATTTTTCGGTTATATTCCATAACTTTTACCTCAACTCAGCCCGTGGATTCAACTAGTGGTATTTTGGATATTCATAGTGAGTCCATCTCCCCCATTCCATTTTTTTTATATTATTTATCATGGGTATCCATTGTTGTGATTTTTATATTGTTTTTCTGGCGTGGGAGTATTTTTTATGATACTTTTTATGAGTAATAGGTTGATCTGATGTTTAATTTTTTTTGTTTCAGCACATGGGCTACTTATTGTTAATCATATTGTTCACAATGATAACAAAAATTATTCTTGGAGTCATGGGGTACTCATTATCACTCATTTTATATATATTTTTGTGACATATTCATGATTTTAATGTCATTTGGGTGGATTTTAATGGATGTCATAATAAATATAATTAATTAGAATAAGTTAAATTTAATGTTATGGTGGAGTAATTTCATGTTTGTGCTTCATTTTTTTATTGTTGATCTTATTATTCCATGTTGTTTCTGTATTGATAAATTTTTTTGTTAGGATCATCTCTTGAACATATTTTTATGTGGTATGAGACCCTTACTATTTATTTTGTGATCATTCATTGAATAAAAGTCTATTGAACTTATATTTTTATCATAGTTTGGATTCCCCTATAAGATTTTTTGTATAATTAAACAGATGAGAATTTAAGAATTAATGTGATGAAATACCTTGAATTAAATGTGGAATATGTATGGAATTATTTTTTTTATGATATGTAGGTTCTATTTCCCTATGTTCTTTACGATATTTTACAGCAATGGAGGTGACTCACTGTGTTGTGTGATTTGTGGGAATATAATATGGTGGTTTTTTGTCATGTATATAAAGTCGATATTTGTGAAATGTGGTACACAGTGGTATAGATGTGTGATAATAATTATGTTTGGTGGTTTTATGTTGTGTTATGGTGTTGTTTGATGAGGTTGTGGGGTATGATAAGGTAGAGTGGTTATTCTTGTGTGGTGAGGGTGTCTTGATGTAGTTTGGTTTTGATATGTGGTTGTTGTGAAAAGATGGATTATTTGATGTGACATGACGAGGATTGTGGATTGGGGGTGATGAGGATATTTTTGATTCATGTGGGGATGGTTGTGTTGAATATTTTGGTTAGTTACGTAGTTTTACATAGAATAGTTATTAATGGGCTGAAATTCACATATAGAAATTTACTAAAGGAGTTTAATCAATGAATGACTTTTATAAATGAGAATGATGTGTCTTAGTAAATGAAATATAGTTAAAATCATTATATCTGAATAAAATTGGTAGACTAAGAAAATGAATGTGGGAATTATTCTTCGGTTATGTGTGGTGGTGTGATCTGTTGTATATAGTGGTAGGAGAAACTATGACAGTTGATGTATTGTGAGATAGTGGTTATGTGGTGTCTGATAGTGAAATTATTTTTTTCACTTATGTTGGTTAATGTGAAATATATACATATCATGCATTTTAAAGATATTTTAATATGTACCCACCTTAGTTGGATAGCCTTTCCAAGATTCATTAGTAATGGGTTGTAGGTATTTTCCCTAATATCTAAAATGGTGGGGATATGGATGTCTTTCTACCCCTATTATCCTATTATACATTAGTATTCATGACCCATTTTCATTAATAGATATGTGTAGTTATAGACCATGTATCACTTGGTGATATGTGATGCATCATACAAGGTGTCTTCAGGCGATATGTGATGTGTTGGCCCATGTTACTTCGAACCAGATGTCAATTTTTAGCCAATGTGTGTTCTGGAGAGTTGCAATGTGACGAATTATTAAGTTATAACCATATTATGGACCATTTGAGGGTGAGGAATTTACCAAATAATCTTCAACCATATCAGAATTGGATGTTATGTGATGGAATTTGATGAAATGTGATACGTATAGAAAGAATGGGGTCATAGGATGTTCGATGACTGGGAGTGAGAGTGGAAAATCTATGGGGAATCAGTAGTAGGGATCATTTATTGGTTATTATCATTATTCTATTTTAGTATATCAGATGTTTAATTTTTAAGATAATGCATTAGAAAGGTCTTAATTGGATAGTTTACAAGTATATGTTCTTTTTGGTTCTATTATCTATTCACTAGGACATTAGTGTAATCTAATCAAATGTACAGTTATGTCCTTGATTATGCCCCCACATAGAAAATTCCTTATCTACACCCTATGTATATAAACTATATTTATGGTTTCTAGTATGTCCTTATTGACCATGATGGAAATTACAAGTGGGGTGGGGAATTTTTTGTGTCACTATCATAGTATTTTATTTTTTGTATATAATGGATACATTTTAATGTATCAGATGTACTGTAGTCAGTAATTTTTTGTGGGATTTAGTTTTGTCTTCATTTTATGTAATAGAGTTTAATGGTATTTGTTTATGAAATATCATTAAATAGTTTCATTTAAATAAGTTAATGCCTCCCATTATGTGATATTTTTATACCCTATATGATAATCCCCAACTTGGTGCCTATGAGTGGTGGGGATTGAAATCCATTACCCATGTTCTTTTATTGTGTCAACCTTAGTGGGATGAGTTCATAAATTATTGGTATTTTACATTTAATTGATTGATATTATGGAGTTTGGAAATATGATGAGTGTGTATTTCATTGGTTTGTTAGTAAATGGCTCTAGTTGATCTTGGTGCATGACATTAGGTTGGTAGAGTAACTAGGACATCATATGTTAGGTCCCCCTATGATCCAATGCATAGAAATTGTGCTCATTGAATGATCAATTATGATAGAATTGTCTGTAGAGTATTACATATGAGAGGTAAATTCATAATGATTGATTCCATTCCAGTATGAATTGTATGGTTGTAAAAAATAAAATTTATTAAATGAATTATTCTTTTTAAAATTCTATTCTATTAGGGTTATGATACGTTATTTGATTTCCATATTGGATCGGGTTCATTGTAGTGAGTGGATTAGGCACACAAAGCTTATCAGAATGATCTATTTGATCATTAGAGGGTTCACATGAATTTTTTTTATGATGTTTTGTAATGAGATTTTCATGCCTATTATTGGAAGATGATGGGAAATTATTAGTGGGGATTCTTAGATCTATAGATAAAGGACTAGTTGGAGGATCTCAAGATCTCACATGGACAAATCAAAACATAGGATGAGTACTTAGAGCTATTGGGTATTAGTTATATGTGGGGATTTACATGAAATTTGTCGAAACTATTTCTTGTTTTGTATAAGGAGGAATATGTATTGTGATCAAACATTTATAAGGAGTTCTAAGTAGATGTCCTTTCATCAACATCGATATAAACCAAGAGCTATAATCTTATATACATTTAGATGGAAATCTTGAGAATGTGTGGGTTAGTAAATAGGATCATGATATCTTGCACTATTATCCAAATGTTTTTTCAGTGTAAAAGTCCTGACTGGAGTGTGTAGTGGAGGCTTTATGCCCAATGATTAGGTATGCTTCCAATAAATTCATTCTATCATCTTATATTATGTTGTAAACAGGATTAGGTAATCAACAGGATTATTTCATTGGATGTTGAGGCTGAAGAGAGTTGCCAACATAGAATCTATATGAGTGCATATTTTGTTAGTTCTCTATGGGAATTCAGTAAGATAGGGTTCGTGCAAATGGGGATCTTATTGTAATAAATAATTCCCTATTATTTTATGATATGAAATTTTTGAGCAAAATCAGGAGTATTTCCTTTTAAAATTATAATTTTTATGGTATAGGTCTATTTCTAGGCCCAGTTTCCAACTGTTATGAGAGTCCAATATCAGATGGGATTTCATGCACCTTTTTATTAGTTGCATCAGTTTCATATTTGACAGTTTTGTAGCATTGATAGATAATACCTATTCAATAGCTGGGTTCCAGTGGTGTAGGTAGATGTTGTCAAAATGATGGATCCAATCCATAGGAACCTATAAAAATTAATTTTTATAGAGGTAGGAGGTAGAGAGTATAGGAGATATGTCATCCATGATTCACTCGTTATAGGTTGTAGTGTTAGGTGATATATGAGTTATTAAATATTCGGTTAGCTTATCATCTATAATTGTTTGTTCATTTATTGATTCAAGAGAATCACACTACTTTCCCCAAAATTGATCTAATTTTATGGGACTACATGAGGATTGTCTTCTAGAATACATGGGATTATCCATGCCAGTTAGTGATCGGGCTTCGTTTTTTCATTTTTGTTAGGAATGTAGACTGGTGATGGGGAAACCAGTCAATTGGATATATTTTATTATTATATATACAACAGTATGATTTTATAGTTGTCATATATTGGTTTTATTCTATTTTTTAAAACATAAAATGCTTATGAATGAGATTTTTGTCATCTAATACATATGGGTAGATAGCAGTGTTTTTTGGTGACAATGGATTCATATTGGTGGTAGAAAAATGTCATATCCTTCTTTATAGATGGTTGATTTTCTAGTTGAATATTATGATAAGGGGTTTCATAATGTTGTGTAGGAATTCTTATATGTTTAACAATAGGACGTAATGATTCTACCCCATTGATGCAATGTCATGATAAAGATATAGTTTTTTGTTGGGCACACCTCCAATATCGATGGCTCCCTCCAAGATAGTTCATATCGTGTTGCATGAGATGGGGGTATATGTGGATGATATATTTATGATGTGTTTTATTCAAACTGATTTTTAAACATGTAGTGTTCTCGTGTTTTTTCCCAATAAGGGCAATGGTATTAATTTTTTTATATATATTTCCAATGATTTAATATGGTGATGGATAAGAATAGTTACCCTATTATAAATATATATGATATATTCAACTAGAATAGTGTATATATTTCACATTTTAGGGTTTACTTCTATTTTATATATCTCTGGATGATGTTATTTTTTCATTTTTATGAGGACTACCATTAAATGCCCATATAAGAACATTGATTTTCAATTCATGTGATTAAGTGATATTAATGTACCATTCATGTTCATGGATCTTGTGAACTCAATTTTCAGTGGGTTCCAACACCACTTTGTCAGCATAATTATTAATCATACCTTGATCTATTCGAGTATATAATAGTGTAATACTAATAATCTTTGAGCTGTTAAGAATTTCCTTCAATACCAAAATATCTATGATAATTAAGGAATGTGTGAGTTCAATATGTGGTATTTTTTGTTCATGGGAATGTTCTTTTTAAATATTATTTGAATTAGAAACATCCATTATTATGGTAGTTGTTTCCTGGGATGCACCAAAATATGTGGAAGAAGTTCACAGTTTACTTGTTCTCACATTATGTTATCAAGGGATTATACCTAATATAACTCAATTTTATTCCCTATTAATACTTATGACCCTAATGGAATATGATTTTATGTAGAGTAATTAGGAATAGTAGGTGTTCAATTAGATGATGGAGAAATTAGTTTGATCTCTATTGTTTTAGTTTCCAAAGGAGGGTGTATTTTCTGAGTTTTTATCTGATTTGTAGTGTATTGTTTTGGGATGTTCATTGATGTAACAATGTTTAGTGATATCATATTGTTCTAGGTAATTATTCACCCATAAGAATAAAAATTACACAAAAAATCTATGAATTGATGAATTTTTTGGATAATGTTGTGGTCACATTACCTTATCTGTGAGCACTTTTTGGTTTCCAAAGAACATAAGAGCCTAATGTATGTTCTCTAATATTGAGTTTTTATTATCCACCAGTGGAGGTGGATGAATCATCACTAGGATTTTAATTTTAAGTCCTCTTAACACCATGAAAAATTGGAATATTGTAACTAATGCGTTCAGTTTAAAGTATCGTGGAGATGTGGTTGAGGAGTTTGTGTATGATTAGAAAGAGATATAAGTTCCAAAATCAATGCCTATTGACATTTGAGAGAGTAGTGACTTATTTTGTATTTATAATATGAACATGGGGTCATATTTGATGTGGTAGTTGGATGGGTTTCAATGGGGAGACTCGGTGGTAGTGGTGATGTGTGACCTTGATATCCATGGTGATGCTCGGGATGGATGTTCAATGGATGTATATTACTAAATTTTATTCTAGAGAGGCTAATAATCCAACTTTGGTTGAATTGGGATGTTATCCATCAGTTTTATAGATCACAATTATCTATACTTCCAACAATGAAAATGAAAAAACATGGTATTACGATATAGGTTAGGTGGTGAGCGATGAAATAGTAAGTGGTAGGGTTTCTTGTTTGGTGTTTATTTTATGAGAAGGTTAATGTGGAGCACCATGTTCCATTTGGTTTGTTCTACTCCATGGTTGTCACCTAGTGGAAATGGGAGGATATATTGATGGGAATTGTTACCAGGATAACCAAAGATCATGGAGGATGTGAGAAGGTTTTTTTGGTAGAAGATGAGATGAAAAAATTGGACTACTATTTTATAATTTGGGAAAATGTAAAATTAACGTTTTAGAGACGTGGAATATAGATTATTTGGTTAATATTGATTTTTAATAAAATAACATCATCTATAGTCAGTATCCTCATTTTACCTCATTTGACTATATGGGATTGAAGAATTCTTTTAAATCCTAATTGGGATTTATAAATATATTCCAATCATTGATAGATTGGAAGACAAAGCAGACTATATTGAAATTGGATGATATATTGAATGATTCAATCATTAAATTTTATTATTCATGGGTAAATAAAACACCTCTAGTTTAGTTTTCATATTAAAAAATATAATAATAATCAATTTACATGGCTCCATGTAATTATTTTTATTGGTGTTATTCTATTTCTATATTGTTTGGATAAGGGTTGAGGAGTCATTAGTTTTCGGTACTGATGTGGTGTAGATAATGAAAGACAATATTTAGTTGGTTTTAGAGATTATGGGGATATAATAAGAACATAAAAAGTTATATGATGGTCATTGATAGTGGCCCTTATAATTTGATATTGGAGAAAAGTTTTTTTAGAATATCCCCTTCATGTGGGTAGTGGAGTTTTTGCAGGGGAATAAGTTTTCCCCGTATTTTGTTGGCCCCATTAAGGGTTTGGTGTCTGTTGTTGAGGTGGAATATGAATTAGAGTTTTCATCAATTTGGAGAGTATCCATACCATATTACGTCTATCTTATATATTTTCATTTTTTAACAGTTTCCCCCGTATCATTTAATTTGGAGACATGGATATCGAGGATGAGGTGAAGTCCATGAAAAAAATTAGAGATCCAAGTTCATCAAGAGAAAGTGTTTTTGGTATGTATTGTTCCCTTCGATTGAGTTATGTGAAGGAATGGTTTCCTAAGAAAGAGTATTTGGAAGTGAGCGATATAGATTCATGCCCAATACGCTGAGTTTTTTTTTCTTTGACTTGTTAATTTTTAAGATATAATGTTAGTTTCTGTTGTTTTTTGATATGTTTTATTTTCTTGAACTGTGAAATATTATGTCTGGTAAATCTTTCAACATATTAAAATGGGTTAACCTTAATCCAAATATTATATTTTCTTATGTAATTAAAAATGGGGTGATGATCAGTTACACCCATAGTGGGTAATATATGTACATGGATGATTCAATTCCCTAATTTATGTTCTTTATGTTTTTTTATGTTGGTTGCGGAATTGGACAACATTGGTTGTGTGGAGGTTGAGATGGATATGTAGAGGGTATATTTATGTGGTGATGATGTTTATTGACTTATGGTTGGTTATGTAGTGATGTGGTCATATAGAAAAGGAGTTCGATTTAGGACGGTAATAGATGAGTGGTGTTATACCCTATGGAAGCTTAGGAAGTCGATTTGTTGTGGTTTTTTGGGTTTTTTGTTTTTTGTGTGTTCGATTGTGGTAGGATTTTATTTTTTGATGAAATCCATGGAAGGTATCTCATTTTCATGTTTTCCAAGACCCTTTTTTTCTTGAGTATGGTTTTGATTCGTGTGGATGTGAATAAAAAGGTAAGTCATTAATTTAATGGTTTGTGCAATCTCGACAAGTTACATTTCAAGTGTAGGAACCCGTTGGTGCTCGAAGGAGGCCAAAAGAGGTTATGTGGATATTGGATCTACATGACTACTGCAACATGTGTTTGATGACATGAATCATAATCATGTCATCGGTTTGGGATTCATATAATGTGAGGCATTCAGAATCATTCCATTGGTTCATGTCTTGTATGAAGCATGAAACAGAATTTTGTTTTGTAAGGGTAATTCATAGCATATAATTAATTCAACCTAAGGTGACTTAATTTTTATTGGAAAAAAGTGATATGGGGGTTCAAAAAATGTAATGGTTTCTTAGATTTTAATCCATGATCATCATGGAATTCATGGTGGGAATATATAATTCACTATATTAATGGGGTTGAATCCATTATGTAAATAGATTTTTTATCTGGACATCGCCTCTTCATCACATTTTGTGGGAAAGACTATGTTATTATAGGATACATCCCATAAATTATTCCTCCCCTCAATCAATTGAATATAGTACTGGCATTTTGGAAATCTGGTGTGAGTCTTTCTCCACTATTAATTCCCTCATTTTTTTCAAGGGTATCTTCTTTGATGTCATAGCATTTGTTTGGGGTCTTTTAGGGATGTTTTTCTATGAATATTGAATGTGGTGTAGTTTTATCTATGTATTTATTGTATTGTTTTTCTTTATTGGATGTTTATTCATATATTTATGTTCCCAAGTGAGATAAAAAATCATATTTGAGGTAGGTGATCCTCGTTCTTAATCATTTTACATGAAATGTGCCAGATCCATATTCTTCCCAATAATATTTATGTATATTGATTTTTTTAATATAAATATACACAATTGGTATAACTTAAACAAATGGTTATGGTTGAATTATAATAATTTTATATTTTTTTGATGTAATTATTCCATATTGTTTCTTTGATGACAAACAAGATACTTTGAAGAATGGATTCATAATAGTTTCTATGAAATGAGTCCCTTTTAGTGTTGGTGGTTGATCATGCCATAAATTAATGGATAATGAATGCACATTCGGCTTATAAATTTGTCTCCCTCGGAATTTTATTTTTCAAATAAAACTCGTGTTAATTGAATAATTAATTTTATAAATCCCCTTCAATAAAATATAGAAAATGATATTTGTTACTATTCTATAAGCTTTTTCTTGTTGTGTTTTCCTACATGGTTTGGGTTATTGTTCGGTGACGGGGGTACCATACTATGCTATGTGATGAATGGTTTTGTGATAACGTGGTTGGATGGAATTTATGTGATGTGTATAACTATTAGATGGGGCGTAGAAAACTAGAGATATATGATAGGGATGACTTGTTTTGGTGTCATACTATGTGATAGAACAATGTGATCTTGTCATGGTGTGTGATGTTCTGTGGTGGTTGTGGTTGTGTTATGGTGGTTATGTGAGGTAGTGGTGCTTTGTGATGTGGTTGTTGTGATTATATGTTTTGCTTGATGTGGTACAACCATGATGGTTGTCATGAGTTGTTATGGGGATAGTTGATTAATATTGGGATATTTGTCTCGCTTGGTTGTGTTAGTTACCCATTTATCCATGGAAAAATTATAAATTATTTTGAAATTTATATTATAATTATAAAAATTAATTGATTAAATAAATGACCTATTTGCATGAGAATTAATTTCCTCTATAAAAGAATTATATTATAAATATTTATATCTGAATAAAAGTGGTGGAGTGTGATGTTGAATGTTGGGAATTTTGTGTCGTTATGTGTTGTGTTGTGTTGTGTTTTATATATTTCTAGTAGTTTCTATGAAATTTGATGTGTGGTATGTTAATTGGGCTGTATTGTGCTCTATCCCAATTTCTATGAAATTATATTTTGATTAATTTGTCTTGTATATATATCATTTATGTTTATTCAATTTCTATATGCAAACCACATGAGTTGGGTAATATTATCAATGATCATTTGTAATAGGTTCTATGTGTTTTACACAATATCCTAGATTGTGGTGATGTAGATGGCTGACAACGCCAAATTCCATGTTCTTCCTTCAATTGTTATGGACATGGTGTCTTTAAGAAATATGTGAATGTATAAACTGGGTTCCTTCGAGTGAGATGTGATGTTTTATCCTTGTTATCTTTAGCGGAGATGTGATGTATCCTCCTAGGTGTTGTTGGGTGAGATGTATTGTTTTTTCCCAAGTCTCTATGGATGATATGTGTTGTGATGACTCTTAATGTTATCTATATATTCTAGATTATAAAATTTTAGGGTATGTAGGGATTTGTCTTGACAAAAATAAAATACGGCTCAAAGGCTTGACTCTTGGTATATTAATTTGTGGTGATTATATGAATCTGTATTCATTCTTCCATGCATTATAAGATGCGTTTTGGATTACCATTATTTTATATTTTGGAGATTCACTGTGATTTGTTCTTATCTCCCAATCCTATTTCATTAATAGAGGGAAATGCCTCCAATACTATGATATTTTTACTCACACAAAGCTAGTTAATAAATCCAGGACTTCTAGAGGCTAGACATAAGGGTTTTCATCTTTGATTCTTCCCCACACATTTGTTAGAGTGGATGGTGAGAATGATTATCATTATTATATCAAAGAAATTGCATTCCAATGATGAAAAAAATACTCAAATATTTAATAATTTTAAACTATCTATCATAAAACTCCATCCAGTGTTGGATATTTTCAAAGGGATCCTGATGTATTGAGAACACATAATGTGTCTAGGTTCTATCATATTAATAATACAGGGAGGGGTGAATCAACGATGATATATTTATAATATCTACTTTATAGATAATTCTCTATGATCTATTAATATCATGATTAATGACTCTTTAATATGTCAACGCTCTTGTATAAAAAAATAATTTTGAGATAATGAAACAATTATATTTACGAGGTTCATCTCCATGGTGGGAGACTATATCCTTATTTTGTCCATTCCATCCCTAATAAAAAATTATCAAATGGTAAATAAATTTTATTAAATATATATATAATATCCAAAAAATCAGGGTATATTTACTCTCAAAATGAGTATTTACAAATGATTATTGTGGATGAATATCTCATTAAAATCTCTTACTATCACCAGAAAAAATCACTATACATGAATTCCGCCAATAGAGATATATGATGAAAATCTATTGTTGTTTATATTGGAATACATATATTTCTTCAAAGGTCTTCCTAAAAAATATCAATCATGTTTTCAAATGACTCTACATACTAATTAATTTTACACATTGAAATTATTCATCTTCAAGTCCATGAATTCAAATATTATTCCAATTAACTTATAGCATTTTATATTTTTTTTCTACTAAAATAATAACACCTATAATTCTTAGTGTAATCAGTTGTAACATCTGATGTTTCCAAATATATGAAAAAATAAATATATATTCTCTAATATAACTCACATAACTGAGTGGAAAAAATAATTTACTATAATTTACTAATTTTTAGAGTTCTTCGAACTTATTCTTATCAATACATCATGAGATACTATTAAATTTATAAACACAATTATGAATTAGTATGTTGTGAAATATCAAGTATTCTATGAACAAATAAAACACATGCCCAAAAATATTTCACTATTTCATTTTTTATTATTCTTATCAATGATTTAAGATTAGTTTTTCATTATATTTAAATTTTCACATCACAGAAATATCTCAATTATATTTTATGAATCTCTAAGATCATTGTATTTATTTTAATAATGATTAAATATATATACAATTATCACTTTTAATTTAATGATAGAGAATATATGATTTATCATACATCTTCCAATAATGACAAAAATTTGAATCCCACTCTCAATCATTGTCCAAATATTTCATAGAGAACTTTTTTTAATTATGTCATGAGAACAGAATCCTTGATTAGCTCACTTATATTTTTGTAGATTTACATTTTTGGAAATGTATTTCACCCCATCACATTTCCTCACAACATGTGGAACTCAACTTCATCCCTCACATAGACTATTTTCTGATTTTAATATTTATTCTTCTTCTTAATTAATATATATACATTATATTAATAATAACATTCCTGGAACTATAAAAATTCATAACTTATTTATGCCAGTCTAGATCCTTACATGATGCATAAAAAAATCGTGAATATTCTAAAATAGATCACAGAATAACACTATAATACATAGAATCATTTATTAGAATTAACGAGTTTCTGTAATATTTAATGTCCTCTCTAACATTATGTTTTTAATTACCCCTAAAATTCAATGTTTATATAAATATGTTGACTATAATTTTATTTCAATAAAAAATCCTTAAACATACCTCGATATATAAATGTGGTGAACCATACTATTCACTCACAAAATTCATCTATCATTGTTGGAGAATTGACAACCATTTTACATCATAGAGTCAAAATATTGGATTTTACGACTTCACAATCAAAATTTATACATAATTGTATGCATGTTCACTGGATACCTCTCGATCTTACCATTGATATCACATCATAAATGTTTCCTATAAATCCTGACCCATATGGATCCTAGTAAAGGATGTTATGAAATCAAAAAAAAATCTCAACATCACAGTAACCTACTAAACCATTACCATATGACAAAAAAAATTACACATTTTCACATTCACAAAATAATTATACATTTATAATTATTTCATGTTCTTAGGTATTCACTTTAGCTAATCCAATATCATTCTATATCTTAGTTTTATAATTCTATCTAATCACCCGTTTTTGATTATTCATATAGATTATGAATGAAGCATTACAACTCTATTGTTGGCATCATTTTAACACTGACGTAACTCCAATTAAAAATCGTGCATGTAGTTACTATGATTGAGGTTGAAGATGATGTTTTCTCTATATAACAAAATTTTTTGTATTCCATGTCCTTATTTTTATTAATGGGAGAAAATTATGTTTTATGAGTTTACCCAGCCATGAAACCGGGGTTGGGTCAAGAAATACAAAAAAACCCTCCATTCCACACATTATCTATACTTCATACAAGAATTTGATGGATCACCAATGTAGGTTCTCCTCAACTAGTCTTGGTCATTTTTATCATTGGTCTCGATGTATGGTTGTCTAGGGATACATGTATTAATAATAAAATATTTTCCCTCCATAAAAAACAACATAATTTATTAAAAAATTGTATAAAAATTCCATTCCACATAATATTATCATCAAAGAAAATTTTCATAATTACTAAATTCATCTAAAAATTTACAAATAAATACACCACCAATAGTCATCGATAACCTAGTTATCAGTTTATCTATTATCCATTAACAAAATAAATCATATATTGCATGTTATGAATATTTTTTACTAAATACCACATTGCAACATGTATTAAATATAAAGAAAAAATATAAAATCATCACATCTAACACTGAAAATTCTTCACACATCTTATTATCAACTAATAAATAATCATTCTTCAATAATTCACATGGGCTCCTCAATTTTCCCGCACAGTTTTGTCATCAAGGCCAAATTAAATACTATATTCAATGTATCAATCCACTAGTTTTTTAAATTAAATGAAAATATATAAGGAAGGGTATGTAATATCTCTTATATCATCAATTTTTTAATTATTTGAATTTGAATGTGATATTCTAATAAAACATTTACCAATATATTGTTTTTAAATGGTGAAATTACTCTATTAAAATTTTTACTTAAAATTAACACTATAAGGGTAAACCAAGGGTAGAAAACACGATTGATCATTATAGACTACAAATTTGTCCATATATATCCAACATCTGATACCAATAATTATATTCTCTATCAAAAAATTGGAGCATATCATAATAATCTTTTTCATCCATCTAAATGAATAAATTAAAACCATTCTAATGAGTGAGAGTATTTCCCATCTATAATCAATTTTCTTAATTAAAAATTAATTTATTACACCATTAATTTTGTATATTAACATTTAAAATGTGGATTGGAGAATATAGTAAACATGCCTAAACAATGACAAAATTCAATTTCCATAATTTTAGCATCTAGAATCAACTAATTCTACCATTAACAATACTTTTTAAAATAATGAGATACATATTGATATATAAATATTATAAATTTTTTTTTATAATATCTCTACCGTGTAATAAAATTAGTGATAATTTAACTTGATTAAAATTCATCAACAATGAAATTAAAATATTTCTCTGAGTAAAGTGAATTGGTTTGAGTAATATATATTAGTCTAATTGATCTAATGTACTCCATGATATCTTTCTTTCTATCAACATGACATTCCTAGTATTATCTTTTTCAAGTCCCCCCTTAAAGACATAAATTACAAAAAAATCCCTGTATATATAAAGAAATCCAATATACATATATAGGTTTGAATGTAGTGGTTATATAATGATTATTTTTTACAGAAACATGTCTATGAATTTAGCAACCTAGAAATTCACCAAAAAAACATATCTAGATCTCATTATTCAATCTCCTCATTTAACATTATAGTTTTCATCACTTATGGAAAGCATGATATTGCACTTATTCGAAAATAACTAATTTTATAGAACATTATTATCCTTGTGATCCTTATAAGATAATACATAATCATTTGATTTGTTCATTCAACCTTTTACATCTTTTGCACATTTGCGTAAGATAAAATTTAATGAAAAAAGAAAATTTTTTCTATAATTTATATCAAAAAGCCTATGATCATAGCAGTTATGAATATTTTTTAATTAATATGAACTTTATCATTTTATAGTGAATTATTTGTTCTTCCTATAAAATAATATATTTCTTCCACTTCTTAAACATTCCCTTGCAATGAAAATTTTTTAGATTACAATGGATTGAGATCTTTTGTTTAAATTGATAGTAATTCTCTTCAAAAACCTATAGTTTATACATCAGAATAATTTCATGAAAATTTTACAAAAACATCCTCATTTTCCATGTTTTTCAAGATGTAATTTATATAATCAAACTTATACTAACAATAAAGCCTTGATGATTTCCAAAAACAAACCTCTATATGCTATATTTAAACCATATTATAGTAGATCTATATATTTTACTTAATGAGTTTCACCCCCATTATGTGTTCAAATTCTATTTATATGATATTTTATACCCATGGTCATTGTTTTTACGACCATATTTCCCACAACACTAGAAATAACTTCTAATACTCATTATTCAATAAAATTTACTATTCTATTTTTAATAAATTACTTAATATTATAATTCACACATGCCATTATTTTTACATAGTATTGGGGATATTTAATTCTTAAAATAATATAACTGATCATTATCATCATTAATCCAAATACTTCACATTTTATCAGAATTTCCACCACTAGAAAAATATTATTTCTCATATCTGTAATATCTAAAAATAAAATGTACGACATACATTAGACTAACCATAACAATATCATTAGATATATTTAAGATCAAAATAAAAATAAAAATATTCTCTTATCGTGTTGTATCCACATTCTCTATTATGAAAACTAGGAATTTCCACAATCACATCATTTTTTCACAAAATTTTATATTATGGTAATTCAATAACAAATCTTAATATTAAATTTAGGCAATGTAAATTTTCACCTCCTCAATAAGATCTTTATCTTTCTTAACATTATCTATTCTGTATTTCATAGGAAATTTGTTTTTTTTTATTCGGGTAAGTGTATTTTCCTAATTTTTTTTTATTTTTTCATCATAGTGAATACTCTCTATAAAACCATTTTTTCATTCTCTATATTTCTTGATGAATAATAATATCAATAAACATATGATATAAATGTTTATTATTTTGAGTTATATAGAAATATTCTAATTCAACCAATGATGAAGAATATCCATCATCATTTATTCCCATTATACTTTGATTTTTACATGAATGATAACTTATTATTCACTTATGTATTAATTTTTTTTTGTATTTATAGAAATTGTTTTAGTAAAGTATTACTCTCCACTATTAATCTCAAAATCATCATATTAATTTTTTAAAAAATAAATAGAAAAATGTGTTGTTTGACCATAACTACAATTATTTTAAGGAAGCAAATAAGTAAATTTTACCTTCCTATTATAAAATTATAATAAGAAAAGTACATAATTATTTTGTGATCAAGATCATGTACATCATATTAAATGGAATATTAGATTTTATTATCTTTCCTTTAAATCATTCATAGACCATTTCTGAATTTAAATTCAATTTATGCATTCATATTTTTACTGAAAACCATGCATTGTTTCGTCTATTTATTTATATTAATATCATACTATATATAAAGATATATATATAATTTTTTTTAAAATTAATATATCATTGAAATAAATTTATCAGAAAAATGTTTCATTATTTTCTTCATAATAGTTGAATATTCAAAATTATCACAAAACACTTTGATGAAGTCACAATCTCATTAACATTGGTGAAGTAATATTCAACGTTATCATCATATGTTATAAAAATATATCAAATATTTTCATTCAAAAAATCATTATTGGAATACTTTTTCTTTAAAATACATTCATACGTATCATTTTTATCATATCTACCTTGCAGTTTTATAACCCAACACCTTGGTGTATACATTTTATAGATTGTGATGAAAAATGGAATTTAATTTTTTTCTATATAATTTATTATTTCTCTAATATTCATGGGTCATGGGAGAATATTCTAATATAGAGTATGTCCTACAATAATAAAATCACACCACTTGAGGCCTTCTGAAAAAAAAATCATTGAGTTATTCATTAATTTTGTTCATAAAATATTTTTCAATAAAATAATGCAACACCTATATTATTTAAGGAAATAAAACTCACTATCGTAGGGATTCAATAATGGTTTAATATTAAAATAAGGAGTCACGTGATCTAATAGTAATTGGCGTACCTAGGTTTTGTTATATCACTGAGAAGGGGATTGGTGAATCAGTGATATTCTATTTATAAATTTTCTACTACAAATCATATATCGTGAATGATTAAGATATAAAACCATTACTATTTAACATCTCACCTCTATCATATTCAATTAAAGGAAATAATGAAAAATAAAATAAGGTTCTTATAATGTTCAACCCTAAATGTGGGTGAGAAAAAAAAAATTGGCCATACCCAAACATCCAATATTACAAGAAACAATATTACTAATAAGAACAATCATATTAATTTCATGAAAAGCTAACACCAATTGTTGTTAAAATATGATTTCAGTGGTTGTATAGAATTTTTAAATCACTTGTTTTATCCCAACATTATATTTAAACCATAATCCCACTACTTTTGGAATATCTTGAAAAACTATGGTTTTTTGTACTTCAATCCCAATAGTTCTAATATATTAATTTTAAAAAACATAATATATTAGTTCAATTTATTATAACATAGGATGAATTATGAAGGGTGACCATATTTCTCATTGAATCTGAATAAACAAATCATATTCGAAATATATTCTATGCTTGGATGTTTCTATCTAACAAACTTTTTTTCGAGGAATTATCATTGTAATAGGTTTTAATTTGTGCTGTTTTATAATCCATGAACAATGAAATCTATATTCAATGACCCAATGCATGAAACAGACTACACAACATTCATTACAACAGTTAATTTTTTCTTCTAGTTTTACTTCCATTAACTTCTAAATTATTATAGTGCACCAACTATGTTTTTCATCAAAATTATGCATGATTAGTTCTCATATATTTATCTAATTTAATTAGGAAACTAAAAAATAGGCACAAATGACTTTCAAAATTTCTTCATTCGTACACATTGATATGCTATAATATTTTTTATTTTTCATCAGAGTTTCAATTATCACTGTTGACGCCGAAAAAAGTCTGTAACTCCTAGAGGATGTTTCGGAATGATGAAGCGAAGTCATATTCGGAATCCTATGCCCGATCCGGAGGCCTGGGATGTGGTGCACGAAAGAAAGGAGGATGCGCGCGAAAAATTGTTCTGTACGCGTAGAATCACCGGGTTTCGCAGAATTGAGCCAATGAGGTGCACAATCTTTGCGCGCCCCAGTACAACGCGGCGAGTTTTTGCGTGCCGTCTACGCTCGGTGTGAAGAATTTCGCGCGCCGCTTGGATTCCGCGTCGGAGGTCGCCTATAAATAGAAGGTTACCACGAATGGTTTGGGGGTTGCAGAATTTGAATCGGCTCCCGTGCGCGTAATAGCGCGCGCAAAATGGTCTCGAGTTATGGTTCTTTTCTGCGCCAAGTCACCCCGGGATCCGCCATTTGCGTGAGATCCCCCTGGCATAGACTAATGTCCATCCCCTTCGGGGTCCGCCCCTGGCGCGCAATTCCTTCTTTTGCGCGCAGGCCGGACAAGTTGTGCGCAATCCTTCCTTTGTGCGCACACCCCTTCCATTGTGTGCAATTACTTCCTTTGCACGCAATCCCTTTTTTCATTCGCCGACCAGGCAGTTTTCACGTGCATCCCTGAATTGCGCGCTGACCCGGTGTTTTCCGCGCAGCCTCAATTGCGCGCATGGCTACCCTATTGCGTGCATAACATCCTTATTGCGCGCAGCCTATCCTGTGTGTCGCTCCTATTGCGGGCAACATCATATTGCTCCAAGCATGAGATGCCATAGTCCAATCTACATGACTATAAACTGTAGTAAACCATGTGTTCCAAACATAGGATGCCTCTTGTTCCAAATAAGAGATGCCTTGTGTGCTAAGGATAAGATTCCAAACGCCAGGATTACAGTGGCGTAGTTTCAAGAGCATTGGAATCCGTTCAAACATTCCATCACTCCACCCCACACTTTTTGTGTCCTTCTTTCAGATCTGCATCCACTTCCAAGTCTGGAGGGACCCCCAAACGGTACGGATGATTTTCCTATGGTCCGCCTGCTGCCCTGGGCCAATGCCCCGAAAGACTTTGGGTGACACTTTGAGTCTGGTCCTGTGTTTCGAACACGGTCCGCAGTCGACCCCTCATTTGTTTGTCCCTATTCTAGGCTAACGCGATAGGATGCTGTGTTGCGAACATGGTCAGCAGTTATCCTATATTGCCACGCCTCTCTCATTGCATTCTGAATGCCATTCTTGTGATTCACACTTTTCCCTATCCCTTTGTTCGGTCTGATTCCAATGCCCTTGGCATTATCCCACTTGTGCACTAGTGCATAGGTGCATACCTCAACCCACCAGTGAGTTGGGATGCCCTCATGGCCAGACATGAGGAAGACATCATGGGTTTATTCCATGCGTAAGCCCCGTCCATTGTTGCCGCTCCTTAGTGGCACCTGGGCATCCTCCTTGCGTAAGCCCCATCCACCGTAGCCACGCTAACGTGGACCCCCCGGTGGTTTGCCCTACAGACCCCCTTCTCTATTGCCTTGTCGATTCCTTCCCTCCCATAAGGGGTAGAGGGAATTGGGCATGTAATCCCTATGGGTGTGGAGCAAACCCACCTCGTCCAAGCAGCATGATGTTAAACTACTAAGCACCTCATCCTCAACACAAGACGTCAAACTATGGTCCGACCCCGTGCATCGCATGTAGGGTCCCCCCAGCTCGGGCATTCTTTACGCCCACTCATCTCCATAGGAATAGACTCTTCCTCACATGGAATGAGATCCTCCTTGTCGGAGCAACGTTTGACCTTGGGGGAAGGGCTGCCTCAGAGCGTAAGCCCCTAGCCTCTCTTACGGAAGATTGAACCCATGCATCTCCGTAATTCCCCCCTGCCAAGGCTAGTGGATTCCTTTTCCCACTGCGCTTTGTCGCACCATGGGCCTCCACCCTGGAGTAAGCCCTGGCACCAAGGGCCACTAACCACGCGTAAGCCCCTGTTTTCTCTTTGGGCCGGTCAACGCGTAAGCCCCATTCCGCTTCTCACGGACACACCCTTCACGACGTGATCATCTGGTCCCTGCTGCCTCTTGTTTCCCACACCGAGCATGACTCACGTGGGCTTAGAGTGCGCATCGACCATGACATCCTCTTATGGGCCGCCCCAGAGCGTAAGCCCCATCCTAGCGAACTATGTGGACTTTGATCCGTGCTAACGCACGGTACGTAGGAATCCTCCACGAGGTTCAATCCCACCACCCGGTCGTACCGACCTCTCCATGTCGGTTCCCTGACCACCTTGGGCCGCCTCAGAGCATAAGCCCCAAACCCCCCGTCCCGCATGACGTTAAACTGTATCATGTCCCGCATGAAGTTAAACTGTAACCTATCCCTCATGACGTTAAACTGTATCCCATCCCGCATGACGTTAAACTATATCCCATCCCGCATGATGTTAAACTGTATTCCATCCCGCATGACGTTAAACTGTATCCCGTCCCGCATGACGTTAAACTGTATCCTGTCCCGCATGACGTTAAACTATATTCCCCCTCTTGGGCCATCTCATAACATAAGCCCCATGTCTCACTCCACCATCCATCCTGATCCTTATCCGGGCCGCCACATCCCGGTGAGATAATACCACCCCATCCCACTCTATGATATCTGGGAATCCACCCACGTGCTGGCCCCAACATCGGTGTTCCCCCTAGGGGTCCTTCAACCCAATCTGTATCCGCAAGACGTTAAACTCACGACATACACCGTGTTAAACATGGGAAGCTGAGGAAAACCTCAGATGGTACACATTCCCCGTGTTTGATGTGGGATGCCTCGGGCTTCCGCGCCCTCGAGAAGCCCTATGATGAGGGACCAAAGAAAGACATGCCAACGACGCCCCAACATGACCATTCTTCTCACCGAAGATTGCTACCCCGACAAGACCCCTTGGAGAATCTTGACGGAAGCAGTGTAATTAACTGGCGTCCATGTAGATATGGCACCGGGAATGGGCTTCACGAACCCGTCTTAAATCTTTGAGAGAGACCCGGACTAGGTAATGAGCTCCGAGGAGGAATCCACGGAAGGAAGAATTGACATACCCTCATCCCGGTTTCGATCAAGGAGCAGAAGTCACTAAACAAGGAACGGATGCCCCCCGCCTTTGGAAAGAGGTAATGCGGGGTAACAAGCAGTGCGTCCTCCCCACAAACGGATGCACGCGCCCTGGCGAAATCATCGGAGAAACAATCACATTACTCAAAATTTAATATCCTAAAGCATCAAGGTCAAAATATTTTCATCATTCATGCATATATAATTAATAATTTTAACATTATTTTGTGTGAAAATGACTTCATGATAACACATTATTCCTTATATAAAACACAAATTGCCAACACATTATGTTTTCTCTTTCAGTTAAATATCATATAATGAACTACTTTACTTCCTGAGGACTAAATATGCTCTATAAAATGGGCCCCGTAATTTTTGTTTTGTATTTTTTCAATGTATAATAATTAATTAATGAAAATTAATTAATGAGGAATTAGACTATATTCAAATTTCATGGAATTAATTCATGGAGAAGAAATTTATAAACAATAATTGGCTCATAAGCCGTGAAAGTATTATTTGAAATTAAAGTAATGACATAAAATATGATTATTAATGTTTATTTTCATAATTCACGTTGAAAAATTAATGATGAATGTTGTTTCCAATATATATTCATGGAAATTTATTTACAAAATAATTATAGTTATTTTAAAGAGATAAAGTATTATGCCATTTTGAATCAAAAATATTGATTCCAAAATATAAATATAGTAGTTGATGGGTGAAATAAAATATTTGACTATAAGTTGGATGTTTGTTTCAACATATTGAACAGATCTGAAGTGTGTTGGAGAAGTTTCTAATTTGAATAGTGATTAATATGGGATAACCATGGTATTACCTAAAGGTATTAATTTTTTTTCATGATATCATCAATGGGAATCCATAGTGGATAAAGGAAACCATTACATATATAAGGGTAAATGGGTGCTACATAACGTTACATGGGAGATTGATTAGTGGTAAATAAACAATAAATAATGGTATTGTGTAAATAATTTTGTCTTGTATGCATATATTGTTGTTATGTCAATGTTTCATGTCTATTGTGTCAAGGTAGTTCATTGTCAGTGTATAGTTAACCCGAGATGATTTTTCACTACATATGTATATATAGAGGATAAATAAGGGTATCCTGTTATCTACTTAATGTATTTTCTATTTTTGGTAAGGGTATCTTAGTATATGTCGAGGTGTCTTGTTCATTGTGTAATAGTAATATTAGGATTTTTTAATGGTATTTTATGATGCATAATGTAATACTATGAACTATGTTGGGGTTTGAGATAGTTCATAGTTTTCATTTTATTATTTCATAAAGATATAATGAGGATGGGTAATGGTTTGTGTGAGTTTGTATGCACTATGTAATGCTCATTCTGGTTTCTATAGCTAACAAAACGGTACGAGGGAACTTTTATTTAATAATGTCTCTGGGATAATGAGATTTCCATGCCACATCTTTTCTCTATGTTATGGATGGTCCAAATTTAACGGTGGAATCTAATATGAGTTATAGTTAAGATACAACATATTATATGACATTTTATTTAAATTAATGGAATTATATATAAGAATATAAATTCCATGTGATAACATTCTGTAATGAATTGAGTGGGATTAAATGTTATCAGCTATGTGAA
Source organism: Viscum album (assembly GCA_963277665.1). Classification (NCBI taxonomy): domain Eukaryota; kingdom Viridiplantae; phylum Streptophyta; class Magnoliopsida; order Santalales; family Viscaceae; genus Viscum; species Viscum album. The sequence goes on along the minus strand of OY728127.1, from coordinate 348,828,170 downwards.
AAAGATGGAAATCTCATTATAAAGTGAAGTAGTTATGGTAATCAATTAAAATCATGATCTATATAACTTCTAATAACTACCCAAGATAATGTATTTCATTCCACTTATAGTATTATGTAATGAATGTTTTATGATGTTGCGTGTTCAAATTCATCCCATGATTTTTATTAACTATTAAAACATCACACAGAATTAATCTAAATCATATGGGGAATGTGATATTTGGGAATGAATATGAGGAGTTATGTTACAAGGATTTATTGTGCATAAAATGTCATATAATATTTATGAAGATACCTAAATATGTGGAAACATTTTTTGACTTTTAATATTTGTGGTATAAATAATTGTAGGGATCTCATAGTTTTTAATTATGAATAAATCATCACCCTTCATGGTATTTAAATAAAATTTTGAATTGGAAATTAGATTATTCTAATAAGAGATAAATCATGAATCACATGATTTATTTCATTGAGATTATCATACTACCAATGATCATGGGAATTCAAAAAAACAATATAAAAAATTTAAAAATGATATTTATGAGATTAATATTCATATATAGTGAATATAAAATCATGATGAATATGAATTTAAAGAAGTTAATCATTTTCGATATTTAAATGTGAAAATGTATTGTTTCTGTGTAAGGATTTGATATTCCATTTATTAAATTCTTTTGATAAATTAAACTAAATGAATTTGAATAATCAGTTCATCACATTAAGAATATTTCATGTGTTTTATAAAAGAAAATGAAAAGATGATATATTTACTTGAATAATGTTTTTGACAAAGTATAGGAAAAGTTCTCAGAATCCATCATAAATTATATCCATAAATTATAGAAGTATGAATAAATTCTAGGAACCCTATCTAATTGCTTAATTTGAAAAATAAGAGCATCACTTATTGTCCAAGAGGGACTAAAGTCAACACATGTGATCTATCGACATTGTGATGCATGACCAATTTGTTGTAAAAATATATTCTAAGCGAACTCCTTCTTTGTGACTATTTTCTTTGAGGATAAGGAGTTCAAATCCTCACAATTTCATATTCTTTATTTGATAATAATAAGTATTGTCTGTGTGTTTGGTGAGGGGGATTAAAAAACCATACTATAGGAACCCAATAATCCTTATAGAGGTTCACCTCTTTAATAATTTTATTGTTATCATATTTTATATTAATATTCACATCTACATTTGCATTTTCCAATTAAAAAATAAAATAGAGAATGAAAAAATCAAATCATTGAACAAGTGAGGAGGAAACAAATGGGATAAATGTTTTAAAAGGTTATCCCACATAGATTCACCCCCACTCATAGTGTGGTTAAATCCATATTTTTCTGTTTCAATCGGTATCAAAAAAATATTCCACCTCTATTGGATTCTCTTTTATTAGAATATATTTAAATCTTCTATAAGAAATATGGAATGATATATTGGAGTAATTACATCAATTGCTTATCATAATTTTTTCTCTTCTATGACCCAAGATAATTAATTAAGTAATGAGTTGAAAATGAAGGAAATTTTATCCCTCCTATGTAAATAGGATTTTGATGATGTTTTAAATGAATTAGTTTTATAGAATTAATTCAGTTCATGGAAGAAGAAAACCATTAGTTTAAAATATATCTAAGTAAATGGGCTAACATTAAACCATAAATGTAGATGAAGAGGCATCAAATATATTATTTATAATTTTTCAAGTATATGACTTTATCATTAGTGAAAAAATATTATATGAAAATTTTAAAAGATTATTTTTAGAATAAGAGCAGTTATCATGAATATTAAGTAACATAATGTTGATAAGAAATTGAATATAAGTAAATTACTTCTGTAGATCTCAGTAAATAGTATAATGAAAAAACTACAAGAATTAATGAAAATGAATAATAATTATATAGATATTGTAATGATTTAATTGTGTAATTGATAATGAAATACCAGGTCATTGAAATCGTTGAACAGAATATCCATGGAATAAATATTAAGAATACATTAATAATTAAAACAAATAAAATTTAGCTGGAAGTCAAGGTGAATAATATAATTTTACCTAAAAACAAAATCAAAGGGTAGAATAATGAATGGTTATGAGTGTAAAAACATCTATAAATCTAGTGAATATAAAGGATAATGAAAAAAACCCTCATAATTATATCAAAGGTGATTGATATTAAATTAAATAATATGTAGAAATATGTATATGTTCCTTAAAAATGATGAAAGTAAATATACAACCACTTAAACAAAAAAAGTGGATTCTAATACATAAATAAATATATATTATTAATATAATATTTTTAGATCACCTTATAACAAATATGTATTAGAAGAAAATTATAATGGTCTAACCACCATTGAAAATAATGTTCTAAAACTATTTATATGCATTGTGGAAATTTTGAAATAAAATTATGTCAAAATTGGTGAGATACCCAACATTACAACCATGTAAGAGGAATATAAGTGAATAGTTATTGGATACGTGAAAAAAACCACTAAGTGAATGGGAAGTAGTAGAATCAAATTACTTAAATTTATACAAAAAAAATCATTGAAAAAAAGACCATTATTTTGGGGGTATTTCTAGTAATTCTACAATTTTAAGAACTAGGTTATTGATAATTATCATTCTATTTCAGCATAAAACATCAAATAAATCCTAAATAATTTGGATAAATATAATGGTGAAGAAATATCCATAATGTTAATAAAAAAATCATGCAGTTCCACTTTTTTTTTTAAAAACATGGTTATCTTTTTGGAATTTTAAATAGTTGTAGTCCTATGTAAAATTCAGTAATATATAAATCATTAAATAATGATATAGATTAATGTGATTATAAATCATCACAACAAACAATGAATATATATAATCATTTTTTAAAATAATTATGAGATATTTTCTTGAAATAATGTTCTTAAGATGTTCACAATGAAGGATAATAAATTATCCATGGATAGTATGATGATTGAATAATATAATTAATGAATTTCAAAGGAATATAAAAAGTATGTCACAATAAATTTATTATTATAATTTTATATTGGTATGATTTTTCACAGAATGATCATAAGAAAACAATCAATTAAATAAATTATTGATGGTAGTTTTCAAAAAGAACAATGTTATGAATGAAATAATGAAATGATATGGTAGAGGAAATTCACAAGATTCAGTGTAGAATAGATAATTCCAAGGTACATATTCCAAAATATTGTTTTCTCATGTGGACAATTGACACAGAAGGATGTTAAAAAATTTATAACAAAAGAGAATGAAAAATACAAATGTTGGAAAAATAATCATTATGAGGAAAGTGAATTTCCTAAGAGGTTTTCAAAAAATTATGACTTGAATTTTTTTTATATTTATATTGGAGGATCATATAGGATGTTTAACATTCAAACGAATTTATAACAGTCACTTCATATAAAGAAGTAATCTTTATGAATATTATAAGGCCCCGACCTTAAACATTACTTAATCATGAAATAAATGATTAATTCACATAGAAGATCATTTCAGGTTTAGATTTTTAAATAATTAGGTCATAACTATAAAATATCAAAAGATTACATAGTTGAAACTTCTACTAAGTTTCCATAAAATAAAAAAAACACTTAAAATGAAACATGTCTACTTCCATGTTTTAGATAGAATTTCATTCCTTGATCCCATCCTTGACCCTATTCATATTTAAGTCATGTGGAAAACATTTCAAAAACATGGGATGTGAATAAAAATCCCAGTAAAGGATACACAAAGAAGGAAAACTGTTTGTTTTTCAAAACAAAAAGTAAACCATGAGTACTTTACCAAAGTAATACTTTTCACTTTTATGAAGTAGTAAAAACTCATCACTGAATAAAAGACCATTACTTACCATTTTGTAACGAAAAGATTACCATAAAACCCATATAAATAACCCATGACTTATAAAGGTAACTTGGGACATAAACATACTTAAATTGAATAACCGTACGGTTGACATCCACAAATACTTAATGGAATAGCCATACGGATGACTTCCATACCCAATTCATTGGAGGTTATAACATAACCACCCGTCCTTGTATTCACGACACCATCCATCTTATGGTTTATCAGGTAACCACACAAAAAATTTCCAAGTACCATTACAAAATCATAAAACATAAAACAATTATAAATGAAAGAAAATAGTTCCATATTTCAATCACAATATATCACATAAATATATTGACATAACAAATCCATTATCAAAACCATTTTCAATACCAAAATACATAAAAGAGTATATGGTATTTATTTTCTTTTAAAAAAATATTACGGCTTGTTGAGGAAGCCAAATATCAAATAATACTCACGGCGGCGGAGAGGTCGTTGTCACCACGTACGTTAAAAGAAACATAGTTTTTTTCATTTAGAAAATTGATTATTATAAAAAATAATCATTTTGAATAAAAGTAAAACTCAATGGGGTTTATACACTGTATAAATAATGTTGTGTATAGACAAGATATGCCTCAATGAAAAGAGATTGAGAAGAAGTCCCTTACAAAGACGGTATCCTTAGATTAAGGATAAATCAATTACATTATTATTTGTGAAAAACGAATACCCCAAATATAAGTGGATATTAAGTGTAAAAAAATCAGATTTAATTCACACATATTCATAGAACGACATGTGTAAGGAGAACAAGTTTACCCCAAAGAATCATAATTGGGTTAAGAAGTTCCCTTGCAAAAATTCGACAGCCTAATGACGTCACTTCAAAATTCAGAAAATGAGTTAATGAGAGATAAAAATGGAATCTCATCACTTGGTGTAACACCCCAAGCTTCTACGGTACGTTTCCCTTTGAATAATGCGATAGCGTGTGTTGTACGCAACCTCGAGTTCTAACACACACCACAACTAATTAAACCAGCCGTTGTGAATAGTAATACCTAATTTTTGAAATTATATTTATTTTATATTTGAAAATGGACTTCATTTTTGGACTCGGAATATCGAATTTAGCCTAAGGTGAAATTTTGGTACTTTTCGGATAACTTTCATATTTTGATGAATAGTGAAAATTACTAAATTTTAATTAAAAACAACTTTTTTAATCAAAATAATTAATAGTGATAAATTATGAATTTTAGTAGTTTTAAGGTATATTTAGAATATATTTTTACCATTTAATATAATGTTGGTCATTGGACATAATTTTACAATTAAACCGAACATAAACAAGTGTCAATCTTTTGATAGTTATTATCTCTTAAAAACACGCTTTTTGTTTTGACAGCGGGAATTAATTTTAAATTAATTTCTGCCACTTCTGTGTTTTGAATTTAGGAAAATGGATTCCATATTTGGAATCAGGATGTTCAAATTGTATAAATAGGTAACTTTTATTTTTACACATTTTGAATAATTACTGCGGTAAATATTTTATTTACCATGGTTAAAGGGTAAATCTGGTAAATAAGGGTTAAAAAAATAATATTATAATAATACTAAATTACCCTAAAACGTGTCTTAACCCTATTGGTTGATACATGGTCGACCATGGGCATCTTTGTGTCAATTTTGGGACCCCATGGATCCACTTGTAAGTGATAATGACACTTTATTTTAATTAAGTTAAAATGAATACAAAAATGACACAAGCATATATCTTTTAGAAGAACAATTTTTACATAGGGTTATACATGTTGGATTTTCGATTATAAATATTCATTAGAAAGATAAAAAGATTTCCTACATAATGATGTTTTATTTATAATTTTTAGACATTAAATAATTTATTTTATTTATGACACAATGATGATGCAGTAATTACTAAAATAGTAAAAAAATTAACATAATTGATATTATAAATACCCAAATAAATATAATATGAAACTTTTAATGAATTACACTAATTTTCTAGGATAATATGATATATTAGGATTGATATAATTGACTTTTTTCGAAGTAATCAATCTGTTATGAGTTTCAAAAAAATCAACTATTGAATAGTGTCAAAATTGACAAAAAAGAGTTCTTAAAACAAATATTATATTATTAATTGATATTAAATTCCTAAAAATCTAAGGTTCGGCCAAGAGACTTATATTATGATAGGTTAATCATTAATGGACCACTTGGGGGTCGCTTGTATGTATATGGTAAGTCTATTAACCATATAATATAGAAATACAAAGAGACATTGTAAAAGTGAAACTAATTAACTTAGAGTTAATACTTAAAGATAAGGTTAATATAAGTACCCAAACCTGTCTAAATTCTATTGGTTGAGTTGTTTTCGACCTATCCCCACCTTAACATTTGAATAGTCAATTTTGGAGCCATTAGAAACCGAATATGAATTTATTATAAATTAATATTTCTAGCTTTTCCAAAAGTGCCCCTCACCCCTCTTATAAAAGGGCACTCCTCCTTCTCTTTTCCTCACACCTCTCAAGCCTTTTGGTTCGGCCAAAATCTGCCCAAATACTCTCCCAACATCCCTCACTTCAACCTAGAGGCCTTAGTTTGATCATAAAGCCAACCTAAGGAGCCCTTTTGATCAAATCAAAAGGAAGAACCCGAAGAAGAGGTAATGATTTCACCACCCTTTTCTAAGTTCATTTCTTCTTCCACTTCTTCTTCCTTTGTTCTTACCATTCTAAAATAATAACTCCAGTATCTCACATATACTGTGATGTTATTATAAGTATGGTACAACCATATTCAGCATTCTATCCACCGTTTGAATAACATGTCACCATACGTGCGTACGTACGGCTTACCGTCTCCACGTCGTGGTGTAATTGTTATTCAATATAATATTATTTGGATGGGTATAATAATGATGTGTAACTCATGTAAATAATAAATATAACATGTTAATGATTCTGTATATATGATATACCATTCATTTATATATTATTTTAATATCAAAAGAATGATATTGTCGCTCGTGCGTACGTACGGACTACCGTCTCCACGAACGCGATGAGATTCATTCTCTATCATATCCATTCAAGTATAATTATCATTTTATGATTTAAAAATGATGTTTAAGGACTTGATATCATTCTGGATATGAATAAGATACAACAAACATGGCTTATGTAACAAAACATATAAAAGAAAATGAGTAAGTTAACACCCGAAACGATGATAATTCTAAGATATTATTAATAAATCAATGTTAAAAGATCATATATGATATCATATTAATATATATGATTCTTGTATAATTTAATAACGATTATTTCACCATTATACAGGAGGTTAACCTACCCCAACCAAGGAAAAGTACAAGGTAAGGGTTATTTCACAATCTCTTCATTATCCGAGGTTGTTTATACGTAATAATCTACTGGGATATCTCGTTATCATCAACATCCATGTTTCTTCGAAATGTATTTCAAAACATTTTTACTATTTACAAGAATATGGGTTAAAGTCATTTATACCCGTGTTTGACTTTTTATAAGAGGTTTATAAAGGAATCTTTCCGTCGTTTTCAAAACAATGTTCTTTTTAACCTTTTCGACAGAATTGAGGTAAGAATGTTTTTTTAACTTATACGGCGGGTGCGGTTATTTTACGCCGTTATAAAATCTTCAAAGCTTTCCTTACAAGCTTATAAGAATATTTTCAAAGAAAATGTTTTATTTTATATGGATCTTAAATGATTTCAAAATAAAAGGAGATACTTCTTTAAAAAGAATTTTGATTTCATCTATGTCAACATCCTTTGATGGATTTTAAGATTATTGGAAGTTGATTTATTATGATACAAAACTTCTATATTGTATTGAAGGTTTTGTGATATGTTTGACTGTGGATGTGCTATTTTTATACCATTCATAGTTTATTGTGAAAGTATTGACATTTCGTACCTTTTCATATGGGAATGCATTGGACTTAATATGTGACGGGTGGAGCCCGCTATAGCTCCTCGATGCATCGGTAGGTCTCATGAGACAAACTAGTGTCTTGGCACAAGGCCTTGACAAAATCTTATTTGTAGTCTTGGCACGAGGCCTTGGCTATGTGGTTATGATAGTCTGGCATTATGCATTCCAACATTATGAAAGTGGTTATTGATTTTTGCATGTGATTATTCGATTAGTAGAATATCCATGTGAATAAGTAAATGGCATTATTTCATTTTATTTATGCCATACCATGTTGAAAGTTCATATTTAAAAGGCTTTTGTTTTAGTTATACATTGCCTTAAATGTTTATTCTTATTTATGAAAGTTTCCGCTATATTGTTATCCTTACTGGGCATTTGAGCTCACCCCTTTTCTATGTTTTATTTTTCCCAGGTAGTGAACAAGTAAATTATGATTGACTTGCAGGGATATTATGAGGGGTTAATAGTGTGGTCTATTGAGACATTATGTTGTTGTATTAGTTTTTCATTTTATAATGTAATGTAAAACTTATGAATATATCTGGCATTTTCCAAGGCTACTAAACCAATCGGTCTTTCGAGATTTGATCTTCTTGTGATCATGCCAATGTTATGTAATAATGCACCGACTCTGGGTAGCTGGGGTCGGGGCGTTACAGTTGGTATCAGAGGAAGTTTAGTACAAACCTTGGAAGCTAGATTTAGATAAACTCTGATTAGAGCACGTAGACCTAAGATGAACTTTGAGGATTAGTATAGAAGAACTTCCTAGAATTTTGGTATTGTAGAGATTTTGTGAGTTTTTCGAGCAATACATCCCTGTCTGGATACGAGCAGGTAGAGGTGGCTCTGGCATAGATGTACCTAGGGGTAAAACCCGAAAACACCGCTTTGAGCTAGACTCGAACGGGAACTGGTGCACGACAACGGGCCTTGCTGCACTCTTGGTTACGACACTCCCGGGGGATATGCATAGGATAACTCTCACTTTCTTTAAAAATCATTATGAAGGGTTTATGAGTATATACTTCCTCAAAGAAAACATATTTATGATTATGGATTATATCCATAGATAGTTCAATTTATGTTTAGTGTTTTATAAGTATGGGATTATGTATTTTGATTTATAAACTGATCTAGTTTATGCCATTGTTTAGAAATGGCACCTAGTGGAAGAAATGGAAACCGTATCAATGCACGCACTCCATGTAGGGATTGCCCTCCTGCTCAAGATAATTATAGTGGGGCTGGTGATGCAACTGGTGCCGATCAGCTAATCACCATACTGGGACAACTTACTCAGGTTATGAATAATAACCTTACCCGTATGGAGCACCCTGATCCGCACGTGGAGGATCAATGTTAGATCGATTCATGAGACAACAACCACCAACTTTCAATGGGAGTAAAAATCCCTTAGTAGCTGAGCAATGGATATTTTCCCTAGAGAAAATATTTCAGGCTTTGGGGAGCAGTGAAAGGGAAAAAGTTATCATGGCAGTTTACCGCCTCACTGGAGATGCTGATCAATGGTGGTCATTGATTCAAAATACGAGGGAAGATGATGAAGTATCAAATATGGAATGGAGGGAGTTCAAAGATCTGTTTTTAGAAAAATACTTTCCTCGCGACCATCGAGCAGATATGGAAAGACAATTTCTGAGTCTGAGACAAAAGGAGGATGAGAATGTCACAAAGTATGAGGCTAACTTTACAAGGTTAGCGAGGTACGCTGGTGATTATATTCGCAACCCAAGAAGTAAGATTGATCGTTTCTTTGATGGGTTAAAACCATTTCTCCGTCGAGCATTAGTCTCACAATCCTTTTCATCGTACGAAGACATTGTCTCATGTGCTATCAAGACCGAAAAGGAATTCTCTAAGTCTTATGACTTTAAAGCAAAGCAAGAGAAGAAGAGACCTTCTGATCAATCTGGGAATGGAAATAAGGGGAAGAAAGGAAAGGTTGAATATCCATCTTGTGGTAAATGCGGGAAGAAACATCCTGGTACTTGCCTGAAGGGAATGGGAGTCTGTTACAAGTGTGGTGAAAAAGGCCACCAAGCTCATGATTGCAAGGGGAAGAAGGAAGCTACCAACGTTCAGTGCTACAATTGCAGGGAGATGGGGCATTATGCAAATGCATGTCCTAAGCGTCAGGAGAACTTACCTCAGAAAAGGCCAAGGGATCAAGGCCAGGCTTATGCTATCACTACTGCTGAGGTAGAAGCTCCGAAAGACGTGGTGGCAGGTAATTTAATGGTTTCCTCAAGTTTAGCAAATGCATTATTTGATTCTGGATCATCGCATTGTTTCATATCTTCCCAGTTTGCTAAGAAAATTAGATATTTCCAATTTTATTTAATAAGGGAGTTGTCAGTTAAAACTCCTAAGGGAAGTATCGTTGCAACAAAGTTTTGTGAATCAGTCCCCATTAGAGCACATAAATTTTCTTTATCTGCTGATTTCATCGTCATACCTATGATTGAGTTTGATATAATCCTCGGTATGGACTGGCTTTCGGACTATGATGCGAAGATTTATTGTAAGAAGAAAGAGGTTACGATTCTTGATGATAATGATAAGGAGCACCTTATTTTTAGAGCAAAATCGTCACCACCTAATTCTTATTTAGATCCACCCCCTGTAGCTCAACTTAATTCAATTATCGGGGAGGAAGAGAATGAAATAACTATCGGTGAGGAAAGGAATGTTCAAATAGAGGATGTACCTATTATGAAAGAGTTTGTAGATGTATTTCCGGAAGATTTACCTGGACATCCTCCAGAACGAGAAGTAGAGTTTTCTATTGATTTGATTCCTGGATCAAGGCCTATATCGAAGACCCCTTATAGAATGGCTACTGTAGAGTTAGTCGAACTAAAGAAACAACTAGAGGAATTGAGTAATAAGGGATTTATTCGCCCTAGTGTTTCTCCATGGGGAGCCCCTGTTCTTTTTGTTAAAAAGAAAGATGGATCTATGAGGTTATGTATCGATTACAGGGAGATCAATGCTATAACGATAAAGAACAAGTATCCCCTACCTCGTATTGATGATTTATTTGACCAACTGCATGGAGCTCAATACTTTTCAAAGATTGACCTTCGATCTGGATACCATCAGTTGTGTGTGAAGAAGGAAGACATTCCGAAGACAGCATTTCGAACCAGGTACGGGCATTACGAGTTTACTGTAATGCCGTTTGGATTGACTAATGCACCCTCTGTATTCATGGATCTGATGAATAGAGTTTTCAAGGAGTATCTCGATGAATTTGTGGTGGTATTTATTGATGATATCTTGGTATACTCCAAAACCTACGAAGATCATGAAAATCACTTGGGCATTATCTTGAAGACTCTGAGGAGGCATGAATTATATGGGAAGTTTAGCAAGTGTGAATTCTGGCTTCAGGAGATTTCTTTTCTTGGCCATATTGTCTCTAAAGATGGAATCTCTGTTGATCCTTCTAAGACCAAGGATATCCAAGAATTGCTAGCACCTACGAGTATAACTGAGGTACGTAGTTTTATTGGCTTGGCAGGTTATTATCGACGTTTCGTCCAGAATTTTGCCCGATTGGCAAACCCATTAACGAAGCTCACACGAAAAGGGGTTAAATTTGTTTGGACAAAAGAGTGTGAAGAATGTTTTGAAGAACTGAAAAGAAGATTAGTCAATGATCCTATATTGACTCTACCATCGGGGAATGATGGGTTCGTTATTTATAGTGATGCATCGAAGAAAGGACTTGGCTGTGTCCTTATGCAGAATGATAGAGTTATTGCCTATGCATCACGACAGTTGAAAATTCATGAACAAAACTATCCTACTCATGATCTCGAGTTAGCAGCAGTGATCTTTGCTTTGAAGATATGGAGGCACTACCTCTATGGTGAAAAATGTGAGATTTATACTGATCACAAGAGTTTGAAGTATATTTTCTCACAAAAAGAACTCAACATGAGGCAAAGGAGATGGCTTGAATTACTCAAGGATTATGATTGTACGATACACTACCACCCAGGGAAGGCAAACAAGGTGGCATATGCTTTGAGTAGAAAAGACCATGGAGTTTTGAACAATATGAGAATTGAAAGGGATCCAATTTTCATGGATCTAGTGAAGATGGACATGGAAATAACCAGGGAAGGTGAAACATCAATGCTTTTTCAAATGGTTGCCAAACCATCTTTACTAGAAAGGATTAAGAGTTCTCAGAACGATGATGAAGAATTCCAAAAGAAGATTAAAGTTGTGAATGATGGGAGATTGAGAGACTTTGTGTATGAAGATGGAATTTTGAAATTCGGGAAGAGACTTTGTGTTCCCAATATACCTGATCTAAAAAGGGAATTGCTGGATGATGCTCATAGTTCCAATTTCTCTATACACCCTGGGAACACCAAAATGTATAGAGATTTGAAGGAACATTTTTGGTGGGACAACATGAAGAGGGAGATTGCTGATTTTGTGTCAAGATGTATGGTTTGTCAACAAGTGAAAGCTGGAAGGCAACAGCCTGGAGGAGTCATGCAACCTCTTCCCATACCGGAGTGGAAATGGGACAATATTACGATGGACTTTGTCATGGGGCTACCAAAGACTCCTAGAAGGAATGATGCAATATGGGTTATTGTTGATCGTCTTACCAAGTCAGCACATTTTCTTGCTATAAGAGAAGATCTACCCGTGGAACGTCTAGCAAGACTATATATTAATGAAGTTGTGAGACTTCATGGAGTACCCTTATCAATTGTTTCTGATCGTGATCCCCATTTTACTTCAAGGTTTTGGAAAAGTCTTCAGAAATCCCTGGATACTGAACTTCATTTGAGCACTGCTTACCACCCTCAGACAGACGGACAATCAGAACGGACTATTCAAACCTTAGAGGACATGTTGAGATCTTGCTCACTTGATTTTCAGGGTATGTGGGATCAATATTTACCACTGGTAGAATTTTCCTATAACAATAGCTTCCATTCAAGTATTCAGATGGCACCATATGAAGCGTTATACGGAAAGAGATGTCGTACACCAACCTGTTGGGATGACGTTGGTGAAAGAAAACTTGTAGGCCCAGAACTGGTGGAGGAAACGGTGGAAAAGGTGAAGGTAATCCAAAATCACATTAAAGCAGCTCAAAGTAGGCAAAAGAGCTATGCCGATAATCGAAGGAAGGATTTGGAATTTCAAGTCGGTGATCATGTTTTCCTGAAGGTATCTCTGTGGAAGGGAGTCATACGTTTTGGTAAGAAAGGTAAATTGAGTCCCAGGTACATCGGACCTTTCGAAATTCTAGAACGAATTGGGGCTGTAGCTTACCGATTGGCAATGCCGCCAAGTCTCTCCAAAGTTCACGATGTGTTCCACGTATCTCTGTTGAGGAAATACATGCCTAACCCAACGCATGTACTCACCTATGAAGATTTAGAACTGGAACCCGATCTGTCTTATTGCGAAGAGCCCATCAAGATTCTTGATACGAGAGAACAAGTGATGAGAAACCGGACGACGCGTCTGGTAAAAGTTTTGTGGAGGAATCATAAGATGGAAGAGGCAACGTGGGAACCCGAGGAACTTATGATGAAGAACCACCCGAGTATTTTTATGCAGTAATACCCTAGAAATTGCGAGGACGCAATTATTTGAAGGAGGGGAGAATGTAACACCCCAAGCTTCTACGGTACGTTTCCCTTTGAATAATGCGATAGCGTGTGTTGTACGCAACCTCGAGTTCTAACACACACCACAACTAATTAAACCAGCCGTTGTGAATAGTAATACCTATTTTTTGAAATTATATATATTTTATATTTGAAAATGGACTTCATTTTTGGACTCGGAATATCGAATTTAGCCTAAGGTGAAATTTTGGTACTTTTCGGATAACTTTCATATTTTGATGAATAGTGAAAATTACTAAATTTTAATTAAAAACAACTTTTTTAATCAAAATAATTAATAGTGATAAATTATGAATTTTAGTAGTTTTAAGGTATATTTAGAATATATTTTTACCATTTAATATAATGTTGGTCATTGGACATAATTTTACAATTAAACCGAACATAAACAAGTGTCAATCTTTTGATAGTTATTATCTCTTAAAAACACGCTTTTTGTTTTGACAGCGGGAATTAATTTTAAATTAATTTCTGCCACTTCTGTGTTTTGAATTTAGTAAAATGGATTCCATATTTGGAATCAGGATGTTCAAATTGTATAAATAGGTAACTTTTATTTTTACACATTTTGAATAATTACTGCGGTAAATATTTTATTTACCATGGTTAAAGGGTAAATCCGGTAAATAAGGGTTAAAAAAATAATATTATAATAATACTAAATTACCCTAAAACGTGTCTTAACCCTATTGGTTGATACATGGTCGACCATGGGCATCTTTGTGTCAATTTTGGGACCCCATGGATCCACTTGTAAGTGATAATGACACTTTATTTTAATTAAGTTAAAATGAATACAAAAATGACACAAGCATATATCTTTTAGAAGAACAATTTTTACATAGGGTTATACATGTTGGATTTTCGATTATAAATATTCATTAGAAAGATAAAAAGATTTCCTACATAATGATGTTTTATTTAAAAATTTTAGACATTAAATAATTTATTTTATTTATGACACAATGATGATGAAGTAATTACTAAAATAGTAAAAAAATTAACATAATTGATATTATAAATACCCAAATAAATATAATATGAAACTTTTAATGAATTACACTAATTTTCTAGGATAATATGATATATTAGGATTGATATAATTGACTTTGTTCGAAGTAATCAATCTGTTATGAGTTTCAAAAAAATCAACTATTGAATAGTGTCAAAATTGACAAAAAAGAGTTCTTAAAACAAATATTATATTATTAATTGATATTAAATTCCTAAAAATCTACGGTTCGGCCAAGAGACTTATATTATGATAGGTTAATCATTAATGGACCACTTGGGGGTCGCTTGTATGTATATGGTAAGTCTATTAACCATATAATATAAAAATACAAAGAGACATTGTAAAAGTGAAACTAATTAACTTAGAGTTAATACTTAAAGATAAGGTTAATATAAGTACCCAAACCTGTCTAAATTCTATTGGTTGAGTTTTTTTCGACCTATCCCCACCTTAACCTTTGAATAGTCAATTTTGGAGCCATTAGAAACCGAATATGAATTTATTATAAATTAATATTTCTAGCTTTTCCAAAAGTGCCCCTCACCCCTCTTATAAAAGGGCACTCCTCCTTCTCTTTTCCTCACACCTCTCAAGCCTTTTGGTTCGGCCAAACTCTGCCCAAATACTCTCCCAACATCCCTCACTTCAACCTAGAGGCCTTAGTTTGATCATAAAGCCAACCTAAGGAGCCCTTTTGATCAAATCAAAAGGAAGAACCCGAAGAAGAGGTAATGATTTCACCACCCTTTTCTAAGTTCATTTCTTCTTCCACTTCTTCTTCCTTTGTTCTTACCATTCTAAAATAATAACTCCAGTATCTCACATATACTGTGATGTTATTATAAGTATGGTACAACCATATTCAGCATTCTATCCACCGTTTGAATAACATGTCACCATACGTGCGTACGTACGGCTTACCGTCTCCACGTCGTGGTGTAATTGTTATTCAATATAATATTATTTGGATGGGTATAATAATGATGTGTAACTCATGTAAATAATAAATATAACATGTTAATGATTCTGTATATATGGTATACCATTCATTTATATATTATTTTAATATCAAAAGAATGATATTGTCGCTCGTGCGTACGTACGGACTACCGTCTCCACGAACGCGATGAGATTCATTCTCCATCGTATCCATTCAAGTATAATTATCATTTTATGATTTAAAAATGATTTTTAAGGACTTGATATCATTCTGGATATGAATAAGATACAACAAACATGTCTTATGTAACAAAACATATAAAAGAAAATGAGTAAGTTAACACCCGAAACGATGATAATTCTAAGATATTATTAATAAATCAATGTTAAAAGATCATATATGATATCATATTAATATATATGATTCTTGTATAATTTAATAACAATTATTTCACCATTATACAGGAGGTTAACCTACCCCAACCAAGGAAAAGTACAAGGTAAGGGTTATTTCACAATCTCTTCATTATCCGAGGTTGTTTATACGTAATAATCTACTGGGATATCTCGTTATCATCCACATCCATGTTTCTTCGAAATGTATTTCAAAACATTTTTACTATTTACAAGAATATGGGTTAAAGTCATTTATACCCTTGTTTGACTTTTTATAAGAGGTTTATAAAGGAATCTTTCCGTCGTTTTCAAAACAATGTTCTTTTTAACCTTTTCGACAGAATTGAGGTAAGAATGTTTTTTTAACTTATACGGCGGGTGCGGTTATTTTACGCCGTTATAAAATCTTCAAAGCTTTCCTTACAAGCTTATAAGAATATTTTCAAAGAAAATGTTTTATTTTATATGGATCTTAAATGATTTCAAAATAAAAGGAGATACTTCTTTAAAAAGAATTTTGATTTCATCTATGTCAACATCCTTTGATGGATTTTAAGATTATTTGAAGTTGATTTATTATGATACAAAACTTCTATATTGTATTGAAGGTTTTGTGATATGTTTGACTGTGGATGTGCTATTTTTATACCATTCATAGTTTATTGTGAAAGTATTGACATTTCGTATGCTAGTTTTAATACGAATGTTTATGTTATGTTTAAACCTTTTCATATGGGAATGCATTGGACTTAATATGTGACGGGTGGAGCCCGCTATAGCTCCTCGATGCATCGGTAGGTCTCATGAGACAAACTAGTGTCTTGGCACAAGGCCTTGACAAAATCTTATTTGTAGTCTTGGCACGAGGCCTTGGCTATGTGGTTATGATAGTCTGGCATTATGCATTCCAACATTATGAAAGTGGTTATTGATTTTTGCATGTGATTATTCGATTAGTAGAATATCCATGTGAATAAGTAAATGGAATTATTTCATTTTATTTATGCCATACCATGTTGAAAGTTCATATTTAAAAGGCTTTTGTTTTAGTTATACATTGCCTTAAATGTTTATTCTTATTTATGAAAGTTTCCGCTATATTGTTATCCTTACTGGGCATTTGAGCTCACCCCTTTTCTATGTTTTATTTTTCCCAGGTAGTGAAGAAGTAAATTATGATTGACTTGCAGGGATATTATGAGGGGTTAATAGTGTGGTCTATTGAGACATTATGTTGTTGTATTAGTTTTTCATTTTATAATGTAATGTAAAACTTATGAATATATCTGGCATTTTCCAAGGCTACTAAACAAATCGGTCTTTCGAGATTTGATCTTCTTGTGATCATGCCAATGTTATGTAATAATGCACCGACTCTGGGTAGCTGGGGTCGGGGCGTTACACTTGGACATAAAATTTTCATCAACAAGGATATATAAGAACATATCCCAACATAATATTATGTGAATTAAAATACATTTCAAAAGAATTCTTTTAGAAAGAGGAAGGTGAAAGGTTCCCGTACCGACTTGGGTAACTTTCGAAACGTACACCCCATGGAAGAAGGGTCATACAATGAAGATGAAAATACCCATAAACAGATGTATATTACACAAATAGTAGAATAATGGGCAGTACATACACCACTCAATGGAAATGGTGGAAAACGTAGCATAAATGTCATGGGAATAAATGTGAGATGAAAAATCCCTTACGAAAACTCGGCAGCCTAACGACGCCACTTAAAACTTCCAAATATGGATTGATGATAACAAACAGGGTCTCTAATCATATAAACATAAAACTTAAAGTAAGAGGAATATAAAATAACATCCCCAAATGTATGAAATATGAGCATAAAGGAAATGACATAAAAGATTGTGCTTAAAAAGAAAGAGAGAGGTAGGATCCCTTACCTCGTGTCCGACTTGACTCAATCGTTCATTAATCTACTGAATAATAAACATGAGTTAATTTCTACTTTCTTAAGAACCTTTTTCAAATTCATTATTCCTTTCATATCACATATTACCGTGTTACGCACATTATGTAATCATTTAAGTTAATAACAGCCGTTTTGTCGATAATTGGTACATGAGTAAAAAATAAACTCTTTATAATCACATGTTTGTTCATGGGGTAAAATATACATTATATCCAGAACTATATTCATTATGTAGATATCATATATATCATATATATATCCATTATATACATGAATTTATAATATTACATAATCATTTATAGGTAAGAAATGAAATGCACCCTTCATGGAGACAGTAAGCCATACGTACGCATGAACGCTACTTCTACTTCTATTTCATATTTAATGGAATTAAAACATAATGATACATAATAGTATTATAATTACAGTATGGTATCATATATAATATCGTTAAATCTATCCTTTATACGTACCACATATGTTATTAATGAATCAAATCACTTTGAGGGGGTGGTAGTCCGCACTTCCTAAAAAGAAGATATCGCGTTTACCCATAATGGAAACCATAAAGGTATGAAATAAATGAAAAATACAGAAGCTTAAGGAAAATATAAATATATTATATATCATATATAGATATGGTGACATCTTAATGGTCACCATTGAAGGTGTTGAAAGAATATTAAACAATCATCGTTTCGTGAGGCAGAAATTCATCATCCACAGAAACCGTATATTTTTTAACCATTAGATGTAGGGGTGTTTAAGTGTATCTCAAATACTTCTTATAAAAAAATCATAGTATATGGAAGATACTGTTTTTTATGCAAAATAAATTAATAAAAATAGTTTATGGGGTTGGAGAAGAAAAATAAAACAAAAGAGCACAATTGAAGACGTTACCTTAAAATCGGGTAACTCCCTTTGGATTGAACCAAAAGGGTTTCTTGAAGAGCTTCATCCATAAAGTAAGGCTTCTGGGATGAGTAGAGAGATGTGGAGAGACAAAATGATCATAGATTGGCCGAGAAAAATGATTGAGAGGTGTGGGTAAGGAGGTAGAGGTGGGGGCCTTTTATAAGAGGAGAGGAGGGGCACTCTTTGAATGTCAAGAAAGGATACATTATTTTCAAATGAGTTTCGGATTTTAAAGGTCCCATATTGATATATTTCTAGGATAAGGTGATAAGGGTTCTAAATCCTCCCATACAATAGGTTTTTGACATGTTTAGGTCTTAGATTTGATATTATCTTTTCATTTTATATAAATCGTTAAATAATGAGGTAATCGCTGCATCATCATGATTTCGTAAATAATTTAATTTATTTAATAACTAAAAATTATAAAAAAAATAATATGATGTAGGAAATCTTTTTATATTTCCAATGAATATTTATAGTAAAAAATCGGACTTGTATAACCCCATGAAAAAATTGTTTTATCAAAACAATACATGTTTGTGTCATTTTTACTTTTACTTTAAATAAAAGGAATTAATGTCATTATCTTACCAAGGTGGCTCCATGGGGTCCCAAAAATCGACCCATGGGTTTTCGCGGTCGGACATGACTCATCCAATAGGGTTAGGACAAGTGTCACGATATTTTCATTTAATTATAATATCATTTTTACCTTAAATCACTCTAATTACCTTTAATCGCGATTAATAAAACTTTATAGTTACTTTTCATCAAAAAATATTTTCATCCCATTGAACCAAATTTTACATAATAATTAAAATCATTTATATTTGATTTTTGGAATTCAAATCTCAGAAGTGGTAATGTTCCATTTAAACGAAAAATCGGTTTTTTTAACTACCTCTTTGTGGTTTCACTATTAATAAAAAATTAAGGTCTTTCAAAAAAATACCGAAAATTCACCCTAAGATATATTTGATATTCCCAATTCAAAAATGATTTCTATTTTACCAAATTAATAACATAGAATTTTCATTAATTAATTTTAGAATTAAATCCTGCTGTCAAATCAAATAGCGTGTTTTTAAGAAATAATATCTATCAAAACATTAACACTCGTTTATGTCCAATCTCAAAGTGATATTAATATCAATGAACACCATTGGATTAAATGGTAAAAATATATTATAATTTAACTTTAAAACCAACTAAAAAGATAATCTAACGATATAAATAAATTAGATTAAAAAGAGGTTTTGAATTAAAATACCACACTTTTCATTATTCATTAAAAAATGACCATTATCAGAAAAATACCATAAATTTACACAAATTAAATTTTGATGTACCGATTCCAAAGAAGAATTTTATTTTGTCAAATAAAACAAATAATATTGTCAAAAGTATATTTAAAAAGGTTTTTCCATCAAAAGGTGGTTAATCGACCATTTAAAGAATATTATAAGATTTATGCCTAAAATTGGATTCATTTGCATTTTTAATCCGCTAACATTTATTGTAAAAAGTAAAAATATTTGAAATACATATATAATAATTTTTTAGATAGTTCTGTTCATTCCCTTCATTACAACGGCTAGGTGTTAACTACCATTTAAAATAAAATTATTTTATTATTAGAGTGCAACGTAAGATTTCAAAGGAACTAATTTTTTCATATTGGCTAAGCCATCAAGCATAGCGTTATCTTTAATGTAATATTAATATTTTATTCACAAATATGGATAAATATAAAAATTTCATATTCTTTATTTACCTCTGGTGTTACATCCTTCCCCCCTTTTGGGAATTGCCTCCTCACAATTTTAAAATTGGGCTCGGAAGCTTCATTGAAAGCCCCACATCAGAAAAGGAGTAAATTAAACTATCACTTTAAAAGAAATAAAGGGAAGTACAAAGGTCACCCGAGATAACCCATACTAGGATTCCATGTATGAAAACATGGATATGGAAGAAAAAACAAAGGGTTATATTCTGAGGGAGTGTGATAGAAAACATGTTTAGGAGAAAGTTAACCACCTGAAAATCACAAACTTGTGATGGGTTAAACAGTATTGGATTTCCAAGTAGGAAAAGTTAACAGACAACATTTTTTTAGTTACTTTTCATTGTGGAATTTATTTTTGAGCTTAACTAAAACATAATTAAACATACTTACTTGTCATGTTGACTTTCAACATTTACTAGATTTTTTTACACGAACTCATATTTTCTCTAAAAGATGAGTATTTAGGAAGACTTGTTTACATTATGAGAGCTATAATAAACTTCTAAAGAATCACCTAATCCACAAAAGAGAACTGTATACTTCCCATTTCTTTAGACCTTAGCCAAAACTAAAACCAAAAAGGTTAGTATGATATCAGATAATACCCAAAAAGGATAGTCCTTTATAAAAAGGAAATATATTCATAATCTCTAAAATTTTTCCAACATGATCCAATGTTCATCGAAGACCAAAAGTAAACCAAACTAAGATTGAAACCCAATTATTTGAAGGATTTAATCACATATTCTTCCATGTTAAATCATAAAATTTATATCCAAACAACATCAGTTGCTCTTAAAGTCTCGTATTGAAAATTAGTTAACCTATTCACATATCCTCCATGATAGGTTAATAATTTCCATAGAAAACCCAAAATCAAATTACACTTAATTCATAAAATCATCTAACTAAAAAGAATTAGTAAAAATAACCAGGGACTTCATGAAGTTCAGTGGTAGGTGATAAATACCAGTCACACTTTGGTTGTGGGTTTGATTCCCGCAGTTTTGTCCAACGCGACGGGTTGTCACACGGTCTGCGTGTTGTCCTTTTTCCAGACTATATAATTCTCAAATCATTCCCCAAAAAGAGATAAAATCATCAAAAATATCCATAACATAATTTAACCTCAATTTTATCTCATTCCTTTCAGTTTCCATCATAACTTATAGTAACCCATAATTACCTTAAAAGTAATTATCATATAAACCCAAATGGTTCTTTATAACTATGTCCACAAAAGATAAGATAACTATTCCTTGAATAAAATTTTTATATATCAAACATCAGGGTTACAAATACTATGAAAAAAGTATTCTATTGTTACCCCATCATCAAAAGAGACTTAATACTTTTAATAATTTCACCATAACTCTTAAAGCCCTTATATGTTGACTTCTTACTCATTCAACATTCTTCATGATCCATTTACCATTCATTTCCAACTTATTTTGAAATAATTCTTTCCTACAATCAAAATCATTAATCATATCCTAATATTCCAAAATAGGAAAACAAAAATTAATAAATAATACATACCTTTGATTGGTCATTGTCAGTTTCTTCATCATCAATCGGAATGGCATTAGGTATTGGTAAACGAATATTTGTACGATCTTGGTAATGTCATTCCCGAAACTTCTTCATAGGACATGTGTTTTCATAATGACCATCCACACCATATTTAAAAAATTAAATTGATCCCTCAGAAAGAACTACTTTCCCTTTCCTCGAGTAAACTGGATGCTTCTTTTTTCCATGGCAGGTTCTTGCTTTATGACCTTCATTTCCACATCTATAACATATTTTTGTTTCTTTGAAACACTTTCCATGGTGTTTCATTCCACATCTTTGACACATAGGTTTTTGAACACACTTACCTTTATGATTATTACCTGTAGTTCCATAGTGATTTGCTTCTCACATATATGATGCCTTATAGAAATCACCATGGTTTAGGTGGTCAATCATGACTCCAGATAGTTTTTTGAGGATAAACACAAGAGGTCTCATTACAGCTCCCATATCATTAAGTTGCTCGCTCAGAAAACTATCACAGTTTCATTCACATCCACTGTTACTTTGGTGCCTTCTAGATATAGCCATTTACTAAAACCAAAAAGGTCAGTGTGAGTATATCAACAAAACCATCATGTAGTAATGAGGAAGATTAAAACTCATATATACTTACTCATTCTCTTTATCTAAAACTAAGACTCTTTCTGAAATCATAACCATTATGGTAATTTCACATATGCTTAGAGAATACCCTAACCTCTAAAGTTATCTAAATGACCTTTGATACCAACTATAAGGCCCCAACCCTAAACATTACTTAATCCTGAATTAAATGAATAATTCACATATAGTATCTTTTCAGGTTTAGAGTTTTAGAGAATTATTTCATAACTATTACATCTCAAAATATTGCATAGTAGATACTTCTACTAAGTTTCCAAAGAATAAAATAAAACACTTAAAAAAACATGTCTACTTCCATGTTTTAGATTTAATTTCTTTCCTTGATCCCATCCTTGACCCTATTCATATTTAGTCCTGTGAAAAACATTTCAAAAACATGATATGAGCATAAAAATCCCATTAAAGAATACACATAGAAGGAAACTGTTAGTTTTTCAAAAGAACAATTAAACCATGAGTACTTTACCAAAGTAATACTTTTCACCATTATGAATTAGTAAAAACTCATCACTGAATAAAAGACCATTACTTACCCTTTTCTAACCAAAAGTTACCATAAAACCCATATAAAGAACACATATCTTATAAAGGTAACTTGGGACATAAACATACTTAAATGGAATAAATATACGGTCGACTTCCACACATACTTAATGGAATATCCATATGGCCGACTTCCATACCCAATGAATTAGAGGTTATAACGTAACCACCTATCCTGGTATTCACGGAACCACCCTTCATATGGTTTGTCACGTAACCACCCGAAAAATTTCCATGTACCATTACAAAATCATAATATATATAAAACAATTATGAATGAAAGAAAAATTTCCATATTTAAATCAAAATATATCACTTAAATACATTGAAATAAAAATCTATTATAAAAAACATTTTCAATACCAAAATACTTAAAAGAGTATATGGTATTTATTTACTTTTAAAAACATATTACGGTTTGTTGTGGAAGCCAAAGACCTAATAATACATGGGGCAGCGGAAAGGTCGTTATCACCGCGTACGTTAAAAGAAGCATACTTTTGTCATTTAGTAAAATGATTCATATAAAAAAGATTCCTTTTGAATAAAATAAAAAGTCAAAGGGTTTATACACTGTATAAATAATGTTGTGTATAAACAAAATATGCCTCAATGAAAAGAGATTGAGACAAAGTCCATTACAAAGACGGTATCCTTAGATTAAGGATAAATCAATTACATAATTATGTGGGAAAAACGAATACACCAAATATAAGTGGATATTAAGTGTAAATCAATCAGAGTTCATTCAAAAATATTCATACAAAGACATGTTCAAGGAGTAAAATATTACCCCAAAGAATCAAAATTGGGTTAAGAAGTTCCCCTGCAAAAATTCCACAGCCTAACAACGTCACTTCAAAATTCATAAAATGAGTTGATGAGAGATAAAAATGGTATCTCATCACTTGGAAAAAAAATTACATCAATAAAGATATATAAGAACATATCCCAACATAATAGTATGTGAATTAAAAGACATAACAAAAGAATTCTTTTAGAAAGAGGAGGGTGAAAGGTTCCCTTAACGACTTGGGTAACTTTCGAAACGTACACCTCATGGAAGAAGGTTCATAAAATGAAGATGTAAATACCCATAAACGAAATTATATTACAAAAAGAGTAGAAAAATGGGCCGTACATACACCACTCAAAGGAAATGGTGGCAAACGTAGCATAAATGTCACAGGAATAAAAGTGAGATGAAAAATCACTTATGAAAACTCGGTAGCCTAACGACGCCACTTAAAATATCCAAAAATGGTTTGATGAGATAAAATAGGGTATATCATCATATGAAAATAAACATTTCAGTAAGAGTAATATAAAATAACATCCCCAATCCTAATAAATATAAGCTTAAAGAAAATTACATAAAAGAGAGTGCTTAACGGGAAAGAGAGAGGTAGGATCCCTTACCTCGTGTCCGACTTGACTCGATCGTTCTTTAATCTCCTGAATAATAATCTTGAGTTAATTTCTTTTTTCTTAAGAAACTTTTTCAATTTCATTATTCCTTTTATATCACTTATTACTATGTTATGCACATTATGTAATCATTTAAGTAAATAACGGCCGTTTTGTCGATACTTGGTACTTGAGTCAAAAATAAACTCATTATAATCATAAGTTTGTTCATGGGGGTAAAATATACATTATAACCAGAATTATATTCATTATTTAGATATCATATATATAATATATATCCATTATATAAATGCATTTATAATATCAAATAATCATTTAGAGTTAAGAAATGAAATGCACCGTTCATGGAGATAGTAAGTCGTACGTACGCATGAATGCTACTTCCATTTCAATTTCATATTTAATGTAATTAAAAGATAATGATACATAATAGTATTATAATTCCAGTATGGTATCATATATAATATCATTAAATCTATCCTTTATAAGTACCACATATGGTATTAACGAATCAAATCACTTTGAGTGGGCAGTAGTCCGCACTTCCTAAAATGAAGATATCGTAGTTACCAATAATGGAAACCATAAAGGTATGCCATAAATGAGAAATACAAAATCTTAAGGAAAAAATAAACATATTATATTTCATATATTAATATTTTTACATCTTAATGTCCACCTTTGATGGTGTTAAATGAATATTGAACAGTCATCGTTTCGTGATGCATAAATTCACCATCCACAGAAACAGTATGTTCTTTAACCCTTAGATGTAGGTGTGTGTAAGTGTATCTCGAATCCTTATTATAAAAACATCCTAGTATATGGAAGATACTTTTTTTGTTACAAAAGAAATGAACGAAAAGTTTTTTTGGGGTTGGAGAAGCAAAATAAAACAAAATAGCACATGTGAAGACGTTACCTTAAAATTGGGTAACTCCCTTTGGTTTGAACTAAAATGGTTTCTTGAAGAGCTTCCTGCCTAAGGTAATGATTCTAGAATGAGGAGAGGGAAGTGTAGAGACAAAATGATCAGATATTGGCCGATCCAAAGGCTTGATAGGTGTGGGTAAGGAGGTAGAGGTGGGGGCCTTTTATAAGAGGAGAGGAGGGGAACTCTTGGAAAGTCAAGAAAGGTTACATTATTTTCAAATGAGTTTCAGATTTTAAAGGTACCACATTGATATATTTAGAGGATAAGGTGATAAGGGTTCGAAATCCACCCATACAATAGGTTTTTGACATGTTTAGGTCTTATATTTTACAATAGATTTTCATTTTAATTAAATCACTAAATAATGAGGTAATCGTTGCATCATCATGATGTCAGAACTAATTTATTTTATTTAATGACTAAAAATTATTAAAAAAAATACTACGATGTATTAAATATTATTATCTTTACAATAATTATTTTTAGTAAAAAATATGACTTGTATAACCCCATGTAAAAATTGTTTTATCAAAACAATACATGTTTGTGTCATTTTTACTTTTACTTTAAATGAAAGGCATTAATGTCATTATCTAACCCATGTGGCTCCATGGGGTCCCAAAAATCGACCCATGGGTTTTCTTGGTCATCCATGACTCATACAATAGGGTTAGGAAATGTGTCAGGATATTTCAATTTTATTATAATATCATTTTTACCTTAAATCACACTAATTACCTTTAATCGTGATTAATAAAACTAAAAAGATACTTTTCATCAAAAATTATTTTCATCCCATTGAACAAAATTTAACTTAATAATGAAAATAATTTATATTGGATTTTTGAAATTGAAATCACAGAAGTGGTAAAGTTCCATTTAATCAAAATATCAGTTTTGGTAACTACCACTTTGTAGTTTCACTATTCATCAAAAATGAAGGTTTTTCAGAAAAATACAAAAAATTCACCCTATGATATATTTGTAATTACAAATTCAAAAATGATGTATATTTTACCAAATTCATAAAATAGAAGTTTCATTAATTAGTTTTATAATTAAATCCCGTTGTCAAATCAAATAGCGTGTTTTTAAGAAACAATATCTATCAAAAGATTGACACTCGTTTATGTCCAATCTCAATGTGATATTAATTACAATGTCCACCATTGGATTAAATGGTAAAAATATATTCTAATTTCACTTTAAAACCAATTAAAAAGATAATATAACTATATAAATAAATTATATTAAAAATATGTTTTGAATTGAAATACAACACTTTTCACTATTCATTAAAAATGAACATTATCAAAAAAATACCAAAAAATTACACAGAGTAAATTTTGATGTCCCAATACCAAAGAAGAATTTTATTTTTTCAAATACAACATATGAAATTGTCAAAAGTATATTTAAAAATGGTTTTCCATCAAAAGGCGGTTAATCAACATTTTAAAGAATATTAGAAGATTTATGCTTAAAATTGGATTCATTTGCATTTTTAATCTTCTAACATTTATTGTAAAAAGTAAAAATATTTGACAAACATATATAATCATTTTTTAGTTAGTTCTGTTCATTCCGTTCATTACAACATCTCAGTGTTAACTACCATTTATAAAAAAGTTATTTTATTATTAGAGTGCAACGTAATATTTCAAAGGAACTCGTTGTTGCGTATTGGGTAAGCCATCAAGCATAGTGTTCCCATTAAAGTTATATTAATATTTTATTCACAAATATGGATAAATATAAAAATTTCAAATTCTTTATTTACCTAGTGTGTTTCAAATATAATAATTTCAGTAGGTAATTTGTGTTCTTTGATGTCTTATACTAAGATGAATATTTTTCTAAGGGAGAAAAGAAAAATATCAATAAATCCTATTACTAACATGAAATACAAAAATTACACCGTAACTAATTTATTTTAAAATTCAACTATAAAGAAAATTATCCCATCATTGGTAATAAATTTCTAACAATATTAGTCATGTTGTTTAGAAATGGTGGTTTAACCTTAATCCCAAAATCAATTATATTGTATTTAAATGCTAACAATCTAATAATTTAATTGGATATTGGTTCTCAAAATAAGAACCAATGAAAATTTAGTTTTAATAAATGTTTTAGATATAATATAGATTAATCAGGTAATGATATATCAATTTTAATATCTTAAAAAATTTAGGGAACATTTAATTGTATATGGTGTGATGAAGAAGACCGTCCCTTTGAGAATAGTTTCTTGTGAAGCTTCTAGGGTTAATAATTCATACACAAGTGAAATTTAAAATGTTATTATAATTTTCACTTTGAAAACATGTTTTTATAATATAACATTATTCAATAATACATCCTATCATCAAAATGAGAGAAAATATTTTATTTAAATAAAAACATTTTTATATTTTGTTAATTTCTAAAGTTGTATAAAATAAAATCCTACTATTTATACATTAATTTTTTTTACAATGTGCGAAATGTTTTGATACAAATTTAGGTAAAATATATAGGAATAATTACATGAATTGACATTAATATTTTTCAATTGGAATATATATGAACATTCAATGAGGGAATAAATTAGAAAATTTTATTTTGTATATATTTGTATCATTTTTCTATATTTAAAAGATATAGATTATTTTTCTCTGTGAGACCCTCATTCTTTCTACTGTGATCAGCGATCATGTATAATTTGAGGGGTATTAATTATGGATCATTAATATGAATGAAATGATAAAATCCATTATTATATGATTCATTTAATATTTTATTAATAAGGGGGAGAAGAAGAAAACATTGAATGGTGAAATGGATTTTGAAGAAAGAAATCATTTAGGTACATTTGATGAACATATTAACACAGATTTTTCTGTTCCTATTGATAGAAAATAAAAATTTGGAAACATTTTCACATATATTGGTTTTATTTCATGTTTTCTCAATATATAAGGAGTTTTCTATTTCAATATGTTGAATTATATTCATAATTGAATTTAATTTCTTGGATGTTGTTTTTGGGGGACTGAATCATTATGATGAATAATTTCCCAATCTGAGGAATTTTTTATTTAAATTTTATTTAAGCAATGAATCAATGACGATAATGATTGTTTAACATAATCAGGAGACAAAAGGAGGTATATTAGTTTCTCTTAATTGATATTCATGGAAATTTACTTATATATTAAAAATAGTAATTTCCATAATTTGAGGTGTTCTATCATTATGTTGTAAAAATATTATGTATTCTAAAGAATAAAAATTGTTCACGGGATAAAGAAAATTGTATAATTTATGTTGATTGTTTGTTTGAATTTATTGTGAGGGTTTAGTGTGTGTTTAATAATGTATTTATTGGAATAGATTGTTATCTAGAAGAATCATGGAATTATATATAATGAATTTTATGTTTTTCATAAGCTATATATTGGTCATCCATGTAGTGAAATGAAAACTATTACTTATGTATGTTTAATAGTGAGATATATAAAGGTACATGGTAGATTCTTTAAACATACATATAGGGTTAATATTAATATAAGTAATATCATGGTGTTACGTTATGGTACATTGAGCTTATGTAAGGGTAGGAATCAAACTGTATTGTGGAAGGTCATTACCAATGTAAGGGTAACCTGAGAAAATTCTTCATAGTATAAGGGAACATTGAATCTCTGTAAGTGTGGTATTCCCTATGTGTATATGTTGTAATATACAATTTCAGAGAATATGAGGTTATGTAATGGTATCATTCTTATTTTATAAGGGACTACTGGGGGTTTAGTAGGTGTACCTAATGATGTATAAATGAATTTCAAGCACTAAATAATAAAATATAACAATAAATAGAGCTTATTTCATCTCTATGTTAAAGTAGGACATATCTATATAAGATTAGCCATGATTTTTTGTATTTGTAAGGGTTATTCAAATTTTATAGAGCACTTGTAAGAGCCTGAAGATAATGATATGGAACAAAATCCCCCTCTGTAAAAAGTTAGCAATGATTCATTTTTTCACTGGATTGTGGAATGCACAAATATAATAATGGAATTTAATTTTAGGTGTAGTGGGCACTATATTATAGTATATGAAATTGTGCCATAAAATAAAACAAAAAATGACGAAAAACGATGTTCCATGTCATTTATTTGTGAAAATGATGCAGATATTTTGCTTGATATATGCCACATGAAGATGAAGCGAATCATATTAAAAAATTAGGATATAATGGAAACATATCAGAAGACTATTAAGAGATATTATATGAAAATATTAGAAATATAAGGACTATTATATATAAGCGTTTAAGTAATAATTTTTTTAATATATTTCATTCCCATGTTCATTATTAGGTTTTTATTCTATATTGAAGAAATTCGCCGGTTTAATCCAAATCACTTAGTACATAAAATATATATTCATTAATATGAGCAGTTATGCCACAAGTATTAATTCTATATAAAATGTGTCAAATATATATGAAGCTATATGAATATATGAATATCTCCAATTTCCTTAATGATATGATACATTAGGAATTATAAGTAACAATAATATTTAAAAATAACATTATAGATGGAATGAAACTTGAGTGCTTAAAGGATTTAAATAAAAGTATATATATAACTTTATATTTTTTTAAATGAGAGATAAATAGTGAATCCCAAGATCAACATGAGCGAAATGACATATTACCTATGATTATAATATTTCCATTTTTTCATAAATAGAAATATTGAATGTGTTACTACAGAGAATATAATTCAATTATAAGGAATAAAAATTCATGATGAATGAAAATGATAGAATGTGGTTCAACATAGTGGTTGAAAAAGTTAAAATTTATTATTTCATGAAAGAGATTCAATGAATATATTATTAATATTTTATATATATTGATGTGATATAATGGAATGAATTTATGTTGAAAATTAACAACAAATCATGATAACTGATTTGGAAGAATAAAAGTAGGTATAAAGAGTTAAATTATATTTTTGATCAATACTGTGAATACATTTTGGGTATGCATCCTATAATATATTCAAATATAGAATAAGTATGAAGAATATCAAGGAAACCTATCTAATCTCCACAAGAGAGTAAGAATATTAAATATTATAGTCTATGAAGGTCTCAAGTTAACATATATAATAATTATTAACGATTTTATAAAAAAAATCATTTATAATGGGTTTGTAATCACAATATTACTATTTACATTGTTAGTGCAAGGATAATGAGTTCGGGGACACAACGTTGCTCATTTTTTTCATCCATAATAAAAAAATTATTGTTTGTGAGTGGGATAAAAACCACCATATACTTGTGATTTAGTCATCATTAGGGAGGAAGACCTCATCAACCATCTGAGTGAAATTTGGTAGCATCACATGTTCTTATAAAATATTTGTTTTCATTCTACAATTATGTATTCAGACTCATTATAAACTTATAGTGAAATTACTAAAATTTATAGAAATTTAGGAATTTATATTTATGAAATAATATCATGACCATTAGGAATTGTAATCAAGCCAATATAATAGTAACCTCACCATATAATGTATAAATAAAATTTATCCATCCCATGTGTAGAAATATAATATATTGATATCATTATTGAAGTAAATAAATTTAAAAAAAATTATAAATTTATTCTTGTTATTTGTGTTAGTCATAAATATTTATTCACAATTTCATGAATAATTTAATAGTTTAAATGAAAATATATTTACATAAAATGTAATCATATATTATTTTTTCTTATGGTTATAAGATAATTTTACTAGGCATTGATTAACTTTTCCTGGTGTCATAAAATCTTTTATAGTTTTAAATTTTTTATGTTTAAAATAAATTATGATTTTTATAGAAATTATTTTTATCATATTTATAAAAATATTTTTATTCAATTTAGTTAATTTATAAATTCCACACATCAAAAATGTTTTGGGTTAACTTTTTGGATTTTAATAATAGTACAAGAATTTTGGTGAATACGAAAATACAATAAGTTATGAAAAAATCCAAATAGATAAATTATTGATTAATGGATTTTGTTATTATAAGTTAATAACACTTCATTCAAACTCACATAAACATATTTCTGTATTTCATTAAAATGAATGGCAATTTTTATTTTCTTGAGAAAATTATAAAATAATTATTAAAAAATTGCAAAACCCTTCTCTCCTCTAAAATATATTTGTCCCAACACCCCTATACTCTTCACACCTCTAATGATTCGAAAATTATCAAAATTTTACCTAATACTATTCCCATGAAGCATTCCTATGTTCTATATCAAGTGGTCTAACGAAAATTACAAAAAAGATAGCCTTTTGGAGGTTTTCAAGGATGATAATTCATGAGGTAATCATCCTCTTTCATTTTCCATTATTTCTATTTCCATTATTTTTCATCCATATGATATCTTCACCGAAACATATCCTATAGGAATAAAAACTCCATTATATTATATATACTATAATTGTATCAGGTTTACTGTAAAATTCATTATCATACTTCTTTCCCCTATTCATTTTTTACAAAAATATAAACATCATCTATGATGTGTCAATTTACCCACATCGTGGTTGACGTGTTTTCAAATTTCATTACTACCTTCATGGATGGTCATAAAACCATTTAAAATTTTAAAAAATATTTTAATGTGTATTATATAACCTCATTTTCATTATGTTATTAACAAATAAACTAAATATTATATTACATAACAAAACATCATAATTATCTTAAAACTGCCAAAATGATCTAAAGGATAAATGTTACTATTTTATATAATGATTCATCATCATATTTAAAAAAGGATTTATATTATCACTAAATATATTGCAACATATTCATATAATTTCATTCCACTTCAACTGTACCTCTTCCATTTTTAATGAAGGTACGTTATGAACAAACCATGGAATCCATTTAAAGTACACACCCGAATAAAGAAATAAAAAATATTATAAATAAATGGGTGTAATGATATCATAAAATGATCATATACAGTCTTATATAAATTATAATGTTTCATTATAATATAAATACCACTATTTTATAAATTACACATGAGATTGAATCATAGTTTATGTCATATGAAATTGTGGTAATGGAATTCATTACCCAATTTCTATTCTTTCGGTTAACCATCTACATTATTGATTACATGACACAAATATTTTTTACGAAAATTTAATTATGATTATAATATATTTTTTATAGTCATTTAAACTTTATACAAATATTCAATTCATTTTATTAATCCTCTCTTAAAATATATGTAATTTTAAAGGGACATTATTTTAAATATCTAATTTTCATTTCTATTCTTTTCATAAAATGGAATTATTTATATGATGTAATTATTCTTGTATTATTATTTTGTACTATTTAATTAGAATATTTTATAATTAATGTAGAAACATATATATTCATCCAATGTATTGGATATGTGTATTTTGGAGGTCGGTCGCATGGTTACTTGAAGTGTATGTGTGATGGTTACACCATAAGGTAGCTATGAGGGTTACATTGTACGATAGCTATAAAAGATACAAATCATAAGGTACCCATGAGGGTTAAAATATTATGAATGTAAATTTCAAATGTCCATTATGTTTTCAATTATGTTTTTTATGTTTTATGGAAATCTCATGTTTCAAAATGTAAGTATATTATATTTTACGGGTGAGAAGTGTGAATTTTGGAAAATGATTTCATTTGATTATTTTTATTCATGTAGTAATGATTCTTATCCTTATTTTTATATCTCATTCTGTGATTTTTGTTTTCATCCATATGATTATTAAAATCATAGTGTTTAAGGATGGGTATGATAATATGAGAATCCATGATGAATGTTGCATTGGATTTTCATGAAAATATTTCATTTTTTAATAAAATATTTTCTCTTTTGAAAATATAGGATATTGTTTTAGTTTTACCCTATTTCAATGAATGTGGGTTGATATGTAAAAAATCTATCTAACATTATAAATATCTAAAATGAAAATATATTTGTGAATGTAAAATGTTAATTCTAAAGGAATGTACTAGATTATCTAATGTTTATGGTTGGGTCTATATAGTTGGTATCAAAGCATAGTTTACATAACATTATGGGTTAGGAGGATGTTAATAAATCACCATAAATGTTTTTACCATAAATATATGTTTATATTATATATATGTTTAATATTACCATGTTTATTTATCTAATATTTGTCTATTACAAATGGTACTCCATAGATGAATGAAGGATTCCTATGTAGGACGTTACCAAGACACATATATTTTTTCTGAATATGTAACTAAGAATGGTGGGAATTGGAACTCTGTAGATAGTGAAATTAATGGATTAATTCTTCTAAGAAACAAATGGTGGGGGAATCCACGCACAAGAATAGCTAGAACTATAACAAAGTAACATGGTGATAGTGGAATATTTTATGAGGCAACAACCACCTTCTTTCAATGGATCATCTGACCCTGTAGTGGTTGACGAATAGATTAAATAACAGTAAAAGATATTCAATTTCATTGGGTGTTCATAAAATCAAATTTTTATTATTTTCATTTAGTATTTTGATGGTCAATATTCCTCGTGGTGGTCAACAGTAAATACTATCAATTATTGCGAGGAGATTAATGCATTGAAAGTGGATGAATTTTGAATACATTTCATGAAAAATATTTTCCTAAGGTGGTTTGACATAGGATGTAAAAGAAATTATTAAAAATAAATAAAAAAGAGGATAATTTAGTTGTTGTTTATGAAGAATTTTTCACCATATTTACAAGGTATTATCCAAATATTTTTTTGGATATTGATAGAAAAATCATCAATTTTAATTCAGGATTGAAGCCATGATAATGTATTGCATTGAATTCCCTTGAATTTAAAGTTATGAGATTGTAGGAAGATGTACGGAGAGTATTGAAATGGAGTATATGGTTGATCATGCATAATTTTACAACAATTAGAATGAGTGTATCAGATGTTATGTGATGGGTGAGAATCAATCACAGAAATATGAATGTATGAAATTAAAATTTTCCTTTTTTGAAAAATGAGTTTAAAAGCACCATTGGGAATGACTTATTAAATCTAGGAATTATTTTAATAATTGTATATTTGGAAATATATCATGACATTGTTAGAAAAATTATCATATTATTAACCCTAGGAAGCATGTTATAAAGTGTTATAAATGTGAAGATATGGGAAACTATGAAAATAATTTCCCAAAGAAAGATCTGAATGATTAAAATCTATAAAATTATAAGACAAAAGTTCTAGTGAGATCCTTTACAATAATGTCAATATATTTCATTCCATCCAATGATGTGGTGTCACGTAAATAATTTTTTACACGTATTTTTTTAATGTCATGTTTGATATGTGGCCTACACAATCCATTATTTATGAGTTGTATTCTAGTCAAATCAGGAATTTGACCTCAAAAATTGAAACCATTGCTTTTGGTTAAATAATGGTGGAAATATTATATAAACAATAAAATAAAATATTCATCTTGTTATTTTATCTTGAAAAAACTACCTAAAAACATTTTTTAATGGAAATAACATCACCGCATGAATGGCCTGAAGGTACCAATTGAATAACTCACCCTCAATAATTCTGAAAAATTTTCCAATATCTCTCTTCATTGTGTAGATAAAACTGCATAAAGCCATTTCACCCCACACCTTCCATCATAAAATATGGGTTTGAATCAATGATGGTGAAATTTTTATGCTGAACCACAACTAGTTGGAAGTGGATCCCCAATTCTGGGGAAACAAGTAAACAACCCATCCACTTGGCCTCCCCCATATGGGAAACATCAAAACCATGTTGTTTTACTCTTTTAATACATTAATTACATTCTAAGTATTTATTGTTTTTTTGTTCTTCCTGATAATATTGATTGTAGAGATAATGATGTTTTTATAGAAAGTGTTTTAGTTTTTAAACAAGAATAAACACATATAACAGATAACATGTCAGGATAGAGGGAAATAGATAATAGATGGAAATTAATATTATCCGACTCATATTGTTGTAAAAACTTGAGAAGATCAAATTAATGATTCTTTGGTGGTAAATGAATAACGTGATTTTTTTTCTTGATGAGTTTCCAAATGTCATAAATGATCCCAAAGATGAATTTACCCATGACATAGTTCAGGATGATATGTCAATTTGCAGACCCCCAAACTCGATTGGCTCAAGTGAAACATCTGGAGCTGAAACATTAGTTGAAAGAGTTTTTTTTATAAAGCTTTCATTCATCCAAACACTTCACCATGGGGTTCCCCTATTTTTTTTAAAAAATAATGATTATTTCATAATACATTTTATTTTTTATGTATCATGGAATAACAGTGTTACTAAGAATTATTATATATTTCCTTATATCAATGACTTGTTTTATAAAATGAACTTTGTTTAGATTATTTCTAAAATTTAGAGAGATCATGTTACCATATGATGAAAGTCATGGAGGACGTAATTCTTAAAACATCATTTTTTACTATATATTGGAATTAAGGGTTTGTTGTTATCACCATTGTTTTTATCAATTAACCTACAGTATTCATGGAACATATTTATAGAATATTTATCAAATATTTCGTTATTTTTCTGGTATCATTTATTAACTGTATTTGGGTCTTTTCAAAATGTTATAAGGATCAAGAATAACATTTGAGGATTTTGAAGAAAAATCCCAATGAAAAGAAGTTATATGTGAAATTTAGAAATATTGATTTTTTGTTTCAATAGATTTCTTTTATTGAGAAAATTGAAGATACGGATTGAATAACTGTTGATCCCACTAAGAAAATTGTTTGATGAATGACCCAGACCTAGAAATTTTAAAGTAATTTTTATTTTTCATGGAATAGAAAGATATTACCGATGGATTGTTAAAAACATTTAACAATTATCATTCCTTATATATATTTTAACACGAAAAGGGGTTATAATTAGTTGATAGAAGAATTTATTTCAGGATCTAAATAAGTGATTTGTGAATGATCTAGTTTTAACCCTGCATTCTAGAAATGGTGTCTTTTTTATCTAAATTATTACTTCATTAAAGAGACATTTTTCTGTTCTAATTCAAAATGATCAAGTAATTTATTATTCTTCAAGACAATTGAATGCTCACGAGTTGTAATATCCCACACATTATAAATAATTAGAAATTGTGGTATTTGATTTAAAAATCAGGAGGCATAATTTATTCATTTCCAAATTTGAAATGTATACTAACAATAAAATTTTGAACTGTATACTTAATCAGAATGAATTGAACATGAGGCTGTTAAGTGGATTTAACTAATAAAAGACTATGATTGCACAATTAATTACATTCGTAGAATAGAAAATAATGTGGTAGAGTCCTTAACCGAAATACCTAATGCTACATTAACCATGTGACATTTAGATCGAGGCCCATTGATTGTTGATTTGATGAATTTTAGATTGGATGTTATTGGTGCCAAAAATTCATATGTTTTGTATCATGTGGTAGTACATTTTTTTAATCATAAAAAATTATGTAGGAATAGAAGGAATAAATTGAGTTGGAGAAAAAGGAATAATTGGTTAATAATTATATTATATTATAATTTAACATTCGTAATGATTTTTTTTAATATTTGGGAAGAAATTATATTTTCCTTTTGTTTAGAGGGTGAAGTAAAATTTGGTATGTGAAGAAAATAGATCTATATTTTCAATTCATCTTAGCCATAATAATATGTGCCGAGATCTTCAAGAGTATTCATGGTAGGATGGAAGGATAATAGAAATTGCATATTTTACGGTG
Organism: Viscum album; assembly: GCA_963277665.1. Taxonomy (NCBI): domain Eukaryota; kingdom Viridiplantae; phylum Streptophyta; class Magnoliopsida; order Santalales; family Viscaceae; genus Viscum; species Viscum album. The sequence continues at coordinate 348,790,582 of OY728127.1, read as the reverse complement.
AAATTTTTGACACATCAACATGTAAATGTAGTCTAACACCTAACAAAGGGGATGTTAAAACCATTTGTAGAGCCAATGTGGAAATGGGTAAATGAAACCAGGGACTTCATGGTGGGTCAGAAAAATACTTCTCTAGGTAGTAATGAAATTTCCATTTTTATTGACAAGCTGACAAAAATATGATCATTTCCTTCTTATTTAGGATACTATGATTTTGGATAATTTTTCTCAGTGGTATGTATAATATATTATCAGGTTATATTTATTTCCTCTTATATGGTATCTAATCATGATCATGGGTTCACATATATCTATTTGAAATTACTTCAGATGTCATTGGTCACAGAATTAAATTTCATCACATCCATTCATTCTCAATCTAAGAGAAAACAAAATCAAACTATTAATATATTAGAGGGTATGGTTTAAACATATTCGATATATTACTAGGGAAGTAGGGATAAGAATATTTATTTAGTGGATTTTTCGTATAATAAATGTTTTCATTCCATTATACAGATGGCACCTTTAGATTTATTTTATGGGAAGCAGTGTCAAACTCTAGAATTTTGAGATTATATCAATGAAATAATATGGTGAGGACCCGAATTGTTAGACTATGTAGCTGAGAATGTGAAGATGATGGAACAACACATGAGGATAGCTCAGAGCAGGACAAAAAATTATTTAGATAACAGGTGGAAAGACTATTATTTTGACATAGGTGATCATATTTTCCTAGAATCTTTCCATGGAAAAGTATTAGGAATTTTTGTAAGAAATTAAATTTATTTCCCCATATTAATAAGATCCATGAAATTCTAGAGAATTTTATAATAATATTCTACTTGGTATCATTGACTATCGGTTTATCATAGGAACATATTTTTTTCCATGTTTGGATATTAAGAATGTATGAGCTAGATTCATCACATGTTTTGAGAATAGAATCATTTCAGTGATAAATAAACCTTTTTTATGAAGATAATAATATTTATATTCTTGAACATGGTGATAAATTATTGGGGAATTAGGTAAACCCCCAGGTCATGGTTTTGAGGGGAAAAAACATGGTTGAAGAATAAATATGGGAATCTAAAAATGCTATGAGGGAATGATATCTTCACTTGATTAAAAAATAAATTAAAACTATGAGGGTGAAATTTATAAAATGTGGGGAGAATGTAATAATTGAATAACTCCTAAAATAATTTGTTTTAATTTTGTAATTAAAAATTTTAAATTCATTGTAAAATTATTAGGAAATAAATGATATTTATAGAAGTTAAGGAATTTGTACTAATGAAATAGTAACATGGCCATTAAGAATATTTTCAGGAAAATAGAATAATATCCTCACATAAATATGTAATAATTAAATTTATATATCCTATTACTAAAAATATAATATATTAATATCATTGAAAAAGTAAATAAATTTTCTGAAAATTAAAAATTAAGTGTTAGTTTTTTTTGAGTAATAAAAATTTAATTTATATTTTATGATTAATTTAATAATTTAAATAATAACATATCATTATAATTTTATAAACCAATTATTATTTCATTGTATTTTAGATATAGGTTAATTTTTTGAGTCCCTGATTATTTTTTCAAGCTATTATAAAATCAGTTATAGTTTTAAAATTTTATTTTGTCAATAAATTAGGATTTTATTTAAAAATTAATTTTAAAATATTTTAATTTTTTAGACAAATTGAATTTTATTTTTTAATTATACACGTCAAAAAATGGATGGGTTGAAATTTTTGTTCTATTGAAAGTCTATTATTTATTTTGAATAACAAAATACAAAAATTTACGAAATTAGCTAAATAAATGAATTATTGAGTCATGGATGATGATATACTGATATACGAATCATTGTAAAGAACTATCATGTATGAATTACTAAATTTATTCACAATAACCCACAATATTTATCATATTGATAAAATTAATAAAATAATGATTCAAATAATGGAAAAAGTCATCTCTCCTCAACTATAAATACTTCCCCTCACCAAATATTCTTCTAAATTCTCTAATCATTGGGAATTTTACAAGTTTTTATCTATACTCATCTCAAGAATCCTCGAACCATCCATGACATTATATTCATTACAAAAGGAAAAACTCTATGTTATTATGGTGGTTCTCAAGGAGAATTATTCAAGATGTAAACATTCTCTTTCATTTTGTTTTATTTCCTTTCTATTTATTTTATTTTCTTATAACATCATCACCTACATTTGTCAATGAGGAATAAAAACTAAAATATCATATATATACTCTAATTTTATTATTTTATGGGATAAGTTATCATCATAATTCTTCTCCACTACATTTTTTCTCAAAATTAATACATTGTCTATCATGTGTTGATTTACCTACATCATGGATGGCGTGTTTTCCAATTACACTACCAACTTCCGCACTGGTTATAAAACCATTTGAATGTTTGAAATATTTTTTTAAAATGTATTATATAACCTCTTTTATGTTCTATAATTAAATTAAATTCCAATTATTAAATAACATAATGAAACTAGTTCATGATTATCGAAAAACCGTCAAAACGATCTATACGAATATGATTAATGTTTTATCTAATGGTTCATAATCATATCTAAAATATTATTTATGTTATAATTTAATATTCTAGAATTATATCAATACCATTTCATTCCAATTCTATAGTTTCACTTCATTTCAACAAGAAAATCCACTACGAACCGACCATGGAAACCATGAAAAGCCCACGAAAAATTAAAATAATTAGATATTATTAATAAATCAGTGGAATGATGTTATAATGTGATCATTTAAGGTGTTATAAACATTATTATTTTTCTCTAAAATATTTATAAAAATCATTTTACAATTATTCTATAGGAGTTAACATATTTTATGCAAGAAGATGTCATTGCAAGGGAATTCATAACCAAATTTTTATTCTTCCGGTTAGCCTTATAGTTTATTAATTATTTGGTAATATGATTTTCATGAAATGTAATTTTGGTTATATTATGATATATTGTGTGTATTTATACTATTTACACATATTCCATTAATTTTATTATGTATCACTTCAAATATATGATATTTGTAATTGGATTTCCATTAAAAATCCTCTTTTCATTTATTTTCTTTTATTAAATGGAATGTTTTATATTATGTGAATATTATTTTTTTATGATTACGTTATACTACTAGGGAATTAGTTATAATGAAGGGTATGAACTATACCACCATCCAATAAATTCGGTATGTGTATGTTAGTGTTCGGTCGTATGGTTACTCCATGTGTTACTGTGATTGTTTCACTATATTGTAGCCATGATGGCTACATTGTAAGGTAGATATGGTGGTTACCAATCATAAGGTATATTTTAGGGTTACAATATTAAGTAACCAATTTCCGAAGATAACCTTATGGTTTAATTTGTGTTTCATATGTCTTATAGAAATATCATGTTTCATAAAGTAATTATATGAAACTTTATGGTTGATACGATTGTATTTGGGAAAATCATTTCATATTCTTATAAGTATTCAGGTACTATGGGTTTATCTCATTATTTTTTATATCCCTTAATGAACATTATGGTAACATCAAATGATTAAAAAAATCATATAGTTTAAGTATGGATAAGAAAAAACGAGAAGGAAATATGAATGTAGTGATGATAATTCATGAAAAGATTTCATGTTTGATACATGTTATAGGATAATAAAAAAATATGATATTGTTTTAGTTGTACCCACATTGTATTAATGTTTGTTGATATGTATGAATTGTTTCATAATATTCATAAACTCAAAATTTAAATTTTCATTAGAAATGTAAAAGGTTAATTCAAATGTTATTTACAAGATTATGAAATGCCTCAGCCAGGGTCTTTATAGATCTTATTCTTCTTATTTATTCTACATCAGTATTAAAATTAACAATAAAAGAGAAAAAAATAAATAATTATAAAACCAATCACATAAAAAGTTAGGAGGTAAGAAAATAGATAAATGTTTTAAAAAGTCATCCTACATTGATCCTCCATTGTTAGTGTGGTAAAATTAATATCAAATACTTTTATATGGTTATATAACTTCTCATTACTTTCCAATACATGAGACAAACTATCATGAATATCATTAATATTTACACACAACATGTGGAAGATATCTTCATCCATCACATAGACTATAGGACACAAACTCTATAACATATTATTCATCATATAGAAAAATTATATATGTGGATCATCACTTTCATGAAACACCACAAATTATGAAATTCTTCGTGAATGTCCACTCATTACCTGATATATAATAGTCTTCAAATATAAAATAAAATGGATAATAACATAAAACTACACTATACAGAGTCATTTATATAATTAAATAGTACGTATCTTCTTTCTATCCTCATATTCTCTCAATCAATATTTTTATTAACAACTAGAATTCAAATATTCTCTAGAAATTGTTCAGAGATAGGTGTTTATAGAGGATTCCCATTCATGTACCTCAATATTCAAACATCATGCACCATTTGATGAACCCAATTACTTAATTTTTCATTGGTCTTCATATAAACTAGTCTTCACATTATAACATCTAAAAACATATCACTAAGTCATCACAAAAAAATCTATCACCTCATAGAATTCATGACCTCTTATTTTTGAACATTCATAAATAAAATTTATGTCGTATAACCATATTATACATTATAAACTAAACAAATTTGGGATGAAGAAATTTTGAAGCATCAGAACGATTCTTCTTTACTTTTCAATCATCCACTCTTTATTTATATATCGCTTAGAACAAAATACAATCATGAATTCACAAACAAATCTCTATTGGAATGGTCATTAATTTGCTTTAGCCATCATATTATTTCCCTAGAAAGATATAAAAAAGTGGTTATGATGATCTATAAGGACTCCACTTTGTAGGATATATGTTTTAATTATAAATGAAGTGTTACATCCCTATCACTAACTTGAAATGAACATGATTGTTATTCCACCCTAAAATCCTACATGAAGAAACACTCCTTAAAAAGTATGGAGATGATGCATCACATGTTCCCTGAACAAAATTTATGGTGTTCCAGTTTTTTTAATTGATAAAAAATATATTATATGATTTTACCAGACATCAGAAAAATGATTGGAACTATATTAGTTTATAATATGTTATAATTTAATAACTACACGTACATGACACTCAGGTTATCTCTAGGAAAATATATACATAGTATAAGAAATGTTGTCACAATTCCACACATGATCAATGCTTCTTACATGCATGTTCTAGCTCAATAATTTGTGTTCTCCTTAGTTTAATTATGCCATGATTTTCCATATTTTGGGATGACTGACGTGGAATACATTTCTTGTGATATAAAAATCATTTTTTCCAATGAAAAAACCCCCAGAAATTGAATACTACAAAATTTAAGAAATTAATACACATGAAATATCTCATCAAATATAGTCCACAACATTAAATAATTAATTATATAGTGCTAAAATATTAAATCCTCTATTAATTTTCATTTATGACCTAATCAATTTCTCCAACATCGAGTCAAAAATATAATGGTTTTATTATTATAAATAACATGTTATGAGAAAAATGAAATAATAACTTGTATTTGTAACTTATAACATCACATTAATATTCACATATAAAATTAATGTTTCATCAAACATAAAATTGAAAACAAATGAAGCATCAATCTTATCAAATACACATATGCTATAATTTTTTTTACAAACTAGATAAAATGATACAGTATTTTAAAGAATATATTTGTTAGTGTAGATTTTAATTAATCTCATTTAATGTATAATTTAAAATACTAACAAATTATTAGGTTCTAACTGGAGACTAAATTGATTCAATACTATAAGTACAGATTCTAACGAATCATTATATGAAAACGTATGATGGATAATGAATCCTCAAGTAAAAAATCTGGAGCTCGTTTATAAGGCCCCAGCCTTAAACCTTACTTAAACTTGAGTTATTACAAGATTACACATTGAGGATCTTTTCAGGTTTAGAGTTTTAGAGAATTAGATCATGAAACTTTCATTACATTCCACATTTAAACAAAGTGGTTACATAAAAGACAATATTCATTCTTCCCATCAACGGAAACCTATTTAAAATAAAACACGGATTCTTTCTTGACACATCCTTGAAACTATCATCACATCATGTACCATTCGCTTGACCTGTGAAAAACATTTCAAAAACTTGGGATGAGCATAAAAAGATCAGTAAGGGTTATAAAAATATGGAAAGGAAACATGAGTTCATAAATACATAAGAATGAAATCATACTTTACCCATAAAACATAGGCATATCAAATCATGAATAAATCATAAAAAACATACGACATAAAGGTAACTTGAGGCATTCATAACATTCTTACGTAGGGAGTAACCCTCTTGGTTACGTTTGGAATACCCATCACAGTATATTCCCTAAATCTGTTCGGAGAAACCTTAACGTTTCACTCCTTCGCGTTACCCAATGCATTGGAGAGCTATAACGGGCTCACCCGCCCTTAGTTTATCACGGAACCACCCGTTTTCATAACAATGCCCAAGAACCATAACATAAATGTGTCACATAAAACATGCATAAAGGAAACATAACATTTTCACATTTCAATCACAATATAACATTTTAGTATATTGAAATATTGAATCCATTCAAAAAGAAACCATTTCCAAAACCATTTAAAACATTTAATAAAGAGATTTTTGAATCAAAGTGTCCCATACCACCTTGAAGCTTAAAATTTTAAACCATTAATATCTATATAAATAAATCCTTAAAACCATTTTGAAAACATGGATATTAATAAGAACAAATAATTAAAACATTTAAAACGATATTTTGGTTACAGGGGTTTTACCAAAATTAGAGACACTTGAATACAATAGTTGAGGAATAACATTTAGTCAAAACTTTATAATATCATGAGAATAAATGGATTCATGATATAATACTCCAAAGGACAGTATATACACCATATAAGAATGAATTGGTGCATAACAACAATGAACGCTCAATAGAAATGTTAAATGTGATGAAATCCCTTATAAAGAAGGTATCCTTAAATTAAGGACAATTCAATCTCAAAAATATGTGTGACAAATATAAATACACCCAATATAAGTGTATATTAAGTGTAAAAAGGTCATTCACACATATTCAATGGACGACATATTCAATGACTACATGTTGATCCCAAAGAAATCGAAATTGGGTTAAAAAGTTCCCTTGACAGCCTAACAGCATCACATCAAAAAGAGTTGATGATAGATAAAAAGAGTATCTCATAACTTGGACATAAAATTTACATCAATAAGGATATATGAGAACATATCCCAACATAACTATATATAAATTAAAAGACCCAACAAAAGAAGTCTTTTAAAAAATAGGAGGGTGAAAGGTTCCCTTACCGACTTGGGTATCATTCAAAACATACACCTCATGAAAGAAGGACAAAAGATAATTGATGTAAATACTCATAAACGAAAGTATATTACACAAAGAGTAGAATAATGGGCAGTAAATACACCACTCAAGGGAATTTGTGGCAAATGTAGCATAAATATCACGGGAATAAAAGTGAGATGAAAAATCCCTTACGAAAACTCGGCAGCCTAACGGCGCCACATAAAACTTCCGAATATGGATTGATGAGATCAAATAGGGTATCTCATCACATTAAAATAAAATCTACAGCAATAGGAATATAAAATAACATCCCCCAAAATTACAAAGTGGATCTTAAAAGAAGTGACATAAAGGAGAGTACTTAAAAAGAAGAGAGAGGTTAGATCTCTTACGAAAGTTCGGCAGCCTAACGGCGCCACTCAAAACTTCAAAAATGGATTGATGAGAGAGAATAGGGTCTCTCATCACATGAACATAAAAATTAAAGTAAGTGTAATATAAAATATCATCCCAATAACAAGAAAGATGAGCTTTAAAAGGAATGACATAAAAGTGTGTACTTAAAAAGAAAGAGAGGAGTAGGATCCCTTACCTCGGGTCCGACTTGACTCGATCGTTCTTTAATCTCCTGAATAATAAACTTGAGTTAATTTATAATTCCTTAAGAAACTTTTTAAAGTTCATTATTACTTTTATACCACTTATTACCATGTCATAAACATTATGTAATCATTTAAGTTAATAATATTTGTTTTGCCGATATTTGGTTCTTAAGTCGAAAGTGGACCCCTTACAATTACATGTTGTTCGTGTGGCCAAATTTTTATTATATCCAGAATTTTATTCATTATGTAGATATCATATATTTCATATATATCCAGTACATGCATGCATTTATAACATTACATAATCATTTAGAGGTAAGAAATGAAATGCACCGTTCATGGAGACGGTAAGCCGTACGTACGCATGAACGCTACTTTCATTTCTATTTCGTATTTTATAGAATGGAATAATAATTATATAATGGTATATTATAATTCCAGTATAATATCATATATAATATAATATTTCCATCCTTTATACATCCCACATATGGTATTTAACGAATCAAATCACTTTGAGGGGGCGGTAGTCCGCACTTCCTTAAATGAAGATATCGCGTATACCCATAATGGAAGCCATAAAGGTAAGACAAAAATGAAAAATAGAGAAGAATAAATAAAACATAAACATATTATATATCATATATAAAAATAGTGACATCATAATGGCCACCATTGAAGGTGTTAAATGAGTATTGAACAATCATCGTTTCGAGAGGCAGAATTTCACCATCCACAGAAACCGTATGTTCATTAACCATTTGATGTAGTTGTGTGAGAGTGTAGCTCGAATAAATCTTATAACAACATCCTAGTATATTGAAGATACTTTTGTTGTTACAAAATAAGTAAATAAAAAGAGTTTAGGGGGTTGGAGAAGCAAAATAAAACAAATGAACATGAGAAAGTGAATTACCTATAAAAGTGTAACTCCTTTTGATTTAAGCCTAAAGGCTTCCTTTGAAAGGAATCTGCCCAAAGGGAATCCTCTAGGATGAGGAGAGGGATGTGGAGAGAGTAAATGGGCAGGGCTTGGCCGAGCCAAAGGCTTGAGGAGTGTGTTAAATGAGGTAGAGGTGGGGGCCTTTTATAAGAGGAGAGGAGGGGCACTTTTGGAAAGTAAAGAAATATTACTTTATTTGAAAATGTGTTTCGGTTTAAAAAGGTCCCACATTGATATAATTAGTTGATAAGGTGATAAGTATTATAAATCCACTCATCCAATAAGTTTTGGACATGTGTAGTTCATAGATTTTATATTATCTTTCCATTTTATTTAAATCGTCAAATAATGATGTCATCGCTGCATCATTATTATGTCATAAATAATTTAATTTATTTAATGTATAAAAATTATAAAACAAATACTATGATGTAGGAAATCTTTTTAGATTTCCAATTAATATTTATAATCAAAAATATGATTTGTATAACCCCATTTAAAATTTTTTTTAGTAAAACATATCATGTTTGTGTCAATTTTACTTTTACATTAAATAAAATGTTATTTATGTCATTTCCCAACCAAAGTGGATCCATGGGGTCCCCAAGTTGACCCATGGCTTGTCTTGGTCGGCCATGATACAACCAATGAGGTTGTGACATGTGTCTAGGTCATTTCATATCATTAAAGCATTATTTATACCTTAAACTACACTAATTACCACTAATCGCGATTAGAAACTTAATAAGTTACTATTAACCAAAAAATTATTTTAATCTCATTGAACCACATTTTACTTCTTAATGACAACCATGTATGTCGGATTTTCAAAATTCAATACACATTAGTGGTAAACTTTCATTTAACTGAAAAATCAGTTTGCTTGATTACCCCTTAGTGGTTTCACTATTCATCAAAAAAAGAAGTTTTTTCAGAAAATTACCAAAAATTCATCCTAAGCTATATTTGATATTATGAATTCAAAAATGAAGTCTATTTTACAAAATTCAAAACATATAAGTCACATTAATTAATTTAATAATTAATTCCCGCTGTCAGAGCAAATAGCGTGTTTTTATGAAACAATAAGTATCAAAAGATTGACACTGGTTTAAGTCTGATTTCAAAGTGAAATTGATTCCAACGACCACTATTGGATTTAATGGTAAAAATATTTTCTAATTTCACTTTAAAACCAATTCAAAATATAATCTAATCATATAAATAAATTAGATTAAAAAGTGGTTTTGAATTAAAATACAACATTTTACACTATTCATTAAAAAAATGAAGTTTATCGGAAAGATACCAAAAATTTACACAAAGTAAATTTTGATGTCCCGATTCTTAATAAGAGTTTTATTTGGTCCAAAAGAATGTTTAAGAGTGAACAAAACTATATTTAATGACGGTTCTCTGTCAAAAGGTGATAAGTGAACCTTTAGTGAAAACTAGGGCATATATGCCTAAAATTGAATTCTTTCCGTATTTTAAGCCTTTATCTTTTATTTTATAAATGTAAAAACATTTAAAAAACATATATAATCATATTCTAGTTATTTATATCCATTCCCGCCAATACAACGGCTATATGTTAACTATCATTTGAAATAATATTATTTTATTATTAGAGTGCAACGTAAGATTTCCAAGAAACTCGTTGTTGCGTGTTGGGTACGCCATCGAGCATAGAGTCCCCTTTAAAGTCATATGAATATTTTATTCAAAAATATGGATAAATATGAAAATTTAATATTCATTATTTACCTGGGGTGTTACATCCTTCCCCCCTTTTGGGAATTGCGTCCTCTCAATTTTAAAATTGCGCTTGGAAACATCCTTGAACGTCCCACATCGGAGAAGAGTCGGTAAAAAAAATCACTTTAAAATAAAGAAAGATAAGTACAAAGGTCACCCGAGTTAACCCATACTAGGATTCTAAGTATGAAAATATGGACATGGAGGAAAAAACAAAGGGTCATGTTCTGATGGAGAGTGATAGAAAACATGTTTAGGAGAAAGTTAACCATGAGAAAATCAAAAACTTGTGATGGGTTAAACGGTATTCGATTCCCCAGTAGGAAAAGATAATAGAAAACATTTTTGTTTTAAGTTACTTTTTATTGAGGAATTTATTCATAAGGAAGCATAATCACTTATCATGTTGACTTTCAAAGTTTACTAGATTCCTTAGTCAAACTCATATTTTTTCCAAAAGACGAGTATTTAGGGAGACTTATTCGCATTAAGAGTACTATAATAAACTTCTAGAGAATCACCTAATCCCCAAAAGAGAACTATATACATCCCCTGTTTTTAGGCTTTAACCAAAACCAAAACCAAATAGGTTAGTACAAGATCAGATAATCTAGAAAAGGATAACCCCTTATAAAAAGAAAATCTATTTTTAATCTCCAAAATTTGTCCAACAAAACCCAAAGTTCAACGAGGACCATCTGATAAACAATTTCTCCATAAAATCCTTCAAAGTAAACCAATATAAGATTGAAACCCAAATATTTGAAGGATTTAGTCACATAGTCTTCCAAGTTAAATCGTAACATTTATCTCCAAACAACATCAGTTGCTCCTAAAGTATCACATTGAAAAGTAATTATCCTAATCAAATATCCTCCAAAATCAACTTACTCTTAATTCATAAAATCATATAACTAAAAATAATCAGTCAAACTAACCAGGGGCTTCACGTAGTCCAGTGGTAGGTGATAAATACCAGTCGCACTTTGGTTGTGGGTTCGATTCCCGCAGCATTGTCCGACGCGATGGGTTGTCACACGGTCTGCGTGTTGTCCTTTTTCCAAAACTATATAATTCTTAAAACATTCCCCAAAATGAGATAAAATCTTCAAGAATAATCATAACATATTTTAACCTCATGTTTATCTCATTCCTTTCATTTTCCATCATATCATTGAGTAACCCATAATTACCTAAAAATTAAGTATCATATAAACCCTAATGGTTACCTTAATAATTATTACCTGAATTTCCACATCGAATTGGCCATCTCGTACCTGATGCATTAGAGAACTCACCAAAGTTGAAGGGGTTGATCATGACTCCTTGATATTTGGTTTAGAACAACCACGAGTTTCCTTATTGAATCCTCCATTTTATCTAGTATCTTAATCAGAGAACCACCACAGTTTCCTTCAAACCTGTTGTCTCTTTGGTGCCTGCTAGATCCATCCATTCACTAAAAATAGAAATGTCAGTGTGAGTATATCAACAAAAAAATCATGTACTAATTAGTAAGATATACAATAAGATATACTTACTCATTCACTTTATCTAAAACTAAGACTCTTTCTGAAATACTAACCATTTTGGTAATTGTCAATTATGCTTAAAGAATACCCTAACCTCTAAAGTTATCTAAACCGACCTTTGATACCAACTATAAGGCCCCAGCCTTAAACCTTACTTAAACTTGAGTTATTACAAGATTACACATTGAGGATATTTTTAGGTTTAGAGTTTTAGAGAATTAGATCATGAAACTTGCATTACATTCCACATTTAAACAAAGTGGTTACATAAAAGACAATATTCATTCTTCCCATCAACGGAAACCTATTTAAAATAAAACACGGATTCTTTCTTGACACATCCTTGACACTATCATCACATCATGTACCTTTCCCTTGACCTGTGAAAAACATTTCAAAAACTTGGGATGAGCATAAAAATCTCAGTAAGGGTTATAAAAATATGGAAAGGAAACATGAGTTCATAAATACATAAGAATGAAATCATACTTTACCCATAAAACATAGGCATATCAAATCATGAATAAATCATAGAAAACATACGACATAAAGGTAACTTGAGGCATTCATAACATTCTTACGTAGGGAGTAACCCTCTTGGTTACGTTTGGAATACCCATCACAGTATATTCCCTAAATCTCTTCGGAGAAACCTTAACGTTTCACTCCTTCGCGTTACCCAATGCATTGGAGAGCTATAACGGGCTCACCCGCCCTTAGTTTATCACGGAACCACCCGTTTTCATAACAATGCCCAAGAACCATAACATAAATGTGTCACATAAAACATGCATAAAGGAAACATAACATTTTCACATTTCAATCACAATATAACATTTTAGTATATTGAAATATTGAATCCATTCAAAAAGAAACCATTTCCAAAACCATTTAAAACATTTAATAAAGAGATTTTTGAATCAAAGTGTCCCATACCACCTTGAAGCTTAAAATTTTAAACCATTAATATCCATATAAATAAATCCTTAAAACCATTTTGAAAACGTGGATATTAATAAGAACAAATAATTAAAACATTTAAAACGATATTTTGGTTAAAGGGGTTTTACCAAAATTAGAGACACTTGAATACAATAGTTGAGGAATAACATTTAGTCAAAACTTTATAATATCATGAGAATAAATGGATTCATGATATAATACTCCAAAGGACAGTATATACACCATATAAGAGTGAATTGGTGCATAACAACAATGAACCCTCAATAGAAATGTTAAATGTGATGAAATCCCTTATAAAGAAGGTATCCTTAAATTAAGGACAAATCAATCTCAAAAATATGTGTGACAAATATAAATAAACCCAATATAAGTGTATATTAAGTGTAAAAAGGTCATTCACACATATTCAATGGACGACATATTCAATGACTACATGTTGAACCCAAAGAAATCGAAATTGGGTTAAAAAGTTCCCTTGACAACCTAACGGCATCACATCAAAAAGAGTTGATGAGAGATAAAAAGAGTATCTCATCACTTGGACATAAAATTTACATCAATAAGGATATATGAGAACATATCCCAACATAACTATATGTAAATTAAAAGACCCCACAAAAGAAGTCTTTTAAAAAATAGGAGGGTGAAAGGTTCCCTTACCGACTTGGGTATCTTTCAAAACATACACCCCATGAAAGAAGGACAAAATATAATTGATGTAAATACTCATAAAAGAAAGTATATTACACAAAGAGTAGAATAATGGGCAGTAAATACACCACTCAAGGTAATTTGTGGCAAATGTAGCATAAATCTCACGGGAATAAAAGTGAGATGAAAAATCCCTTACGAAAACTCGGCAGCCTAACGGCGCCACATAAAACTTCCGAATATGGATTAATGAGATCAAATAGGGTATCTAATCACATTAAAATAAAATTTACATCAAGATGAATATAAAATAACATCCCCCAAAATTACAAAGAGGATCTTAAAAGAAGTGACATAAAGGAGAGTACTTAAAAATAAGAGAGAGGTTATATCTCTTACGAAAGTTCGGCAGCCTAACGGCGCCACTCAAAACTTCATAAATGGATTGATGAGAGAGAATAGGGTCTCTCATCACATGAACATAAAAATTACAGTAATTTTAATATAAAATAGCATCCCAATAACAAGAAAGATGAGCTTTCAAAGGAATGACATAAAAGTTTGTACTTAAAAAGAAAGAGAGGAGTAGGATCCCTTACCTCGGGTCCGACTTGACTCGATCTTTCTTTAATCTCCTGAATAATAAACTTGAGATAATTTATAATTCCTTAAGAACCTTTTTAAAGTTCATTATTACTTTTATACCACTTATTACCATGTCATAAACATTATGTAATCATTTAAGTTAATAATATTTGTTTTGCCGATATTTGGTTCTTAAGTCGAAAGTGGACTTCTTACAATTACATGTTGTTCGTGTGGCCAAATGTTTATTATATCCAGAATTGTATTCATTATGTAGATATCATATATTTCATATATATCCAGTAAATTAATGCATTTATAACATTACATAATCATTTTGAGGTAAGAAATGAAATGCACCGTTCATGGAGACGGTAAGCCGTACGTACGCATGAACGCTACTTTCATTTATATTTCGTATTTTATAGAATGGAATAATAATGATATAAAGGGATATTAAAATTCCAGTATAATATCATATATAATATCATATTTCCATCCTTTATACATCCCACATATGGTATTTAACGAATCAAATCACTTTGAGGGGGCGGTAGTCCGCACTTTCTTAAATGAAGATATCGCGTATACCCATAATGGAAGCCATAAAGGTAAGACAAAAATGAAAAATATAGAAGCATAAATAAAACATAAACATATTATATATCATATATAAAAATAGTGACATCATAATGGCCACCTTTGAAGGTGTTAAATGAGTATTGAACAATAATCGTTTCGGGAGGCAGAATTTCACCATCCACGGAAACCGTATGTTCTTTAACCATTTGATGTAGTTGTGTGAGAGTGTAGCTCGAATAAATATTATAACAACATCCTAGTATATTGAAGATACTGGTGTTGTTACAAAAGAAGTAAATTAAAAGAGTTTAGGGGGTTGTAGAAGCAAAATAAAACAAATGAACATGAGAGAGTGAATTACCTTTAAAAGTGTAACTCCTTTTGATTTAAGCCTAAAGGCTTCTTTTGAAAGGATTCTGCCCAAAGGGAATCCTCTAGGATGAGTAGAGGGATGTGGAGAGAGTAAATGGGCAGGGATTGGCCGACCCAAAGGCTTGAGGAGTGTGTTAAATGAGGTAGAGGTGGGGGCCTTTTATAAGAGGAGAGGAGGGGCACTTTTGGAAAGTAAAGAAATATTACTTTATTTGAAAATGTGTTTCGATTTCAAATGGTCCCAAATTAATATAATTCGTGGATAAGGTGATAAGGCTTCGAAATACACTCATCCAATAAGTTTTGGACATGTGTAGTTCATAGATTTTACATTATCTTTCCATTTTATTTAAATCGTCAAATAATGATGTCATCGCTGCATCATTATTATGTCATAAATAATTTACTTTATTTATTGTCTAAAAATTATAAAAAAAATACTATGATGTAGGAAATATTTTTATATTTCCAATGAATATTTATAATCAAAAAGATGACTTGTATAACCCCATTTAAAAATTGTTGTAGTAAAACATATCATGTTTGTGTCAGTTTTACTTTTACATTAAATAAAATGTTATTTATGTCATTTCCCAACCAAAGTGGATCCATGGGGTCCCCAAGTTGACCCATGGCTTGTATTGG
The DNA here is from genome assembly GCA_963277665.1 of Viscum album. Lineage (NCBI taxonomy): Eukaryota > Viridiplantae > Streptophyta > Magnoliopsida > Santalales > Viscaceae > Viscum > Viscum album. The sequence goes on along the minus strand of OY728127.1, from coordinate 348,774,454 downwards.
TCGGCCATTATACAACCAACGAGGTTGTGACATGTGTCTAGGTAATTTCATATCATTAAAGCATTATTTATACCTTAAACTACACTAATTACCACTAATCGCGATTAAAAACTTAATAAGTTACTATTCACCAAAAAATTATTTTAATCTCATTGAACCACATTTTACTTCTTAATGACAACCATGTATGTCAGATTTTCTAAATTCAATACACATTAGTGGTAAACTTTCATTTAACTGAAAAATCAGTTTGCTTGATTACCACTTAGTGGTTTCACTATTCATCAAAAAAAGAAGTTTTTCAGAAAATTACTAAAAATTCATCCTAAGCTATATTTGATATTACGAATTTAAAAATGAAGTCTATTTTACAAAATTCAAAACATATAAGTCACATTAATTAATTTAATAATTAATTCCCACTGTCAGAGAAAATAGCATGTTTTTATGAAACAATAAGTATCAAAAGATTGACACTGGTTTAAGTCTAATTTCAAAGTGAAATTGATTCCAACGACCACTATTGGATTTAATGGTAAAAATATTTTCTAATTTCACTTTAAAACCAATTCAAAATATAATCTAATCATATAAATAAATTAGATTAAAAAGTGGTTTTGAATTAAAATACAACATTTTACACTATTCATTAAAAAATGAAGTTTATCGGAAAGATACCAAAAATTTACACAAAGTTAATTTTGATGTCCCGATTCTTAATAAGAGTTTTATTTGGTCCAAAAGAATGTTTAAGAGTGAACAAAACTATATTTAATGATGGTTCTCCATCAAAAGGTGATAAGTGAAAATGACATCCCTCTATCACATATAGTCATTCTATAAAATAAATACATTAATATATTATTTTCTTTATAAATTCATTACATAATATCATCAATAAAATAATATTTAATGATATAGTCCATAAAAATCAAATGTTTATAGTATTTTACTTAATATCCCAAATAAATACAAAATATGACTTTTTCATATTTACTAATATTTTTGAATTAGATATTAATTTAACATTAAATGGGATTCTATGTCTGATTGAATACTCAACACACAGCTATAAATTTCTCCAAAATTATACATTACACACAATGTTGAGTTATACTAAAAAACGATATAATATTATTATTATTTTAAATGGTTGTTAATGCATAGTAATTGTATTGGTGTGAATGAACAGAACTAACCATATTATGATTAAAAAAATTTGTTAATTTTTTTTACATTTATCCAATAAATTTTATAGGATTAAAATATGAATGAATCAAAATTTAAGCATGAAATATTCTAATAATTCTAAATGGTCGGTTTCCCACATTTTGATGGTGAAACCATTTAAATATATTTTTTCTACTCTTATATGATCCATTTAACATTATAAAATTATTAATTAGAAGATAGAAATCAAAATTTACTTTAGATAAATTTTTGATATTTTTCAGATAAGGTTCATTTTGTAATGAATAGTGAATCATATTGCGTGTTAAATCAAAACTGTCGTTTTATCTGATTTATTTATATGGATAGATTAACATTTTAATTGGTTTTAAATTTTAATTGAATTATATTTTTTTCATTTAATCCTATGTTTTTTGTTTAATGTTATATCATATTTTAGTTGTAAATAAACACATGTCAATATTTTGGTTGTTTAAAATTTTTAAAACACGCTTTTGATTTTCACAATGAGAATTAATTTTAAATTAATTTTTGCAATTTTTGGGTTTTGAATTTGGAAAAATGGAATCTCCATTTGAAATATGGAGGTCCAAACTTTGTAAATAGGTACATTATATTTTTTAGAAATTATTAATAGTAACTTTAGTAATTATTGTTTTTACCACTATTATATGGTAAATCTGGTAAATAAGGCTTAAAATAATAATATAATAATATAAAATTATCCTACCACGTATCATAAGCCTATTAAATGAGATATCTTCATTCGTGGGCATCCATGGGTCGATTATAGGTCCCCATTGGGAAACATGTGTGTTAAAATGACATTTAATTACTTTTAATTTAAAGATAAGGAAAATATAATATAAGCATACATCTTTTACTAACAGATTTTTTATATGAGGTTATCTAACTTATATTCTCAAATATAAATAGTCATTAGAAAGAAGAAATGTTTTACTACATCATGTAATTTTATTTGTAATTTTCATTGATTATATAAAAAAAGTAAATATGGTATAATGATGAAGTAGTGATTACCGTATTAATGAATAATTCAAGTAAATGATATTTTAAATATTAATATAATTTTATTTTGAAACTTTTTATGTTAACCAAAAATTTTATGGATGGTTATTTCTTATTATAATTTAATTTTATAAGATTTTAGAAATAATTAAGTCATTAGGAGTTTCTTTTAAAAGGACATGATATTAATAGTATAAAAATTGACATAATTGTGTGTTTAAAACAAATACTATTTTATTAAATGATATAATAGTCCTAAAAATATAATATTCATCCAAATGACTTAGATAATGTTTATAATGACCTTAATGAATATATTTTGGATCTATTGGAATTTTATGGTATCTATATTAACCATATATTATGAATAAACTATAAGACATGGTAAGAGTTAGATTAGTTAACTAAGGGTTAATGATAAATGATAAAGTTAAATTTGAAACCAAAAATTTTCTAAACCGATTGGTTGAGTGGATTTGAATCAATAATAATCTTATATTTGAATTAAATTAGTATTGAATATTTTGTAAATTCAAATTATTTTTATAATAAAATAATCTTTCACAACATTCCTAATGTATCTCTCCTCCCTCTTATAATATGTAACCACCTCAAACCCCTTACTCACACCTCTCATGCCCCTGGACTCATGAATCCTATTCCCAAATAATCTCCCGAAATTCCTCACATCCTATTATAATCCTGATCTTATACATAAGTCAATTTAAAAATTCATGTTGACCCAAATCAAAGGGAGTTACTCATTTTATGAGGTACTATCCTCTCTAAAATTGCTTTCAAATATTTTACTTCATCACTCCCTATAGTATTATTATTATTGTATTACATAAAAACATAAGTTTCCTCAATATACTAGGATTTTCTATTATAATTATTTGAACTATACTTACACAAACCTGCATCTAGTGGATTTAAAACATATTGTTTATGTGGATGGTGAACTACTACCTCACAAAAGGATTATTATTGAATTATCATCTACCTCCACTCGTGGTGGCCATAATGATGGAACTATATTTATAAACGTATATATTATGGTTATATTTCCATTATGATTCATAGTTTGTATTTATAAAATATCTTTATGCTTTTCCTGATGTGTAAAAAAAATAATTTCATTTGAGGATGCGAGGACTATCACCCCCTAGATGTAATATGAATCATTCATGCCATACAAGAAACATATAAAAGAAGATTATAATGAACTCTTTTTACTTATATAAAGTATTATATTTTAATGGAATTTTAAATTCCCAATGTATCATTAGGTTTTATTTTCTTTAAATATGAAATAGAAATGATAGTAGTGTTCATGCATACGTACAAATTACCATGTCCATGATTAGTAGATTCATTTATTATCTCCAAATGTTATGGATTATTATAAATATATATATTTAGGATACATGTGATATATATGAATTATATTCTTGAAATAATGGAATTTTGTCCACATGGATAAATATGGATTATAAAAATATTTTTTTCAAGTTTATTCCCCAATATTGAAAAAAACAACTAATATTAACTTAAATATTATTTATAAAATTATCATAAGTGATATAAAAGAAATAATAAAACTAGAAAGGGATCTGAATCAAGTAGAAATTGACTAATTTTTATTATTCATGAAATTAAAGAATGAATGAGTCAAGTCGGACATGAGGTAAGTGACTTCGTCTCAATCTCATTTAATTGAGGCATATTTCAATAATATACACCTCTTTATTTTATGCAGTGTATAATGAAACACATGTTCTATTAATCTCATTCAATGGGAAACAATTATTTTCTACAAATTGGTTTACAAAATGAAAAAATGAATGTTTTTAACAACTGCGGAGACAGCGAAAATTCTGCCATTGCAGGCCTTATTTGATATTTGGATTCCTTAACAAGACGTGTTGTTTTTAATTAGAGTATAAATACCATAAACTCTTTTATATAATTTTTCATTGAAAATGTTTTTTCAATAGTATTTACTATTTCAATATCATTAAATTATTTCTTGTGATATCAAATAAATTTTTATTATTGATAAGTTGATATTCAAAATATTTTATGTGTGATGATTATATAATTGTACTTGGATATTTTAACGGTGGTTACATGATAAAACAAATGACAGGTGGTTCCATGATAAACTAAGGGAGGGTGGTTATGTTATAAACTCCAATCCGTTGGGTATGGATGCTAGTCATATGGCAGTTACATTTATTGATATATAGCGAAGTCAACTATATGGTTATTCCATTAAAGTATTTTTATGTCCCATGTTACCTATATATGGTCTATGGTTCTTTATGTGAGTTTTATGGTAATATTTTGGTAGGAAAATAGGGTAAGCAATGAGTTTATATTCAGTGAAGTGTTTTTGCTACTTTTTTAAGGTGAAAATTATTACTTTATGATAAATTATTCATGGTTTACTTTTTTTACAGATATTTTTGCATCTTTATGTATCCCTTACTAAGATTTTTATGCTCATCCCATGTTTTTGAAATGTTTTTTATAAGACATAAACAGGAATAGGCTCAAGGATGGGATCACGGAAAAGACATATGGTTTAAACCATTGTACTAAATAGGTTTCTTTTTTTAAGAGTTTTTATTTTATGAAAAAATGGACATTTAGAAGAAGTTTCTACATGTAATATTAATGTTATTATTTATACATTATTCCATAATTCTATAATTAATTAATCTTAAAAATATCCACAATGTGAATTTTTATCTTAATTCAAGATTTTGAAATGTTTAAGGATGGGGCCTTACAGTTGGTACGAGAGGCTAATTTAGATATATTTTGGAGTTATGATATTTTTATATTAATATACATAAATTATTTTCACGTTATGGTAATATTGAAATGATATATCATTTTAAGAATACCATGTTCCTTCACCGAATATATTTCTGGTGTCATAATGTTTTTCCACAGAGGAAACATGGAAACTATGATGGGATGACATCACAAGGAAAAAAACCTTCCAAATCTGAAAACTGAGATGGTCTAATTTAGAAATGAATAGTTCATTGTAGTGATGACACCGTTGACTTGAGCTATAAATGGTGGTGGATTCCATGCATGCGATCAGCCAGATCAACATCAAAAGAACATGTCTGTTGTGTATAATTTCTTGAGGCAACATACCCCATAATTAAGAGGATCATATAAACCTGATCAGGCTAATGGGTGCATCAAATCAATATAAAAGATTTTTGATTTCATGGTTTGTACAAACAATCATAAGGTCAGTCATTTTGTTTACTGTTTTTAGGGAGAATCAAATCAGTGGTGGTTGATGGTTAAAAATATTAGGGAGAGTGAGGATATGTATTCTCATGGTTGGGATGAATTTAAGGTTATTTTTCATGATAAATATTTTCCTAAGGTTTTTCAACATAGGATGTAAACAAAATTCTTGTAATTGAGGAAGGAGGATGACTCAGTGGCTTCTTACGAAGAACACATCACTCACCTAGCAAGGTATGCTTCAAATATCATCTGAAATCTTAATAGTAAGATAAATCAGTTATAATTAGGATTGAATTCCTAATATCAAAACTAATTAGCCTCTCATGAATTCAAAATATTTGAGATACCAGTCTGATGTGATCAGAAAGTAGAAATGGAGTTTTTTGGTGATCTTGTGTTCCTTGAGAGCAGGAAAAAAAGATGTCCAGCTTGTAGGAAAAATGAATTTATTCATGAAAGCAGTTTTGTGGTAAGAAAATTAAATATCCATGATGTGATAATAGTGGTAAAAATTATCCTTGAGAATGTCTCTCAACCTCGGGAAAGTGTATCCGGTGTGGTATGACATGTTATACTGATCGTATTTCTAAGGATTATGAACATGCATGCAATGAAAACCCAATGGTAAGACATTTATTTGCAATGAGTTTGTTCGATGAGAAAATGTGTGTCCAGTGTTGGTTACCTAGGTTGGAAACCAGACATATCAAAAGCATATGGATATGGATAAATCTCTTTCTACTACTTCATGTGATGTGGGACTATTAAATGAAGTGGCGTCGGCTACACTGTTTGTTTATTTATATTATGCCAATGTGTTGTTTGATTCAGGGTCTACACATTCTTTCATTATTGAAAAATTTTCTAATAAATTGGGAATTCGATCATAGGATATGAATCATAAATATATGGTAAAAACACATGGAGGATATGTTGTGACAAAAAAAATTATAAGAACCTTCCTGTCCTTTTGTGCGAAAATAATTTACCTATAAACATTATTGTTTTTCCTCTACTAGAGTTTGATGTTATTTTGGGTATGGATTAGCTTTCCGTTTATCTTGAAATTATTGACTACGGTACTAAAGAGGATTATTTATAAAAATATTATCAGTTTTTCTACTAGAATGGACCCATACTTTTTATAATATATCAGTAATTTGAGAAACTAGTAAAATAGGGAAATGAATGTTACCCTGAACATATTACTGAAAAAAATGAAATCCTGTAATTAAATATAACTCCAAAAAAAATGAGTACCTTGATGTTTTTCCTAATGAGTTTTAATGTATTATACCTGATCAGGAAGTTGAATTTGTTGTTGACTTAGTTCCTTATGCTAATCCAATTTCAAAACACCCGTATCGAATGGCTCAAATTGAACATTTATAGTTAAAGAAGAAATTGAAGGAGGTTTTATATAAAGGGTTCATTCAAGCTACCACATCACCATGGGATGCTCACGTTTTTTTATGAATTAATATAGTTGAATGAGAATTTTCATTTATTATAGATCCTTGAATAATATCAATGTTAAATAAAATTATTCATTTCTTCATATCAATAATTTGGTTCATTATCTCCAAGGGGCTCATTATTTTTCGAATATGGACATGATGTCTGGGTAACATCCATTGAATGTAAATGAAGATGATCTTTCAAAAATTATATTTTGTACTAGATATGGCCATTATGAATTTATAGTTATTACTTTTGAGTTTAGAAATGCACCTTCTGTATTCATGGATCTTATGAATAGAATTTTAAGTGAGTTCCTATATATGTTTGGTGTTGTTTTTATTGATGATATTTTTGTATATTAAAAAAGTAAAGATGAACATTAAAGTCATTTGAGAGTTTTATTAAATTCCATTAATGAAATGAAATTTTATTGGAAATTCAGAAAGTGTGACTTTTGGTTGCATCAAATTTCATTCCATCGTCATATATTTTATAATAATGCTATAACAATTGACCCTTCTAAAACATTAAATATTAATGAGGGGACAAGACCTACCAATATCAAAGATAATTTTAGTTTTCTTGGATTTTAAGGCTATTACTGAAGGTTTGATGAAATACTTTCACGGTTATCTGGCCCACTGACTATTTTAACTTGAAAAGGTGCCAAGTTCATCTAGAAAAAATAATGTGATGATTGTTTTCAAGAATTAAAAATAAGATTGGTGAATTCTCTTGTTTTGGTATTACCTTTTAGAGATGGTTAATTTGTTATCTACATTGACTTTTATTGAGTGGACTTTGTTTTGTACTAATTCAGAATGACCATGTAATTGATTAGGCTTCATGTGAGTTGAAACCTCTTGAAATAAATTACGCTACACAAGAATTGGAATTAACTGCTTTTTTTTATTCTTTAAAAATATGAAGGAATCATCAGTATGGAGTAAAATTTTAAATTTATACTGAACAAATGAGGTTGATGCATATATTCGAGTATAAATATTTGAACATGAGACAAAGGTGATGGATGAAATTAGTCAAGTATTATGATTTCACAACTCATTACCATCCAAGAAAATAAAATAATGAAATTGATGGACTAAGTCAAAAAGTAATTCTACATTAACCATGATACAATTAGAAAATATCATTTTATTAATAATTTAATGATCTTTATCATATATGTTGTTGGTATAGTAATTTCCTCTGTTTGGTTTTAGGTGTCACTGAAATAAACACTATCAAAAATAATTAAGAAAGCGTAGAAGGAAGATATTGAGTTGTAGAAAATGGTAGAGTTGGTTTAGAAGGGTATGCCACCTGAATTTAACATTCATAATGACTGTATTTTGAGATTTGGTAAGAGATTATGTGTAAATTATGATTCACTTTTGAAGAAAGAGTTGTTATGTGAAGCTCACAGTTTACTGTTTTCAGTTCATCCAGGCAGTTCTAAGATGTATCTATATCATCAAGAGTATTTCTGGTGGGATGAAATGAAAATAGATATTGCCTACTTTATAGTGAAGTGTTTGAATTTTCAATATGTTAAAGCATAGTGACAGCTACCGAAAGGGATGCTTCATCATTTTTCGGTTCTAGAGTGGAAATAGGAAAATATATCCTTGGACTACATTGTGGGATTACCAAATACATCATGATGTAATAATGAAATATGTGTTATTATTGACCGATTGACTAAATCTACTCATTTCTTTTCTATTCAATAATATTTATCTCTAGATCAACATTATCAATTTTATATTAAAGTGATAGTCAGCTTAACTAGATTCCCCCCTCCATTGTATCTGATTGTGATCTGAGGATCGCTTCTAACTTTTTTAATTGGCCTTCAGACGTTATTGGGTATTGAATTAAATTTCAATTCAATTTTTCAAACACAATCCTATGGGTAGTGAGAATGAACAATCCAGTCATTGGAAGATATGCTACATGATAATTCAATGGTTTACCATGGAATTTGGGACTAAAATATTTCATTGGTTGATTTTTTATATAATAACTGTTTTCATTCTACTATACAGATGGCTCCATTTGAGGCATTACATTGAAAGTTGTGTTGAACTCGGGATTTTTGGGATGAAGTAAGAGAAAGGGAATTTGTGGGACCATAATTGGTAGAAGAGATGGACGAAAAATTTCTGTTGATTTAGAAGCACACGAGAAAAGCTTAGTACTAGAAGAAAAGTTATACAGATAAATGAAAGAAGGATCGTTCTTTCGAGGTAGGTGTTTATGTCTTTCTCAATGTTTCTCTATTGAAAAGTGTGATTCTTTTTAGTATGAAGAGAAAGATAAGTCTTCTGTTCATTGGACAAAATAAAATAAAGAGAATGTTGGATTCATTTCCTATAGAGTGTCTTTACCATCATGTTTTTCCCAAGTACATAATTTATTTACTCTTTCTATATTGAGAAAGCTTATGTTGTATCTATCTCATTTTTGAGTCTAGTGGTAGTTCAGATGGAAAATAATCAGTCTTATAAGGAACAAAAAGTATATAATCTTGACCATATAGAGAAAGTGTTGCGAAATAAGGATATTCATCTGGAAAATGTTTTTTGGGAAAATTATATTGTTGAAGAGGAAACCTGGGAATATGAAAATTCTTCAAGGGATAAATACCCCTTCGTATTTGATAAGTTAATAAAATTGCAGGGATCCACTTTCGGAAAGGGTGGAAGGATGTAATATCCCATGTAAATAATAAATATTGATTTTTCATATTTTTTAATATTTGAGAATAATTTATTAATTTTTCTTTAAATGGGATGTTATGTTCGATATCATACTCAACATGTAACAATGGATTTCTCAGAAATCTAACGTTGCACTCACCGTTGAGTTATATAGAAAAATAATATAATAATATTATTATTTTAAATTTTAGTTAACACATAGTAGTTTTATTGGCGATAATTAACAGATTTATCCATATTATGACTAAAAATGTATGTTAAATGTTTTTACATTTATCCAATAAATTTTAGGGGCATAAAATGACAATGAATCAAATTTTAAGAATGAAATACACTAATAATTTTAAATGGTCGGTTTATCACCTTTTGATGGTGAACCCTTTTTGAGTTTAGTTTTGTAATATTTTTTTGTACCATTGGACAGAATGAAATTATTATTTTGAAGCGGGACATCAAAATTTACATTGGGTAAATTTTTGTTGTTTTTTTATAATGTTCATTTTTAATGAATAGTGAAGACAACTCCATGTAAAGTCAAAACTGTCTGTTCATCTAATTTATTTATATGGTTAGATTATATTTTTAATTTTTTAAAAGTGAAATTGTGTTATATTTTTGTCATTTAATCCAATTTTGTTCATTGGAAGTGATTTCAATTTTTAGTTGGATATAAACACATGTTAATCATTTGTTGGTTTTTACTTCTTGAAAAAACACTTTTGGTTTTGACAACGAGAATCAATTTTAAATATATTTATCAAATTTCTATGTTTTGAATTTTGAAAAAGAGATTCCATATATGAAATCAGGAGGTCGAAATTGTGTAAATATGAACATTTTATTTTTAGACATTACGATAATTAACATCATAAATTATTATTTTTGCATTGGTTAAAGGGTAAATATGGTAAATAATAGCCAAAAATAATATTATAATAATATTAAATTGATGTAACATGTATATTGACCCTATTGGATGAGATATTCACATCCATGGGCATACTGTGGTCCATTTTAGGACCCCATGGGGCCACTTGTCTATGAAAATGAAAATTATTTTCTTTTAATTTAATGTTAAGGAAATTATAACCTAAAATTATATATTTTAATAAAAAATTATTATATAGGGTTATATAAGTGATATATTAGAATATAAATAACCATTATTAAGATAACCTGTTTTCCTAAATCATGGTATTTTATTTATAATTTTTAGTTATAAAATAAATAATTTTATTTATAAAACAATGATGATTTAGTGATTACCTTATTAATGAATGATTCAAATAAATTATATTTTAAATATTAAAATAAATAAAGTGTTGTTCTTCTATGTCATCCAAAAATTTTATGGATGATTATTAATTTGTATATTTGAATTAATGTTTTTTTCGATATAATATAGTAGTTATGAATTTCTTAAAAATCAATGATATATATAGTATAAAAATTGACATAAATTGGATATTAAAACAAATAATATTTTAATAAATTATATAAAATTACTACAATTATACGATTCAGCCAAATATCAAAGATAATTTTTAGAATTTCATTAAATAACCACTTGTGTTTATTTTTTAATTTTATGGTAACCATATAAACCTTATAATATGAATTCAAAAAAATATGTGGTAAGAGTTAAATTAGTTAACTAATGTTTAAAGAAAAATGATAAGGTTAAATTTGAAAAGAAAAATTCCTAAACGTATAGGCTAAAAGGATTTAGAACAATCCTCATTTTATCTTAGAATAAAATAAGTTTTGGACCTTTTGAATGTCAAAATATAGTTTTTAATAAAATAATCATTCTAGGCCTTCCTAAAGTACCACACCTCCCTTTTATAAAAGGACGCCACCTCTAACCCCTTACTCACACAACTCAACAAACATAGCCCATCAAACCTCTTCCAAAATAAACACACATCATTCATTTTTTCATACTAGAAGCCTTACATTTGGAATAATGAAATTTAGGAAATTCTTTTGGCTTAAATCAAAAGGAGTTTCCCATTTTAAGATGTAGTGTCTTCTCTAAATATCCTTTAAAATATTTTACATCTATACTCCTTATTATATTATTATTATTTCATTACACAAAAAAACATGTATCCAAAAAATCATGCGATTTATTTATGAGAAAAATGTGATCTAAATTACACACACATCCATCTAATTGATTGAGAACATAATGTTTCTTTGGATGGTGATCTACTACCTTACAAAACGGTGATTGTTAAATTTTCTCCTACCGCCTCTCATTGTGGAAATTATAATGAAACTATATTTTTAAAAAATATATTTTATTTTTATATTTTCGTTATGTTTCTATAACATTTATTTATAACATTACATTTTTCTTTCAATGATGTGAAATCATAATAAATTAATTTGAGGAAGTGAGGACTACTACCCCCTTCAAGTGATATAACTCATTAATGTCAAACATGTAAAATGTAAATGATGGAGTTAATGAAATTATGTATCATATATAAATATGATATTATACTAGATTTATAATATACCTCTCTATCTTGAGGTTTTCATTCCATTAAATATGAAATATAAATTAATATAGTGTTCATGTGTACGTACGACTTACGTCTAAATAAAGTGGGAATTTCATTTATTATCACTAAATGTTCTGGAATATTAAAAACACATATATAATGGACATATGTGATATATATGAATTATATTCTGGATATAATATTATTTTTACAACTTGGACAAATTGTGATTATTATAAGATCATTTTCGACTCAAGTACCTAATATCGACCAAGCAAACGGTATTAACATAAATAATTTTTATAACATGGTAATAAGTGATATAAAATAATAATCAAAATTAAAAAACTTTCTAAATCAAGTACAAATTAAATTATGTTTATTATTCAGTAAATTAAATAAGGAATGAGTTGTGTCATACATGATGTAAGGGAATTCATCTCAATCACCCTTCATTGAGCCGTGTTTCTATAATATATACCTCTTTATTTTATACGGTGTATAATAAAATTTTTAAATTTTGATTTCATTAAAAAGAAATATTTTTTCAATAATGTGTTTTACAAAATGACAAAAGGAATGATTTTAACGTATGAGTTGATAGAGACCTTTCTGATTCCACGAGTGTAATTTGATATTTGTATTCCTTAACAAGACATGTTGTTTTTAAATGGAAGATAAATACCATATTCCCTTTTTACAGATTTTGGAATTAAAAATGGTTTAGAAATTTTATTTACTATACCAATATATTGAAATTATTTCTAGTGATGGAAAAGCAAATTTTATGATTGAAATTGTGATATTAGCAATCATTTATGCGTGAATATTATATAATGAATCTTGGAAATTTGATGGGTGGTTACATGAAAAACCAAATGACTTGTTGTTCTGTGATAAACCGAGGATCGGTGGTTACATTATATCCTCCAATTCATTGTGTATTGAAGTTGGTCATATGGCTATTATATTTAGTGCTATTTGTGGAATTTGGTATATGGTTATTCCATTTAAATATGCTAATATCCAAAGTTACCTTTCTATGAAATATTTTTCTATCTATGGGTTTTATGGTAATCATTTGTTTTCAAAAAAGGGAATGAAATGAGCTTATATTCAGTGATGTGTATTTTATATGTCATTAAGGTGAAATGTATTATATTATGATAATGTATTCCTGTTTTACTTGTTTTTTTGAAAACTAGGATTTTCCTTCAATATGTATCCCTTACTAAGCTTTTTATGCCTATCCCATGATTTTTAAATGTTATTCACAAGACATAAAGTGGAATGGGGTCAAGGATGATATCAAGGAAAAGCCATGATTTTTAAAACTTGGGAAAAACAAGTTTAATTTTTTTGAAGTGTTTTTATTTTATTAAAAAAATGGATACTGAGTAGAAGTGTCTACATGTAATATTCAAGTTGTTGTGTATAATTTTTGACCTAATTTTCTAAATCTATAAAACATAAAAGATCCTCAATGTAAATTATTCACATAATTTATTATTATGTAACGTTTAAGGCTCAACTTTACATTTATGGTATATGTCGTTCAGTACACCACTTGTACTAAAGCCATGTCGACATTGTCACATTTCAAATATTATAGTAAAACCATGTTAAAAACATATTTTTTATATATAATATAACACTATTTGAATTTTATCATCTACTTTACCACATATCATATTTAATTTAATACCATGTTAATTCCAATCCGAAACTCTTTTTTGGATAAACTATAAAATATGTTTAGTGAAGCTACTAATGTGAAAATCATCCACAATTTTTTAAAAAAAATGTCACATTGGGGGAGTTTGAAGCATTGAAAAAATATTATAATTTTCAAATCCATAAATATAATAATATAAAATATTCAAGTTTGAATTAGTGATACTCATGCTATAATTGGACATGGCATGAACTATGTTTAACACATGTAACTCTATACATGGCTTTGTAATCTTAGTAACATGGAAGAGTGGATTTTATATGGTCCTATCATCCAAAATATCATGTGACGATCATACCTATTATGTTTCAATACAATATATTCTCGAGATATTTTCTTGATTCCCAATGTATAGACTAATTTGTTCATTGAATATGTCACATGTCATTCAGTATAATGGATGATCATATATTATTTCCCTATACCTGGTATATAATGACATCATATTTATTATCATTATATAGTTATAAACTTGCAAATTTCTCTCAATTTAGGTTACATATATCAAAATCGTAATTTGATAGGTTAAATTAAATATTTTTTAAACTCCAACAAATGGCATAATAAATATCATTACAAAATACCCAATGATGAGATAAATATAAAGGATTTCATATGAGAGTGAAAAATTATTAATGTTATCATTCTAGGTTTCTCTCCAACATTTGGTATTTGGAAAATAAATATATAACCCATTTACCCCTACTATAATAAATACATTGTGAATGGAACTACATGTTGTATACATTATGTGTCTTACAAAACAAACCCGCATATTATACCTCGGGATAATATTTCATATTTTTATTGATGAATACTACTCATTTTTTAATTTATTTATTTCCACAACATAGATCTCTTTATTAATTATATAAAATTCTGATAACCCATAATTGTACTTTGAGTGGAAAATTATAAATTCACTTCATGAGTATACGAAACAAAGATGATATAATGATACAGAGGAGAAAACAATTTAAATACAATAATATATGTTTTATTTTTATATTAATTAGTTTTTTTTACAAAACCATAATTAACCGCCACTTTCATCATATAAAATATGATTGAACACCATATCAAAATTCAATTTTCAAACTTTTAGTGTATTGTTAAACTCAATTAACATACATGTAATTCTTGACACATATATATGTGATAATCTGATAAAAATTTCCCACTAAACTATTCAGTGAGTAACTTATTGAATGTTATCTCATTTTTAATAATTGTGAAATATAGGAATAATATTTCCCATTTTTACTGCTTGAAAATTGTTTTTAAACTCTTTTACTACACAACCTCAATTATTTTGATTTTAGTAACTTCTGATATCTAATTATATGTATTACAACATTTAT
The DNA here is from genome assembly GCA_963277665.1 of Viscum album. Classification (NCBI taxonomy): domain Eukaryota; kingdom Viridiplantae; phylum Streptophyta; class Magnoliopsida; order Santalales; family Viscaceae; genus Viscum; species Viscum album. The sequence continues at coordinate 348,759,165 of OY728127.1, read as the reverse complement.
TATCATTATAATTCATTGAAAACATTCAATAAAAACATACACACTGAATTATACCGGGTATCTAATGTAACTCTTCATTTTATTATTTTTCTATAATAATTAAAACCATTCTTGATATTTATGTGACATTAATATTATGTTTTGAATTGTATTATATATTATTATTAACACATTAAATATCTAAAAGTAAAAATAATATCCCACTAACCAATATAATAATAAATTCTCTTGAATGAATATTATTAAGTCAGATTGACACCACTATGTTAGTAAAAACTACTAATTTTATTTAATAGTAATATTTCAAAAATAAACTATCATATCCATTTTTTTATGAAAATATATGTTCTTAGATAAATATTCTGAAAAGTGGATTTTATTCACTAGAATATATCACTAATGGTGGAATAAATCCATTATATTTTATCAAATTTTTTGATAAATTTTATTATATTTAATATAAAACATTTTTGCATTACACATTATCAATTATGTTTTACTATCTGATAAATCATGAACCATGTTTATTAAAACCATTACATCATATTTTCAATAATAAAAAATCTTTATAAAAAATATTCTCCTCTCCTAAAAGAAAAATTGGATGAATATAAAAATCATTTACAAAGATGCATCTAAGCCAAATATATTTCTTTTTACCCATTCCATGATTTAATAACCCTTTTTGAGAATCACATTAATGAAAACTAAGAGATAAATTAATTATTTCATTGAAATTTATCACTTTTATATTTATAGCACCTATAAAGTGTATGCTCGATATAGTATTCCATTTGGAAATGATTGAATTGATTTATAAAACACCAATTCCTGAAATATAAATTCCAAGGAGTTTCACAAACCCCTTATGTTATCCTAGAAAATTATATCATTTGAAAATTTCCTTTTATTCAAGATAATAACATTATATATCATTGAATAGCTACATAATAAAGAGAAATTAATTTCAAAACAACATTACTACTATAATTTTAAACATTAACTCATATATACTATCGATACAACAAGAAAAACTAAAAATCACAAGACTTATTTATATATCCGTAATACATTCAAATAATAGGGTACACATTTATTGAAATAATTCTCATTTTTATAATATTTAAAATTTTGGAAGCATAATTAAATAAAAGAAAATGTTATTCTATAATTGAAATTTTCATTCTCACCAAGTTATTAAACTATATAATTATATTTTATATAATATTAAAGTCTTTATTTCATTTGGTCACCAAAAATAAAATTAATTAGAAATTTTATTTTAATAATTAAATGTTTGTCATTGGGTCATGAATCAGGTAATATAAAATTAAATATTTGGTTATATAAGTTGGAGTTTTCTAACATAAGAATTATTCATTCCTTACATAAGTTCAATTTTTATGATTTGGAATAGTGTAATACATTTCTTAAATAACAGTTATTCTATAAAATGAGTTGAAATAATGATCATTTTTCATATTGTGGTTCCATTTATCTTAAATGAAAAAAATAATTATAAGAATTTTATGTTCAAAAAATAATTAAAACGAAATTTATTTATATGTGATCCCATTAAATTAATATCCTGTAAATTCAAATTTCAATAATATATGATATTTTTCAGTGTTTCCTCCACAATATATATATATATATAATTATACCAATCACACCATATATTACTCTTGAGTAGATAAGAGAGAAAATTCATTCCTAATCTATCATATAGAAAAACACAAATCATTTCCATAAGTTTCATAATCCTATTAGGTTATCTTAGTTATGTGAAACAAAAATAGAGTTTCTAAAAATGGTGAAAACACACACTAGGTCACCTAAATACCTTATTTCCTTAAAGATGATTCCATATTAGTATTATGTTACGATATATCCTACTCTGTGGGATGATCTTTGCATTGAAAAGTTATTTCATCGGATGGAATTCGACAATTAACATGATTAAATTTTTTTAATGTCAATGTATTATCTCATTAACTACCATTAAATACTCATTTTTCTAGGGATTTAGCTTTTATTTACATTACATATATTAAATTTGAATATTGAATCCATATTGACATGTCATTCTTTACACAACCCACTTCTAGGGTTACTAACGAAAATTAAAATATAATTCCATTGATATAAATCAAAATGAATCAAAATCATATGGTATATAGAACTCATTAATGAAAATTTTTATAACCATGTGATATCTAGAATCCATAAATATGTAATATTTGATAAATAGACAACCAACACGAAATTTTCTCGATAAGGTATAATCATCCACAAATGTCTGTAGTCTGGTCTGAATTCCCTTTTCCAATAGATAAATTACACAAGTATGATGTTAATTCCATAAAAATTATATCACATAATATGTTTAAATACTATATAAATAATGGATAAATTTTGAAAACAAATTATTAAAGGAATTCATGATAAAAGAAAATGAAATACATTATCATTCATAATAAGTCACTAGTCAGACAACTCTTATTATCCTTATATCAAAAATTAAGAAACACATTAAATTGTAAATGTGATTGCCTATTGATTTTATTTAAGTATTATTTTTGTCGATAACATCTGTTAATATGTTTAAATGGATTGAACTAAGACTTATAAATATTGGAACATGAAATATTGTTTTGGTAAAATTATAATCCTAATTTATGCATTGATTAGAATATTATATACCTTCTGATAATGTTTTAACTAAATAAAATGATATTAATATTGTATTATTAGAGTTTATTTTTCATAATATACATTCCCAATAAAAACATAAATGAGTGGAAGAGTTTTCATTCGATAAATTTATGAATATGTTTTAATATTTTTCATGATGTGAATCGCCTCATTTTTATGATTACTAATGATTTTTTTCAGTCCATGTTTTTTATTAAGATACATTTAATGGTTAGGTTTCATAGTAAAAATATTATTAATATATTTAAATTAATTTTCTTCTAATCTTTATTTTTGATAATATTCTAGTGATGGATCTTCCACATCTGATTGTTTAGATCAAGGATACATTATTGATTAGATTATACTATCTATTAATAGCACATTAATGAATTCTGGGGTTCTTGGAATTTTTTCCATACATTAATATATCAAAATATTTTTGGTGGGTAGTTCCAAAATTTTCTAATGCTTATATTGATGGAGTACCTAGTGTGAGACGTGTTACTTTTGACTAGATTAGTTGAAGAAGATTTGTTTTTATAACTTGTTGATGCCTTAGATTTGTGCTACTAGTCATCCTATTTATTTTATATATATGTAAATAGATATATTTATTGAAATTTAATGTCACTAAATATTCCTTTTAGGATATTAAGGTTCATTATAATAAACAACATATATTGTTTTACTTGCCATATTTTTTTTATATTTTTTATATCGATTAGTCCTTTATCATCAGATATATTTATTTCCAATATATTTATCCCTTGTTTAAAAATTATGTTTATTTAGTTTACTCAAATTTTAATAGAATTTATATATTTTTTTCAACCAATTACATGAGTTCCAAAAAAAATATAAATTGGTTCTAGGATACAATCACCCATCTTATAGCTTATAATTCATTTAACTCTAGGATAATAACATGAAACCTCATAGATTCATATATATTAATTTATAGAAGTAGTTTAATTCTTATAAGTAATGTGTAGTCCCATTCAAAATATTTCATTAGACTTCATGAATACATAAATAAATTATTTACTTAAAAAAATCATATATTTAAACATTAGATAAATAATCTATGAATAACATATAAATAAATAAAATTGAATATACATTATAATTTATCAATGAATTTTGGAAATTCCATAATTAAATAAATATATTTAATTTTTATTTCTATAAATATAAATTTATATATATTATTAATTTTATGTAATTTATCTAAAATATAATATCTGAAATATTAACATTCTATTTATGTTCTATTAATATATATTATATAAAAATCTAAAATTTCATATATTTATTATTTCAACCAACTTCATGCCAAATATCTCAAAAAACCCATTTATAATAGTTTAAATAACTATTTAAATAATATAATTTATTATCTAAAAAAATTAATTATTTTGCACAAATCAAAATTTTAAATATAATTAAATTTAAAATTTTACATGTCTTTTAATTTATTTATTTTTTGGAAAATATAATTATAATTTCAATGTGATTATTTTATATCTAAAGTATACGTATTGAAATATAATAAGAAATGTTATTTTTATATGTATAATTAATATTATAGTTAATTATTTTAAAAAAAATTCTTAATAATTCTTGTAAATATATATAAAAACATATTAAATAATCACTTTATAAATATATTTATTTGAGATACTAACACAATATTATTTATACATTTTAACATCATTCAAATTTAAATATATATATATATTTATATATATATATTCAATTGACCCTCCCTCTTTAATTTTGACCATATACTCATTAGGGAAACTTGAATCAATTATATTAAATCAATCAGGGGGCCATTGAACGAAATTAAAAAAACATATTCTGGTATATATTAACAAAAATATTATAATAGGGTGTATATATTATCAAAATCACCTCTTAAATATTCCAATCAATCACATCTTCACTACCATATAATATCTCCAACCCATAACCACACTATAGTAACACATAGACCAAAAAATATTGTATAACTATTTATCACATTATTTCTTTACACATTATAGATTTCATCATATTAAAAACAATTATTTTATAATAAAACAAAAACTTCAATTAATTCATTTATTTACATAACATATCTTCATAAATAAGTCCACAATCTTCTAATTAAATGCAATTATTGGTTAATTCTTTATATTTTTGTGGGGAAAAAGAAACATCATCGATTTTATCACACAAAAATAATTACATTATAAATTATATATAATAATAATACAGGCACTGCATTAGTGAATAATAAAAACCATATTATATTTCACAAAATTCTTATAAAACTCATAATAAAAAATCACATTTGTTAGATGAGTATCACATCCCTCATCGGTCCTAATTTTATGTATATAATTATTTCAAATTAAAATGAACACTCATGGAGAGAAACAAAATTATAATTATACACATATAACAGTCCAAATAGAGTGTCCCCAACTTAACGTCTAAAAATATAGGATTAATATGTCAATTCAAATATGGATGAATCCTAGGATCAAACAACAATGTTCTATATTTGATTCCTTAAGGGTTATATAATCCATTTACCAAAAACAAATATTTAAGTAATAAATTTCACCAATTACATAACATAGTTCCTTAAGATGGATGGATAATAAAAACATGGTTGAATAGAAAAGTAGAGTAAATTAGGTTGTACTGATCTATTATATCTAGAAATGGAATGTAAAAGACAATACTGGAATTCCCCAAATCCCATAAAATAATTTTTTTGACACCTAAATTCATTTGGGAAAATTAAAAATAAAATGTATGTAATGAAATGGATTTAAAAATATAATTTAATAAAGATGATAAAAATAATAATTTGGTTCCCAAAAAATATCCACTTTTTGTGATAGCATATCAAAAACGAAATAATTAATGCTTTATTATCTATATAAGTATAAATTACTAATTTCATTATTATTATTAATCTTTTATCAAAACCATTATGTATCCTATGAACAAATTCCATACATTTTTCAAATATCCTCAGAACCATGACATGTTAGAATCATCACATACCTAATATTATGTCATTTTCGAAAATTTAATGAGTAAAAGTGGTTTGGCTTAATCTCATTTCCTAAATGTTTCCAAATAATTATATTTATAACAAAAAATATAGACTATTACCATTCTACAAAAACCATATAATGGAAAATTGACAATATAGTTCTATTACTCATGATGATAAAAAAATCCTTAATTTTCTTTCATCAGAACATAACGTCATTCTAATATAGGATTAATTAACCACAATGAGTCACTAAAAACAATAATGTAGTGAGAAGGGAATAGTATTTTAGTTTCTCTAGAAACCATAAATGTTAGTTTAACCCACCCCCCCCCCCCTTAATCACATTAGAATTTTACTTTCCCTCATTAAATATGTCTAGTATTTATAAACACATAAAATAAGGAATTGGTTGAAAATCTAAATATTCACATCCTTAAACATATTAATATATTATTATAAATAATTGGGATATGAATATATTTGATATACCACAACCCCAAAAATATATATTTTTTAAAACATAATTAAATTATTTAGTATCATTATCAAATAGAAGTATTAATTTTTTTTAATTAAATTATTATTAATAAATTCTTTTTAATATTTTCATTAATCACAATAAAAAATAAATTTATATTTTTTATTAATTTATTGGATAACTCTTATTTATTTAATGGGTTTAGAGTGACCCCTTTTTCAAGACTTGTATTCCCAGAGGCACAAGGCTTAGCAGATGATTTGTGAAACAAGGGCCAGACACATCGATCCACCCATCACTAGTAATTTACATTAATGTTTATAAATCAAAAGGGTAATAATAAAACAATGAATGGAATATATTTAATATAAAATATTTTCTAGTATATACATGGATAACATATGTTAATTCCAAGATTCAATATGATATCTATGAATAAAAATTTACATCATGAGACAATGTGTTTATATTTTATGATTCCATTTACAATAAGAATGACATCAATAAAATGATTGATAACGAAATTAATCACTGATTTTTAAAATTTAGATTTTTTACACATTGAATAACTTTATAAATTAGAGTGAAATGAATAAATATTTTGTAGATTTTTATTTTAATATTTCTTTAAAATTATCACTTCGCTTTAGAATAATCATTATTTTCATTTATTAAGTTTACACTATTAATAAAAAATACACATATAATTTTTTAAAACTAATAATATTTTCTACAATTAATAATAATTTAAACATCAAAATTATGAAGAAATTAATTAAATTTCATGGGAAATGGATTTGAGATTATGGAAATGAATAAGAAAATATTTTGGTTATTGGGTTTGTTTTATTTTATTTTATTTTATAAATTTTCAAATCCAATGAAATTTTATGTGGTTTTCTTGAATTAAAAATGTTTTCTAAGACATTAATTATTTATATATTAATATATTGTGTTATTAAGCCTATGTTGATGTGATATAATTCACAAAAATGATTATTATCTTAATTAATACATGCTATCCAAGATAGGATTATTGAATGGTTTTATATGATTTTCGATCTAGATATATATATTGATTGTATTATACATGTAGAATGGAAAACATAAATAAAATATCCCTTAAAATAATAAAATTATACTATAAAATTGATGATATTAGAACAAATAACAAAAGGATTAATCATAATTGTGATAATTTATTATTAATGGATTGACATTTCAATTCTGTAGTGGAAGTATTTAAATCCTTCTATGAAATATTGATTATGGAGAAATAGTTCGTGACACCTGAAACATGTACACATAAATTTAGTGCCATAAATATATATTTTCATTCTAGATTTAATAACAACAATAAATTAGTGGAAACTACTACCACATAAATGCATGACATAGATAAAATACCTAATTATGTACATTACCAAGACATTTCAATTTTAGAGATTTATATAATTTTCACAAAACAATATCTAAAAAATCCAATGTACTTTATATTAAATAAATATTATTCCCATTATATAAGAATCAAAAAAATTAACGAGTCTTCAAAATTTCCAGAAAATGTTTTTTCACATGTAATTGTCTTATATATATTTCACATGTACTACATTTCATCATATCCTAGGGATTGGAGACATAAGAAATCGGTGAGCTAAAATTCTCAAAAAAATAAAAAATAACTATATATATGAAAATCATAATCATGGAATATATTTTTTATTATAAATAAGAAAAATACATAAATACATAATGGATGGAAAAACAGTGAAATCAATATCCATGATGATATGTAAAAAAATGATTATCAATTATCAGCATTATTTTAAAGGCATACACAGTACCGGTGTAACGACCCATGCATTTTTTTTAATAGTACCTTTTAATATATATTAATAAATATGAATAAGATTTTAATTTTATGTAAATGAGGAAAATTTTTTCGATAGCATACTCAACAAGTAACAATGGGATCTTTGAAATATTATATTTCACACTACAATGAGTTATACTGAAAAAAATAAAGTAGAATTATTATTTTAAATATCAATTAACACATAGCCTTTAAATTGATAGAAATGAACATAACTAACTAAATTATTATTACACAGGTTATTTAAATGTCTTTACATTTATCCAATAAATTTTAGAGGCTTAAAAAAATAATTAATCTGATTTTAACCATGAAATACTCTAGTATTATTTAAATGTTTGATTTTACACCTATTGATTATGAACTATTTTAAAATCTAGATTTTGTGACATTTATATTTTCCATTTAAAAAAAATTAATTATTCTTTAGAATCGGGGAAAACTAACTTAAAGTGGGTAAATGTTTAGCATTTTTTTGATAATGTTTATTTTTTAGTGAATAATGAATAATACTACATTTAAATTCAGAAATTTATTTTTAACAAATTTATTTATATGATTTGATAGTTATTTTAAATGTTTTTAAAATTTAATTGGATTATATTTTTATCATTTTACCAAATTTGGTTAAATGGAAAAAAATTTATACTCAAATAGGACATAATCAATTGTCAATCATTTGTTAGTTTTTACTACTTAAAATCACGTTTTTTGGTTTTGACAACGGGTATTAATTTTAATTAATTTAAACTACTATTTTAATTTGAATTTTGAAAAATGGATTCCATATTTTGAATTTGTATGTCAAAATTTTGTAAATAGGTATCTTTAATTATTATATATTATGAATGGTGGCTTCAATAAATATTTTATTTACTGTGGTTAAAAGGTAAATCTTATAAATACAGGTAAATAAAGAATATTATAATATTATTAAATTACCCAAACACATGACATAACCATATTTTATGAGATATTTCTGACCATGTGCATCATTTGGGTTATTTTAGTACCCCATAGAGCAACTTCTATGTGAAAATGACATTTACTTTTAATTTATTGAAAAGGAAAATATAAACTAAACATATATATTTTGATAAAATAATTTTTATGTGGGTTTATATAAGGGATATCTTTGACTATAAATATTTATTATAATGATAAAACGATTTCATAAATCATGGTATTTTATTTATAATTTTTAGACCTCATATAAATAAATATATTTAGGACACAATGGTGATGTAGTGATTACAATATTAATGAATGATTTAAATAAATGAGATTTCAATAATGAAAATAATTTTTCATAAAATATTTGTGCATTTCTAAAATATTATAGATGACTAAAACATATTATATTTCAATTAATGATTTTTTTAAAAATAATCTTGTTTTTTCTGTATTTTTAAAATGTTATGATATGAATAGTATAAAAATTGGCACAAATGTGTTTTTTTGATAATTGAATATTTAATTAAATGATATAATCGTTGGAAAAATATAAGATTCGTCCAAATGAAATATATGATGTTACAAATGTGATTAATGATCCATTCTTCGTTTTATTGGTATTTTATAGTAACAATGGTAAACATAAATTTTAAATATGTAGGAAGATATGGTAAAAGTTAAATTAGTTCACTAACTGTTAATGCTAAAAGATAAGCTTACTTTTATAAACTAAAATTGTCTAAAATCCATTTTATGATAGGATTTTTACCCATAATCTTCTGATAATATATATGTATATATATATATATATCACTATGGTGTTATTATAATTAGAAAATTCATTTAATAATAAAATTATATTTTATAACATTAAAAAATATCCCATCCTCTCTCTTATAAAATGAAACCACCTCTAACCTTTACTCATACCTCTCAATCCCCCTTGGATCAACCAACCTCAACCCAAATTATCTCCCAACTTCTTTTTCTTTCTCATATAATCCATACTTTGTAAATAAGGAAATTATATAAGGCCTTTTTTATAAATCAAAAGGAGTTACCTAATTTAATTTAATGTCTTATATCAAGATTCATTAATTTATTTTCCTTCTTCGACCCCATAAAATCACATTATTAAAATATTTGATAAAAAAAGTATATTCAATATACTAGTTTGTTTTTATCTGAAGTATTTGAATTACACTTACCCAAAATTCTATCTAATTGGTATAGAACATATTGTTTCTTCGGATGGAAAACTATTGCCTCGTAAAACTATAATTGTTCAATCTTCTCTTATCACCTCTTATGATGGCAATTTTGATGAAACTGTAATTATATATGATATATATGATATTTATTTTATCTATATGCTTCCTTAATTCTAATTTATAACATACCTTTGTGATTTTCATGTTGTATAATCATGACAATTTCATTTGGGGATGTACGGACTACCACCCCCTAAAAGTGATATAACCCATTCATGCAATACATGGAATGTATAATGGATAGAGTTAATGATAATATATATATTATTCTATAGTATAATTATCATATAACTATGTATAATATAGTTTTCAATCTTTTAAATATGAAAAATAAATGAAAGTAGTGTTCATACGGACGTACCGCTTACCGTCTCCATGAATAGTGCATTTCATTTCTTATATCCCTATGAAATGGAATATTATAAATTAATATATAATATATATATATTATATATGTGATATCTAAATTATAAATATAATTCTAGAGATAATAAAATTTTAACAACACGGAAAATTTGTAATTATAACATATTCTTTTTTTACTCATGTTCTGAACATCACCAAAATGTCTGATAGGAACTCAAATAATTAACTAATTGTTATAGAAAGTTAATAAGTGATATAATATTAATAATAAACTAAAAAATTGTTACGAATAAATTATAAATTAACATGTGTTTATTATTCATAAATAAAAAGGAACATACGATACAAGTCAGACCCTAGGTAAGGGACTACGTCTCAAACCCTTTCTTTGTGGAAAATTTTGATTTATACACAACTTCCTTTTATACATTGTATATAACCATTTGACATTTAATTTAATTTAATGTGAGTCTTTTTATATATAGATATTTACTAAATGTCAAAGGGAATGTTTCTTTTTTACGTACATGGTGACAATGACCTTTCCGCTGCCGCGAGCATTATTTGATATTTGGCTTCCTTAACAAGTCTTGATGTTTTTAAATGGAAAATAAATACCATAATAACTTTTAAAATATTTTTATGTGGATAATAGTTTTTAAATTGGATTTAATATTCAAATATTTGAAATTTGTTCTTGTGATTGAAAATGAATTTTTTTGATTGACATTTTTATATGTTCAATAATTTACGTGTGACGATTGTATAATGGTAATTGGAAATTTGGTGGGTGATTACGTGATAAACCAAATTATGGGTGGTTCCGTGATAAACCAAGGATAAGTAGTTACGTTGTAACGTCCAAATCATTGGGTATAGAAGTTAGCCGTATGGCTATTTTAATTAGTGATATGTGTGGAAGTCGACCATATGGTTATTCCATTTATGTATATTTATGTCCCAAGTTACCTTTATATATTATATGTTGCAATATATGGTATTTTGTTAATAATTTGGATATAAAATGGTAAACAATGAGCTTATATTCAGTGAATATTTTTTAAAACTTCTTAATAGTGAAATGTAATGCATTAAAAGAAAGTATCCATGGTTTAATTATTATTTAAAGACTAAAATTTTTATTTCTATAGGTTTTCCTTAATGATATTATTATGAAAATTCTAGGTTTTGAAATTTTTGTCATTTAACATAAATAATAATAGAGTCATGGATGGGATGAATGAAAATTTATGCAGTTAAAACATTAAATGATGTCACGTTTTGTTTTAACGAGATTTTGTTTTATGAAAAATATGGATAGTGAGATTAAGTGTATACTTGTAATATTCAAGATGTTATGTATAAGTTATGACATAATTAATAATATCGCTAAACCTAAAAAGATCCTCAATGTGAATTATAATCTTTGTTCATGATTATGTAATGTTTAAGGATGGGGACATATAGTTGGTATCAAAGGTCGGTATAGATAACATCAGAGGTTAGGGTGTTATTTAATCATATGTGACATAACCACAATTGTTATAATATTAGAATGATTCATAGTTATTTTAGATAAATCTAATCAGTTTATGATAACATTAATAAGTATATATTAGTGTTTACCCTCCTCATATGATAGTTTATAATTATTTTACTGATATAATCACACTGTCCATTTTTGTTTTAGTAAATGGATGGATCTAGTAGGGTCCAAATAAATAATGGTTGTGAAGGAAAATGTGGTGGTTTTCTGAATGATAAACTTAATTAAATGGGAGCTATAATGAGAAATCTTGTGGACATTTTGAAAAAACTATCTGGACCCATGATTGACAACGTGATCCGTGGTGATTTATCTATGGCGTCATATATGCGAGAAATGAATCCCAATGGAAGTTCATGTAATAATATTAATGTAATGTATATTCAAAAACCTATGTGTCAAGGATGTGGATATAAACCCCTAGTGTAACACCTCGGGCTTCCACGATATTCTTCTCTTTCAATAATGCAATAGCTTGCATTGTACGCAAGATCGAGATTCTAACACACCACGACTAATCAAAGTAGACGTTATGAATAGTAATAACCACTTTTTAAATTTATAGAAATTTTATATTTCAAAATGGACATCATTTTTGTTTTCGTAATATCGAAATTAGCCAATGTTGAATTTTTTGTAATTTTTTGAGAACTTCCAATTTTCTATGAATAGTGAAAAATACTTAAAAACAACTTTTTTAATCAAAATAATTTATAGTGATAAATTATAATATTTAGTGGTTTTAAAGTATAATTATAATATATTTTTACCATTTTATCCAATGTTGGTCATTAGAATTAATTTCACTTTGAAATTGGACATTAACAATTGTCAATCTTTTGATATATATTGTTTCTTAAAAACACGCTATTTGTTGTCACAGTGGTAATTTCTTATAAAATTAATTAATGAAACTTATATGTTTTTAATTTTTCAAAATAGACATCATTTTTGAATTCAGAATATGAATTATAGCTTAGGGTAAAATTTTGGCACTATTCTGAAAAACTTCAATTTTTTATGAATATTGAAACCACTAAGTGGTATTTAAATTACTGACTTTTCGTTTAAATGAAATATTACCACTTCTGTGATTTGATTTTCAAAAATACAACATACATGTTTCTCATTAGGAAGTAAAATGTGGTTCAATGGGATTAAAATAATTTTTTGTTGAATAGTAACTTTTAAGTTTAATTAATCGCGATTAAAGGTAATTAGTGAAATTTAAGATAAAATGGTATTATAAAAATATGAAATGACCCTTACACTTGTCCTAACACTATTTTATGAGTCATGGCCGACAAAGACAACCCATGGGTCAACTTGGGAACCCCATCGAGCCACTTTGGTAGGAAAATGACATTAAAAACTTTTTATTTAATGTTAAAATAAAAATGTCAAAAACATGAGTCGTTTTACTAAAACAATTTTTAAATGGGGTTATACAAGTAATACATTGACTAAAAATATTCATTAGAAAACTAAAAATATTTCCTACATAATTATATTTTTTTTATAATTTTTAGACATTAAATAAATTAAATTATTTATGACACCATGATGATGCAGCGATTACATCATCAATTAACGATTTTAATAAAATGGAAGGATAATTTAAAATATAAGCATTAAACATGTCCAAAGCCTATTTTATGAGAATATTTCGAACCCTTATCACATTATACTCGAAATATATAATTGTGGGACCTCTATAATCCGAAAATTATCTCATAATAATGTAACATTTCCTTACTTTCCAAGAGTGTCCCTCCTCTCCTCTTATAAAAGGCTCCCACCACTACAACCTTACTCACTCCGTCAAGCCACATGGATCAGCTAACCTCTTCCCAAATACTCTCCCAACTTCCCTCCCTTACTACTAGAAGCCTCACTTTGGGCAGAATTCTTCCCAAGGAAGCCTTTGTCTCAAATCAAAAGAGTTATCCGATTTTAAGGTAATGTCTTCTCTAATGTTGTTTTGTATTATTTTGCTTCCCCAACCCCCTAAACTCTTTTTATTAATTTCTTTTGTAACAAAAAAAGTATCATAAATATACTAGGATGTTTTTATAAGAAGGATTCGAGCTACACTTACACACACCTGCATCTAATTGTTAAAGAACATGATGTTTCTGTGGATGGAGAATTTCTGCCTCACGAAACGATGATTGTTAAACACTCATATAACACCTTCAAAGGTGGACATTAAGATGTCAGTATATTTATATTTGATATAAAATATGTTAATGTTTTACTTATGCTTATGTATTTTTCATTTATTGCGTACCTTTATGGTTTCCATTATGGGTAAACATGATATTTTCAATTTAGGAAGTGTGGACTACCGCCCCCCAAAGTGATTTGAATCGTTAATACCATATGTGGGATGTATAAAGGATGGAGTAAATGGTATTATAAATTATATTATACTGAAATTATATTATAACTTTATAAAATTTCATTCCATTAAATACAAAATAGAAATGAAAGTAGCGTTCATGCGTACGTACGACTTACCGTCTCCATGAACGATGCATTTCATTTCTTACCTCTAAATGTTACGGAATATTATGAATGAATATATATACTGGATATATATGATATATATGATATCTAAATCATGAATATAATTCTGGATATAATGGATATATTACCACATGAACAAAGTGTAATTATAAGATGTTTATTTTTGACTCAAGTACCCAAGATCGTCAAAACGGCTGTTATTAACATAAATAATTACATAATGTTCATAACATGGTAATAAGTGATTTAAAAGAAATAATGAACATGAAAAATATTCTTATGAAAATATAAATTAACTCTAGTTTATTATTCAGGAGGTTAAAGAGAAGTCGAGTCAAGATAGGACGCAAGGTAAGAGAACTTCTTAACCCAATTTCCATTCTTTGGGTTAATCTCCTACTTTCAAATTATGTCATTATATTATTATGTCCTATCTTGTATTTGTACTTTATTTATGTGTACTTATAGTGAATACACATAATAGATCTATTTTATTTTAAAAATGATATTTGTAAGGACTTCGTCTCAATCTCCTTTCATTGAGGCATATTTGGTTGTATACACAACTTTCATTTATACGATGTATAAACTCCTTTGAATTTTACTTTTATTCAAAAGAAATCATTTTATACGATGATTTTTTACTAAACGACAAAAGGAATTTTTTTCTTACGTATTCGGCGATAACGACTTCTCCGCCACAGTGACTATTATTTGAGTTTTGGGTTCCTCTATAAGCCATAACTGTTTTTAAAAAAGAAAAATAAATACCATGTTTTACTTTTCTTTTATTTTGGTATTGAAAATGGTTTTGATAATGTATTTATTATATCAATGTGTTGTATTGATATTTTGTGATTGAAGTGTGGAAATCTTATGTTTCCTTTATGCATGTTTTATGTGATACAATTATGTTATGTTTAATCTTGTTCATATGAGGAATGCATTGGACTTAATAAATGAAGGGTGGAGCCCTCTATAGCTCCTCGATGCATCGGCAGGTCTCATGAGACAAACTAGTTTCTTGGCACGTGGCCTTGACAAAATTTTATTTGTAGTCTTGGCCTGAGGCCTTGGCTACGTGGTTATGATAGTCTGGAATTTTTCATTCCATAATTATGAAAGTGGTTATTGATATTGCCTGGGATTATTCGACTAGTAGAATATCCATGTGATTAAGTAAATGGAATTATTTATTTTTATATTTTCCATATTATGCTGAAGTTCAAGTTTAAAAAGGATTTTGATTTAGTTATACATTGACTTAAATGTTAATGTTTATTTATGAAAGCTTCCACAATATTATTATCCTTACTGAGCATCTGAGCTCACCCCTTTCAATGTTTTAATATTTTCCAGGATGTGAAGAAGTATTTTATGAATGACCTACAGGGATAGTCAGAAGAGGATATGAGTGTGGTCTATGGAGACTTTGTTATTGTAGTATTTCACTATATGATGTAATGTAACATTTATGAATGTATCTAGTGTTTCCAAGGCTACTAAACTAATCGGTATTTTGAGAATTGATCTTTTGTGATCATGCCAATGTTACGAAGTAATGCACCGACTCTGGATAACTGGGGTCGGGGCGTTACAGTTGGTATCAGAGGCAGTTTAGTACTAACCTTGTAATCTAGATTTAGATAAACTCCGATTAGATCACATAGCCCAAAGATAGACTTTGAGGATTTGTATAGAAGAACTTCCTAGAATTTTGGTATTATAGAGATTTTGTGAGTTTTCCGAGCAATACATCCCTGTCTGGATATGAGCAGGTAGAGGTGGATCTGGCACAGATGTACCTAGGGGTAATACCTGAAAACACCGCTTTAAGCTAGACTCGAACGGGAACTGGTGCACGACAACGGGCCTTGCTGCACTCTTGGTTATGACACTCCCGAGGGATATGATTAGAATAATTCTTGTTTTCTTTACAAACCACTATGAAGGATTATGAGTATATACATCCTCAAAGAAATCATTTTTATGATTATGGATAATATCCTTAAATAGTTCAATTTATGTTAAGTGTTTTACGAGTATGGAATTATGTATTTTAATTCATAAACTGACCTTGATTATGCCATTGTATAGAAATGGAGCCCAGTAGAAGGATTGTGAACTCCAGCAATATGTATGATCCAATGAGTAAGAAGGATCATATATTTCATGGTATTAAGCCAAAATTTAGAAGGGAAATAGTCTCCCATGTATTCTCAACATATGAAGAAATAGTATCATGTGTTAATAAGATAAGTGAAGAATTCTCTGAGTACTATGGATTTTTAGGGAAGCAAGAGAAGAAAAGGATGATGGATAAAGGGAAGATGGAAAAGAATATTTTACCAATATGTGATAACTGTGGGAAGAAACACCTTGGTAATTTCCTGAAGGGATTAGAAGTTTGTTATAATTGTAACACCCCAAAATTTCATAGTGTGTTATTTCTTCAAAATAATTCAATAACATTCACTACACGCAACACCGAGTTCAATTGCACCATGACTTACCAAAAAAAAATCCATTCAAAAGAGGTTATGAATAGTATTAACCGAATTTTAAACTTTATATAATCCTTATAATTTTAGAATCCATATTATGAGTTTCTTAGTCATAATGCAAGAACAGATTCATTTTCAGTATTGCACTTTTATCAAATTTTGATAGTGAAACCTTTTTAGATACTATATTTTAAACTTTTTGAATAAATGGGGACATCAAAAATTTAAAATGAAACATCCCAAGCTTCCACGGTACGCTAGCGTGTGTTGTACGCAACACCGAGTTCTAACACACCGTAACCAATCAAACTAGCTGTTATGAATAGTAATACCTACTTTTTGAAGTTATATATATTTTATATTTTAAAATGGAATTCATTTTTGGATTCGTAATATCAAATTTAGCCTAAGGTGAAATTTTGGTACTTTTCGGATAACTTTCATATTTTGATGAATAGTGAAAATTACTAAATTTTAATTAAAAACAACTTTTTTAATCAAAATAATTAATAGTGATAAATTATGAATTTGAGTGGTTTAAAAGTATATTTAGAATATATTTTTACTATTTAATATAATGTTGGTCATTGGACATAATTTTACAATTAAACCGAACATAAACAAGTGTCAATCTTTTGATAGTTATTATCTCTTAAAAACACGCTTTTTGTTTTGACAGCGGGAATTAATTTTAAATTAATTTCTGCCACTTCTGTGTTTTGAATTTAGGAAAATGGATTCCATATTTGGAATCAGGATGTTCAAATTGTGTAAATAGGTAACTTTTATTTTTAGACATTTTGAATAATTACTGCGGTAAATATTTTATTTACCATGGTTAAGGGTAAATCCGGTAAATAAGGGTTAAAAAATAATATTATAATAATACTAAATTACCCTAAAACGTGTCTTAACCCTATTGGTTGATACATGGTCGACCATGGGAATCTTTGGGTCTATTTTGGGACCCCATGGATCCACTTGTAAGTGATAATGACACATTATATTAATAAAGTTAAAATAAAAATAAAAATGGCATAAGCTTACATCTTTTAGAAGAACAATTTTTACATAGGGTTATACATGTTGGAATTTCGATTATAAATATTCATTAGAAAGATAAAAAGATTTCCTACATAATGATATTTTATTTATAATTTTTAGACATTAAATAATTTATTTTATTTATGACACAATGATGATGCAGTAATTACTATAATAGTAAAAAATTAAAATAATTGATATTATAAATACCCAAATAATTATAATATGAAACTTTTAATGAATTAAACTAATTTTATATGATAATATGATATATTAGGATTTATTTAATTGACTTTTGTCGAAGTAATCAATCTGTTAGGAGTTTCAAAAAAATCAACTATTGAATAGTGTCAAAATTGACATAAAAGAGTTCTTAAAACAAATATTATATTATTAATTGATATTAAATTCCTAAAAATCTAAGGTTCGGCCAAGAGACTTATATTATGATAGGTTCCTCATTAATGGACCACTTGGGGGTCGCTTGGATGTATATAGTAAGTTTATTAACCATATTATATAAAAATACAAAGAGACATTGTAAAAGTGAAACTAATTAACTTAGAGTTAATACTTAAAGATAAGGTTAATATAAGTACCCAAACCTGTCTAAATTATATTGGTTGAGTGGCTTTCGACCTATCCCCACCTTAACCTTTGAATAGTAAACTTTGGAGCCATTAGAAACCGAATATGAATTTATTATAAATTAATATTTCTAGCTTTTCCAAAGGTGCCCCTCACACCTCTTATAAAAGGGCACTCCTCCTTCTCATTTCTTCACACCTCAAAGCCTTTTGGTTCGGCCAAACTCTGCCCAAATACTCTCCCAACATCCCTCACTACAACCTAGAGGCCTTAGTTTGATCAGAAAGCCAACCTAAGGAGCCCTTTTGATCAAATCAAAAGGAAGAACCCGAAGAAGAGGTAATGATTTCACCACCCTTTTCTAAGTTCATTTCTTCTTCCACTTCTTCTTCCTTTGTTCTTACCATTCTAAAATAATAACTCCAGTATCTCACATATACTGTGATGTTATTATAAGTATGGTACAACCATATTCAGTATTCTATCCACCCTTTGAATAACATGTCACCATACGTGCGTACGTACGGCTTACCGTCTCCACGTCGTGGTGTAATTGTTATTCAATATAATATTATTTGGATGGGTATAATAATGATGTGTAACTCATGTAAATAATAAATATAACATGTTAATGATTCTGTATATATGATATACCATCCATTTATATATTATTTTAATATCAAAAGAATGATATTGTCGCTCGTGCGTACGTACGGACTACCGTCTCCACGAAGGCGATGAGATTCATTCTCCATCGTATCCATTCAAGTATAATTATCATTTGATGATTTAAAAATGATGTTTAAGGACTGTATATCATTCTGGATATGAATAAGATACAACAACCATGGCTTATGTAACAAAACATATAAAAGAAAATGAGTAAGTTAACTCCCGAAACGACGATAATTCTAAGATATTATTAATAAATCAATGTTAAAAGATCATATATGATATCATATTAATATATATGATTCTTGTATAATTTAATAACAACTATTTCACCATTATACAGGAGGTTAACCTACCCCAACCAAGGAAAAGTACAAGGTAAGGGTTATTTCACAATCTCTTCATTATCCGAGGTTGTTTATACGTAATAATCTACTGGGATTTCTTTATCATCCACATCCATGTTTCTTCGAAATGTATTTCAAAACATATTTATTATTTACAAGAATATGGGTTAAAGTCATTTATACCCTTTTTGAATTTTTATAAGAGGTTTATAAAGGAATCTTTCTGTCGTTTTCAAAACAAGGTCCTTTTTAACCTTTTCGACAGAATTAAGGTAAGAATGTTTTTTTTAACTTATAGGGCTAGTGCGGTTATTTTCTGCCGTTATAAAATCTTCAAAGTTTTCCTTACAAGCTTATAAGAATATTTTCAAGAAAATGTTTTATTTTATATGGCTCTTAAATGATTTCAAAAATAGAAAGAGATATTTATCTAAAAAGTGTTTTGATTTCATCTATGTCAACATCCTTTGACGGATTTTACGCTTATTTGAAGTTGATTTATTATGATACAAAACTTCTATATTGTATTGAAGGTTTTGTGATATGTTTGACTGTGGATGTGCTATTTTTATACCATTCATAGTTTATGGTGAAATTATTGACATTTTGTATGCTAGTTTTAATACGAATGTTTATGTTATGTTTAAACCTTTTCATATGGGAATGCATTGGACTTAATAAGTGACGGGTGGAGCCCGCTATAGCTCCTCGATGCATCGGTAGGTCTCATGAGACAAACTAGTGTCTTGGCACAAGGCCTTGACAAAATCTTATTTGTAGTCTTGGCACGAGGCCTTGGCTATGTGGTTATGATAGTCTGGCATTATGCATTCCAACATTATGAAAGTGGTTATTGATTTTTGCATGTGATTATTCGATTAGTAGAATATCCATGTGAATAAGTAAATGGCATTATTTCATTTTATTTATGCCATACCATGTTGAAAGTTCATGTTTGAAAGGCTTTTGTTTTAGTTATACATTGCCTTAAAAGTTTATTCTTATTTATGAAAGTTTCCGCTATATTGTTATCCTTACTGGGCATTTGAGCTCACCCCTTTTCTATGTTTTATTTTTCCCAGGAAGTGAAGAAGTAAGTTATGAATGACCTGCAGGGATATTATGTGGGGATATGAGTGTGGATTATGGAGACAATATGTTATTGTAGTAGTTCTTCGTTTAATGATGTAATGTAAAACTTATGAATATATCTAGTGTTTCCAAGGCTACTAAACCAATCGGTCTTTCGAGATTTGATCTTTCTTGTGATCATGCCAATGTTATGTAATAATGCACCGACTCTGGGTAACTAGGGTCGGGGCGTTACAGTTGGTATCAGAGGAAGTTTAGTACAAACCTTGGAAGCTAGATTTAGATAAACTCTGATTAGAACACATAGACCTAAGATGAACTTTGAGGATTAGTATAGAAGAACTTCCTAGAATTTTGGTATTGTAGAGATTTTGTGAGTTTTCCGAGCAATACATCCCTGTCTGGATACGAGCAGGTAGAGGCGGCTCTGGCACAGATGTACCTAGGGGTAAAACCCGAAAACACCGCTTTGAGCTAGACTCGAACGGGAGCTGGTGCACGACAACAGGCCTTGCTGCACTCTTGGTTACGACACTCCCGGGGGATATGCTTAGGATAACTCTCATTTTCTTTACAAATCATTATGAAGGGTTTATGAGTATATACTTCCTCAAAGAAAACATTTTTATGATTATGGATTATATCCATAAATAGTTCAATTTATGTTAAGTGTTTTATAAGTATGGGATTATGTATTTTGATTCATAAACTGATCTAGTTTATGCCATTGTTTAGAAATGGCGCCCAGTAGAAGGAATGAGAACTCCAGAAATGCACATGATCCAAAGAGAAGGAAGGATCATATCTTTCATGGTCTTAAGCTAGAATTGATAAGAGAAATAGTCTCCCATTTATTATCATCATATGAAGAAATAATATCATGTGTTGATAAGATAAATAAAGAGTTTACTGAGTCCTATGGCTTTGAAGGGAAGCAAGAGAAGAAAAGGATGGAAGAGAGAAAGATGGATAAAGGGAAGATGGAAAAGAAGAATTTTCCCATATGTGGTAACTGTGGAAAGAAACACCTTGGAACTTCCCTGAAAGGCATGGGAGTTTGTTATAAGTGTGGAGTAAAAGGGCACAAAGTACGTGACTGCAAGGGTAAGAAAATGGTTTTAAATGTACAATGCTTCATTTGCAAGGAGTTTGGACACTACGCGAACTTATGTCCCAGTCATCAGACTATGCCGCAAATGATGTTATTGGATAATAATCAAGTTATGATACTACCACAGATGAAGAGGAATGATTAGAGTTCTTATGTTGATTATGTCAACTGAGTGTTGTATCAACAATGTACTTGATATAATAATTATGGAGTATATAAGGATTGTACTGCAGTACTATTTTATTAAGGACTTGAGATTGTGTGGAATAAAGAAAAGTGACTCAATAGCAGGATAAATTTTTGGAAAATATATGGTTGAGAGAATGATAAATCATAATATAGTTCTGATACTGAGGTAGTGATTTTGGAATAATATGTGATTGTTTTGGATAAATTATATTAGATATTCTTGACTACCTTGGAACTGATTAATGATTTGTATATTCCATCATTGTTGGGGTTTAAAACATTTTTGGATTGATGAAGTATATCCATCATTCTATATGGAATAAGGGAGCATGAATGTAATCAATAAAGATTATGGTAATTCAGGATGTTTCAGTGTATTAAAAGAATACATGATGAAGGTATTCATAAGCTATTACGGGGTAAAAAGGATCTACATATTGTTTACCTTCCTTATAAATGTTGGACTATGAGTTTGGACAGAATTATTTTGGATAGTTCTAGTTTGGATTATTTTGGATTGCCATAAAAGGACAACCCTGAGGTCGGGCGGCAACCCGTCGCGTCCGGCAAGGCTGCGAGACATGAACCCGCAACCGAAGGGCGACAAGGGTGTATCACCTACCACTGTCCCACGAGATGTCCTGAATTAAATAATGTAGTTTTTTTTAAAAGATATGGTAGATGAATTATAATTCATTTATTTTGGAACCCTGTACGAATAGTATAAATAGAAAAAAAAATTACGTTCTATTATCTTTTAGAGTGAAAGATGAGGTTGTGGTAGAAATTTATTAATGGGTAAAATTCTAATTATAAAGTAAGTATATCTCCTTATTATCTTATCCAATCTCATAAATAAATTCCTCAACATTAATAATAGAAACTTAGAACAAAAATGTTGTCCTAGATGGTACCTTAAATCATCACAAATTTATGGCTTTGGGATTGTTGGCCTTTTCATAGCCATGTTCTCTACCACTCTCCATCAGATAATTGATGGTTAGATTTCTCCTCAATATCCATATTTTCCTACATGGAACCCTAGTATGTGTTATTTTCGGTAATCTTCATACTTTCCACTCTTTATTTTAAATAGAGGCCTCATTAATTAATTTTTCGATGGGGGGTTTCAACTAAGATATTTTGAAATGTCAAAAATGTGTGATCCCAATACCCTATATTTTGTTGAACCGATGGTACTTCAAATCATCATAGATTTATGAGTTTAAGGACCTCAATTTTATACTTGTTTGTGATTTATGACCTCAACCACTACCTATAAATATTTACGTTTTTCCTCCAATTATATGTCTCTAATTTCCACCAATGTTCTCCTAATCGAGATCATAATTTGGTGGTGACCCTTTCATTTCTCTTTTCCTCATATTAAGACTAAATTTTAGTAACCCAATTTCCAATGTGGGTTTTCCCACAAATATATTTTCTATTTTCAACCTTTTACTTTCGAAGAACAATTTCAAATTGCGAGGACGCAATTTATTGAAGGAGGGGAGAATGTAACACCCCAAGATTTCATAGTGAGTTATTTCTTCAAAATAATTCAATAACTTTCACTACACGCAACACCGAGTTCAATTGCACCATGACTTACCAAAAAAAAATCCATTCAAAAGAGGTTATGAATAGTATTAACCGAATTTTAAACTTTATATAATCCTTATAATTTTAGAATCCATATTATGAGTTTCTTAGTCATAATGCAAGAACAGATTCATTTTCAGTATTGCACTTTTATCAAATTTTGATAGTGAAACCTTTTTAGATACTATATTTTAAACTTTTTGAATAAATGGGGACATCAAAAATTTAAAATGAAACATCCCAAGCTTCCACGGTACGCTAGCGTGTGTTGTACGCAACACCGAGTTCTAACACACCGTAACCAATCAAACTAGCTGTTATGAATAGTAATACCTACTTTTTGAAGTTATATATATTTTATATTTTAAAATGGAATTCATTTTTGGATTCGTAATATCAAATTTAGCCTAAGGTGAAATTTTGGTACTTTTCGGATAACTTTCATATTTTGATGAATAGTGAAAATTACTAAATTTTAATTAAAAACAACTTTTTTAATCAAAATAATTAATAGTGATAAATTATGAATTTGAGTGGTTTAAAAGTATATTTAGAATATATTTTTACTATTTAATATAATGTTGGTCATTGGACATAATTTTACAATTAAACCGAACAAAAACAAGTGTCAATCTTTTGATAGTTATTATCTCTTAAAAACACGCTTTTTGTTTTGACAGCGGGAATTAATTTTAAATTAATTTCTGCCACTTCTGTGTTTTGAATTTAGGAAAATGGATTCCATATTTGGAATCAGGATGTTCAAATTGTGTAAATAGGTAACTTTTATTTTTAGACATTTTGAATAATTACTGCGGTAAATATTTTATTTACCATGGTTAAGGGTAAATCCGGTAAATAAGGGTTAAAAAATAATATTATAATAATACTAAATTACCCTAAAACGTGTCTTAACCCTATTGGTTGATACATGGTCGACCATGGGAATCTTTGGGTCTATTTTGGGACCCCATGGATCCACTTGTAAGTGATAATGACACATTATATTAATAAAGTTAAAATAAAAATAAAAATGGCATAAGCTTACATCTTTTAGAAGAACAATTTTTACATAGGGTTATACATGTTGGAATTTCGATTATAAATATTCATTAGAAAGCTAAAAAGATTTCCTACATAATGATATTTTATTTATAATTTTTAGACATTAAATAATTTATTTTATTTATGACACAATGATGATGCAGTAATTACTATAATAGTAAAAAATTAAAATAATTGATATTATAAATTCCCAAATAATTATAATATGAAACTTTTAATGAATTAAACTAATTTTATATGATAATATGATATATTAGGATTGATTTAATTGACTTTTGTCGAAGTAATAAATCTGTTAGGAGTTTCAAAAAAATCAACTATTGAATAGTGTCAAAATTGACATAAAAGAGTTCTTAAAACAAATATTATATTATTAATTGATATTAAATTCCTAAAAATCTAAGGTTCGGCCAAGAGACTTATATTATGATAGGTTCCTCATTAATGGACCACTTGGGGGTCGCTTGGATGTATATAGTAAGTTTATTAACCATATTATATAAAAATACAAAGAGACATTGTAAAAGTGAAACTAATTAACTTAGAGTTAATACTTAAAGATAAGGTTAATATAAGTACCCAAACCTGTCTAAATTATATTGGTTGAGTGGCTTTCGACCTATCCCCACCTTAACCTTTGAATAGTAAACTTTGGAGCCATTAGAAACCGAATATGAATTTATTATAAATTAATATTTCTAGCTTTTCCAAAGGTGCCCCTCACACCTCTTATAAAAGGGCACTCCTCCTTCTCATTTCTTCACACCTCAAAGCCTTTTGGTTCGGCCAAACTCTGCCCAAATACTCTCCCAACATCCCTCACTACAACCTAGAGGCCTTAGTTTGATCAGAAAGCCAACCTAAGGAGCCCTTTTGATCAAATCAAAAGGAAGAACCCGAAGAAGAGGTAATGATTTCACCACCCTTTTCTAAGTTCATTTCTTCTTCCACTTCTTCTTCCTTTGTTCTTACCATTCTAAAATAATAACTCCAGTATCTCACATATACTGTGATGTTATTATAAGTATGGTACAACCATATTCAGTATTCTATCCACCCTTTGAATAACATGTCACCATACGTGCGTACGTACGGCTTACCGTCTCCACGTCGTGGTGTAATTGTTATTCAATATAATATTATTTGGATGGGTATAATAATGATGTGTAACTCATGTAAATAATAAATATAACATGTTAATGATTCTGTATATATGATATACCATCCATTTATATATTATTTTAATATCAAAAGAATGATATTGTCGCTCGTGCGTACGTACGGACTACCGTCTCCACGAAGGCGATGAGATTCATTCTCCATCGTATCCATTCAAGTATAATTATCATTTGATGATTTAAAAATGATGTTTAAGGACTGTATATCATTCTGGATATGAATAAGATACAACAACCATGGCTTATGTAACAAAACATATAAAAGAAAATGAGTAAGTTAACTCCCGAAACGACGATAATTCTAAGATATTATTAATAAATCAATGTTAAAAGATCATATATGATATCATATTAATATATATGATTCTTGTATAATTTAATAACAACTATTTCACCATTATACAGGAGGTTAACCTACCCCAACCAAGGAAAAGTACAAGGTAAGGGTTATTTCACAATCTCTTCATTATCCGAGGTTGTTTATACGTAATAATCTACTGGGATTTCTTTATCATCCACATCCATGTTTCTTCGAAATGTATTTCAAAACATATTTATTATTTACAAGAATATGGGTTAAAGTCATTTATACCCTTTTTGAATTTTTATAAGAGGTTTATAAAGGAATCTTTCTGTCGTTTTCAAAACAAGGTCCTTTTTAACCTTTTCGACAGAATTAAGGTAAGAATGTTTTTTTTAACTTATAGGGCTAGTGCGGTTATTTTCTGCCGTTATAAAATCTTCAAAGTTTTCCTTACAAGCTTATAAGAATATTTTCAAGAAAATGTTTTATTTTATATGGCTCTTAAATGATTTCAAAAATAGAAAGAGATATTTCTCTAAAAAGTGTTTTGATTTCATCTATGTCAACATCCTTTGACGGATTTTACGCTTATTTGAAGTTGATTTATTATGATACAAAACTTCTATATTGTATTGAAGGTTTTGTGATATGTTTGACTGTGGATGTGCTATTTTTATACCATTCATAGTTTATGGTGAAATTATTGACATTTTGTATGCTAGTTTTAATACGAATGTTTATGTTATGTTTAAACCTTTTCATATGGGAATGCATTGGACTTAATAAGTGACGGGTGGAGCCCGCTATAGCTCCTCGATGCATCGGTAGGTCTCATGAGACAAACTAGTGTCTTGGAACAAGGCCTTGACAAAATCTTATTTGTAGTCTTGGCACGAGGCCTTGGCTATGTGGTTATGATAGTCTGGCATTATGCATTCCAACATTATGAAAGTGGTTATTGATTTTTGCATGTGATTATTCGATTAGTAGAATATCCATGTGAATAAGTAAATGGCATTATTTCATTTTATTTATGCCATACCATGTTGAAAGTTCATGTTTGAAAGGCTTTTGTTTTAGTTATACATTGCCTTAAAAGTTTATTCTTATTTATGAAAGTTTCCGCTATATTGTTATCCTTACTGGGCATTTGAGCTCACCCCTTTTCTATGTTTTATTTTTCCCAGGAAGTGAAGAAGTAAGTTATGAATGACCTGCAGGGATATTATGTGGGGATATGAGTGTGGATTATGGAGACAATATGTTATTGTAGTAGTTCTTCGTTTAATGATGTAATGTAAAACTTATGAATATATCTAGTGTTTCCAAGGCTACTAAACCAATCGGTCTTTCGAGATTTGATCTTTCTTGTGATCATGCCAATGTTATGTAATAATGCACCGACTCTGGGTAACTAGGGTCGGGGCGTTACAGTTGGTATCAGAGGAAGTTTAGTACAAACCTTGGAAGCTAGATTTAGATAAACTCTGATTAGAACACATAGACCTAAGATGAACTTTGAGGATTAGTATAGAAGAACTTCCTAGAATTTTGGTATTGTAGAGATTTTGTGAGTTTTCCGAGCAATACATCCCTGTCTGGATACGAGCAGGTAGAGGCGGCTCTGGCACAGATGTACCTAGGGGTAAAACCCGAAAACACCGCTTTGAGCTAGACTCGAACGGGAGCTGGTGCACGACAACAGGCCTTGCTGCACTCTTGGTTACGACACTCCCGGGGGATATGCTTAGGATAACTCTCATTTTCTTTACAAATCATTATGAAGGGTTTATGAGTATATACTTCCTCAAAGAAAACATTTTTATGATTATGGATTATATCCATAAATAGTTCAATTTATGTTAAGTGTTTTATAAGTATGGGATTATGTATTTTGATTCATAAACTGATCTAGTTTATGCCATTGTTTAGAAATGGCGCCCAGTAGAAGGAATGAGAACTCCAGAAATGCACATGATCCAAAGAGAAGGAAGGATCATATCTTTCATGGTCTTAAGCTAGAATTGATAAGAGAAATAGTCTCCCATTTATTATCATCATATGAAGAAATAATATCATGTGTTGATAAGATAAATAAAGAGTTTACTGAGTCCTATGGCTTTGAAGGGAAGCAAGAGAAGAAAAGGATGGAAGAGAGAAAGATGGATAAAGGGAAGATGGAAAAGAAGAATTTTCCCATATGTGGTAACTGTGGAAAGAAACACCTTGGAACTTCCCTGAAAGGCATGGGAGTTTGTTATAAGTGTGGAGTAAAAGGGCACAAAGTACGTGACTGCAAGGGTAAGAAAATGGTTTTAAATGTACAATGCTTCATTTGCAAGGAGTTTGGACACTACGCGAACTTATGTCCCAGTCATCAGACTATGCCGCAAATGATGTTATTGGATAATAATCAAGTTATGATACTACCACAGATGAAGAGGAATGATTAGAGTTCTTATGTTGATTATGTCAACTGAGTGTTGTATCAACAATGTACTTGATATAATAATTATGGAGTATATAAGGATTGTACTGCAGTACTATTTTATTAAGGACTTGAGATTGTGTGGAATAAAGAAAAGTGACTCAATAGCAGGATAAATTTTTGGAAAATATATGGTTGAGAGAATGATAAATCATAATATAGTTCTGATACTGAGGTAGTGATTTTGGAATAATATGTGATTGTTTTGGATAAATTATATTAGATATTCTTGACTACCTTGGAACTGATTAATGATTTGTATATTCCATCATTGTTGGGGTTTAAAACATTTTTGGATTGATGAAGTATATCCATCATTCTATATGGAATAAGGGAGCATGAATGTAATCAATAAAGATTATGGTAATTCAGGATGTTTCAGTGTATTAAAAGAATACATGATGAAGGTATTCATAAGCTATTACGGGGTAAAAAGGATCTACATATTGTTTACCTTCCTTATAAATGTTGGACTATGAGTTTGGACAGAATTATTTTGGATAGTTCTAGTTTGGATTATTTTGGATTGCCATAAAAGGACAACCCTGAGGTCGGGCGGCAACCCGTCGCGTCCGGCAAGGCTGCGAGACATGAACCCGCAACCGAAGGGCGACAAGGGTGTATCACCTACCACTGTCCCACGAGATGTCCTGAATTAAATAATGTAGTTTTTTTTAAAAGATCTGGTAGATGAATTATAATTCATTTATTTTGGAACCCTGTACGAATAGTATAAATAGAAAAAAAAATTACGTTCTATTATCTTTTAGAGTGAAAGATGAGGTTGTGGTAGAAATTTATTAATGGGTAAAATTCTAATTATAAAGTAAGTATATCTCCTTATTATCTTATCCAATCTCATAAATAAATTCCTCAACATTAATAATAGAAACTTAGAACAAAAATGTTGTCCTAGATGGTACCTTAAATCATCACAAATTTATGGCTTTGGGATTGTTGGCCTTTTCATAGCCATGTTCTCTACCACTCTCCATCAGATAATTGATGGTTAGATTTCTCCTCAATATCCATATTTTCCTACATGGAACCCTAGTATGTGTTATTTTCGGTAATCTTCATACTTTCCACTCTTTATTTTAAATAGAGGCCTCATTAATTAATTTTTCGATGGGGGGTTTCAACTAAGATATTTTGAAATGTCAAAAATGTGTGATCCCAATACCCTATATTTTGTTGAACCGATGGTACTTCAAATCATCATAGATTTATGAGTTTAAGGACCTCAATTTTATACTTGTTTGTGATTTATGACCTCAACCACTACCTATAAATATTTACGTTTTTCCTCCAATTATATGTCTCTAATTTCCACCAATGTTCTCCTAATCGAGATCATAATTTGGTGGTGACCCTTTCATTTCTCTTTTCCTCATATTAAGACTAAATTTTAGTAACCCAATTTCCAATGTGGGTTTTCCCACAAATATATTTTCTATTTTCAACCTTTTACTTTCGAAGAACAATTTCAAATTGCGAGGACGCCATTTATTGAAGGAGGGGAGAATGTAACACCCCAAGATTTCATAGTGTGTTATTTCTTCAAAATAATTCAATAACTTTCACTACACGCAACACCGAGTTCAATTGCACCATGACTTACCAAAAAAAAATCCATTCAAAAGAGGTTATGAATAGTATTAACCGAATTTTAAACTTTATATAATCCTTATAATTTTAGAATCCATATTATGAGTTTCTTAGTCATAATGCAAGAACAGATTCATTTTCAGTATTGCACTTTTATCAAATTTTGATAGTGAAACCTTTTTAGATACTATATTTTAAACTTTTTGAATAAATGGGGACATCAAAAATTTAAAATGAAACATCCCAAGCTTCAACGGTACGCTAGCGTGTGTTGTACGCAACACCGAGTTCTAACACACCGTAACCAATCAAACTAGCTGTTATGAATAGTAATACCTACTTTTTGAAGTTATATATATTTTATATTTTAAAATGGAATTCATTTTTGGATTCGTAATATCAAATTTAGCCTAAGGTGAAATTTTGGTACTTTTCGGATAACTTTCATATTTTGATGAATAGTGAAAATTACTAAATTTTAATTAAAAACAACTTTTTTAATCAAAATAATTAATAGTGATAAATTATGAATTTGAGTGGTTTAAAAGTATATTTAGAATATATTTTTACTATTTAATATAATGTTGGTCATTGGACATAATTTTACAATTAAACCGAACATAAACAAGTGTCAATCTTTTGATAGTTATTATCTCTTAAAAACACGCTTTTTGTTTTGACAGCGGGAATTAATTTTAAATTAATTTCTTCCACTTCTGTGTTTTGAATTTAGGAAAATGGATTCCATATTTGGAATCAGGATGTTCAAATTGTGTAAATAGGTAACTTTTATTTTTAGACATTTTGAATAATTACTGCGGTAAATATTTTATTTACCATGGTTAAGGGTAAATCCGGTAAATAAGGGTTAAAAAATAATATTATAATAATACTAAATTACCCTAAAACGTGTCTTAACCCTATTGGTTGATACATGGTCGACCATGGGAATCTTTGGGTCTATTTTGGGACCCCATGGATCCACTTGTAAGTGATAATGACACATTATATTAATAAAGTTAAAATAAAAATAAAAATGGCATAAGCTTACATCTTTTAGAAGAACAATTTTTACATAGGGTTATACATGTTGGAATTTCGATTATAAATATTAATTAGAAAGCTAAAAAGATTTCCTACATAATTATATTTTATTTATAATTTTTAGACATTAAATAATTTATTTTATTTATGACACAATGATGATGCAGTAATTACTATAATAGTAAAAAATTAAAATAATTGATATTATAAATACCCAAATAATTATAATATGAAACTTTTAATGAATTAAACTAATTTTATATGATAATATGATATATTAGGATTGATTTAATTGACTTTTTTCGAAGTAATAAATCTGTTAGGAGTTTCAAAAAAATAAACTATTGAATAGTGTCAAAATTGACATAAAAGAGTTCTTAAAACAAATATTATATTATTAATTGATATTAAATTCCTAAAAATCTAAGGTTCGGCCAAGAGACTTATATTATGATAGGTTCCTCATTAATGGACCACTTGGGGGTCGCTTGGATGTATATAGTAAGTTTATTAACCATATTATATAAAAATACAAAGAGACATTGTAAAAGTGAAACTAATTAACTTAGAGTTAATACTTAAAGATAAGGTTAATATAAGTACCCAAACCTGTATAAATTCTATTGGTTGAGTGGCTTTCGACCTATCCCCACCTTAACCTTTTAATAGTCAACTTTGGAGCCATTAGAAACCGAATATGAATTTATTATAAATTAATATTTCTAGCTTTTCCAAAGGTGCCCCTCACCCCTCTTATAAAAGGGCACTCCTCCTTCTCATTTCTTCACACCTCAAAGCCTTTTGGTTCGGCCAAACTCTGCCCAAATACTCTCCCAACATCCCTCACTACAACCTAGAGGCCTTAGTTTGATCAGAAAGCCAACCTAAGGAGCCCTTTTGATCAAATCAAAAGGAAGAACCCGAAGAAGAGGTAATGATTTCACCACCCTTTTCTAAGTTCATTTCTTCTTCCACTTCTTCTTCCTTTGTTCTTACCATTCTAAAATAATAACTCCAGTATCTCACATATACTGTGATGTTATTATAAGTATGGTACAACCATATTCAGTATTCTATCCACCCTTTGAATAACATGTCACCATACGTGCGTACGTACGGCTTACCGTCTCCACGTCGTGGTGTAATTGTTATTCAATATAATATTATTTGGATGGGTATAATAATGATGTGTAACTCATGTAAATAATAAATATAACATGTTAATGATTCTGTATATATGATATACCATCCATTTATATATTATTTTAATATCAAAAGAATGATATTGTCGCTCGTGCGTACGTACGGACTACCGTCTCCACGAACGCGATGAGATTCATTCTCCATCGTATCCATTCAAGTATAATTATCATTTGATTATTTAAAAATGATGTTTAAGGACTGTATATCATTCTGGATATGAATAAGATACAACAACCATGGCTTATGTAACAAAACATATAAAAGAAAATGAGTAAGTTAACTCCCGAAACGACGATAATTCTAAGATATTATTAATAAATCAATGTTAAAAGATCATATATGATATCATATTAATATATATGATTCTTGTATAATTTAATAACAACTATTTCACCATTATACAGGAGGTTAACCTACCCCAACCAAGGAAAAGTACAAGGTAAGGGTTATTTCACAATCTCTTCATTATCCGAGGTTGTTTATACGTAATAATCTACTGGGATTTCTTTATCATCCACATCCATGTTTATTCGAAATGTATTTCAAAACATATTTATTATTTACAAGAATATGGGTTAAAGTCATTTATACCCTTTTTGAATTTTTATAAGAGGTTTATAAAGGAATCTTTCTGTCGTTTTCAAAACAAGGTCCTTTTTAACCTTTTCGACAGAATTAAGGTAAGAATGTTTTTTTTAACTTATACGGCTAGTGCGGTTATTTTCTGCCGTTATAAAATCTTCAAAGTTTTCCTTACAAGCTTATAAGAATATTTTCAAGAAAATGTTTTATTTTATATGGCTCTTAAATGATTTCAAAAATAGAAAGAGATATTTCTCTAAAAAGTGTTTTGATTTCATCTATGTCAACATCCTTTGACGGATTTTACGCTTATTTGAAGTTGATTTATTATGATATAAAACTTCTATATTGTATTGAAGGTTTTGTGATATGTTTGAATGTGGATGTGCTATTTTTATACCATTCATAGTTTATGGTGAAATTATTGACATTTTGTATGCTAGTTTTAATACGAATGTTTATGTTATGTTTAAACCTTTTCATATGGGAATGCATTGGACTTAATAAGTGACGGGTGGAGCCCGCTATAGCTCCTCGATGCATCGGTAGGTCTCATGAGACAAACTAGTGTCTTGGCACAAGGCCTTGACAAAATCTTATTTGTAGTCTTGGAACGAGGCCTTGGCTATGTGGTTATGATAGTCTGGCATTATGCATTCCAACATTATGAAAGTGGTTATTGATTTTTGCATGTGATTATTCGATTAGTAGAATATCCATGTGAATAAGTAAATGGCATTATTTCATTTTATTTATGCCATACCATGTTGAAAGTTCATGTTTGAAAGGCTTTTGTTTTAGTTATACATTGCCTTAAAAGTTTATTCTTATTTATGAAAGTTTCCGCTATATTGTTATCCTTACTGGGCATTTGAGCTCACCCCTTTTCTATGTTTTATTTTTCCCAGGAAGTGAAGAAGTAAGTTATGAATGACCTGCAGGGATATTATGTGGGGATATGAGTGTGTATTATGGAGACAATATGTTGTTGTAGTAGTTCTTCGTTTAATGATGTAATGTAAAACTTATGAATATATCTAGTGTTTCCAAGGCTACTAAACCAATCGGTCTTTCGAGATTTGATCTTTCTTGTGATCATGCCAATGTTATGTAATAATGCACCGACTCTGGGTAACTAGGGTCGGGGCGTTACAATAATTGTGGAGTAAAAGGACACCATGTGCGTGACTGAAAGGGTATGAAACGGTTTTTAGATGTACAATGCTTCATCTACAAGGAGTGGGGACACTACGCAAACCAATGTCCAAATCATCAGAGTATGCCCCAAATGATGTTATTGGATAATAATCAAGTTATGATACTACCACAGATGAGGAGTAATTATTAGAGTTCTTATGTTGTTATTAAATAATTTTGTCATTTGAGTGTTGTATCAATGATGTACTGGTTATAATAATTATGGAGTATATAAGGATTGTACTGCAGTACTATTTCATCAAGGACTTGAGATTGTGTGGAACCATGAAAAGTGACTCCACAGCAGGTTAAATTTTTGAAAAATATATGGTTGAGAGAAAGATAACCCATAATATGGTTCTGATACCGAGATAGTGATTTTCGAATAATACATGATTGATTTGGATAAATTATATTGGATATTCTTAACATCCTTGAAACTGATTAATGATTTGTGTACATTTTTTGATAGAAGGAGTATATCTAGTATTCTATAAGGAATGAGGGACCATGAATGTTATCAATAAGTATTTATGGTAATTCAGGATGTTTCTATGTTTTAAAAGAATACATGATGAAGGTGTTCACATGTTGTTACGCGAAAAAAAGGATCTTCATTATGTTTACCTTCTTTATAAAATTTCGACTGTGAGTTGGGAAGAAGTATTTTGGATAACTATAAAGGTTGGAATGGATTAAGTTGATCCTTGGATAGTATTGTTTAAGGTTAAAACATTTCTACATAATATTTTTGGAATATTATAATACTATAGTTTTAAAAAAAGACAACCGGTAGGTTGGGGGATAACCTGTCACGTCAGACAAAGCTGTAGGAATCGAACCCACAGCCATAGTGCGACATGCCTTTATTACCTACCACTAGCCTACATGAAGTCCCTGGTTTTTAGAAAATAGTATTCCTAATCTAAATGGTATGTTTTAATATTTTTAACCTTGTACGATTAGGATAAATATTATATTTTTGAGTTCTATTATCTTTTTGAGTGAAAGCTGAGTTTCTGGTAGAAATTAGTTGAAGGTTGAAACTCTACTTGTCAAGCATAAATTTATATACCTATCTCTTATTCTATGAATAAATTAATTATTAAACATTAGTAAATGGATATTAAAACAAAAAAATGTGTTATCCTAATACCTTATTTCTTGTTGAACTGATAATATTTTAAATCATTGTAGATTGAAGGCTTTAAGGCCCTCAATTTTACACTTGTTTATAATTGATGACCTCAATCACTCCCCACAAATATTTAAGTTTTTCCTCCAATTATATGTCTCTAATTTCCACCAATGTTCTCCTTATAGAGATCATAATTTGGTGGTGACTTTTTCATTTCCCTTTCTCTCTTATTAAGGCTAAATTTTATTAACCTTATTTCCGATGTGGGTTTTCCACACATGTATTTTCTATTTACAACCTTTTATTTTCAATGAAAAATTTCAAATTGCGAGGACACAATTTATTAAAGGAGGGGAGAATGTAACACCCCAAGCTTCCACGATTCGCCTCTCTTTCAATAATACAATATCTTGCATTGTACGCAAGTTCGAGATTCTAACACACCGCGACTAATCAAAGTAGCCGTTATGAATAGTAATAACCACTTTTTACATTTTTAGAAATTTTATATTTCAAAATGTAATTCATTTTTGTATTCGTAATATCGAAATTAGCCTATGTTGAATTTTGAATTCATAATATCAATTATAGCTTAGGGTAAAATTTTGGCATTGTTCTAAAAAACTTCAATTTTGATGAATAGTGAAACCACTAAGTGGTAGTTAAATAACTGATTTTTCGTTTAAATGAAATATTACCACTTCTGTGATTTTATTTTCAAAAATACGACATATATGGTTTTCATTAGGATGTAAAATGTGGTTCATTGGGATTAAAATAATTTTTTGGTGAATAGTAACTTTTAAGTTTAATTAATCGCGATTAAAGGTAATTAGTGAAATGTAAGGTAAAAATGGTATTATAAAAATATGAAATGTCCCTTAAACTTGTCCTACCCCTATTGGATGAGTCATGGCATACCAAGACAACCCATTGGTCAACTTGGGGACCCCATGGAGCCACTTTGGTAGGAAAATTATATTGAAAACGTTTTATTTAATGTTAAAATAAAAATGTCACAAACATGAGTCGTTTTACTAAAACAATTTTTAAATGGGGTTATAGAAGTCATATTTTTTACTATAAATATTCATTAGAAAGATAAAAAATTTTCCTACATTATTATATTTTTTAATAATTTTTAGACATTAAATAAATTAAATTATTTATGACACCATGATGATGCAGTGATTACCTCATCAATTAACGATTTTAATAAAATGGAAGGATAATGTAAAATCTAAGCATTACCCTTGTCCAAATCCTGTTGGATGAGAATATTTCGAACCCTTATCACCTTATACTCGAAATATATAATTGTGGGACCTCTAAATCCGAGAAGTATCTCATAATAATGTAACAATTCCTTACTTTCCAAGTGTGCCCCTCCTCTCCTCTTATAAAAGGCCCCCACCACTACAACCTTACTCACACCTTCAAGCCATTTGGATCGGCCAACATCTACCACCAAATACTCTCCCACTTCCCTACCTTACTCCTAGAAGCCTCACTTTGGGCAGAATTCTTCCCAAGAAATCCTTTGGCTCAAATCAAAAGAGTTATCCGATTTTGAGGTAATGTCTTCTCTAATGTTGTTTTGTATTATTTTTCTTATCCAACCACCTAAACTCTTTTTATTAATTTCTTTTGTAACAAAACCAGTATCCACAATATACTGGGATGTTTTTATAAGATGGATTCAAGAAACACTTACACACACCTACATCTAATGGTTAAAGAACATACTGTTTCTGTGGATGGCGAATTTCTGCCTGACGAAACGATGATTGTTCAACACTCATATAACACCTTCAAAGGTGGACATTAAGATTTCACTATATTTATATGTGATATATAATATGTTTATGTTTTACTTAAGATTCTGTATTTTTCATTTATTGTGTACCTTTATGGTTTCCATTATGGGTAAACGCGATATTTTCATTTTAGGAAGTGCGGACTACCGCCCCCTCAAAGTGATTTGAATCGTTAATACCATATGTGGGATGTATAAAGGATGTATTAAATGGTATTATATATTATATAATACTTAAATTATAGTATAACTTTATATAATTTCATTCCATTAAATACGAAATAGAAATGAAAGTAGCGTTCATGCGTACGTACGGCTTACCGTCTCCATGAACGGTGCATTTCATTTCTTACCTCTAAATGTTATGTAATATTAAGAATGAATGTATATACTGGATATATATTATATATATGATATCTAAATCATGCATATAATTATGGATATAATGGATATGTTACCACATGAATAAATTGTAATTATAAGAAGTTTATTTTTGACTCAAGTACCCAAGATCGTCAAAACGACCGTTATTAACATAAATAATTACATAATGTTCATAACATGGTAATAAGTGATATAAAAGAAAAAAATGAACATGAAAACGATTCTTAAGAAAATATAAATTAACTCTATTTTATTATTCAGGAGGTTAAAGAGCGGTCGAGTCAAGATAGGACGCAAGGTAAGGGAACTTCTTAACCCAATTTCCATTCTTTGGGTTAATCTCCTACTTTCAAATTATGTCATGATATTATTATGTCATATCTTGTATTTGTACCTTCATTATGTGTACATATAGTAAATACACATAATAGATCTATTTTATTTTAAAAATTATATTTGTAAGGACTTCGTCTCAATCTCCTTTCATTGAGGCATATTTGGTTTTATACACAACTTTCATTTGTATGGTGTATAAACCCCTTTGACTTTTTCTTTTATTCAAAAGGAATATTTTTATACGATGCGTTTTTACTAAACGAAAAAAGGAATGTATTTTCTTACGTATGCGGCGACAACGACTTCTCTGCCGCCATGACTGTTATTTGAGTTTC
Source organism: Viscum album (assembly GCA_963277665.1). Lineage (NCBI taxonomy): Eukaryota > Viridiplantae > Streptophyta > Magnoliopsida > Santalales > Viscaceae > Viscum > Viscum album. Next base: position 348,720,569 of record OY728127.1, on the reverse strand, counting down.
GGCTTTCTCTATATGCCATAACTTTTTTAAAAAAAGAAAAATAAATACCATGTTTTACTTTTATTTTATTTTGGTATTGAAAATGGTTTTGATAAAGTTTTTATTATATCAATGTGTTGTATTGATATCTTGTGATTGATGTGTGGAAATCTTATGTTTCCTTTATGCATGTTTTATGTGATACAATTATGTTATGGTTTATGTTTTGTTTAAACATGTTCATATGAGGAATGCATTGTACTTAATAAGTGACGGGTGGAGCCCACTATAGCTTCTCGATGAATCAGAAGGTCTCATGAGACAAACTAGTGTCTTGGCACGAGGCCTTGACAAAATCGTATTTGTAGTCTTGGCACGAGGCCTTGGATACGTGGTTATGATAGTCTGGCATTATGCATTACATCATTATGAAAGTGGTTATTGATATTGCATGGGATTATTCAACTAGTAGAATATCCATGTGAGTAAGTAAATGACAATATTTAATTTTATTTTTTCCATATTATGCTGAAGTTCAAATTTAAAAAGGCTTTTTTATTAGTTATACATTTCCTTAAATGTTAATGTTTATTTATGAAAGCATCCGCAATATTGTTATCCTTTCTGAGCATCTGAGCTCACCCCTTTCAATGTTTTAATATTTTCGAGGATGTGAAGAGGTATTTTATGAATGACCTGCAGGGATAGTTAGAAGATGATATGAGTGTGGCCTATGGAGACTTTTTTATTGTATTTTTTCACTTTATGATGTAATGTAACATTTATGAATGTATCTAGTGTTTCCAAGTCTACTAAACTAATCGGTCTTTCGAGACTTGATCTTTTGTGATCATGCCAATGTTACGAAGTAATGCATCCACTTTGGGTAACTGGGGTCGGGGCGTTGCACCTAGTAAAATTCTTCAAAAGGATAATGAGATGGTTCAGATGTTGTAGTGAAGGTCATAAATAAATAACTTGCCTAGGAAAAAGGAACCATCCGATTTACTACAGGAAAGGGAAAGAAGTTCATTCCGAAGGATCAATTGAATGTTTTAAATGTGTTCTTCAAAGTCATTATACAAATAAATCTGCTAAAAATAATGATCGGGGGTGGGATCTGAAAAATCCTACCAATGTATGTTTACTAATACCTAATTACATTATAAAGGAAGAAGAGGAAACTGAAAATGACCTATGAAAGGTACTGATTATTTCTTAGCTCATGTTTTGACATTAATGATATCATAATACATTATGATTTATTTTTATGGTTGAATATATATAAAAAATAATAATATGGAAAAACATGGATAAAGGATCATGTAGAATGTTTGGTAATTAAGATGTCAACATTTTGGGAAATTAAGAGTTATGTTGGATCTATGAATGATGCTTTGTTTAAATGGATTAATGATAGGAATACATTGGAAGAGTTTTTCTTGTATGTGTAACCCTGATGTTTGATATGTGAAAATGTTATTCAAATAATAATTATCATTTATTTTTGGATATAATTATATAGAACCATTTGGTTTTATATGATCCTTGAATTTGTTATAATTACATGTTGTTAATTTTTGGAATGAAAATGAGAGGAATGAAATAATTTTTTTTGTTAAAACCTGTTATAGTTATTTTAAGGAATTTATATAATTTTTTGGAATTTTAAAAATAATATTTTTTTCGAAAAAAACACGCATACTATGTGATAACCTGTCATGTCTGGAAAAGTTACATAAATTAAACCCACATCCAAAGTGTGATTATGATTTATCACCACCAATAGACTAAGAAATGTCCTTGGTTAGTATGACATAGTCTTTATTTAATGAAATTATTTTATGGTTCAAGAATAATTTTATTTTGGGATCTTATATTTTATCAAATGGATATCCTTAGTATAGGAAAATGATTAGGTGATTAGTAGATAATGAATATTTATTAAGAAATTTTCTCTTTTGGGAACACTACATGCTTAAGGAAATTATAATTCTTTGGAATATCATTTGTGGAGTAATGGTTGAAATTTTATTTTGGAATGAATCTATATTTCTATTCTGGTTAGATAGTGATTTGGGTTATTTGTGGAAATGATTAACCTTTCATAGAGAATATGTTATTATGTAAAATACACTTCATTTTGGGAATTTAAGAGTATTCAATGATATTTGGAGATAAATGTTTAGATTTACTATGTACGACATTATGATTAAATCCTTTTGAGTTTGGGATTCTATATTAGTTTGGATTATGTTGAATAATTTTATTGAATATTGTTTATTGAATGGAATTTGTTTGACTCGGGGTATTGTTTTTGGAATTTTGGAGATTAAAATATTATTTCGTTTTATAAAGTATTATCTTTTTTAGGGATTATCTCCTCTCATACTAACCATTTTAGTTTCGGTTGATTTCTAAAAACCGAAGAAATATTTAGTTCATTTTTATTAGATTATGTTATTATATAGAAGTTTGTTATATCATATAAACATGACCAGGTCATCTTGAATACTCATTTTTAGAGAAATGATGAATTTGTAGTAAAAATTGGATTAGAGGATGAAACATTAATTTTCATGTGAGTATACTTACTTCTGATCATAGTGTAGTTAGTAATAAATTTGTTCAACACTATGAAAAATATCTGGGAGAAAAAATGTTATACTATTTCTTTTATCATTATACCATTACGCATCCACGAATATATTATATTTTGTTGGCTAACATTCTGTGATCAAGTTCTCTACCACTCTCTATTATACTATTAGAGTAAGTTTCACTTCCATATCCTTATTTTACTACATGAAATCCTATTATGTTTTACTTGGGGGACCCTTGTACTTCACTTTCATTCTTTTAATATGAGAGTTTTATTAAATGTTTTTCCAATCTGAGACTTTAAATGAAGTTTCTAAGCCCAATATTAAAATTGTGAGGACGTAATTTCCATAAATATTGATGGATGTAACAACCCATGTATTTATATAATAATTCCATTTAATATCTATTAATATTTATGAATAAGATATTAATTTTATTTTAATGTGGAATATTTGTTTTACAATGGACGCAACATGAAATAATGGGTTTCATTGAATAATTATGTTGCACACAACTATGAGTTATATAGAAAAATAATATAACAATAATACTATTTTAAATGGTTGTTATCAAATAGACATTTAATTGATGTGAATGAACATAACTAACAATAATACTGTTTTTTTCGAGGTTTCAGGACATGAAAAATGGAGAAAAAGTGGTTCTCGTGGTTGGTCGCATGGCTTGTACACGGTTAGTGAAAACCATGCATACATCCTAGGAAACCATGAATGATTTTTTTCTTGGACTGTATCATCCGCACAGTTTACACATAGTTAGTAATATCGTGCGGCCCAATAACCTTTTAAAAATTTACAATATTTCCACTCCAATATTTTTAACCCCCACTTTGGATTTCATTACAATTCAACCCTCTTCACCCTATTAACAAACCAAACCACCCAAGGGCAGGAAGATATCAATCTAACTCGTTTCTTTGGTGTTTTGTGTGTTCTTGGTTGTAGATCAATGCTCCAGGTAAGGCTAATCACATACTTTCTTCTCTTTTGAGTTTAGGGTTTGTATCCACTTCTTGTCTCTTTTAGAAGCTCTAAAATCCAACTCCTTGGGTGAGTATTGGTTTGATGATACAATGGTTGGTTGAAGTGGGATCTAAGGGCTTGATTTAGATCATGTTTGCCTACGTAATCGAGGTAGGTGGTCTACATGTTTTATCACTTTGTTTATTTGTGGAATTGTGCATGTGTGGTTTTGTTCTTCGGTGTCACATTGTATGTTTTATCTACCCATGGCATGTTTTGGAAAAATGGTTATTAATAAGGTGAATGGAGAACCTCACGATCCCCATGGGATGTGTCAAGGGTAATAAAACTAATATAGGGCCTCTCATGGGGTGTTCCGACTCACCCATACCTAGGTATTTGGGAAGAATAAGTGAGATAGTTTTTTAATCATTTAGAGCACTTGATAAACAAGTTATGGTGACTATTTTTGTTGTGTTAGAATCTAGGTGGTGCACCTATGCTGGGAAATAACCCAATGGGTATTGGATTTATATGTGGAAGTGTTTAGTGACCATAAATGAATGGGTTATGAGCATGGTAATGAATAAAAGTGAGTTAGGAATAATGTACATGACTAGTTAGATAGGCATGGTGAATGAATTATTAGTGAGATAAGAATAATAAAATGTAATTTTTCTAAATGGGTAAAAGATGTGAAATGTGGTAAATGTGTTAATCGATTATGTCATGGTGTTAAATCATATATTATTGTAATGGTTTATGTTATCCTTGGGAAATGGTTGTGATGTTGTGTGAATGGTTAAAGAAAACATATAAGTATAGCCTATGCAAATAGCATGGTAGTGTGGGGTGTTGATTGAGGTTCTACACTAACGAGACAAGTTGGACTGAGTCTCTACACTCCACCCCTAATGCACGGGGTAGGGATAGGACTGATGCACTGTTATCCTATCCGATCAATCAACCCAAAATAAGGATTCGAGGTGAGGATATGGTTGACATGAAGAAGTTTCTCTGAGTGAGATATGACAACTGTTTGATTTTCCTCATGTATGTGATTGTGCACTTGGAGCCCATGTATCTAGTTTTGTGATAAACCATTGATAATTGTTTTTGAAATGGTATGTAAGGGGAAATGGGATGAAATGGTACGTTGTGGAAATGGTAATAAATGTTGGTAATAGACCTAAATTGGTTAAGGGAACATAATCATTTTTTTTAATTTATCATTCATATCCCTTTCTGCATGGACAATCTTTTACACCGGAAATTTTGTAGGCAACATTGGGGGTGGCCTACTGAGCTGTACTCACACCCTGCTCAGGCCGCCATTGGGTTGTCGAGCATATTTATGTTTATAAGTCAAGAGAAGGTAAAATTCCCTTACTAGACTGTTGGGTTGGCATGAGTGTACGTGTATGAGGAACTAGATATTATGTCAGGACATTTGGGTCATTTGTTAGTTTTTCTTCATTATTGGTATTGCTGAATTTTTCACATGTAGCATGGCATGGCATACTTTTGGTTGGGTATGGTTTTATGAAAATTAAGGAATGGTTGTTTATGAATACTCGGGTATGTTTGGTTGCTATTCTGCTATTTGTTTTACCTTATGTTGTGAATTACTATAATAGAACGTAGGCATAGTCTCCCTAATTTACTATTTCGGCCCCCACTGCTAGGGAGAAACCATTGGTGTATGGGGAGGCATGCTTAAGGTCATGTAACCACCCAGCTATGAGCATCGATTTAGGGGTTTCTGGTTTCGAGAGGTTACAATGTGGTATCAGAGGAGGTTGTTCTTATATTTCCCTAGAATATTGTTCTTTGGGATGGTAGACATTAGTTAGGATGTGTCGAGCCTTGGTAACGAGCTGGTGCATGGGAGTAGCTAACCCATGTATGAAGGAAACACCAAGTCAACCATGGTGGGAATTGTTGTTATTGATTGTGTGATGTTACAGTTGATGATATTTCACCTTTAGGTGATGCACATGATGTGTGATGTTATTGTTTTAAAATATTTGAATCATGACCTCAATGGAATGAGGTTGTGCATTTATGCATCATTGTAGGCACTTACGGAGATAGTTGTCATGAATCATGGTAGGAACACATGGGTATGGTGTGTGAGGCATGGACGATTTAAGGCACCTTGTAGTTTCAACAATTGAAAATGGGAAATACCATAACGAAATAATGAAAGTTGGTGAATATAGAATAATGATAAGTTATAATTAATGAAATATGTATAATTGAGTGTTAGTAATGAATTAAAATGTTGTCTGTAATATGTTGTGAGAGCCTTGTGTTGGTGTAATGTTGTTTACCCTTGTGGACCATGGCCTCAGTAAGGATAGTCGGGGTGGGGTTTTTAGAAATGATAAGGGTTGTTGTGGCTAGTGAATATCCTTCTTGTTATGAAGTTGTGAATTTTTATGATATTTTTTCAAAACCATTTGCTCAGAAATGTTGAAAAATGCCACCAAGATGTCGAACGCCAGTTGGGAAACAAGAGGATGTTGCTGAGAATACTCTTCCAGTAGAGGAGCAAGATAACATGGTGATTCAAGAATGTGGGGAGGAGAGGTTTCGAGAGAACAAGGTTTGTTTTATGTAGATGGTGGATGAGGACCCAAGGTGGGTCAGACCGAGTATGTTTGAGATGACTAGAGAGTGTCAGTATTAGAAACCTACGACCTTTACCAGATAGGGTAGGCTAGAGGCCTTAGTGTTCTGGATAGGGTATGTCCAGACGATACTTGAACATCTTGACACTATTTTTGGGAAGCTAGTCATGTTGGCAGCCTATATGTTGCGGGTCCAGGCAAAGTATTGGTGGGACATCCTGGCTCAGACTTAGTAGGAAAAGGGGATGTTATCGAAGGATTTCAAAGCAATGTTTCGGGAGCATTTTTACCTAGATCCATTGAGGTGAGAGCGGGATGCAGAGTTCATGAGCTAGACATTGGGGCCAATGTTGGTGATGTAGTATGTTTTCTACTTAACAAACCTACAAGGGTTTATTATAGCATTGGAAAGGGATGAGGCGGTAGTTACGAGGCATTTCCAAGATGGGATGAGACACGAGATTATGTATCAGGTGAATATCATTTTCTGGAAGAGGTTTATAGATATAGTGGATTAGGAATTAAAATCTGAAGGGAACATAAAGGGAGTCTCAAGCAGTGGGATTGTCATGCCAGCTAGGAAGACAACTGTTTCATCTTTCGAGGGACAGAAGTGTTGTTTTGGATGTTTTAAGCGAGTCAGAAGTCATAAAGTTGGTCATAAGAGTGGGTCATCCTCTCGAGGCGGTGATCATGTGTTCTTCTATCAGTAGGGAATGTCAATGCACATGTGTGGATAGCTTCCTTGACATCCAATTGAGTGTAGGTCATGCGGTAAATTGGGACACATGGCTAGGTATTGTAGGACCCAACAATAGGAGAGTGTGAATGTTGGTTATAGATAGATGTCAAGTGAAGGCAGGGGATCAATTTCTCCATATCAGGCTGTCTGTTTGAGCTCTATGGGCCATACTGACAGGGGCAATGGACATGGAACTATAGGGCAGGATCACCCCTGTCAGTAGGGCAGTGCATCATAGGGCACATCGGTTGGATCCTAGGGTTGAGGGTCATGTCATATTCACGTAGTTCAGTATACACCCGGTGATTGTGAATTTAGGACATCAACTATTCGAGGTATGCTCCTTGTAGCTTCTACTCTTGATACAGTTTCATTTCACAATGGTTCCAAAAAAAATTTTATTAATGATTTTCTTTTGATAGCATTGGGTATTTCCCTGGAGAGTGTGTGTGGAGTTTTTTTGATTGAAACTATTTTGGGGTGTGAAATGAAGATATCATAAATTGTAATAGATTTACATTGGATTTCTCTAGGTATCATTTCTTGGGGGTACATGTTATTTCTAAAGATTTTATGGATTGACCTGATTTAGGTTATGGACACGTCAGTGTTGTTTAAGGTGCACATATATTGTTACTATCCTAGGGTATCGTTCAAATCACATGAGGGTGACACTTATGTTCATAACAGAGAGTGTTATGTTTGGGTAGGTTGTGCATGATAGTTTTGTTAGCAGTTGTGTAGGCTCACGGCTCAAGGATCTTGCCTTTTTCTTGATAATGAAAGTTTCCAATCGTATTTCTTTACTCTAGTAGTGGATTAGTTTCTATATATTTTTCCTGAAGATTTTTTGGGGTCCCCCCCCCCTGAGAGGGAAGTTCAATTCATGATTGAGTTATTACCAAGAGTGGAGCCAGTTTCTATTCCACCAGAATGAGTGGAAAATGTAGAACCCAAAAAGCTAATGGTTTGTCTTGTGGAGTTGGACTATAAGGGGTTCATATTCCCTAGTAGATATCCTTGGTAATCTTCTGTTCTTTTTACAATTAAGGATAACAGGTCGTTATGGATCTGTGTTGGTTATCGGAAGTTAAATCATATGATAGTGAAAAATCAGCACCCACATCCCATAATTGAATAACTTTTCAATTAGGTGATGGGTTCATTGGTATTTTTTAAGATTAAAGTATGATCATGTTATCACAAGTTGTGTGTGGGGACTTTTGACGTACCACTGATAGCTTTTGGAAGTCGGTATGAGTTTTTTTATTTTGTGGTGATGCATTTTTGTTTGACCAATTCCCCAGTGGCGTTCATGAATTTGATGAACCAAATCATTTATCCTTATCTGGATTAGTTTTTTTATCTTTGTTAATGACATCTAGGAGTACTCGATAACTCATGATGATCATTCCCAACTTCATAACATTGTCTTGAGTACACTAAGGGAGAACCAACTTTACACCAACCTATAAAATTATTAGTTCTATATTAGAGAAGTTAATTTTCTAGGTGAAATCATATCTAAGGTTGGTGTGTAGGTGGATCCATATAACATGCAGGATTTTGTGTCTTGGGAGCATCCCGAGAGTTTCTTAGATGTTCGGAGTTTTCTGGGTTTAGCTGGGTATTACCAGAGGTTCTTCCAAGATTTCTCTCGATTGGTAGCACCACTATCGGGCAGGACCCTGAAGAGAATCATGTTTTAATGGATTGAGTCTTGGGATAATTACTTTTAGAAGTTGATAATTTTATTGACTAATACATCGATCTTGATCTTTCCTGAGCCCCGTAGGAAGCACGTCCTGTTTTGTGATGCATCTGGTATTAGGCTTGGGGATGTGGTGATGCATGTTGAACGAATTTTGGCTTATGTGTTGTGGAAATTGAGACCCCATAAGAAATCATTATCCCAATCATGGTCTTTATTTGGCTGCCGTAATGTATGCTTTAATGTGTTGGAGGTACTACTTGTTGGGGGAATGATCATGGTGTATACAAATAATAAGAGTCTAAAATAAATTTTCGTGTAGTGAGATTTGAATATTGGGTAGAGAATATTTGTTGATTATCTCCATTACTTTGACTTGGAGATGGTGTATACATTGGGGAAATGGAATAGTGTTGCTGGTGCTCTGAGATGAAATGCTCCGAAATCAGGTGGTTCAGGATTCCATCACCGAGTAGAAGGTGAAGGACGTGTTCTTAGAGATGCAACTGGAGGTGCAAGATGAAAATGGGAAGATGACTCTTGCTTCTTTGATGATCGATTTGATGGTTTTCAGTAGACATAGGGATAGTCATCTCAACAATCCTGAAATTTTTTTCATGAAGGAAAGACATAAATTTCGGGATCTACCTTCACATTGGGATGTCGGTGTGGATGGGGTTGTTTGTGTTCATGGCCGTGTGGTTGAGCCAGTGTGAATGAGGGAAGAGTTGATGTGTGAGTTCCATGAATCAAAATGGGTAGTGCATCCTAGTTTGACCAAGATGTATTGTAATCTCCGCAGATATTTTTGGTGATCAAGAATGAAAAAGGATGTTGCGGGCTTTGTGGAATGGTGTCTTACCTATCATCAGCTGAAGGTTGATCATCAATGCCCAGGTGGTTTGATACATCCATTGACCATTCTAGAAAGGAAGTGGGATGACGTGACAATTTATTTTATGGTGGGCCTTTTAAGGATTCCTTGGAAGAATGATGCAATCTAGGTGGTTGTGTATTGGTTAAAAAAAGTGGATCATTTCATACCGATACCAGAGTCTTACACAGTTCACCAGTTGTGTTAGTAGTATGTTCAAGAAATAGTATGGTTGCATGGTGTATCACATACTATAGTTTTTTATCATGATCCTTGTTTCACATTGTGCTTCTGGAAAGGGTGGTGGAAGGCACATGGTACATAGGTTCTTTTGAATACGGGTTTCCACTCGCAGATAGATGGGAAATCTGTGTGTACAATCCAAGTGTTGGGGGAAAAGATGAGGCTTGTGTCTTGGATTTTAGGGGTTCCTTGGATTATCACATTTTCCTTGTTTAATTTTCCTACAACAATAGTTTTTAGCCTACGGTTCTCAAGGAATCGTTTGAGGCTCTATATGGGAGGTTGTTTTAATATCCATTATGTTGGGTAGAGGCCAGTGAAACTGAGATGTTGGGACTGAGTCTTGTGCTGGAGATTTCAGAGAGAGTAGATTTGAAACAATAGTAGATGAAAATGTCTTAGAGTAGGTAGAATTCATATGCAGATCCACAATGTAAACACCATGAGTTCAAGGTGGGTGATAGTAAATTCCTTTAGTTGTTGCCAAGGATGGGTCACCAACAGATTTGAAACTAGCGAATCTTGGCACCATGGTATGTGTGGTCATTTGATATTATAGAGAAGATAATAGTGGTGGCGTATCGAGTTGATCTTCCTTAACTATATTGTGGGATGCATGATTTCCTTCATGTGTCATCATTTCGGCGGTATCGCCCTGACCCAACTAATGTGGTGGATGTTGAGAATATGAGATTGAGGATGATGCACATTTTGGGGAGCATGCGGTTCATATAGTTGATCATACTATGAATTTCATGTAGGTAAGGGGGGTTCTATTGGTGAGAGTTCTATGGAAACATGGGATTGTTCAGGAAGAATCATGGGAGCAGGAATCAGATATGTGGGTTCAGTGGCTCGAGCTCTTTTCTGGGGAAGGGTAGTGAACCTTATGAGCTCGGTTCGAGGAGGATCTGTTATATGGTGGGGTGGTTGTAAGATCTTGAATCATGGAAAAAAATTTTCTGGATTATGTTTTTTTCTTAATTCATTTATTTGGTTAATTAAGTGTTTACACAAGTTCTAGGGTAGGCTTGGGGGTTTTTTGATTGTTTGGGACATGAAAACTAGAGACAAAGGGTTTTTCTAGGAAGGTCGCATGGTCTGCGCATGGTTATTGATAACTATGTAGACAACCCATGAAATTATGAATGAAGAGTGTTTTAGGATAGTGGTGTTAGCATAGTTTTTACATGGTTCAGAAAACCATGAATGTAAGTCATGTGAAGGGGTCCTTTTGAAATAGAATTATCCGCATGGTTTAAGTACAGTTTGGAAAACAGTTCCTGTAAACCGTGTGGGCCAAAAAACCTTTTACAAAAATACAATTTTTTCACTCTATGATTTTAAACCCCAACTCAGGACATCCTTTCATTTCACCCCTATGCACCCTACGAATGAGCCAAACCCCCCATGGGCTCCATGAGTTCAATCTCTCTCCCCATTAAGTAATATTTGGTGCTTTTGGTTGTGTATAGAAGCTCCAGGTAAGGCTAATCTCGTCCTTGATTCTCTTTTGAGTTTATGGTTGGTATCATCTTCTCCTCTATTTTGGAATCTCTATAACCCTAATCCCTGGGATATTTTTAGGTTGAAGCTTTAGAGGATGGATGAAGTGGGATCTAAGGGCCTGATAAATAGTAAATTCACCCATGGAATTGAGGTGGGTGGTCTACAGGTTATATCCCATGGATTATTTTAGGAATTGTGCATGTGTGGTTTTTATCATGGGTGTATCCTTGTATGATTTAAGTACCCATGGATTGTTTTGGTAAAATTTTTATTAATAATTTATATGGAGACCCTCATGACCCACATGTGATGCATCGAGGGTAATAAGAATAATATGGGGCCACTGATTGGGCATGCCTACTCTCCCATACCTAGGGATTTGGGAAGAATAATTGAGATTATTGTGTAATCATGTAAAACCATTGATAAACATGTAGGAGTGACTATTCACTAATATACTAAATAGATTCTATGCCTGGTGAAATGGGTGATTGCCAGTGGCGGAAGCTAATACTGAAAAGAAATGTGTTGGATATTTTCCTCCCCATGCCCCTATCTTCCACATTTCCACCACTACAACTCCCTCGAGTCCTTGTGTCGCCCCCATCTCCACCCTTCCACTCGGGGTCACCCCCTTCTACACCGCCATCATCCAATGTTTCCCTTTCAACACCAGCTGTTATACCCCTCATCCTTATGATGTTCGGCTTCCTTCCCTAAAGACATCATCATAACACAAGCCCCTCTTCTGACCACCGCAGATCGACCATGGTAGGCAGCCAGACCTTTCGGTGCATCTCCCCCAACACCATGCGCCACCTGCATCCCTACTCGAACCCAATGCACCATCAACATGAAAAATTGGGTGGGGTTTTAGGGATCACCGACAGCGGTCAATGTTGATTAACACCGATGACGCTACTTCGACCGGAAGAATTGGTCCCATGGTAGTCTCTATATGACTTTAGAGACTGCTTTTGGCAGTCGCTAAATTCCATTTATGTATTAGTGATTAGTGTTGGGTTAGAAACTCAGTGGAGCACCCAAACAAGGTAATAACCCAAGGGATATTTGGTTAATATGTGGAATTGATCAAAGACAATAAATTAATGGGTTATGAGAAAGGTAATGAAACCTAGTGAGTCAGGCATAATGAAATGCCTGACGAGATATACACAGTGATTGAATTCTTAGTGAGATAAGAAAAATAAAATGTAATTGGGATAAATGAAAAAATGGTGTGAAATGTGGTAAATGTGTTAATGGTTTATGGAATGGTGTTAACTCTCATGTAATTCTTATGGTTAATGTTTTCCTTGTGAAATGGTTGTGATGTTGTGTGAATGGTTAATGGAAACATATATCTTTAGAATGTGCCCAATTATTGGTACTGTGAGGGTATTAACTAAGGTTCTACACCCATGTGTCGAGTTAGACTAAGGATCTAAACTCCCCCCCCCCTAATGCATGGGGTAGGGATATAACTGATGCTTTAATTCCCTATGATTTTCATCCACGCAGACTGAGGATTCAAGGTGAGGATATGTTTACATGAGGAAGTTTCTCCTAGTGAGATAGGACCACTGTGTGTTTTTTCTCAGGTATGTGATTGAGAACATTGATCTCGATGATCCCATGAAAAATGTGTGGGAAATGGTACGTAAGAGGAAATGGGATTAAATGATATGTTTTTAATGGGTAATAAATGTTGTTAATTAACCTAAAATGGATAAGAGAATATAATCATTTCATTTTCATTTAACATTCATTTCCCTTTCTGCATGCAGAATTGTTTATACCAGATATTTTGTATACACCATTGGTGGTGGTCTACTGAGTTGTAATCACACCCTGCCTGGGCCGTTGTTGGGTACCTGAGTAGACCCCATGTTTGCAAGTCAGATGAAGGGGAAAATCCCTTAATAGATACTTTGGTTTGCACGATATTCCATTAAATAGGACCTGAACATATTTTTCATACCATTTTGGTGATTTTTCAGTTTGTCCTCATTTTGGGTTTTGTTGACTATTTCACTTGTTGAATGGAATGTCAATCATTCTATTGGGCATGATTGTACCCCATTTGGGTAATGGTGGTTTATGAATATTATGGTACTATTGGTTGTTATTAAACTATTTGTTCTATCTTCTATTGTGGATAAATATTGTAAAATTGGGGTATAGTCTCCCCAATTGACTATTTGGACCCCGACTACTAGTCAGCAACCTCTGGCTTATGTGGAGGCATGATTAAGGATGTGTAACCACCCAACTAGGAGCACCAGTTTAGTGGATCTTAGTTTAAGAATGTCATATTTCTTTTCCTGATTCATCACTTTTCATAAAGCGAAGGGAGATCATTAAGTCCAAACTGAATTGACACAGCCTCTTGAGGTACCCAAGTGGTAGTGGGATAGTATCTCAATGGACTTCTTGAAGATATTACCAGGCACAGCTGGAGTCCATGATTCTATATAGGTGATCATTGAATGACTCACTAGTTCATGTCACGTCATACCCATCTTTGAGAAGGGATCTATAGATGGCATGTGACGCCTCTAAATCTAGGAGATACTGTGGATTCACAGGGTTCCATTGATGATTGTCTCAGACCGTGATAAACGCTTTACATACCTGTTGTGGAAGGTATTGCAAGAGGCCTTTGGGACTCAGCTTTGCTCGAGTTCAACTTTTCACCCCTAAATAGAAGGTCAGCCAGAGGAGACCATAAATACCTAGGAGTATATGCTTCATGCTCGTGTCTTTGATTTTAATCATAGTTGGGAGGACCACCCACCAATTGTGGTGTTTGCGTACAACAATAGCTATCACTCCACCAATGGAAAGGTTTCGTTTGAGGCCTTTTAAGGGAATATTTTCATATCACATATATACTGAATAGACATAGGGGAGTCAATAGAAAATTTCCCAGAGATGGTATGAGAAACTAATATGAAATTGAAGATCATATAGGAGAAGATGAGGACTGTACAGAGAAAACAATTGACTTTTTCCGACTTGAGATAAAGACCCTTGGAGTTCAAGGAGAGAGACATTGTTTTCATTCAGTTCTCACCCAGATGGGGATTGAAGATATTAGGTAAGGGAAGAAACCTATCTCTAATGTTCATCAAACCTTTCCAAATTATCATCCATGTTAGCGAGGTAGCATACCACCTATCTCTTACCCCCACAGATTCTTCTTGTGCATGATTTATTCCATGTGTCTCAGCTGAGGAGGTATGTGAATGATCCATCGCATGTCATCGACTGGGGGGAGTTAAACAATGACTATGGGATGTTGTTATCTGAGTTACTGGTAGAGATATATGATTGATAGGATAAGGTCATTTGAAGATGGTTAGTTTCTTTGCTCTGCATTCTATGGTAGCACATGAATCTCTAGGAAATCACATGGGAGAGGGAGGCTTAGATGCGTGCTCTGTACGACCACTTATTTTATTAGCATTTGTTTTGGATTTATGGGACGTAAATACTTAAGGGGGGGTGAATGTAATGTCCTAGAACTTCCATGTAATTTTGTTTTTAATTTTAATGGAATTATTTTGAGACCACAGACTTTGACAGAACACGATTCTGAGGCCTAGTGAGTCTGGAACAGAATTCTAAACATTTTTGGGTTCGCTAAAATAAATGTGTGAGCGGGATTTTATAAATTTTAAACAGGTGATTAGACCAAAAATCCCATGTCACAATTGAACTCGGAATGATGATAATTTAAATAAATAACTTAACATTGACCAGAAAGTGTCAGATGGAAAAAAATTCAGACTTTTTAGAAAATAATAAAATAAATTTAAAATGTTATTGTTTTCATTTTCTCAAACATTGAGTGTGGGAAGGTGGTTCTACAGTTTGGTGATGGGGCAATGACGATGCTAATTAAACTTATCCTCTTAATCGATCGTTATGGTGTAGTGTAAGAGCTGTGGTGTTTCATAAATGAAATAGTGTAATCATGCAACATTTCCACGTATGAGAAGCTCTACGACATGTTCAATTTTTCATTAGATAACATGTTGAAGAGAGGTAATTAACCCCTAAGGATTATCCGATGAACCTATGGTGTAGTACTTCTGCAATGAGGAATGGAGAAAATGGCAAAAAATGACAACGATTCATAGATTAATGATGAAAAAAAGGGATAATCAACCATCACCTATGACATATCCTAACATAGTTAGGTGTTTGTTTTGATTCCTGTTTTTTTACCATTCATGTTCTAAATAGAAAACGTGGATCATCCAACAAAATTGATGATCTGAAGATCGTCTGTTGGTGTGAGTGGGTGATATTTCAGTTGTTTCTATTTTAGAATACACTATTTTTAGAAACACCATGCCCAAGCTTCCACTATTTTAAACATTTAACGCATAGGGCGCGAGGCGACATGATCAAGGCCTACGCCCCTCCGCCATATGTGTTCTTTATGGAAGAATGTTTGAAATGGAAGTAAGGAAAGTTTGATGCTGTCATATGGAAGGTGGAATCCATACGATCCCATGGGTGCAGAAAGTTTAATAAATGGACCATCGATGCACCGGTGCTGGCGATGGCTAGGGGAGGCCCACGATGACACGCATAGGAGGAGGGAGGTGGTGCACACGCTGGCGCACCATATTGGTAGAGATTCATGTCCAGCTGCCTACGATGGAGTTGATATGCAGTGCTGACGGGTGCCACGTAATGGGGTGGACAACGTCCAGGCTGCTCAGGCTAGTTGGCGTCACGTGGTCGTTGAACGCATGCGAAAATCTTGACTGGCCGAATTGGGAGGTCCCGTCGCTGCTAGGCCACGGTCGCATGATCGTGACAGTGAAATGGCCCCATAGAGAATGATGGGGTGAGATGGTATGTCGAAAATGATATGCATCCAAAACTCGGCCAGGCTGAATATCAGTCTGCCTTTAGCGTACTGGGTGAACCTGCCCCAGCAAACCGGATCTATGGCCTAATAGGCCATGACCCAATGGACCAGACCAATGTCTGACCAGGTTTTCGATGGGTCAACAGACCCGGGTCTGGTCAGTGGACCTTGGGATGGGTTGGGTGAGGTCAGTCCGACTGTGTTGGGCCAGACCCAAAACCCACCAGCCCATTTTTGGAAAAACATCTATATCTTACAGACCGGGCATCTGATTACCAAACTGTTTGCATCAATGGGACCCTTGAAATGTTTTGTTTCATCCGAAATAGTCTATGTGTGTTTCGTTAGAGTCTATCACACGTCCAAGGTGGGTCGACCTCAAATCTAACTGGTCCCTTTTTACAAAATTGTCTATATCATACAGACTGGGCGTCCTTTCGACGCACCGCCTATTGTGTTGGGTCCCTTAAAATGAGATTTCCCTTTTGGTTATTCTATGTGGGAAATTTTGGCAGTTGAGGAATGAATAATTAAGTGAGGATAATATCCTCTATAAATCAAGCTTACTATGTGAAGGAATCTAGTGCATGGATGTGATGTGAAACATAAGATTAACCCTTCGTGTATTTTCATAAGAGACACCCTTCATGGGTCAGAAAAAGAGAGAAACATTGTGGATCAACATAAGATATAACCTTAGTGGAATAACATGGGAGAGACATTTCGTGGATCCACAGTACTGCGACCAGTCAATGATCGACCGTTGAGTGGCCCATCGTTGATCACTATCCGAGCGAAACATTTTGTATCAGTAGTAGAGTGACACTTCATGGATCAGAATAAAAGCCTCTTAAGAGAATAATATGATCCTTATTTACAAATAATAATCATTAAATGTTTACTTATTTTATAACTGGTGTGAGCTATTTATTTTTATTTGTTCTTTAATTTGATATCTTGCAATGTTGTATTATTCCTTCATGGATTTCTATGAGACCCGAGTTGGTATTGGGATCCCTAAAATGTATTTTTATACTCACCCAAGCACAGTGTTCGGCTTCACTTGTTGTGTCTACTGCAGATGATGAAAAAATTTGACTGGGACTTTGGGGAGCTAGGGAAATATGGTGATCAGAGGTGGAAAGATAGATGTTATGTGCTATTGTGAAATCCAACAGTGATTTGTACCTACCCTTCAGGTAGGAACCTTAGAAGATGACCTCAATATCTTGTATTATTTTTCTTTACATTCCTTTTAGTTGGTCTTGAATTTTGGCCCCTTTACTTTTTGATTACACATTTTTCTCTCTGTTGTGGTACATAATGGTGGTAGTACTACTTTCATTCATTTTTTATTTTCTTTGTGAAGTATACCCTATCTCTTTGTGTATAGGTTTTAAGTCAATTCCTGCCCATTTTTAGATATGTCTTTCCGATGCTAGTCAACAGCCTCTGGCTAGTGGAAGGCGGGCATGGGGTCATCACGACATGGGCCCCGTGGGATGGGTTGTGACAACCATTGTTTTTCATTATATAAATGTTTTTTGTTCATGATGAAAATATGATTATTAAATATATTTTTTTCATATTTTATTATATGATGAAATTTTAATGAAACCCATTTCTTTTCCGGGGTTATGAAATGACGAATGCATTGTGATCTCATGGAATACATATTTATAATATTTATTATTTGATGGGTGGGACCTATATCCTCCTCTAAGTATTAGGGTAAAAATTTATATCTCATGAGATCGATATTATCATAATTAGGAGTAAACCATGTTCTGAATGGGATTTTGTCCACTACGATTGTATTGGGAGTGAACCAGAAATTAAATGCTGGTTTTAAGAGTAAATTGATTCAACTATTATATCTACGGTACTGATCCATAAATAATATTGAAATGATTTCATATGATTATGTTTATTCCATAATTCCATGTCTTATGTCAATATTATATTTTCATGGCTCATGTTCTTTGATACCATTATGATTGATGTCTTATGAACTACCAATATTTATTTCATGACTGATAATTTACATATATGATATGTTTTGTGTGGTTTTTTAATGTAATGATCATGTTATCAAACAATTATTCTCATGTAATCCTTATGTTATCATTCATTTATCTCTTTTTATGAAAATTTAGAATTTGATATCACCATTTCTTATGTTTCCATTATATAGATTATGGAGAATGATATTCTATATGATACTATATGATGGTTTTTGGTTATGATGAAAAGAGTTGGAGATTATATTTATCACATAATATCTAGTTGTTTATATATCCATGTTTACGATGAAACTAAACTATTATGATTCACGAGAATTTATTTCTATAGTGTAATGAATATTTATCTATTATGATGTAATTTCCATGTATGAGAATCCATGGTATCATATGAAAATATATAGAAAAATCATAATATTATTTTAAAATTTACTTTAATGACTACCCATATAATTGAATGGATGACAAGATAATACGGAATATAAGACATATAATTTGAAACATGTGTATTGACATAGTAATGACTTATTGAAGGTAATTGTTGAGAGAGAATGAGTTATATCCCAATGATAATTGTTCAAAAAGGTGTTTTTAAATAGGAGATTGAGTCATGGATGTATTCAAATAGGATTTATAATAGAGTTTTATAGAAAACCAAGATTAAATGAGAGTAAAAATATTGACTTCAGAACACTTACACTATTTTTTGAATAACCTCCTTTAGACTAAGTCAAAATTCATCAGAGGATAGACTATTACCTGGATCACATCCTTAGGAATGTGTGGAAGTGTGGAGTGTTATTTAGGTAGTATATATAGATAAACCCACAATTACATGTGTTTTCAAAAATCATAGAATGATCCCCCAATTAATAGACAAGATGTGATAGTATTTTAAAAAGTATTCATTCCATAATGGTAGAGAATATAATTTTAAAAATCCATTTACATCATAACACTACAAAAAATTTGATGTTTATGGAGTTTATTTAGAGGGTTTATTGAACAACCTTCTCTAATATAATTTTTCATGTAAATTGATATTTCTCTCAAAAGAGTTGATAATTAATGAATTTAACCATGATTTTGAAAAAAATGATACTATGTGAATTTATTGAATAAATAACATATTAAAATTATAGATAGTTATAAAACAGTATAAATTTAATAATTTTATTGTTTTCCTAAACTCCCTCAAATAGTTTCTTTTAAACAAAAAATTATCAAATAAGTAAAAACATAGTTGTTTCCAATCACCTCTATTAATTAGACAAATGGAAAAAATAAAATTTATGAATAATAATAATAAATAACAATAAGAAAACTGTAATTTTTTATTATTTTTAATTTAAATCTATAATAATAATAGTACCTGTAATTAACTATATTTCACACCATTTTTATCATATTGAAATATATTACATATTGATATAACACATTATATAAATGTAGTTAAATATATTATTGAAAATATTTAACAAATATATTATTTAATATATATTATTGTGTGTATATTAAATATTGTTTTTTAAATGAAATTATATAAAATAATTTAATAGTATACATTAGTGTATAAAAAAAATTTCTATAAAAATATATATAATATAAATTTATTTTATATAATATAAAAGTTTTTCATATATAAGAAAAACTAGTTGATATTATTTAACTATTTAAAATAAATACAAAAAATATATAAAATAATTGTATAAATAAAACAATTATATAATGTATTTAATAAATTTATCACATAAACCCCCTATCATTTTTATATTTTAATAAAATATTTAAAAATATTCATAATAAAAATAAGTTATGTTTATTAATTTAAAATTATTAAAATATTAATAATCATAGTGAATTATAGTAGCCCTACCACACACAACACAAATATAAGAAAATTTCCACTTCTGGGGTCTTGAGCTAGAGATCTTCCCCTTCCTCCCAATCCAAAACCACCTCCTCGCCAATGTTGGGGAATAAAAATAATAATAATATTATTAATAGAATTATTATTATGAGATACATATATATACACTATATAAATAAACATTTTATTATATTACTATTTATTTAAAATATGTTAATATATATTGCAATCAAGGGAATAGAGGTGGATATGAATTTCATCACATCTTGGGTGTGAAGGGTTTGATGGATGATCTGATTAAAGGATATGTGATGAAACTCAGTGGATGTGTTCATGGGCATGTGACATGCTATAATTATAATTTGGAGTGGCTATTTCACATAGGCCGTAAGCTCTCTCGAGTATGGTATAAGATAGACTTGTAATATGAAAATAAATTATCTAATTTTAATTATAATAAATGCATTTGAAAAATAA
This sequence comes from Viscum album, assembly GCA_963277665.1. NCBI lineage: Eukaryota > Viridiplantae > Streptophyta > Magnoliopsida > Santalales > Viscaceae > Viscum > Viscum album. The sequence continues at coordinate 348,700,035 of OY728127.1, read as the reverse complement.
TTTAGATATTATTTTGTTAAATATATATAAATGTATATAAACATATAATATAAATGAATTTAAATTTATTATAAAAATTTATTAAAAATAAATTAATTATATATATAAATATATATATGAAAATATAAAACTAAACATGTAAATGCGTATACATTTTATGTAAATGAATTTATAAAAAATTATATAAATATAATCATATAGATAAATAAATACATCATTATAAATAAATGTATATATACATAAATATGTATATATATATAACATAATAGTCTAAAATCAAGAAGGCAAAATGAAGCATGCATTGAGTAATCCCTGGAATTAGAATAATATATATTGGTTTAAATTGCATCAAAATTAACCACTGATAATTTAATTAATACATTGACATTCACCAATAACCACTCATAATCAATGTAGACCAACATTGTAGTAGTAGTTTTCCAAAAGAACTAGTATAATATTTAGAGGTGGTCATAACTGCAAGTAACTGAAAAAATAACCTCATCCAATGATCATATTTTTTTGATGTTTAAATAGAAAGGGGGTGATATGGAAAATCCATTCTCAATTACATTACATATGCTAATATATTTTTCTTTTTTTTCCTAATTTTTAAAACAATTTAAATAAAAATTTTCATATATATAAAATTTCATAGTTCTTCCTGTTATTGGAGTTTATAAAAATTTGGAGAATTATAAAATATTGGTTTTAATATTTATATAAATTATATGATTTCACATATATTCTTAAATTATATTTTGTACCCTAATTATGTTAATCCTTACAACATAAAATATTTTTAATGGCTTTAATATTTAGTTTTCGTATGATATGTATTAAGTCAGTAACTATTGAATAGAAAGTTTAGATAATTAGACAATTATTAAACATTTAAATATTGAACTATAGTAAAAATAATCAATTTTCATCATTCATATCCATTAGTATATTATGAGGTCATTTTTGAAACTATTTTTCGATAACTGATGGTAATATATTTAGAGGGGTAATAATTGTTAATAACTACTAAAATAACATCATTTGATGACCCTTTTTTGTTGTGTAAATTGAAATGGGAATATATGACCCACCCTTTATAATTTACATATTACAGATTTCGATGATTTATGTTTTCGTATTAATTTTAAAATCATTTTCAACAAAAATATAATTTAAATAGATATTCATGGTAAATCATATAATTTGAGATTAAACAATTTTAAAAAATTAGAAAATTTATATTTTAATATTAATATAATTATTCATCCTTCATACGTGTCCCTAAATACTACGCACCACCATAAATCATCTAAACCATATCACATTATATTTTTCTAAAGACTACATTTTTTACATTTTTGATGTTGTGTATGTACTACATTGAGATTGAATATAAATTTTAGATAATTAATCATTTATTAACGTTTAGAAATAAATTCTTCACATTAAAATTTATTATTATTCATTATTTATCTCCTCTGAAATCATTCATACAATTACATAACATCAAATTTATCGTGATAATATATTTAATTTCTAAATTTGGACAACTGTTAAATTACACAAGCACTGGGTATCTATCTTCATATTTATCACGAAAAAATAATTAAATATTATTTATTAATATACTATAAAAATGTTTATTGGTTGAAGGAAAAATTTGGTGGGTGCCAATGGAGAGCACGAATGGGGGTTTTCATGATCTCCAATGGTAGCCACTAAATTTTACAAAACAAATCATGTTTTATCTTTTCTATCCTCACTTCCCACCTATTGACCCTTTCCCCAAATCAATAAATTCCCAAATCTCTCAAAACTTCCTTCGACTCAAAGAATCATCACACAACCTTCTACATCTCTTTTCATTTAAATTACCTTGACTACCACCAACAGTGAATGTTTCCCTCTCCATTGTACATCATTACAACCCTCACCATCATTGTTGCCCATTGCATTTCCATTATTACTTCTCATTCACACCACCACTTGTGTTCCTAATGAATCTCAATTGATGAATCAAACTACCTAGTCATAAATTCCACTATCATATATCATCACCACCCACCCTCAAATATCAATATCACCTCACTCTAGCAAATCCTTGGTTGTAGATGTTTTCCCATCCCAGTTGACATTTCTTGCTCAACCCCCACTATTGTTTACAATCCCAACATCACCTCTATCACCATCATCTATTGGTGTATTTTTATTATAATAAATAAATTTATAGGAATCAATAATTGACCATAGAAAATGAATTTTTGACCACATCTAACGTGATTTTGAAAACATTCTATGAAACGACTTCTTGTTCGATGAAATCTCTTTACGTGTCCACTGTCAGTAGATGAATTATCATATTTCTATACTATTCATATTTATATGAAATTAAAACTATTATATTTATTTTAACAATCTAGTTCGACTCCTCAATGATCAAAATGGATATTTACATACCACATGTTTGTATCCTCATATAGTAAATTTTATTGACTAGTGGTGAGGGTAAACATATTAAAAGTAAGAAAATAATACAGTCTGGAATGCGTAACCAATAAAACACAATATAAAAAATATTAAGAATAAATGAACAAAATAAAACAACATAAAATATACGAAGCATGTTAATTCAATCTTATAATATACATCAGTAACCTGAAATATCAAAATGAGATATTTCACATGTTATACAAGTCATACTAGCTTAAACGATATCTCTCATTAGTAGATAAAATACAAGAGGCTCCAATAATACGGAAATGTAAATAGATATCCATAAAATAATTATTTTCTATATCCCATCTCCTAATTAAATCCATAACCCATCTAAAAAATCCATAGTAGTAGGTCCACTTCCCTTACTAGATTCATCAATTATTATGTCTTATAAGGGACTGTTTTGATTGATAAGGTTTTGAGTACAACATATTAGGTGACCAAAAATAATTCCCCTAATATTATTTTCAAATAAAAAGTATCTTTTCTATTAAAAGATAATAAAACATTTAGAAAAATAACATGAAACCCTTTGGGGTGGTCAATTTCCAAACTAATTGTCACCATACACACTTTAGAATATTCTAGAAATAAAAGATAAACCCATGGTCGAAAAAACCATCTAGGAAGGACGATATATTACTTCTCGAGTCATAAATAATGAAAATGATCCATCATCATCTACCATCAATAGATTAATGATTTATCACAATCATAATTAATCTTGGTGTTTGACCCATCACTAATTAAATTTCAATGAAAAATGTGGTCTTCCCAGAGAACGAGGCATCACCAAACTAATGTGTATAATCTACCAACACTACCCATCCTCAGGTTGATGTTATATCACTAGTATAAAACATAGGTGTATGATGTATCCTCAATTCCACACACCACATTTAGAAGAGATGCAATTGGGACTAACTAATTTGTGGATGATGCACCAATATAATTAATCTCCTGGTGAAAGACATACAACTTTTACTAGTCCCCATGTATAAGAGGCACCTCTCATAAAAACTTATGGGGGGATAATTTACTATCAATAATTGTTCATTGGATTTGGAAGCACCATCATAAAAACTATCATGGGTAGATGGTTTCCCACTAACGTGAATCCTTGGGTGGATGATCCACTACAATTGATAATCTCAAAGTGTATGATATTCACACAAAGAAACCATTAAATTAGAGAATGCACAACCAGTATCACATCACATGGTGGAAGAGAACAACCCAATTTCATGCACTAGTTAGATGATGAACCAACAAACCAACTCAAAATTTTGATATGGTTCTACATGTACATCAAGAATTGATGTTTTACCACAATGTAATCCTGAAGATAAAAAATTCATCACCTATAAGCATTAACAATTCATTTATTATTATAAGGGTCATTAAATCATGATAATAACCCACCCAATGACTTATGTCTAAGCTATATCACCCTAAGACTAACATATTAACTAATTATTTATTAATAAAGATTTTTTCTAGGAAACCACAACAAACTCTTATGCTCACAAATCCAGCATGGACACCTATCATTGGAGTCATGGTTTTATATTTCTCGTCATCTGAATCATAGTCATTGGTTGCCAATATTGTTGATGAACACTTTTCTATGGACTACTTATGAGTCTAACAACTTCTATTGATAATATAGGAAATAAATAATTCAGTGTAAAATAATTTATTTCACATAGATACAATTTGGCGCTTCCAACATTTCCCATAATGAATTAAAAACGAATGAATACTGTCTAGAATGAAAGGGACCAAATTATTAGAACTATTAGGACCCTATTCATTGGAAAACACCAACTAATTTAGCATTAATTAATCAAAATAAAGAAATATGGAGAAGACCTAGAATGAGGCTTAACCATTGATATAAGATGAAATAAAATTATAACTGATGAATAGAATAAATTTGATGTATAACCGTACAGATGATGACCACTTATAATATATGGGATCCAAAACAAATCATGAATGGAATGGACCCACCATTTGTCATGAAGGAACGAACAAGATATGATGGGAAGGAAGGTTTTCTTTCTTTTTGGTGAGAAATTAGAGAGGGTTATAATTTCTTGAAATTTTTTAAAATAATTAATTATTTTTTCCAATTTAGCTAAAAACATTGTAGGAAGCCACCATGTACCCTTCATCCATCCATTTGGTACTCAATGTAATTGATGTACCTACTCTAGGGTCATCCACAACTAATGGACCACCTCAAACTCCTACCAACCCTGCCATCTCAAATGGGTACTTGATACCACTCATCCATCTACCGTATAGAATATATCGACACATAAGTTTATCTACACTAGTTATATTCTCTCAAAGTGGACCCCAACGATATGAAACACACATTTCACAATCCCATTATTGTCTATTTCTTTTTTTAGGTCATTAATTTTTGATATACATAAATTCAATTGATAAAATATAGAATAATTATCCTATGACATGTTCATTATGCCCCTTATAGAGGAAAAATGTATAAATCTGCGATAAGAGGAATTTTTAGATTATTTTTTGTTGGATATTATAGTGTAAATGTGTTGTGAATAGCATAATTTGAATCATGAAAAATACCATAGATACAACATATATACTTTTTTCTATGCATGTTGTCTCACAAATTATAGAAGACTATTAGAAATCATGCCTGTGATCATGTTCCAATGATGTAGATTTTAACAGTGGTGATTCTCATGGATGAAATATAGCTTAGTAACGTTTTCATCCAAATATTATGGGTAATACTTTCTTGCCCAGATTCATATGAACTATTGACACTTATTTTAACAGACCATGCATGTTATCTATTTTTATGAAAATGTGAATATCCACTTTTCCTATTTAGGAATAACTATATTTTTTGCCTACCTATCCACTATTTAAATATAGGTATCCCTATGTCGCATCAGAGGGTGCTCCCTCCTCACTTATTCTTTATTTCAAAATTATATGAACTCATTTTGAACCATTCCATAGATATGATATCCTTCTTTCTCATTTTTTTCTACCCTAATCCCCTCCCTCCACCATTTTCCTTTATTTTTTATTCTCTCCCAAATACTAAATAATTTATAGATTTAGTTTAGGGTTAAAAATTGTGTTTTTGGGGGTTGGAGAGTGTATATGTTGGATCATTTCTTGGTTGTACATTTTCCAATTATGGTGATGTGTTGTGAATCATTTCCACTTGACTGTCTCTAGTTTTTTATTTTTTTCCCTTCATATTAAATTTAATAAGGTAATTATATGGGTTAAAATGATTTCTTTCTGAGGTATTCTATTATATGTTATCATCTTGATGAACATGGCCTGAGATGTAAAATATCTTTAACCTGGAAGAAAAAAAATCATTCTCTACCATTCAACAGATCTTGTACCACCAATGATGCACCTAAAACAATCATCCTCACATCTATTTCATTATCATTGTTTTTTCCATTAATCAAAGTACATGTTCAACATGGATAAATTAGAAATTATCCCAATTTAGGAGACCATTATACATGTTTATAGATAGGAACAACCACTGACACATGAAACATGTGGTCTTCCTGTTGTAGAGTATTCCATCATGATCTCACTAATATAGATCACCAACTACAAACATCATGAGAAGAAGTCTCAATGCTTATGATCCCCCAGTACCTAAAAGACAAATATCGGCTATTTTTTGTCATAAAGGTGAATCTTGACCATATGAAATCTTTTATGAATAATATCCTAATATATCAAGGTTCTCAATATAATATGGAATATTCTATAACCTTTTGATGTGAAAAATAATCTATGAACACTACCATTTCAATTTTGGATTCGAAAACATATACAATATAATTTTAATAAAATATCCTGTATATTTAATTGTATACAAAATATGTTCATCATAAGTACTACATAGTTGGGTTTAGGGAACCATCTATTAAAACAAAATCACATTCACTAATTCAAAAATGTTAACCATACTTGTTAAAAATCATATAATTATTATTAGGTTTCTCCTAAGACATGGCTTTAGCTATTGGGCCTTCCATAATTTCACCACATGACTATTCGTCTATTTATGACCACATCACCAGTAGTAAAACTTCCCAAGATATATTATCCCCAAGTATATCCATTTTTTACACTGTAATAACTTGTCATCAATGGTATTAAGAATAACATAATTTATATTATGATAATACATTACTATCTATGTGTGACTACATGAAGTAGAACAAATCATTTCATTTAAATACTTAGTAGATGCCTTAGAAGCTTCAACATATTCAATTCTTATAGGTATGGCTTACAGTATCATATATGATACTTTCTCTCTCAACCCCTTAGCCTATATGTGATAATAGATCTCATGGATATAATGAATATTAGTCTGTGTCCCCTCAAAAGTAGTTTCTTTTCTTCTCCAAATACGAGGTACAAATGTTTTTTTCTTCATAAAGTAAACTCAAATAATTAATACTACTTATATTGGAGTTCATATGGATATAACTGAAATTTTATAATATTATGTTATTTCCCCAAAATATTAGTTATTTTTCATATCATCCCATATGTGATTGATCACTCACTAAAACATATAGTATCAAAAATTCCAAATTAATCTTACACCATATCATAAAAATGTATACCTTGAGAGATATTTTCCATGTGACATTAGAAATAATTCATCTCTTGAAATTTTCTAACATATATTTTTTAGTAATGTGTCACTATTTTTATGATTGACATGTATCAAACAACCATTAGATCTGCCAAAATACATAATATATCCAAGAATATATGATGATACTTTATGTCAATTGCTAGAGAATATATTCTTCCATCCATATAATAAATACTTGTAAGAAAAATATGTTTTTAATATCTTGATGATCGTATATTATGTGGAAACCATTGGTTTTCACATATACCACTATTAGACACATAGAAAAAATTCATTCTAAATGAATAATCTACAATCCTATTGATTGCATCAATCCTAAAATAGATTTTACTAACATTCAAACCATATTTGCATTTTATGACATGACCATCCATTTATGGATATGCCATATAGACCCAATCCTCAATTGAGGGTCATGACATCAAATGCTTAATATAAATAAAATATAAATTATCAAGGATAAGTAAAATTATAGTGGATTTATGAATACAGATGTTTTATAACCAATGAATCCTTATTGGAACTATGCTTTTACCATCCATGCATAATCTCTTTTAAATACAAGATTTAGTATTCAAAATTTATATTCCTAATTTTAGTTTGATACGTGAAATAGGTTATTGAATTTTAATATGTTTTTTAATTCATAGATAATTTTCATACACTATTTTATTATAGGAATTATTTTTCTTAATAAATAATATATCACCAGTTGTGGTTAATTCTAAAACATCACTATGGTTTTAACCATATACGTAGTACATGTAACTTGATGTTTTTTTGTCCACATGACTTATGGTACTCGTTCCATTGCAAAATATTTGTACGGCTTTAGTATTTACTAGACCCAAGAAAATCTATCTCCGACTAACTTTAATAGAGAAGTGCACCGTCTTATAGAAATATATTCTATCACATGACTACAACATTTCTATCAAAGGGATCAATGTAACATCCTATTAAGCAATTAAGATAAATACAATTATTAAACAATGTGTGTGTTCTTGATCCATGGTTTTTTGTGTCTTAACAAACTCATTGAATCCAAACACATTACAATATGACATAACGATTTTACATCACAATAAATCTATTATGATATACATTAGTCAATATAGTTTTTATATAGATATGGGATATAACCATTATTTGAAATGTTCATCATGAAATATATTGGATTATTCTACAGGTTCCAATATTGATACTACTTACATCATAATTATGATGTATAAAATATGAATTTGGTAATTACTACACACTATATTTTGTTGACCAATGATGATATGTAAGACATTATCTTTGATCCTCCCCATTAACATAAATTTATTAATTTAGAGAATGTAACATGTGTTTAGGAATTGATCCATTATAAATTACAATGATTGATGAATACTTTTTCAAGAAATTCTCTATCATTCCAGCTAGAATGAACTCATATATTCTAATCATTCATATATAATATTTAAACTTATAATCCCATAATTACTTAATGGAGTTGAAATAATTATTTTTACCACTAGGTCTCCTTTATAATAGTCCATGCTCACTAGTACAACTAATTTCCAATGTTTTTTGGAAAACAATTAGTTCTTAATGTGTCCTTCTACAAAATAAATAAGTGTATAATACAATAGGTTATAATATTTACTAATCATAGATTGTAAAATGGTTATATGTATGACGTATATTTTTTGTCTCATAGTATACAGAATTTTCTTTCTATAATTTGGAATATGATTCTTACATTTTATATTCATTAGGTATTTCTTATGATTAAATTAATACTGAACTATTGTTCGTCTATTAGATACCATAAACAACATTCATTAAAGAACATGGAATAATGTCTCATTAACTATAAAGGGAATGAGTGATAAATTTTTTGGTAATATTCAATAATAGTACTATATGAATCATTTAAAAAGAAATTTTGTAGTTATGTACTTCTCACTTTTGAATTATAAATCACCCTTCTTCAGCTTCTTGGAAAATACAAATGACTCCTATAAACATTTATATTATCTAATTCATACAATATTTTAATTCACATATGAGATAGGAATATTTTATTTAACACCCATGATGTGAAAATGAATAATTAAATTGTATTTGATGAGTACACCTCATGAAGAAGATGTATCATTAATCATTAATTCAATTTATTAAGATGAAACTTCTCAAAATTTATTTCATTATATGTAATGATAATAACCTATAATTTAGAAACTGACAATGTTGAATATAACCCAATTCCATGTCTTTAAATTTTTATCACAGAGCTGGAGAGGTGGCGTAACCCTATGTCTAATGCCATAGTGTCACCAGGTACATGATTTATTCCACATGTCGTAGCTGAGGAGGAATGTTCATGACCCATCACACGTCATCGGCTCAGGTGAGTAGTACATCGAAAATGGAGGAACCATTTCTTAGTACCCAGTGGAGATCAAGGATCGACAGTAGAGGATCCTTCATTGGAGATAAATTCCCATGGTGCACATTTGGTGGCAGCACAGGAATTCCCAGGAGAGAACATGGGAGTGGGAGGCTCAGATTTGTGCCCAGTACCCATAACGTTTTTAGTAGCCCTTGCTTTGGGGTTTCATGGAAACAATTCCCCAATGTTGGGAGAATTTAATATCTCAAATTTTTCATTTTTTATTTTTAAATTTAATGGGGAATTATTTCAAGACCAGTCATAGAGAAGACTCTTCATTTCAAGGCCTGGTGAGCCTGGAATAGTTGTTTAATCTTTTTATGTTAAATAAGTCGGTTTCTGTTTGTGGTTCTGGCAGTTTCCAAACGGATGCTAAAAGAAAATATATGAGGGCACAGTTGCATACAGGACAACAACTTTACCTAAGAACATTCTTTAACTCAACCGGAACGGGTCAAGTGAAAGAGTTTATTTTCGGACCTTTTATGTAAAATAAAATAAAATAAAATAATTTTTAAGGTTTATTTTTTTAATTGGAATCATCCGCTGTAGTGAAAGGATTGGGAATATTTTTTAATAATTAAAGACATTGAAATAGAAACACTGACTCATTAATGCCGCATCATAATATTATAATGAAACATGTTCCATCCTTTGAATGTTTTAAACAAAAGTTTATCATTGGAAAAACATTGAGAGAAACTATGGGGAATTCATAGAACCTAGGAGAGAACTATCAAAAATGAAGGATGAAGAATCAAAGGCATGAATCGTTGCACCAACAAAGTTGAAAGATCTTGGTGGTGATGGCAGTGTGATTCCATCATTAGTAATAGATACATTCTTGTGTTAGGGGTTATGTTTTAATGTTATTTTCTTCCCTATTGTTTGAATTTAACGACGAAAGCGGATCAACCCAAAAACTAGTTGTCCCACACATCATCTTTCTGACACGAGGGGTTTATCATGTTCGTTCATGGGATATTGTTTTTTTCCATTTTTATGCTACTAACATTTCGATTTAAACAATTAAAGGGAGAAAATTAATGTCATGTTTAATGATGGTGGGGGTTCGTTCCTTCTTTTTGACTTTTTTTCTTCTCCCTCCTCCCTGCGTTCTTCACATTCTCCATGGGGTGACGAACAACAGTTCGTTGCACATCAATTTTTCCATGAAATGATCTCAAATTGAAGATCCATCATCATGAAGAATGATAGGAGGTTAGAAGATGATGGAGAACGATGAATCGGCTCGGATCGAGAGAGTCGATTCTTAGAGTGTTCATCACTTGGGTGGATTGATATGTGTTTATGGGCCAATAAGAGGCCCAAAAACAATGAAGACGACTTCAAAACGTCACAGAGACCTTAACCTTTGAGTTTCGTGGAAACTTTATCATCAGATTGAAGATCAGAGCATCACTGAGGCGTGGTGGAGTAGGTTCGTGTTTCTAGAAATTTACAGAACAAACGACGTTTATCCCAAAGAACACATTGTGTCGTTCCAATTGCGGTGTCTAGGGGTTTAGCACTGCACGTGATGAAGAAAATGGAATGCCTCTAGGGAGACATGATGTGTGGGCCCTATCCAGTGACAGCTGGTGTTCTGGTTAATGGGGGGCACTAAAATGGCATATGAACATTATCCCACGGCATTTGGGTGCTAACACGGACTCAGAATGTATCTCAAGAAGATAAATGAACATGGGGAAGGTTCATAGTCGTTTACTCCACCACACGGATAGACTAGGCCGACAACATGGGATAACTCATGTACCAGTTACATAGGATGGCACACACAGGTTGAAACGGTGTACCGGTACACTACCTCATACAGAGAGGGAACCTTGGTTACTCAAACAAGGCATGTAGTCTATACTACGTGCCTTTTAAATACATTTCAAGACTGAATGATCTTCTGACTCAAGATTTTTTACACAGGTAGTATCTAGAGTTAAGAGACCTGGCTTGTGACCATTAAACATGCCATGTATATCCTGGAACATGGATTGAGCCTCTTGTACATCGTATCTTGGACATGTTTCATTTGGTTTAGACCCTTTTTTCTCATTCCCCTGAAGGTCAGGTATCATTTCCATCCAATGGTGTATGATCACTTCAGCAGGACATTCCAAGATATAATCAGGTATCCCTCTGAGATGAACGGGTGAGATCCTCTATCCATTATTGACCCTAGTTAGAGTCAGTTATCGTTGTGACTTCTCATATAAGATGTGATATTATACTTAACGACTGAATCTGGTTGAGTCACGATATCCGCCAAGGCCTTGGCTGTGATCCTGATATGTGTATCATGATTTATCCCCAAAAAGAGTGTGTCGTCCAAAAATGAGTGTATCATTGTCTTGTGACCTTACCCAAAAGAAAATTTCTTCTCTAACGGATGTCATCAGAACCATAAAACTTGTGGAGAGAGTTCTCTGAGAGGAGTTCTTCGTGGATCCTTTGAACTAAATCACTATCAGCGGTCTACGTTTGTGTGACTTGTCTCTAGACTACGAGTCTGAGTTTTGGGTATATCTGGATTTTGTTTATGTTTTTATATATTCAGTAAACATAAACTGTGTAGAGATGACTATTTCTTTACTTTATATATTCCTTGGTTGTTTTTGGGGTCCTCTACTGAATATTGTTATACTCACCTATGAATGATCTTTGCATGCACATGTCATGTCTTTTGTAGATGAGAAGCCATTTGATAGATTTTAGGGAGTACTAGGACCAGATCGAGCTTTTTGAGTTGCCTGAAGAATGAGGAATACCTACTTCTATGAGCAGCATTCCTAGTACCTATTTGGGCTCACTACTAGGCCTTCTTAGTTCTCAAACTCCTGTTTTTTATGGGCTTTTATTTTGGTTGAGATCTACTTTATGCACTTTACTTCTGTTGTGCACTTTTTGTTGGGTTTAGTTGTTTGCATGCATTTTGTTATTTAATGGTGTTTACATTTTAGAATTTTTGATCTTGGATATGCGTGTGTGTGTGTGTACAAGTACATAGAAAATTCATTCCATGTTAGTGATATGCCTACTCGGTGTTGGTCACCAACCCCTGGCCTATTGGAGGTGGGATTGGGGAGTCGCAGCCCGGGCCCCACTGGGATGGGTCAGGACAAATAAGGGGTATTTATAGGTAGAATTGTGATAATGTTTAGTATTATTTTTAAATATTTAATTCCATATATTTTGGCTAGAGATGTGGAGAATTCTTCTAACATGAATCACACAATGAAAACATGGATTTAATTGATCTTCATTCCATTATGTGGTGACTCTCTCACATTTTAATTATTGGTACCAGGAGATGGAATTATGAGAAAACACTGATGATTCTTATTAATATATTTATAATTCCGATAAATATTCCGATCAATGCATATGGTTCATTAGGTCATAAACATCTTGTGAAAATTCCATTTATTTTCTTTACTCGATCACATGATCAGAAGATGACCACATGATCACTTCGTACATGGGATAATTCTCTTACAGCATTCCACTCAGGCTTGTATTTGGATCCAAATATTGTATTTCATGGTCCAAGACATGAAAAAATCATTTTCATGTCTTCTTTTGGTTATGTTCTGGTTTTATCTTCATTCCATTTTGGTGGGTAGTTGGCACGAGATCTAATGGATAAAGCACCATCGAGAGGATGACGAGGAGAGGTGATTTCGCACTGAAGAATATCATAATTAATTTTTACATTGTAATATTGAATTCTTTCAAACATGTTTGAATGGGATTTGAATGAACAACTAAGATCATCAAGAGCACAAATCAGATGGTTGTTCTTATATATAATTGTTTTAATAATAGATGAATTGTAACCACTTAAAACCATATCCCACATCAAAACACTCACTTGGAATCCTTCTGCTTTATTATTCAAATAATGACATTTGGTTAATATAATTGGGTAATGGGGTCAACTCCTGAAATAGGCTGTCATTACACCATGTAATCCCACTATACCATTGTGCAGCCACCCTATGGTGTGGATCTTCCCCTCTTTTATGTGTGTCATCCTACCTACACACCCTTTTCGACCAGTGATTACCTACTAGTATGGATCACTAATCATTATTGGGGAGACTTCCATATGATTATAGTGCTTTCTTTCTAGGCTTGTTAGTCATGGATGGAATGTTTTTTAGCTTGGGGGGCATCATGGGAACTATTAAAATATTCTTCATACAATGGGTGGAATAAAATGTTTCATTTATTAAAATTAAAATATCTATTTCCACCGTGAAATGTATATTTTTATTTCCACATTGTCTAAAAAATGTCTAAAATAATCAACTATATTGTAAAATATTCACAATTATGTGTACCAAAAAAATTATCAATAAATAATGGGATTCATTCAAAATAACAATAATCTGATTCTAATGTAAATGAAAATAAATTTTAAATATATATAAATATCTCACCAGCCTCGATACTGAGCATCCAAATAGTATCTTTCCGATGTATGTCATCTAATTAATTTGACGTGTTATCCATATGAGACTTCTAACAATGAGTGATTATATAATTCCCAGATAGGGAGTTTCTTTGGCTTGGGTCTTGGATACAATAAATTTGAAATCAATATAATTTCTAGGATTGGATTGAAATTATGTGAAAATGGAATTGTGGGTAGATTTTTAGTATATTACATTGATGTCGCTACATGTCGCATGAGAATCATAATCAAGTAGATAAAACTCATGGTTAGGGAGAATAGGTTCATATTTAACGAATTCTATGGTGAATATACATACATTGATCTACATCATATAAAATAAAAATAAATTTATCTTTTTTGTGTTGAAATCATGGGTATAGATATATGTTCTATGGGGGATTTTCCCGGATCACCAACAATACCCTTACTTTGTATGTAATAACAAAATGATCATATCCCCTAGAGTTAAGTTCTTAACATAAAAAATGTTTTTCATGAGATGTAGTCATGAATTCTCACTAACATGAAATTATTCACAGATTCGCTTTCTCTAGTTTTCTTAAGATGTTTTGATTTCCAAGTATACTTTGGTCATGGTGTCCTTCTTGATGGTAGACTTCACAAAATCTTTATTTAGTTCGGGGGTTTAGTGAGCATTTATTAATAATTTATAAGGTCATACGTTGAACCATAAAATATAAGAAACTATTAATTTTTATTTCACAAATATTTTCCCAAGAATTATATGGTGGAATACCTAACAGGCATGGAATTCCCTTTTTCCTAGGATGCATTCATTCCAGGTTTCGACATGAAATGTTTTTTCACATAGATTATAAAAAATCACAATATTTCCTAGATCATAGAAGGTTCATGTACTGTGAGAAAGTAGTTGACTTTTTTCCAAGATTCCCTTATTCTATTTTCAATATAGTGAGAATTATGTATCTTTTAGTGTTTTAATTGTATTTCAATCTTTATATTAGTTATGTCGTAGATTGAGAGACTTTAACCTTGGACAATTTTGTATTGTATTTTTGGATATCCTAGATCTGAAAAATAATGTGATGTAGTTCGAAGTCTTCTAACTGGGACCATTGATATGTTATGTAGTTTAAAACATTTATTCCATTACCTGAATGATTAATATGGAATAAGGATGAAATCCCAATGATAAGAAAAAACACAGTAAGGTTATGGGTTCATCCATGGTGCTTATAGGGATCATGATTATTGTATTTCCTTTATTGAATGTATTTGATACATCTTGTTGTTACCTCTATTATCTTATGCATCACCAACATGGAAAAAATTGTGTCTCCACTCTATTATATGGGGTATTGATGATTTATGGGTGGAATATCTGATGAGACAAAACTAATAGGTATTCTAGGTCCACCTAGATTGTTTGAGTATCTTATATTTATGTCAAACAACATAGTTTCAGATAATGAATATGGGATAGGGAATACAATTTAGAGATGACCCATAACAAACTGATGTTCGAGGTCCTTCCATAGTGTTTTTGAGGCTTATAAGGATTGATTTCCCTTTCTATAAGAAAGAGAGTACGTAAATTGGAATGGAAAAGACCTTATGAAATATTCTATAGTGGTTACATGTATAGAAATTTTTATTTGACCCAAACACTTTTTTGGGGGACATGAATGATTTGAAAAGACTCAATTTTCTAAATAATGAACATGGGTATGGAATAAATGAAATTTATTAAGGGATCTAGAATCCTAGAGTCATGTAACTCATAATGTGAAGATCGATCCCTATGCCGTGCGTTTTTGAATCACGAGGTTTGAGAAATCAAAATGTTCAACAATAGAGTATCACCTCTCTTCTTTGAGAAAGGATAAAATTAATGATAATGTAATGTAGAGGATGTTGAGAAATCATCAATAGTCTAATAAAGGGTATTTTAAATCATGGTCCAAAGTGCTAAATCCATGAGGATGGTATGGGAAAATCGTGCTGAGAATAACCCAAAACACATTTAGGTGCTGGGATCTACCATGGTGAAATTATAAATAGAAGTATCATAAATACCATTACACCAGTCCATGATGTCACTGTTTGGTGGGACTAATCCATTCTTCCTCAATAGAACATATAACCTATGATATTTATTTTCTTTTCCAATAGCCATTAAAGGATTTAAATAACATGAGGTTCTTAAATCATGAAGTCTGACTAATGGAAAATGTAATATTCAAGAAGGGTTAAAGTACCCTAAAAGTTGTGTCTCTATCTAGTTCACATGTTATCATCATAAGGGGATACAACAAACCATTACTCTAACTTTTTACTAGACTCGGTGTCTAGAAATCATATCCTTGATTTTACTAGAGCAATAAAGTGTACCTGATTAGATTTATGACTTTTGTATTTTTTTTATCTAAATTCTATTTAAATCATTTAGAAGTATATTTTAGCATGAAATTTATAAAATTTTCACAGGTATCCCTATGTGGGTTTTAAAACTAATTTTTTTGTCTCTTTCACTAGTAGTTTAATATCGTCTGATTTTGACCACTATAATTTAGATTTATGTTTGAAAATATTCAACCTCTGTGTAGATATTTTAAGTTCATGATACATGGGGACATGTTATGGGGATTTTACAAAGGATAATAAGTAGGATACCTAGGGTCAATAATAATTTGATAGCCTATAATGTAGAAGTTTGAAATGTTCAAATTCACTATTTAAACTTCTCATGCCATGGGTAATGATATGGGAAAATAATTTTGGGGATGATCCCGAACACCTTCGTGTGATATGTTCCGCCATGGTAATTTTAGGCTAACAAGAATCATAAATCCTTTTATACTATTCCATGACGCCTTTAGTTTGTAGGTATAATCCCTAAATCATCAATTGATTGGCCGAACTGAGAGATTTATTTTCTTTTCAATGATCCATGAATAGTTTGCAGCAACCTAAGGTGTGTAAGACAATAACTATAGAATATGGATTGGGTTTCATTATAAGAAGGAATAAGCACCATGTATTGTGGTTAACTAAGTTGAGTCTCTTATGGTACACTAATAAGTGATGATGATGGGGGATGGTCTGTATGGTTTTTCATCATGTAGCGAGGATGTACATGATTCCGTGTTGTTAACATCATGCAGTAAAGACATTTTCCTTTCTATTTATCATCATGCGTAAATGACATATTGCGTTCATTATGGTTTAACATCGTTAGGTAATGATATATTTTTTGTGAAGTTCTAAATTTATGTGATAATGAAATTCTACTTGTATTTAATGTCATTTGATAAGGATGGTTTCCTTAATGATTTATATCAAACATTTTGGATGTGGGAACCAATGTGATAGATTGTGAAAGATATATTAAATGAAAATATAGGTCATACATGGATCTAATTCAAATATAAGAAAATGGTATTGTCTAGATTGATACCTTTGAAAATGGGGTGTATTTGTAGACATCGGTTATTATAATTGGGACGTAGACTAGAGATTTGATAATCACTATGTATCCTATGGTGAGAGAAATCTATACACACACAATTCAGAAATGGGAAACTCTCTACGCAGTTCTGACCCATACCGAGTGGTGTGAATTCATTTCATTGATTAATTTAACTAGGTCTCGGATACATGTCATATGATGATGAGAATCCATCAACACCTAGTTCTCAAAGAAAAATTAAGATTAGTGTCAAGTGAAATAGAAATTGTCCCCTCGATGTGAAAAGAGGTATTGTAGTTGGACACACAGATTGGAATATGGGTGTCACAATGTTTCATATGTTAATAGGAATCAATAAATAATTATTTCATGATTGGATGTGTGGTAGGATATCAATCACCAACTATTTTGGTCCTCTAAGAAGAAATACATAGAAATATACATTTTATATGTCTTGAAAAGGAAATCAACCATGCAATTTAATGTCCTGAGGTGAGAAAAAATGGAATTCATTTTATGTTATCGTATTAAGAACCACAATAACCCTGTCATGGGATAATATTCCTTTATTGTATAGGTAGTACCCTATCGAAATTTCTATGCCCACATGAGCTATGCTCTGTGTGAGAAATAAGGAATTCCCACGGTTCCTCTTTATATGAAATGGTAATTGATGAATGGGAATGGGACATGTTGTATCAGGTGGTGGAATGAATGGGATACAAAATCATGGTATCCCTATTTATATCATCGAAATTAAAATAAATATGTTTGAAATTATTGAAAAACTAAGTAGTTTAATTTCATATGGAACGAAATATTGCCTTGTAGTTTAATATCTATTGATTAGGACGTGGATCAGTCAATTTGAAAGAAATGGAATATTGTGGTTGGTACTAAAACATGGTTCTCAAGAATATCTATTTATTGTGAGATGGTAGGAATCATTCCACACAAAATTCAATGAAAAAGAGATTCCATGTGTTGAGAGAACACTCGCATAGGGGTAGGGTAATTTCAATCGTCCTTCGCATAGATCTATCTCATGTGTGATGCATCATTATTGAAGTATTTATTCCTATTTAGTTTGATTTATTATGGTCAGAACATATTTCTTGATGTTAGACCTCAAGATATAAGGCCCATATGCATATATTTTAAACTCATGTGGTTAAGAAATGAGATACTAAGTAGTATAAAGTCATTCATAAAGGACATGGGTTTCCCAATATGAATGAATAAAACCCATTGAAAGATCCAAATTTTTTAACATTTTTTGGTGAGGATGTCCTTCATATATTTTAGAATCATGTGGTCAAGACATGAGATGTTATGAAATTTAATGATTCCTGACATGATATGACATGTCACACAGTTTAATGAGAAACTATGACGACTTGTTATGTACATTTTAACATCATGTGGGCCAAACATACTCTATACAGATTAATATCTTGTGGTTAGGATGTACTTTATGTCATTTAATATCATGTGATTAGGATTAAATTAGTACAGTTTAGCATCATGTGGTTATGAGTAACTTCATATATTTAACATTGTGTTATTAGGACAAGCTCTATATAGTTGAATATCATTTGGTTAGGACGTAAACCATAAATTTTAACATAATTATGTTAGCAAGTTCTCTATAAATTAAAAAAACATGTAGTCAATAGGAACTATGTATAATTAAACATCATGTGGACTGGATTAAGTATGTATAGTTTAACAACATGTAGTTAGAAAATTTTGAAGATCATCATTTTTATCCCATTTGTGATCGCGTAATTGGAAGTAGAAATGGGTTGGGGAATTTCTGGGATGCTTATTCACTTTTACACTTTCCATATCCCCATGTTAGCCACTTCTTCGTCAAAAAAAATTTTCAATACCTTTTTAAACCACAGATGTTTCCAATATGGGTTTCATACTGACCATGGTGATGTAACGCTAATGGTTTATTGGGGTACTATATACGGTTGTCCTATATTCTGTGAGAATATTTATATGCAATGCTGACTTATTTTTTATCCCCTATCTATATTAAGGTATGAAATATTATTTTTCAGTCTCTCTATAGGAATATGTATGTGAAAGAGGAGGATCTATTTAGCCATGGGATATATGACTATGGAGAGGTTAACCAAGATGTATGTCAGCAGTATATTCCTCTTGAAACATATCCATACTTCCACAATGTGATCTATAATAATAATGGTCACTATATATATATTAATTTAAGTGTCGACGAATCCTTGGTGTGTTGAGAATGTGTATAGGAAAACCTAAAGAATACTTATTATCGAGCCAGTATGGTGTATGAGCATTACAATAGATCATGGTATAAAAATTTCATAATATCTTTTGGGGTTTAGTAGGGATATAAGATTGCACTATGATAGATTCCATAATCTATTGATAACCATCTAGTCCTACGGGAACATGAATCTGCTTCTGAGAAGCTTCTTGAGTATGCCAAAGAGCTTCTCTAGTAGGGTTATGAGCATGTATCGAGACCTGTGACCCTCACGTTGTGGAACATGGATCGAATGGTATATGATTGTGATCTTGGTCTATTATAATATTCATCTTCTCTTCTTTGACAATATTTTCATCCCATCCCAAGGCATGTGATGCTCTCAATTTTTGTGCCCTGATTGGAATTCGAATATGTGTTGTGGTCTGAATATTCATTCCCCATTGGAATATATCAGTGTAACTATGAAATGGGATTATAGATATGATACTCCTATTTTATTCTATAGGGCTATTTTGAGTAGCTTATTCACAGAAATATTTTCATATCGTAAAGAATGTTTCTCTCTCACTTGGTGATCCTCGAATAGAACAAGGATTTGAGATTGATCTCGTGCCGTTAGAGTATGTCATCGATCTTTTTTCGATATTTGTTTAATATTTTCTTGAGTAATTTTCCTCTCTAACCGAGTGAACCCCCACTAGAATGTGTATTTATAGCAGATGTCAATCCTCTAGGAAATGCCACAAGTCATATTTAATAAGAACATATGCATGTCCTAAGGCATGTGCTACTATCAGTTGGTGGGCCCTTGTTAGAACAGGGATATTGGCCGAGGAATTATGATAGGTCCTTTATTATAATTTGCTGAAAAAAATTCTACATATGAGAAAATATATTTGATTTCTTCACAATAGCCACATTTTCAAACTAATCAGAGTGATGTGCTACTCCATGTATCAGGATTAGAATATGTGCCTATACCTGCTTCTTCATTTGAATATACATGAAAATATCCTCTATTTATGTTACTAAGTAATGTCAATCAACAAGGATTGTAAATGAATATATGTTTGAACACTCTCAGCTCCCATGATATGTTAGTTGATGTATTTGATTCTATAAGGGATATACTCCCACTACTATCATCCTTTTTCTATAGGAATATGTCGATTGAAATTATTTCATGGGGGAATGATTTTATACCTACCCCATTCTTTGTACTGTGACATGATAGTTAATGTTTATTTAAATAGTTGGGTAATCATTCATATTTCTCTAGTACACTATATTCACCATTTGAAAAAGATTCCATCATAGTCAAATATGAAATATTAGGGAGGTGACTGATTAGAGAGAACACCCTATAGACTTCTATGTGGTATTGGTGATATTGTGATATAGATGGGATCAACATTTTACTATATAATTTGTTCTATGAGAAAATAAATTTCCACCTGGTGCTGATTAGGTCTCCCAAAGATTAAATTGTTTCATAGTTTTTCATAATATGATTCAGATGTGTTATGTTTATTTTATTTCTTTCTCCCAAGGACTATAATATAGGTTCCTAGTCCATGATATATGATCTAGGTGTCCATACTTATCTCATTAGGATGAGAATGAGGTGGTATGTAGTTCTAC
Organism: Viscum album; assembly: GCA_963277665.1. Taxonomy (NCBI): domain Eukaryota; kingdom Viridiplantae; phylum Streptophyta; class Magnoliopsida; order Santalales; family Viscaceae; genus Viscum; species Viscum album. The sequence continues at coordinate 348,678,571 of OY728127.1, read as the reverse complement.
AAAACCTGTGTATTTTAATGTTATGTAGAATGGACATCAACCATTCATTTTAACATCATGTAGATAGGATGAAAATATATGTGTTTGGGAAAATATAACAGGTCCAGGAATCCATACAAATCTCATTAGAATGATAATCGTATCATGCGTAGTTCTATAAAACTCAACATCATTAATGTGATGAGGAAAAGAAACTACCTATGTAGTTTAATATCAAACATCATTGATGTGAATATAAGTGGAAAAGACATGATATAGGATCCCAGCATCCCCACATATAACATTAGGATGAGAATTAAGCCATATGTAGTTATTGAAAACCTTTTTAGTTTAATGTCATATAGAAAGGACATCAGTTTTGAAGTCTTACATCCTGAGGTAAATAAATCAATATATATTGTTGGTTGACATATTTGTTATTGGCCTCCGTAAGTATCTCATAATGATGATAATCAAGGATTACATTATTCTATAAAAACCATGTAGATCAATATCATGTGTAAAATATTTTAGACATGCGGTTTAACTTATCAGGGTAAGGACATGAATATAGGTTAATGGGACAACATATATGATCCATGCATCATTACTTATCTCACGATGATGATAATAAATCCATACATAGTACTATATATCCCGTGCTATTTAATGTCATGTAGAAAGGACATTAGGCATGTTGTTTATCATCTAGTGGTAATTACATGAATATCAGAGTGTAGGATAAGATATAGGATCAAGCAATCCCTATATATCTCAATCAAATGAGAATCATTCCATACATAGTTCTAGATAAATTATAAATTTTAATGTCATTATGAATGGACATCAGTCGTTTAGTTTTCGGTATTTTAGTATGGATGTCAATATAGGTGGATGGGATAATATATGGTACGTAGGTTCCACTACATATCTTATTTGGATGGAAATCAAGACATACAAACTTCTAGAAAAAACATTCAGTTTAACGTGTTGTAGAAAGGAAATCAGTCAGTCAGTTTAACATCTTGCAGTATGGATGTGAAAGTAGGTGTCTAGGCAATGATATAGGATACAATAGTCCCTATGAACCTCATTTTGATGAGAATAAATCCATACATAGTTATAGAAAACACATGTTTTTTAATGTAATGAATAAGGGAAACAAAAGGGAGGTTCAATGTATTGTGGTATGCACATGAATATTGGTGGTTGGGATAGGATATATGATCCAGGAATCCCTACATATCTCACTAAGATGATAATCAATCAATACATAGTCTGAGAAAAATCATGTAGGTTATTAACATTAATATATTAAATCATTTGTTTAGATTAATGTCTTGTCGTATGGATGTGGTCTACGTAGTTTTTAATCGTGTGGTAAGTATGGTGTCCATGAAGTTTAATGTCTAAAAATAAAGATGAGGGACATATATTTTAACATCTTATAGTAAGGATAATGTCCATGTTGTTTATCAAATTATTGTAAGGAATATGACCATGCAGTTTAATGTCTTGAAGTAATGAAGAAGACCATGTAGTTTGACATCATGTGGTAAGGATGACTTCCATACAGTTTAATGTCTCTCTATAAGTATAATGGTCAGGAAATTTAATGTCAATTTGTATGGACAATGATCATGAAGTTTAATGACTTTCTGAATTGATGATAGTGAATATTCTATCGGGATAGTAGTTTATCAGAAGGGACATTGATGGTTCTTATTCATAATTCATGTGTTTCGGGATCCTTCAACTCTATCAAGTCTTCACATACCAAAATATCCCAAAAATACAAATAATCTATCTATTGTGTGCCCGAGACATCGATGGTAGGAGAAATGGTTTTCATTTCCATTCAACCATGCCACATTAGTCATAGTTATTGTTGGATGTTCTGTTAAAAAATTTCCATGACACAGTAGAAATAACTAGGGACATGTTCAATTTGTAAATAATAGGAATTTTTCAATCTTTTATTCAAATATGGTTGTTTATCCATGGGAGGTATGTGACTCATTCTCAACTACACAACTGTTTCGTTTTTTTAATATTGTTATGATGAATGGGGCATGGATTCTGGTGTTGGTGGTTATAATATCCCCACTCCCATCTGAACTTGAGGAAATTATTTAAAGGAAAATTAACCATCTATTTTATGCAGGAGAGTATAATGATATGTTACATGATTGTCACGACCTACCATCCTTTCCTCACTCGACTTTCTCATCACCAGGAACTCTATCAGATCATTTTACATGTAATTGTTGAAATACCTAGGTATATGTATTTATTTGAATAAATATAGTCTTCTTTGATTCTACTCATGATATGGGCTACAATGAAAGTTCTCATGCATGTTATCTATTCCTCGATTGATGTGGGCACTCGACCGAGTATAGAGCTCGCGGTACAGAGTCTTAGTATTTATTGGTATAGGATAATGTGATTATAACGTCCCCAACCCGTAATCCAATAAACCGGTGTCCTAAGATGGGTGGTTACATGACCATAAGTATGTCTCTCTGTATGCCAAAGGATTCCAACTAGCAGCTGGGGTCCAAAGGGTCAATTGGGAAGAGTATACCCCCTTTTTATCTGAGTAAGTCATAACAGATGATAATCTAAATTTTGGAAAAATAACCAATAATAAAAGAGGAATAATAAACAACCATTCCCCAAAATGGGGTACAACCATGTCCAATAGTAAATATGCCATTCCATGCTATAGGGGAAAAAGTGGACAAACCCCAAAATGATGGAAAACTGATAAATTCCCTAAATGGTCCTGACACCATGTTCATGTCCACCTCCACATACACCCTTGCCAACCCAACTTCCTAGTAGGATAATTTTCCAATCCCATGACCTACAAACATTAATTCTACTCTGGTACCCAATGACAACCCGAGCAGGGTGTGAGTACAACTCATTAGGCCACCAAAAAAGGTGACTGTAAATTTTTTTTATAAAAAAAATTTCATGTGAATTGGGAATTAGAAATAATTGATTATGAAATGATTATGTGCCCTTATCCAGTTTAGGTACACTACCAACATTTATTACCACTTCCTTATCTTACAATTTCATCCAATTTCCCATTACATACCATTTCCAATTCATTTATCATGGGTTCATCAAAAAAATTTACATGCTATTAGATTAAAAAATCACATCCATGAGGAAAACGCACTATTATCCTATCTCACTATGAATAACATCATCATGTCAACCATATCCTCATCTCGAAGACTTAGTCCGGGTGGATGGAAATGTTATGGGAACAAATCCTCAGTCCTCTTCCCTAATCGGTACATTAGTGGTGGAGATGAGAGCCTCAGTCCAACTCATCACGTGGGAGTAGAACCTCATGTCAATACCCCACTCCATCAATCCATGTTCACATGATATATATTTATATATGTATATCCATCAACGATTCACACAACATCACAACCATTTCCAATGGAAAACATAAATAATAATAATTACATGACAGTTAATACCATGCCTTATACCAATAACACAATTCCCACATTTCAAATCATTCATCCATTTAGTCCAATTCCCCTTTATTATGCTTACTCAGTAAGAATTCATTCATTGTGCCTATATAAGTAGTCTTTTTCATTATGTGTATCTCACAAGGCTTCATTATAAGGCCCGTAATCCATTTTATTATGGTCTTAAATCATTTCCAAGTAAGTATAATATCTCTTGTGACATTATTAAGACAAGGTGAATCACCTATTTTCTCCTCTAACACAATCAATCACATCAATATATTTATCAATGGATCTACATAAATACATAACTCTCTCACTTGTTCGTCACAAATCTCTATGTGTGAAATAGTAGGCTCACCCCATGTGTGGCCCAAGATTAGTCTCATTACCATTGACGGATCCCATTGGAATCATGAGGGTATCCATTTACCTTTTTAATAACAATATTACTTATATGTGGAACGAAAGATAAAAACATTCCAAGAGACACCCACGAACAAACCACACATGCACAAATCCATAAACAACCCATGGGATATAACATGTAGACAACCTACAACAATTCCGCGGGATAACACACTATTAATAGAACCCTTATATTCCACTTCAACAAACCCATGAAGCCTCTACCAATATCTCACCCATAGAGTTGGGATTTTGAGCTTCGGAAAGAGAAGAGAAGAAGATACAGACCCTAAACTCAGAAAAGAATCAATGATGGTATTAGCCTTACATAGAAGTTCAATTCACAACCAACGGCTCAAAAAATGCCTTAGAAATGATGGAGAATGATATATTAGAGCTGTTGATAGATTTTTTTCATTTCTATGATGAAAGGGTATAATAGGTTGGAAATCCCAAGTTAGGTATTAAATTCCTAGTGGGTCAATTTTGTAAATTTTCCAAACATTACTTGGCCGCACTGTTTGGCTGAAAAGTTTTCCAAATCGTGCGAAAACCATGCACATGACACTATCCATGGGAAAATTGGTCCCATAGTTTACCTGGGTGGGCCACATGGTTTTTAAATCATGTGCATGTTGAGTGTGCGCCACTCTCTCATGGTGCATGGTTTTCACGGAAACGTCACCCAGTTTTCCTGGTTGTGCGCATACCATGCACCCAAAACTATTTTGGCCTGGTTTCTCTCCCTTTCGTGTCTTGAACCAGTAGAACACCACTGAGGATCCTAAAACATATGATAAACATATTTTTTTCCAAAACAAGGGATTCGAACAAAAACATAAATAAAAACATACCATTCTAAGATCCGCGATCCTACAACCTCCCCAACCTTATAGTGGCTCGTCCTCGAGCCATGATCCCAAGCTTCATTTCACATCAAAAGAAAAGAGATCAGGCCAATAAGCACACATATCTGATTCCCACTCCCATGTTTCTTCAAGAACATTACCATGCTACCATAGTACACACATTAATGGCACAACCTTGCCCCATAGGACATTGTCAGTATGACCAGCCACATAAATAGGATTATCCTCAAAGGGTGCATCAGCCTCAAGGTCAACATCCTCAACATCCACCACATGAGTTCGGTCAGGGTGATACTGCCAAAGATGTGACACATGAAAAAATCTTTCTTCCTGCTACACTATTGTAGTAGATCTAATTGGTATGCCACATGCCTGATCCTCTCCGCAATCTCCCACGACCCACATACTAGGGTTCCAACCTACCTGGTTCCAAATCCATCAGTGATCCAACTTTGGTGACACTCGAAGGAACACACTATCACCCACCTCATACTCATGAGGTCTACACCTTCAATCTTCATATGAATTCTGCCTAATGTGATCCATTTCCATCAATTTTTTGAATCAACTAAAATTTCTCTGAAGTCTCCTACACAAGACACAGTCCCAAAATATCAGATTCACTAACATCCAACAATCATAGCAGAGATCTACATAGCCTCCCACTGAGAACCTCAAATGGTTCAATCTAAACTGTAGCCTAAAAACTATTGTTTTTGGAAAACACAATAAGTGACTGGTTCTTCTCACAGGAACCACCCAAATTTAAGATAGAAGCCCTCAACATGTCTTCCAACACTAGGATTTTATGCTATGACTGCCCATCCATCTGCGAGTGGAAAAATGTTCTCAAAAGCACCTATGTACCGAAGGCCTTAAGAAACCATTTCTAGAATATTGATGTGAAACAAGGATCACAATTAAAAACTACATTCCACAGTACACCATGACATAGTACTATTTCCCAATCATACATTTCACCCAAATGGTCAACTATGTATGTCTTTAAAATTGATAAAAAATGGTCCACATTCATTATCTGATTCACAACCACCCAGTTTGCATCATTCTTCTGAGGCCTCCTCGGATGAACCACCACAAAATCCATCATCACATCATCCCACTTCCATTTTGTTACTGGAAATGGATGTAACAAACCATATGTGCATTGATGCTCAGCCTTCACCTGCTGACAGGTAAGGCACCATGCCACAAAACCCAAAAATTCTATTTTCATTCCCAGCCACCAAAACTATCTTTGGAGATCATGATAAATCTTGGTCAAACTAGGATGCGATTCACTTTTTGATGCATAAAACACCGGCATCAACTCTTCTCACATGCATATCGGAACAACCACATGACTTTGAATACATACAGCTTTGTCTATACCAATGGACCAACTAGTAGGTGGCTCCCCGAATTTATATATTTCCTTCATGGAAAAACATTCAGGATTGACACGATGAATTCCCCTTACTTGACTCAAATGTGTCAACTCAACCTCCTTAGAATCATAAGTCACCAGAAGAATCATCATCTCACACCACTAGGTGAATCCCCATGAAAAAAACCATCACCTCCTTCTAGGTGCTGGATTCATGAACCACCATTTTCTGGACCTTCCTACTCAATGAATCTGAAACTTTGTTCCCTTTACCCAGTGTATATTCCATCTCAATGTCAAAATACTAGAGATACTCAACCCATCGTTTCTATAGAATATTAAAATCCCACTGCGAAAAGATATACTTTAGAATGTTGTGATCATTATACACTATAATCTATTACCCCAACAAGTAGTGCCTCTGGTTCATTAAGGAATACACTACTACAGCCAAATCATGATCATGAGTGGGAAAATTCTACTCATGGGGTCTCAATTTCATTGAACCGTAAGCCACAAAACACACATCTGGCATCAAAAAAGCCCCAAGACAGATGCTAGACGCATCAATATATTGTACATACTTCCATCCATGCTTAGGTATGATCCAGATTGACACAGTCATCAATCATTTTTTCAACTAATGAAAATAATTCTCATAAGCCCAAGACCACTCAAATAAAATTACCACCTTGTTCAATCACTAAAGTGGTGATACTAAATTATAGAATCCTTGATAAACCTCTATTAATACCAAGCCAATCCCATAAAACACCGATCATTTGAAAAATTCTTAGGATGGTCCCAAGACACTGTATCCGATACATTATCTGGATCCACCAATACACCTGCCTCATAGATGATATGACCCTATAAAGGAACTTCTCCAATCCCGAAATGACACTTTTATAGCCTAGCATATAGCTGATACTCTTTTAGTGTACTCAAAATGTTGTCAAAATGATTGACGTGATCGTCAAGAGTTTTCAACTACACCATGATTTCATCAACAAAGACAATGACAAACTAATCTAGTTAATGATGAAATATTTAGTTCATCAAATCCATAAACACCAATAGTGAATTTTTCAAGCCTAAAGGCATCCAAAAAAACTCAAACAAATTTTACCTAGTCCCAAAGGATGCCAGCGGTAATTTAGAAGGCATCACCCCTAACTAGTGATAATATGATCTCAGATCAATCATAGAAAACAACTATTCATCCATCAGCTGGTCAAACCGGACATCAATTCTAGGAAGTGGATACCAATTTTTCACTATCATATTATTTAACTTTTGATAATGAACACACATCCTTAATGACCCATCATCCTTCTTTGAAAAATTCCCAAGAGATCCTCAAGAATATGTACTAGGATGTATGAAACCCATACTCTACAACTCCTCATACAGAAACATTAACTCCTGGAGTTCGGGTGGTTTCATTTAGTATGGAGATATAAAATTTGGTTCCACTCCCGATAGAAACTCCATCGTGAACTCAACATCCCTCTCAATTAGAAAATTCTAGAAATAATTAGGAAACACATCCTCAAACTGATCCAATACTGGTGGGAAGATAGATTGTTCCCCTATTTCATCATCATGAACAATATTGGATACATGAGTCGTGATCCTACCTAACTCCTGACAAAATGGTCCCCCATGACCATCTCCATCATTCCACTCTCCAAAATTTTTATAAGTGTCACCCATAAGTGACCTGAACTATAACCAACAATAGTAATTGTCTATGTGCGCCCGATACAACACTAACATGTCTATAACGAAGATCAGGTCAAATCCTGACATCTCGAGAATGAATAATTACCATAGGAAATGTTACCTAACTACTACTAGATCACATCTCTTACACTGTCTAATATCTTCACTTCACACACCAAATATGTTTCAATCGACATAACCCCGCACACACTCTCTATTAGAAAACCCAATGCTAACACAAGATGAGAAATAATAACAGTGTATGTGGAACCAGTTTCAAAAAATGAACTAGAATTTGTAGAAGATTCAAGGATCATACCTCGAATAGTCAATGGCCCAATATCACCATCACCCAGTGCAGTCTGAATTGAATGAAGCTGACATTCCCCTATACCCTGGGCTCTAACTTGCATGACCTACACTACACTGCCCTGCTGATGTGGGCAATCATTTCCCAGAGTTCCATGTCCATTTTCCCTTCCGGTATGGCCCATGGAGATCCAAATGCCTGACTGATATGGAGAAATTGATCCCTTGCCTCCACTTGGAATCTGTCCATCACTAACATTCATGCTCTCCTGTTGAGGGTTCCTGCAGAACCATGACATGTGTCCCAATCGTCCACATGACCGGAACTCAACTGGAGGTCGATGAAATTGGCCACACATTTCCACAACAGGCCACATTGATACCTGAACACCTGATCACCATGCTGATAATATTTCCCTCTCTTCTGAAAACTATGCACACTCTGTTGAAAACATTCAAAATGATACAGATATCCCTCAGAAGCGATCCCACTTATCCGACCAGCTAGCTCGACAAGCCCACAAACTGAATCACCCTTTAGGTTCCCTTCATAGATCTAAACTTGTTCCACTATCTCTAAAATCCACATCAACTAAAATATATTCACTTGATCCATGATCCCGTGTCTCGTTCCATTCAGGAAACACCTCGTAACTACAGACTCATCACTCACCAATGTAGGAACAAAGAGTCTTTGGTCAGTGAAGCTGCCAACATACTCCATTATTTCCATCGATCACATTGTTAGGCTGATGAACTCTGTAGCTCACTCGTCCCACAATTTCTATGGGTAAAAATTATCTACAAACATTACATGGAAATATTTCCCCAGCATCACCAAAGCCTTCTCATTCTGATCTAGGATGTCCCAACAATTCCTTTCCTGGCCCCACAACATATAAGCTACCAACATGATTCGATTCCCAATAGGAGTCCCCAGATGATAAAGTATCATTTAGAAAGACTGTATCGATAACTTTGCTGCCTTTTTCCGACCCTCTATGGTAATGGTCGGAGGGCTCTATAGCTTAAAATATCTGGTCATCTCAAACATACTTGGTGCAACCCACCATTGGTCATGATTCATCATCTATATAAAACTATCAATGTTTTCTGAGAACAAATCTTCCCCACTATCATGTATCACCACATTCTCTTGCTCCACTATAGGTGGACTGTTCTTAGCAACATCCTCTTGTAGCCCAACTGGTTCTCGACTTCATGGTGGAATTTATCTACAATTCCAAACACAAGGTTTAGAACACATAACATAAAACATTCACAACTTCATAACAAGGAGGCTCCTCACCAGCCACACAACCCACCGTACATGCACTATCCCGATAAAAAATGTTATTTTGAAAACACCACCTTGACCATCCCTACTGTGGGTCGTAGTCTATAAGTGGTAAACAACTATACACCACCACAAGGATCAAAAAACATGTTTCAAAAAAACTTTTCAATTCATTACAAACACGTAATTACACATATTTTTATATTCATCAGTTATCGTTCTTTTATATTCACACCTAGAATTTTTTTCATTTATGACATTTTCCATTTTCAATTATCAAGATGTAAGGTGCACTCTATCATTCAAGCCTCACACACCCAACTCGTGAGTGACAACCATGATACATTCGACCTATCTCTCTAGGAGCCTGCGTGAATGAAAAAAATAAGTGCCATTGAGTCCATGAGCAAAATATCATAAAAAAGTCACACCACACAACATGTGCATTATCTAATGGTGAAATATAATCAACTATAACATCGCACAATCCTGAACCCCAATTTCCCACCCTGGGTGACATGTGTGTTCCATCATACATGGGTTATATACTCCCCATACTGATCTCATTACCATGTCCCAGAGCAACATAACTCCTATTTACCATCTCAAAAAACAAGATTCCAGATATGTAAAAGAAAAAACTCCTATGATACCACTTTTTAATGTCTATAACCCGGAGGCCACTAAACAGGTGCCCTAAGCCAAGTGGTTACATGACCATAAGCATGCCTCCCCATACGCAAAAGGTTGTTGACTAGTAGTGGGGGTCCAAAGGGTCAATTCGGAGGACTATACCCCCTTTTTATCAGAGTAACCAACATTAGAAAATAAATATAATATCTGAATAATAACTAATAAAACAAGAGAATTCATAAACAACAAATCCCCAAAATGGGGCACAACCACGTCCAACATTAAACATTCCATGTCATTTTCTAGGTAAAAAAGTGGAAAAATCCGAAAATGAAGAAAAACTAAAAAATCCCTATAATGGTCCTGACACCAAGTCTGTGTCCTCCTCCACATATACACAGGCCAACCCAAATCCAAATCAAGTGGCTTTTCCCTTCCATTTACCTGCAAACATGAAGTCTACTCAGGTACCCAAAGGCGGCCCAAGCAGTGTCTTAGTAAAACTCAGTAGGCCACCATGAACGGTGTCATCAAAATATCTGGTATAAAAAATTATGCATGAGAAAGGGAAATGAATAATAAATGAGTAAGGAATCATTAAGTGACCTTAACCAGTTTAGGTCCCCTACGAACATTAATTACCACATCATTATCTTACAATTTCATCCCATTTCCCATCACATACCATTTCCAATACATTTATCACGTGTTCATCAAACAAATAAAGATAAATGGGATTAAAGTAAAAAATCAAATTCACAAGTAAAACACATGGTTATTCTATCTCACTAGGACTAAAATTTTCTTTTCAACCGTATCCTCACATAGAATCCTCTATCTGGGTGGATGTAACCATTAAGGTAACATAGAATCAGTCCTCTTCCCTAACCCATGAATTAGTGGTGGTGTCTCGATACTCAATCCAACTCAAGCCCTGAGCATAGAACCTGAAGTCAATACCACACTCTACCAAGCCATATTCATATGCTATATATTTATATATATAAACCCATCAACCATTCACACAACATCACTACAATTTCCTAAGGAAAACATAAATCATAACAATAACATGAGATTTACTACCATGCATTATCCCATTAAAACAATTAGCACATTTCCCATCATTAATCAATTTATCCCAATTTAGTTCTATTATTCTTATCTCACTATGTGTTCATTCATTGTGCCTATCTAAATTGGCATTGTTCATTATGCCCAACTCAATTGGTTTCATTACATGGTTCGCCATTCATTCCATTGTGGTATTCAATAATTTCCATGTTAACCCAATAACCCTTAGGTTATTATTAATCATCGGTGCATCACCTAGCTTCTACTACAACATAACCAATCATATCAACATGTTTTATAAGGGATCTAAATAAATACACAACAATCTCACTTGTTCATCACAAATCCCTAGGTCCATAAAACTTGGCACACCCCATGGGTTTCCCTAGATTAGTCTCATCACCCTCAACACATCCAATGGGGATCGTTATGTTTTCAATTAATCTTCTTAATAACCATTTTTCCGAAACATGGTAGGGGTGATCAAAAAACATCAAGAGACACCCAGGAATAGACCACACATGCATAAATCCAAAAATAAACCATAGGATATGACTTGTAGACCACCTACATTGATTCTTTAGGTGAGCGAACTCTAAATCGTGCCCCTAGATTCTACTTCAACCAACCCTAGAGGTATACACCAAGATCTAACCCCTAGAATAGGGTTTTAGGACATATTAAATAGAGGAGAAGAAGATAAAAAACCATTAACTTAAAAGAGATGCTTGGATGAGATTAGCCTCATCCCTGAGCTTGGATCCGCAACCAACCACACAAAAATCACCATTGAAATGAGGGACATAAATCCCATGGTGATCTTGAGATATTTAGTTAGTTTTATAGGTTAAAAGGAGGTAATGGTGAGGAAATTCTGAGTTGGGTATTAAAATACCAGAGGGGAAATTTTTTAAATTTTCCATAATTTACTAGGCCGCACAGTTTTCCAAATTGTTCGGAAACTATGTGCATGCCACTGTCGATGGAAAAAATATGCTACATGATTCCCCTAGGATGTTTGAATGGTTCTTAAACCATGTTAGTTCCACGAAAGAGCCTCTATCTTGGGGTTCATGGTTTTCCCAGGAAGGCTATAAAGTTTTCCAGGTTGTGCGTAGACCATGCACCCAACACTATTTTGGCCCATTTTTCCTTTCATTCATGTCACGAGCCACCAGAACACCTCCAAGGATCCTTAAACATCTAGAAAACATTATTTTAACCCATACAAGGGATTCAATCCAAAACATATTTGAGAACATTTCATTCCATGATCCTGGATTTTACGTTGTTAAATAATTGAGGGGCTTGGATGTTGTAGATGCATCCTACTAGTAAATAGATCTTGACAATCATAATGGTTTTATGGAAAGATATGGGGTTAGATAGTTTCCTTAATATCCCTAATGGAGAGGTCAATAATGTTGACATTATCAATTTCTTGTGGAATAGGGTGAGAATGAACTATGTCATAATTTCACACTACGAGGGGATGAAAGACATCAAAATTCCCCCATCAATGTGGGTTAGGTCACTTCACTACAAGGTAGGCTTCTATATACAGGTACGAGTACATCATCCAAAGGTACATATCTCATAAGTGTTCCCAAAATTATTTCTCATAGTTCCATATTCAACCACAAGAGTTATTTAATCCATTATTCGAAGTACATTTTCTTCTTATAATCAATGGGATGGCTGGTAGGATCCATGGAAAAATTGTTTCCTATGTATATGGTAGGGTGAGTTGATGATGATAGGAGTACTAACATGGACCCCAGAGACCAATTCGACTACTTACACTATCTATATGAAAAATTTTACGTACCATATAATATACAATAATTTTTAGTAGCACCTCTTATATATGTTTGAAAGATATTATTGAGCATTTATTTTCCTATTCCAGTGGAAGAAGGTAACCCAACCAATTGTGACTCAGATATTTACATAAGGTTATTATTGTACACTTCATGAGTTTTATCGTATATATATAATTATGATTATATATAAAATATTGATATCATATTTATTGAGACATCAGTGGGATGGTTCTTCACCATGATTGAGTATATTGTTTGGTTGATTGATGCATGGTATAACATTTGAGAGGTCGGTACCATGAGATAATTTGAGGCGTCGAATCCCATAGTACCATTTGAGAGGTCAGTGGCCATGATACCATTTTTATGGGTTGGTCCCTATGATACCATTTGAGTGATCAGTTACCATTATACCATTTGTGGGGTCGGTACCCATGATACTATTTGAGGGGTAGTGTCCATGATACAATTTGCGGGGTTGGGATAGTGCATTAGTGGTCGGTTCTCATGCGACCTTTTGAGGGGTAGCTTCCCTATATACCTATTCTTTTGTAGATTCCCATATTGAAGAAGAGAATAGGGTAAAATATTATAAAGATACCACTAGCTCAGTTGGATGAGGTGCTCCATATAATCCAACAGTTACCAATGATTCCTTGATGAAGTCAAAAACAACTCGAAAGCGATGATATAATATTTATTATGGGCCACTATTAGGATAAACTAGTTGTAATCAGATATATTGGAGGTAGTAAGGATATAAGAATTCACTGAAGTTGCATTTTTTTTGATAACCCAAGTGGTCTCTCATGTTGGATGCCCTAACTAGGAAAGCTGTTTTATTCACATAATCCTCCTAAAATACTTATAGAATTACAATAATATTTTCATAACGATGACTAGAACATATGGGATCCCTCTAGAGATATCTTGAGTTATTGAGTTTACATGTTGATTGTCCTCCAAAACCACTTTGACATTCAAGAAGGTATTAATTATTGAAATCTAGGTATAAGCTCATAGAGTGGTAGAATGTGGAAACAAGGGAAACATCCTCTCATGTCTCCTATATTTGGAGATACAACTAGAGGAATTTCATCTAATAAAAGATTTAATGGGTTGATTCTTGTGTTGAGGTGGAGCTATTGATGTGGTTTTCATCAACCTAGACTGCCACCAACTATCACAAGAGGTGATGTGTTGGTAGTAGTCTATGTTAAAAAACCATGAGATTTAATTCCCATAACTAGGGTCGTGTAAGGAATTTCCCAAAAATTTATGGCTTCCAAATATTTATTTGATCATTGAAAAACTGAGGGATCACAGGGTCCCATGATGCACATCCACTTAGGTATTCCTGTTGACACTAGTCGGAATGTGATGCATATTTATGTACCCAAGAAATCATGTTTCATGTGGTTCTTTTACTCATGCGATCAATTAACTCAAATGGGGACTTCTGTGGGATTTGGAAAAAAATAGGGGTTCATGGATGAGGAGAGACACCCTATTTTTTGGGGGATTAATATGAAATTGTTTTTAAGGAAACTACATGATGATATTATCACATGGAGAGTTCTTGGGACAACATTTTCCAATAGAGTTTTCATGAAAGAGTAATCATATTTACCTAGATTAAATCTATTAAAGGATTGGTCAGATCCCTTGTTTCTCTACTCCCCTCTTCTTTCAGTACATATATCATTTTTATGGGTAGAATGGGTATTTATAAGATAATGTAGGCTGGGGTTGGTTTCTCTTTTAATGTTAATAATTTATCATGTTTTAGACAAGGTGGTGGAAACATTACTGGATCAACATCACATCACCATAATATGGCTTCCCATTATCTTCATTCCTTACAGTGGAAGATCAATCATGATTTCATGATTGATCTCTAACAATGTCACTCTAGAGAACCACTAAAAATTCTTTTAATTCATGTTTTAATTTATTTATAAAATAATTATGAAGGAAGAAGGGTCTCTCCTTCATAAACATCTCAAGAAAATCCCAGAGTTTTCCATCAATCGATCATGTGATCACAAGATAGTTTCATGATCACATCACATATGAGTGGATTTCTTGTATAATTCCATTGGTGTATATGGATGTATCTCGCATAGGAATCAAATATTCGATCACATGAAAAATGTATTGATATGTCTAATTTGGTTTAATTCGAGCATCATCTTGTTGCCATTATGGTTGTTGGTTGTCATAATCATAGAAGGGTAGATCATTGTGGATAGGAATATGAAAATAGGGGCTTTGGAGCAGAAGAAGATAATATTGATTTTTCAAGTACATGATAGGATACATTCAAATGCACGACCTGTAGATTTGAACAGAAAACTCAGATTGTTGGGAGCCACGATCATACAACATTCTTATATCCAGAAATGTTTTATGACATATGATCACTAACATTTAAAATCATTTTCCACATCAAAACTACCATAATGCATCCTTCCCCATTATAAACTATAGTTTGAGCCTTGGTCTCTAGTATCTAATATGAGTGTTGACACTCGAATAATGCTGGTAGTAACACGTCTTGGTACATTTTAGCACTACAAAACCACACTATTACGTAACTACACTCTTAATAATGGTTATGCCACAATTACTATTACCATATACATGCAAGATTTTTATTCACATAGTCATAAAATATGTTAAATCGTTAATTAAAATGATTAAGATACACATTTATGGGTTCCAACACAAACTCTAATATTAAGGTTTTGTATTGACACATGTAACAAATTTATCCACATAAATATATTTTACATTTTGAATCATTATAAAAAATTTTAGTTATAACGTCCATTTGATTTTTATGTAAAAAAATGATTTACATGGGTAAACCATAGTTACCATTGTAAAACAAAAAATGGTAAAATTGAAAATTCAAAGATTAATAGACTGAAAAAATATCTAAACAAGTGATAAAATGAAATTTTTATTGGATTTTCCACTTCTTTTTTAACCCAATCAATTATTTTTATTTTTTGGTTCCTGTAGGAATTTGAAATATGTGATATCATTATATTAAGTTGAAATAGTTACAAAATTCCATTCTCATTAATTATAAAAGGGGCCACTCACCAACACTTCAACACCAACCTAACAATTTGGATTCCTCCGGAAAAAAATCAATTATAAATTCCCCTAGAATAGTATTCCATTTCCTGGAGCCTCTTTTCACAAAGGATTGTCTTATGATCTTTATTTCAAAGGATTCTTTCATGGGAATTCCCTAGTCCTCAGTGTGATTAATTTTTTCCAAACTATTTCCAATATATTTATTTCATTCATAAATTTAATATTATAATTACAATATAATTAATCAATAGTTTGGGTATATTATGTGTTATTATGTTTTGGTAAAAATTATTAACCACTTATCCTATTTTATATTTATAAAAACTAATTTTTCATTCATGTATTGTCTAGACTACCATCTCCACAAATAGACAACATCATTTTTTCACCAATTTCCCCCTTCTAAGGCTTAAATTGAATAATAAATTTGAAATATACTATAATATTATTATTATTATTATTAGAAAAATTATAATCCATCTTATTTTTCTATCAACATTTGAACGAAGAATATTTTAACCTAGAATTTTGTGGACTACGACCTCCATGAAGTCATTATTGATACCAACAAATAAGAATCAGAATTTTAGAAAAATGAATAAATACATGAATATGGGTATTATTCTGCAAATAAAACAAAAGAAATAATATTTTGGATTAGACCAATATATATCATAATCCTCCATTATATACATTATCTCATTATTATCATGTGGTCATACAAAGATATGATGCATAATGAGTAGCTTGTGGAAGTCCACAAGAAATTCTCTTCGACAAAGTCCTTTTTCTCTGGAAATATGTGTCCCGAAAAATCGCTCAGGTAGGTGCTTCAATGATAGCACCACCAAGACCCACATCTAGACTACTTGAGGAAACCTAAAAAATTTATAAATCATTATGAAAAGTGGAAGATATACAATATGTGGGATCCTCTTGAGGTCATAAATATCATTTGATGCATCGCCAATAGAGAGGATTGTTTCCCTTGATAACATCTTATAAAACATATGATATAATCCAACCATTATAAGAATAAAAATGGAAATAGAATGGATGGAGGTGGGTTCCTCTTACAGTTATAAAAAACATGACACACACCCCTAAAAATTCAACCGACGTAATTGGAAATCACTGACATGTCTGAAACATGTCATGAAATTACAATAGAATGACATCCTCATCACACAAAGAGCCTCTAACATGTCCAGGGGACTCATAATTCTCCTTTGTCTCCTTAATGATAGGAAGATTGCATTTTACATGACATGCTCATGAATATCCATGGTACCTTATAGTTTTCATATAATGCATCGACTTGATGTAGTGTGACTGTTCTCTAGAACACCCAAATATACTCATGAACCCCCTACCATTGTAAAATTATTAAAGGAAATAAATTAGGGATGAGGCTGGTGCCTCTCACAGTCATAAAATTTTTGTGATGTGCTAGGGATATCTATAGTATGGTCTCACCAGACCCTATAATAGGAAAGGTAAATCTCAATAATACTCCCATAAAATCCATCCTTGTCTTGTATAATATCACAGACATGTCACCCAACACCACACGAAGGCCTTCCGACTAGAACACTAATATCATAGAGGCCCTCAGACGTATTGATATGACATTATGAAAGTCTCTTAGATTTTCCATAAAATTAAACAAGACGCCAATAATTCTATATATTCCAATAAATCAGGCATTCATGGGAAGGTCATTCGGTCAATGAAAATCTAGATACAACTTTGGAACAAACCATGATATGTTATGGTGATGTCCTATGCCGAAGAGGCCCTTAGTTGATTCCAGATTTGAATAATAAAACTTTTTTAAAATGGTGATAACTTCCAGAATCAAGATGATTATAAATCCAACACACAATAATGAATAATTATCCACTATACATGAACATGATACACCTAGTCTATGTGGACGGATGAAATCTTGGTACCTCGCGTTGGTGCTAGAAATGATTTCTTAGAGAAGATAATAATACAACTTGAAAATCATTCAACTAGGTATGACCTGAAGAGCCACTTAAAAATCACCCAACATGAATATATAATTCTTGTGATCACACATTTATAAAATGAAGGACTTATATCATGACACGTGAATAACAACACAAATATCTGCTAGATCAAGGGTGAATTATAATAATCAATCACAGAATATATCAAATACACTCATGAAAAAAGGCTAGAAAATGAATAAAAAATAGGGTATTTATGAAAATGATATACTTTTTGATCCTCATTCGCTACATGTGAACCAATCAAAACAAGAGAAATCACCAGGAAATGTCACCAAGATCTCACGATACTCAATTGCTATACTCTTTGGTCAGGAGATGATCTATGGATTTTTTAATGAATGTCACATGGAGCCTCCTGGGAATTCCACCGATGTCTCAAAAACCACCCTAGATCACAATTCAGAACTCATGGAATCTTTCATATATGAGTCCCAACTCATATGGTGACACCGAATTATGTAAGATAAGTCTCAGGACAACACACACGGATGTAAAATTGGTCTCATTATATCTTATAGGTAGGCCAGTCTGGTCTCATGATGTCCTCCAAACATGTCATCCATGACATGAGACAACCTATGAGATAACTCACATCGACTAACGTGATTCCCTAAAAATGTGTATGCCAGATTTCATAATAACTCAATGGAATGTAGGTTGGACCATCCACCACCCTCTGTAAATGTCAAATTGGGTCATGAAATATAATCCAGAGAGAAATCTCTGGGTCATGTGATATCCTATGTACAATTTTACCTGGGTCATGAAACAACCCTCAGATATTCCATATTGGATGTGCGATATCACTTGGTCTTGTTAATTGGATTTTTTTATTGTCTTGGGAAATTTTAGGCATACATCCTCTATCATGTCAAGTAGGAAATCAAATTAGGTCAATTGGAAAACCAAATAATTTCATAATGAAAATAAAGCCATGATATAAGGTCATCCTAGTACTTGATAACCTTTTTCATCCTTAGTGTGTATACCCTGACCAACTAATCTTTGAAGAATTGGATTCCTCTCATAACCAGGATACGCGATATTACTTCATAAGGCCTGAGTTGCATAAAAAACCACCAAATGGTTTTTCCAGTACATATCTTCCATGTCCAAAAGTAATGAGATAGATTAGATTTTATCCCTTATAATACCCCAAGCTTCCACGATACACTTAATTTTAAAATAATTCAATAGTGTGCGATGTACAAAAAATTGAGTTCAAGGGAACCATGACCTATCAAAATAAGCATTTAAAAACTTTTTATGAAAATTATTGTGCAGATTTATTATTTTATATTTCCCATATAATTTTAAAATTAATTTTTTTTGTTTCATATACATAATTTAAGGACTAATTCAATTTTTAAGATAAAAGAACTATTTTATAAAAAAATGTTGCTTTCCGCCTTTTAATAGAGAACTCTTTTTAAATCCAATATTTAACTCTTTTACATATTCAATTTAAGGAAATTAAATTATTCTTTATAAGAGGTAAATAAAAATTTAGTTTTGTTAAATTATTGGTTCTTTTCTGAATACTTGCATATTTTGAGGAATAGTTAAAAATACTAAATTTTAATTGAAAATAACTCTTTTAATCGAAATAATTTAATGAGTTAAATTAATAATTTGAGTGGTTTTAAAGTATAATTATATTATATTTTTATCATATATTATATTTTATGTAATTGGTTGTATTTTAACACTTAAATAGGTCATAAACACATGTCAATATTATGATAGTTTTTTTCTTCTAAAAACCTGATTTTTGGTTTTGACAATGAGAATTTATTTTAAATAAATTATTCTAACTTCACTATTTTGTATTTTTAAAAATGTATTATATATTTGGAATCATATTTTCCATATTTTTTAAATAAGTACCCTTTATTTTTGGACATTATGAATAGTAACCTTAGTAATAATTTTATTTACCATGGTTAAAGGGTATATATTGTAAATAATAGTAACAAAATAATATTATAAAAATATTAAAAGAATCTAAAACATTAGAAATCCTATTGGATGAGATATGTAAAAACATGGGAATCCATTTCATGATTTTGGAACCCGATTGATTCACATGGATTTGAAAATGACATTTTATAAAAATTATTTTTATGTAAAGAACAATTTAACAAAAGCATGAATATTTAAGTAAAAATTTTATATGGGGTTATAAAAGTGATCATTTAAAATATAAATAGTTATTAGAAAGATAAAATTATTTCCTACTTCATGTATTTTATTTATAATATTTAGGTGTTATATACATTAATTTATTTATGACACAATGATGATGGAGTGATTGCTTCATTAAAAATTGATTCAAATAATTGTTAAGATAAATATTAATATATATATATTTTAGTTATTGTTATGTAATAAACTAATTTTATGAATGATACTGACATCATATATTTGGTTTAATTCTTGTGGTATTAAGGAATCAGGTTGTTACGAATTTGTAAAAAAGACAAGTATGAATAGTGTCCAAAATTGACATAATTCTTAACATAAAACAAAAAATAATTTATTAAATTATATTAAATTCCTAAAAATATAAAATGTGGCCAAATGAATTATATAATTTTATAAATGCAATTAATTATTTACATGAGTTTCTCTTGGAATTTTATAGTAAATAAATTAATCCTATAGTATAAAAATACAAGAAAACATGGTATGAGTTAAATTGTTTAACTAAGGGTAAAACCAAAAAAAGTAAGTATAAAAAATATTAAAAACATGTCTAAAAATAATTGGATGATTATTATTCCAATGAAAATCATCTATTATTATAATTAAATGAGTCTTTTTCCATTTTTATCGATACATAATTTATGATAATTTAATATTAATAGACTTTCCAAAAGTACCCCTCACCCCTCTTAAAAAAGGAAGCTCCATTTATCATTAATTACCACCTCCAAAGCCCATTGGATCAGAAACACCTGGCCAATATATCCTCCTAACTTCTATTATATCATCTTAGTGGTAAAAATTGGGCAGAAAGAAATCTTAAGAAGTCCTTATTGGAAAATAAAATGGAGACACCCGATGAAGAAATAATCTTTTTATCACATCTTTTAATGATTATTTCTTATTCTACATTATCTTAATATGTTGTTACCATACTAAAATAATAACTCCAAAATATAATATATTTTTATATTTTTATAAGAAAAAGGGACCACAATATTTATATTTTAACCCATACAATGAAAAATAATACAACCATGTGTGTGTACGTACGGCTTACCGCCTCCACGCTTTAGTGTAAATTGTTTTTGATATTAAAGTTATTTATATGGGTATAAAAATGAATAGAAGGGATGTAAATAATAAATATAAAATGATATTTCTTCTTTAAAATTCATATTCCATTTAATTCCATAATATCTTACCATTAAGGAAATGATATTGTTGCTTGTGCGTACGTACGACTTACCGTCTCCACAGCGTGATTAGACTCATCTTCAATGTTCCCCATCCAAGATGGTTATACGAATTTATATTATTCATAAGATTTAAAATATAAAATAATAAATCTAATGGGATGATATATATATATATATATATTTTATTCACTTACTTCCATTCAATACGGTAAGAAAAGCGAAACAATGTTCATGCGTACGTGCGGACTACCACCTCCATGAACGGTGTGTTCCATTTTATTTATCTATATATTATATATATTTATATACATATCATAGATGTTATATAAAACGTATTTTACATTCTGTATGTAATTAAGTTATAATCTATGTAATATGATAAGGAACAATACATCCAAACATGTACGATAAACAAATCGATTGTTACCCGTAATGATCCATTTACTTGGAATTGTTAATAAATTGGAAATATAAAGTCATAAAACATTATTTTATGATATCATAAGTATTATTATGATTCTTATATAATTTTATTATATGTTTAAACACATTATACATGTGTTTTATACATGTAGAGAGATTATCTGACTGAAGGTAAGGGTTTATTCATCAATCACATTATTATCTAAGATTGTTTTTGTATTAGTATTTATAGGTAAAAATTTATCATCAATGTACATTTTTTACAAATTTTTTGTCAAAAGGAATATTTTAATGTTTTTTAGATGTAAATATTTTACTAGATCATCATTTTAAAATTTTAATGATTTTTTTTAAAATCTATTTAATTAATGTCCAAATTTTCAAAAATGATTTTATGAATTTATTTATATGAACATGATTTTTTAAAATTGCTAATTCATTTCAAAATATTAGAAGTGGTATGGGAAGAACTTATTCAAAAATATATTTTAATTAAATTAAATTATAAATTATGTGGAATTTAAATGATTTCATGAAAAATCGATATTTCTCTCAAAGAGTTTTACTGATCATTTTGAACTATGTCAACATACTTTACTAGATAATATTCATGATTGACATTGATTTTTTATAATGAAATATTCATTATTGAATTGAATAGGTTATTATATGTTTGACTATGGATGTGCTATTTCTAAACTATTCATGGTTTATGTTTAATGTATTGACATTTTGTATACTAGATTTTATACAAATGGTTATGTAATGTTTCAACCTTTTTATAAGAGAAATGAGTTTGACATAGTAAGTGATGGGAGGTGCCCACTATAGCCCCTCGATGCATTGGTATGTCTCTTGAGACAAACTGGTGTACTAGCCTAAGGCCTTGACAAAATATTTGTAAATAGTCTTGGAAAAAGGCCTTGATGTTGAAGTTATTACGTCTGAAATTATACATTCCATAGTTATTAAATTAGTTCTTACATGTGATTATTAGACTAGTAGAATACCTATGTGCTTGCTTATGTTGTAATTTTTGATTAATTTTTTCCATATTATGTTGGTGGGTATGTTTAAATGATGATTATTTTATTATATCTCTTTTATTAATAGTTTCTAGCTTCCTCTGAATTATTTACCCTTAATGAGTGTTTGACCTCACCCCATTATTATATTTTAGTTTCCCAGGATTCAAATAAGTGTATTATTATTTATATGTAGGTTTAATAAAGGATAATAATGGTGTTATAAAAGGAATATTTATATTGTGTTTTATGTCAGAATGATTAATGTAACATTCGTTTATGTAGTCTATTTTCAAGATTGTTAAACTGATATGTCTATTAGGAAATGATTCCATGTAATCCTGCCAACATATTTAAATAATTCACTGTTGTTGGGTAACTGGGGTTGGGGGGTTATAGTTGGAATGAAAGGGTGTTTTTCAACAACCTTGGAAATAAATTTAGAAAACACATATTAGTGATAATAGCCCTTATATATTCTAAGACGATACGTATAGAAGTACCGCATAGATTTTTGGTAAATTAGGGATTATATTGATATTGTAACAAGTACATCATGTGGAAATAGTTCAGGAAATGATGTACCGTGTGGAAAAAACTCTGATTAGGTGCTTCGAGATAGACTCTTGGTAACCACGTACAAGACAATGGGCCTTACTAGACACCTGGGTTGACACTCTTCTAGAACATGTATAGAATAAATCATATTTTATTTACAAATCATTATGAAGGATTTTTTAGTAAATATTTCCTCAAAGTAACCATATTTATGATTATGGAATAGATATTAATTTTTTCTCAATTTATGTTCGCTATTTTTCTAGTTTGGAATTATAAATTATGATTCATAACTTAATATAGTGTGTTCCATTGATTAGAAATGGATCCTAATGGATGGAATGGATATTGTATCAATGAAAATAATAAATTTAGGGATTGTGATCCTATGGAAGATAATGATAGTGGATCTGGTGACATGACTTATACTGAATAGCTTATAACCATACTAGGACATCTGACTTAGGTAATGAATAATAACTGTACTCATATGGAGAATTCTAATTCGCAACGTGGAGGATCAATATTAGACTGCTTCAAGAGACAACAACCTCCAACATTCAATGGGACTACAAATACTATTTTATCTAAGAAATGGATTTGTTCCTTGGAGAAAATATTTCTTTTATTGGGAAGTCATGAAAGGGAAAAAGATGTCATTTTAGTTTGTCATCTCTCAAAAGATGCAGACCAAGGGTGGTCATTAATAAAAAAAGGAGGATGAAGAAGTATGAAATTTGGAATGTAGGGAGTTTAATGAAATTTTCCTAGATAAAAAATTTCCTCATGAACAATAATCTGATAAGGGAAGGTAATTTCTATGTCTTAGACAAAAAAGGGATGAGAATGTAGAAAAGTATGAGGCTATATTAAAGAGGATGGCAAGGCTAACTATAAACTATATATGTAACCCAAGATGTATGATTAATTTATTATTCGATGGGTTAAAACCATTCCTCTGATGAGCATTGTTCAAACAATATTTATCATCATACAATGATATAGTCTCATGTGCTATCAAGAATGAAACACAAATGTCAATGTATTATGAAATAAAAGCAATGAAAAAGAAGTAGATAATGGTGGAGTAAGATATTGATAAAGGGAAAATTTGAATAATGAATTTTACCTTATTTGATATATTTGGGAAGAAACACCCTTGTATTTTTATAAATGGAATTAGATTTTGTTACAATTATGGAGAAAAATGCCACCAAGATATTGATTTCAAAGGAATGAAAGAGTATGTCAATCATCAAGGATTTATTTTCAATTAATTAGTAAATTATTCAAATAATTTTCCAAAGAATAAAGAAATTATAGTTAAGAAAAATAAAACAGATCAATGTCAAGCTTATGCTGTTACTAAATTCTATGTGGAATAATTAATGTATTTGTGAATTTTATTCTGGTTAAAATAATAATGTTATATATAAAACAATGGAACTACAACACTATTTATTTTCATAAAGGTTTTAATATAATGAAGGTAATCATATTTTCAGTATTTATGAGAAAATTTATGTTGTTTGGTAATATAATTTTACAATAGATTTTGGAAAATTAGAGTCTTTTTATAAAGTGTTTGGGATGAAATACTTTGGATACATATAAATGGTGGAATAGATTAAGATTAACTTTTTATAGAATTTTTTATGGTTAAATAATTTCTTAGAAATATTTTAGGAATCTTATAATACATTAGTTTTATAAAATGGACAACCTGTAGGCTAGTTGATAACCCATCCCATTAGAAAAAATATGTGGGAAGCAAACCGAAAACTGATGTGAGACCATGCTTTTTATCTTACCACTAGCTGACAGGAAGTCCCTGGTTATTATAAAATAGTTTTCTTTATTTATATTCAAAATGATTATATTTAGAGCCTTATACGATTGAGATATATATAATATTTTTTAGTTTTATATTTAGAAGATAAAGATGAGTTTGCAATATAAGAAGAAACTCTACATATGATTCCTTGTGTTCTGAGAATATGACTTCAATGAATTATATAACATTAAGAAAAGGATCATTAAAAAAAATCTCAGTACCTTCTTTGCAATGAATCAAACGGTCCCTCAGATCTTCGAAGATTTATAGCTTTCTGGTTGTTAAATTTCTACTAATAATATTATCTATCACTCTCTTTCAGAAGATGATGGTTAGTTTTCTTGTCTATATACATGTTTTCCAACATACAATAATTCTATGTGTTATTTCCAGTATCATTCATACCTATCTTTCGTTATTTTAAAGTAGATCCTCGTTAATACATTTTTTCGATGTAGGATTTCAACCATGATATTTTAAAATGTAAAATTCTAGTTTTATATCCCATGATTAAACTGAGAGGATTCAATTTATTGAAGGAGGGGGTAATGTAACACCACAAGCTTCCATGATACACTTTTTTTAAATAATTCAATATCATGTGATGTACCCAACATCGAGTTCAAGTGCACCATGACCTCTCAAACTAGAAATTTAAAAAAGAGGTTATGAATAGAGTTAACAAAATTTGGAATTTTATATATCAAATATAATTTTAACAATCATTTTTTGGGTTTCTTAATCATAAGATAAGTACAAATTCAAATTTTCAGAAAAACTGAGTATTTTTTAAAAAAAATTATTTTTACGCCATTTAATGGAGAACCCATTTTTAATCCAATATTTAAAATTTTATATATTAAATTTAATAATATTTAATTCTTCTTTATATGTGTTACAAAAAAAAATTTGTATAAATTTTTTTATAATTTTCTGATAACTTTTAAATTTTTATGAATAGTGAAAAATATTAAATTGTAATTGAAAACATCTTTTTTAATCAAAATTTTTTATATTTTTAAATTAAAAACTTGAGAGTTTTTTAAGTGCAATTAGATTATATTTTTTTATTTTTATTATAATTTAGGTCATTGAAAGTAATTTCCCATTCAATTTGGATTTAAACACATGTCACTATTTTGATAGTTTTTACTTCTTAAAACCTCGTTTTTTTGGTTTTGACAATGTGAATTATTTTTTAATTAATTACTGAAACTTCTATTTTCATAATTGTTAAAAATATATTCAATATTTTTAATCATATTGTCCAAAATTTTTAAAAACATAGCTTATATTTTTTGACATTCTGAATAGTAACATTAATAATTATTTTATTTTCCATGGATAAAGGGTACATCTGGTATAATAAGTTCAATTTTTTTTTAATAATATAAAACTACCCTAAGAAATGTATTAATCTTATTGGATGAGATATTTATGAACATGCGAATTTATGGGTCGATGTTGGTACCCCATTGAACCACTGGATGTGAAAATGACATTTTATAATAATTAATTTAATGTAAAGGAAAAAGTTACATAAGCATGTATATTTTATTAAAACCATTTTTATATGGAGTTAAACAAGTTATAATTTTGATAATTAATTATAATTAGAAATATAAAAATATTTTCTTAATCAAAGTATTTTATTTATAATTTCTTTATATTAAATAAATAAATTTAATTGTTACACAATGATGATGTAGTGATTGCTTCATTAACAATGGATATAAATAAGAGATATTATAAATGATAAAATAAATAAAACATAGTTATTTTAATATCATAAAATAATTTTATGTATTATATTGAAAACTTATATTTTATTTAATTCCTTTTTTCGAAAGATTAAGGCTGTTATGAATTTGTAAAAAATCATGTAAGATAGTCCCCAAAATTTATATAATTCATAAAGAAAATTATAAAATTGTTTAATAATGATATTAAATTCCAAAAAATATATGATTCCGAAAACTGAATTAATAAATGTTAAAAATGTAATTAATGATCCAATTGATGTTCTACTGTAATTTTATAGTAACTAAATAAATCCTACAGTATAAAAGTACAAGAAGACATGGTAATAGTTAAACTATTTAACTAAGGGTAAAACCAAAAATATAAGGATAAGAAAATATTACAATATAGCCTAAAAATTATTTAATGATATTTATGAGAACCAAACTCAACATATATAACAATTAAAAGAATTTTGGAGCATTTTTAGTGGAAATTAAATTTATAATAAATTAATAATTATAGGCATTCTTAAAGTGACCCTCACCCCTCTTATAAAAGGGAACCTCCCTTTCTCATTAATCCAAACCTCAAAAACAATTAGGAACGACCAACCCAAACCCAAATATCCTTCCAAATTCCATCATATTATCCTAGAGGCAATAAATAGGGCATTAATAAAACATAAGGAGACATTTTATGAAAATAAAAAGGGGACACCTCAAGAAGATGTTATGTCTTATATCCTATCGTTCAATGTTCATTTCCTCTT
The DNA here is from genome assembly GCA_963277665.1 of Viscum album. NCBI lineage: Eukaryota > Viridiplantae > Streptophyta > Magnoliopsida > Santalales > Viscaceae > Viscum > Viscum album. Next base: position 348,650,661 of record OY728127.1, on the reverse strand, counting down.
CTACTTCCTCTTACTATGTTTTTACCATAATAAAATAATAACACCATCATATAATATATTATGAGATGTTTCTAATATATTGGTACAACCATATTCATCTCATTAACCTTTCTTTGGAATACAATACCAACATGCATTCATATGTATGGCTTGTCGTCTCTTCATCGTGGTGTAAATTGATTTTCAAGTACACATCGTTTATATGGGTATAAAAATGAAAATAACAGATTTAAATAATACATATAACATGATATTGATTATGTAAAATTCATATTCCATCCAATTTCATACCATTTGATCATTAAGTAAATGATATCGTCGCTCGTGCATACATACTACTTACCGTCTGTACGACGTGATGAGAATCATCTTCCTTGTTCACAATACAAGAATGATTATGAGAATGAATATTATTAATATTCTTGAAATATATGAAAATATAATTCTACAGGTATGATATATATATATATATATAAACACCAATATATATTTCGTTCACTTAACTCCATTCAACACAATAAGAGTACAGAAACAACATTCATTCGTACGTGTGGACTACCACCTCAATGAACGATGTGTTACATTTTATTTACCTATATATTATATATAGTTATATACATAATATATATGATATATAAATCATATTTTACCTTTTTGAATCATGTAAATTATGATCTATGTAATTTTATCTAGAATAACACGTCAAAAAACATACGATAAACAAATAGACTATTACCCGAAATGTTCCATTATATTCGAATTGATAATAAACGGGTAGTAGAATGTCATTAAAGTATCATATATGATATCAAAAATATTATTATTATTCTTATAAAAGATTATAAAATATTTAAACCCATTATATAGGAGTTTTAGATGCGTATGATGAGTATCAGTCCTAAGGTAAGGGTTAATTCCCCAATAACATTATTATGTGAGATTGATTATGTGTAAGTATTTACTATGAATTATTTATAATCCATGTCCATGTGTTATAAAAATGAATTAAAAAGGAATAAGTTAATGTTTTTTAGAAGTGAATATTTAACAAGATCATCATTATATATGTATTACTGATTTATTTTTTAAAATCTATTAAATTAATGTCTATAGTTTCAAATTGATTTAAGGATTTATTTATATGGACAAGATTGTTTTGAAATTATAAATCCATTAAAAAGTCTCAAATTGGTATGGGAAAATTTGATTCAAAAATATAATTTAAATAGCCTCCATTATAAATTTTCTGACTTTTAAATGATTTAATGAAAAAATGATATTACTTCCAAAGAGTTTTACTGATCATTTTCATCTTTGTCAACATCCTTTACTGGATCTTATTCTGGATTGAGGTTGATTTATTACAATGAAATATTCTATATTTTATTGAATGAGTTATGATATTTTTGACACTGGATGTGAAATTTCTATACCATTCATGGTTTATGGTTAAATTGTTGACATTTTGTATGCTAGTTTTAATACAAATGATTATGTTATGTTTTACCATTTTCATATGAGGAATGCATTGGACTAAGTAAATGATGGGAGGGGTCCACTATATCCCCTCTATGAATAATTAGGTCTCATGAGACAATCAACTATCTTTGCATAAGCCCTTGATGGAATATTTTTGATTTGTCTGGGCACAATGCCTAGTAGTTATTATTTCTTGTATTATGTATCCCCCTGTGACGAAATTAGTTATTAGATTGGATTATTAAACTAAATGAATATACATGAACAAGATTATTTGGTAATGATTGATTTATTTTTTCCATATTATGTTCATTTGTTTTTTTAAATGGCTGATGTTTTTATTATACATCTTGTCTTAAAATATTATAGCTTCTGCTGAATTATTTACCCTTACTGAGAATCTGAGATCACCCCTTTCTTATGTTTTATTTTTCCTGGATTCGAAAAAGTTTATTATGATTGATATGAAAGGTTAAGATATAATAATAATCACATAATAAAAGGATTATTTAAGCTGTGTTTTATGTTAGATTGTTCAATGTAATGTTCATGTATGTAATTTATTTTCCAAGACTGCTAAAATGATCGGTCCTTCAGGACACGATTCCTTGTAAAAATGTAAATGTATTAAAAAAATACCCTAGCTCTGGGTAAATTGGTTGGGTCATTACATCCCTTTTTACAACACAAAAATATTCTCATGTTGTTTTTGGGAATCACATTGATCACCTAATTTTCACTAGAAACCTTTACAAGGACAGTGGAAACATCAGAGTATAAGACTCGACCAACAAAATTATATGATATGTCCTGCATATATGGGATTCTTTAATGGGTAAAACTCAACCATTAAACTATTATGAATTTATTTACTACCATAAAAAATTAATAGGATTCCTTTCCAAGGACCAATGCCAAACACAAATGTGAATCATCAATAGGTGAAGCCACATCATGTCTTCGATATTTCAACCACTGGGACCCAGTCATTGTCATGGGATGATTCCCTTATGTGATCCCTCAGTAGAATGGCATATTCATTGAACTATGATGACTCTGATTCCTTCCATAACCAGGATACATATGATACCTTTCTAAGGCAAATACTAAACCCAAATAGGCATCTACCTCTATGTAAGTACCACTATGTCTCTAAAATATCCACCATTGGGACCCAAACATTACCATGGGATAATTATATATCATTATCACTACTCGAAAACTTCCCTATACCCATGGTTCAAAACCATGGGTATAGCCCCCAAAACCATGGGTATATGTTATACCCATGGTTTTGTGAATAGTGGGTTGAAACGTCGTCGGGATTGGGGGGTCGAACTATACCCACAGTTTGAAGAAACTGTGGGGATAGGACTGCCACATCGTGGTAGGTGCATGGACATGCTGGCACAGCATTGACCCCACGTTTTGAGAACCATGGGAATTTAATCTTAAAAAAATGCCTCCAGGGGGTTTGGAACCCAAGACTCACGCTGCGCTGGCAGCCGCACCCGCACCAACAGACCACCCGAGCTGCACCTTCAATCTATTACATATTCATATATCTTTCCATTTACATTAATATGCGGTTTTAATATTCCAAAAAAACATCCTACGTGTTTCGAACCCGTACCTCCTGAATATTCTCGCGACCGCACCCCACCAAACAACCAACCCAGTTGTGAATTATATTTTTTTATAAATAGACATCTGCGTATATATATATATAATCGACATGGATATTTAAATTAAAAAAACGCAGTGAGGGAGATTTGAACTGGTGACCTACAGCAGATGCAGATAACCTTTTACCGACTGAGCTACATAATTTTTGTGATTATATATTTATATTTAAGTAAATATATTAATCTAAACCATTAATATTTTCCTTCTCGCCAAATTTTATTCATGTCCCACCTAATTTTATTTTCGCGCCATAATGCAGGATGGCTATACCCACGGTTCTGGAGAACCGTGGGTATAGGTCTTCAAAAAAAAGGGCCAATACCCACGGTTTTGATGAACCGTTAGTATAGATCTTCGGAAAATACCCTATACCCACGGTTGGGCCAAAACAGTAGGTATAAGGTTTGAATAAAAAAAACATATACACATGGTATTTCAAAACTGTGGGTATAGGTTATAAGGCCCCAGCCTTAAACCTTACTTAATATTGAATTAAATGAATAATTCACATTGAGGATCTTTTCAGGTTTAGAGTTTTAGAGAATTAGAACATAACTATTACATCTTAAAAGATTACAAAGTAGACACTTCTACTAAGTCTCCATAAAATAAAAACTCTTAAAAAGAAAGATGTCTAGATTCCATGTTTTAGATATCATGAAATTCCCTTGATCCCATCCTTGACCTTATTCCACTTTAAGTCCTGTGAAAAACATTTCGAAAAACTTGGGGTGAGCATAAAAATCTCAGTAAGGGATACAAAAAGAATGAAAACTGTTATTTTTTCAAACATCAAGTAAACCATGTATACTATATCAAAGTAATACCTTCACCTTTATTAAGTAGTAAAAAAAATCTTCACTGAATAAAGTATCATTACTTACCTTTTTGTAACCAAAGGATTACAATAAAACCCATATAAAGAACACATAGAATATATAAAGGTAACTTGGGACATAAACATACTTAACTGGAATAACCATACGGTTGACTTCCACACATATCACTTAATGTAATAGCCATACGGACAATTTCCATACATACTTAATGGAATAGCCATACGGCCGACTTCCATACCCAATGCATTGGAGGTTATAACGTAACCACCCGTCCTGGTATTCACGGCACCACCCATCATATGGTTTATAATGTAACCACCCGTTAAAATGTCCAAGTACCAATATAAAATCATAAAACATAAAACCACTATAAAGGAATGATAACATTTCCACATTTCAATCACAATATATCATAAATATATTGAAATAATATAATCCTTTTTCAAAACCATTTTCAATACCAAAATACATAAAAGAGTATATGGTATTTATTTTATTATAAAAACATTACGGCTTGTTGAGGAATCCAAAGACCAAATAATACTCGCGGCGGCGGAAAAGGTCGTTGTCACCGCATACATTAATAAAACATTCCTTTTTGTCATTTAGTAAAACGCTTCGTAGAAAAATATTCCTTTTGTATAAAAGTAAAAGTCAAAGGGGTTTATACACCGTATAAAATAAAGTTGTGTATAAAACGAAATGTGCCTCAATGAAAGGAGATTGAGACGAAGTCCCTTACCTCGGGTCCGACTTGACTCGATCGTTCTTTAACGTCCTGAATAATAAACTTGAGTTAATTTATACTTGATTAAGAACCTTTTTAAACTTCATTATTCCATTTATATCACTTATTTCCATGTTATAAACATTATGTAACCATTTAAGTTAGTAATGTTTGTTTTGTCAATATTTGGTTTATAAGTCGAAAGTTGACTTCTTACAATTACATGTTGTTCGTGTGGTCAAAAGTTCTTTATATCCAAAATGAAATTCCTGATTTGGATATCATATATATCATATATATCCAGCATATACATGTATTTATAATATTACATAATCATTTAGAGGTAAGAAATGAAATGCACCGTTCATGGAGACGGTAAGCCGTACGTACGAATGAACGCTACTTTCATTTCTTTGTCATATTAGTGGAATTAAAACTAAATGAGAGGTATGTATATTTTAATTCCAGAATTATATTCTTAATTTAGATATATCATTAATTATATATATACATTATATACATGTAATTTTAATAGTACATTACATTTGGGGATAAGAAATGAAATGCACCGTTCATGGAGACGGTAAGTCGTACGTACGCATGAACGCTACATTCATTTCTATCTCATACTTTAATGAAAAGAAATAATAATGATATAGAGGTATATTATAATTCCAGTATAACATCATATATAATAACTTTAAATCCATCCTTTACACGTCCCACATATGGCATTAACGAAACACATCACTTTTAGGGGGCGGTAGTCCGCACTTCCTTAAATGAAGATATCGTGTTTACCCATAATTGAAACCATAAAGGTATTCCAAAAATGATAAATACAGAAGCTTAAAAAAACATAAACATATTATATATAATATATAAAAATAGTGACATCATAATGGCCACCCTTGAAGGTGTTAAATGAGTATTGAACAATCATCGTTTCGGGAGGCAGAATTTCGCCATCCACGGAAACCGTATGTTCTTTAACCATTTGATGTAGTTGTGTGAGAGTGTAGCTCAAATAAATATTATAACAACATCCTAGTATATTTAAGATACTTTTTTTTGTTACAAAAGAAGTAAATAAAAAGAGTTTAGAGGGTTGGAGAAGCAAAATAAAACAAATGAACAAGAGAGAATGAATTACCTTTAAAAGTGTAACTCCCTTTTGATTTGAGCCTAAAGGCTTCCTTTGAAAGGATTATGCCCAAAGGGAATACTCTAGGATGAGGAGAGGGATGTGGAGAGAGTAATTGGGAAGGGGTTGGCCGAGCCAAAGGCTTGAGGAGTGTGTGTAATGGGGTAGAGGTGGGGGCCTTTTATAAGAGGAGAGGAGGGGCACTTTTGGAAAGTAAAGAAATATTACTTTATTTAAAATGTGTTTCGGTTTTAAAAGGTCCCACATTGATATAATTCGTGGATAAGGTGATAAGGGTTCGAAATCCACTCATCCAATTGGTTTTGGCCATGTGTAGGTTTTATATTTTTCATTATCTTTCCATTTTATTTAAATTGCCAAATAATGATGTCATCACTGCATCATTATTATGTCATAAATAATTTAATTTATTTATTGTCTAAAAATCATAAACAAATACTATGATGTAGGAAATATTTTTATCTTTCCAATGACTATTTATAATCAAAATTTGGACTTGTATAACCCCACTCATAAATTATTTTAGTAAAACAATTTATGTTAGTGTCATTTTCACTTTAACATTAAATAAAAAAAATATTAATGTCATTTTCCAAATAAAGTGGCTCCATTGGGTCCCCAAGTTGGCCCATGGCTTTTCTTGGTCGGCCATGACACAACCAATAAGGTTGGGACATGTGTCTAGATCGTTTCATATTATTAAAGCATTATTTATACCTTAAACTACACTAATTACTACTAATCGCGATTAATGAAAAAAAGTTACTATTCACCAAAAAATTATTTTAATCTCATTGAACCACATTTTACTTCTTAAGGACAACCATGTATGTCGGATTTTCAAAATTCAATACCCATTAGTGGTAAACTTTCATTTAACTGAAAAATCAGTTTGGTTGAGTACCACTTAGTGGTTTCACTATTCATCAAAAAATTGAAGTTTTTCAGAAAATTACCAAAAATTCTCCCTAAGCTATATTTGATATTACGAATTCAAAAATGTAGTCTATTTTACAAAATTCAAAACATATAAGTCACATTAATTAATTTAATAATTAATTCCCGCTGTCAGAGCAAATAGCGTGTTTTTCTGAAACAATAAGTATCAAAAGATTGACACTAGTTTAAGTCCGATTTCAAAGTGAAATTAATTCCAACGACCACTATTGGATTTAATGGTAAAAATATTTTCTAATTTCACTTTAAAACCAATTAAAATAATAATATAATCATTTAAATAATTTAGATTAAAAAGAGGTTTTTAATTAAGATACAACATTTTACACTATTCATAAAAAATGAACTTTATCAGAAAGGTACCAAAAATTTACACAAAGTAAATTTTGATGTCCCGATTCTAAAGAAGAGTTATATTTGGTCCAAAATAATGTATAAGAGTGATAAAAACTATATTTAATGACGGTTCACCATTAAAAGGTGATAAGTGAACCTTTAGTGAAAATTAGAGTATATATGCCCTAAAATTGAACTCTTTCCGTATTTTAAGCCTTTATCTTTTATTGGGTAAATGTATAAACATTTAAAAAACATATCTAATCATATTTTAGTTATTTCTATCCATTCCCTCCAGTATAATGGCTACTTTTTAAATAACATTTAAAATAATATTATTTTATTACTAGTGTGCTACGTAAGTTTCAAAGAAACTCATCGTTGTGTATCGGGTACGCTATCGAACATGGCAACCCCTTTAAAAGAAAATTAAGATTTAATTCGTAAATATTAATAAATATGAAAATTCTTTATTATTTATTTACCTGGGATGTTATATCCTTCCCCCCTTTTGGGAATTGCATCCTCGCAATTTTATTCACTTATCAAAATAAGTGGGGGTATTTATCCCTCATAGCATTTTCAGATTCCCACGTTGCCTCTTCAATCACATGGTTCTTCCACAAAACCTTTACCTGATGAATCACCTTATTCTGTAACACTTGCTCCCTGTGGTCAAGAATCTGGACCGGTTGTTCCTCATAAGATAGGTTCTCTTCCAGCTAAACTACCTCTGGACTCAAAACATGAGATGGATCTGGCATATACTTTCTCAACATCGAAACGTGAAAAACATTGTGTACCTGAGATAAACTCGGAGGTAAAGCCACTCGGTATGCAACTGATCCAACTCTTTCCAGAATTTCGTATGGTCTAATAAACCTTGGACTCTGCTTTCTTTTCTTACCAAATCTCATCACACTTTTCCAAGCAGAAACTCTTGAGAAAAATATGATCACCTACCTCAAAAGATAGATCCTTCCTCCGGTTATCCGCATAACTCTTCTGCCTGCTCTGAGCTGTTCTCATGTGTTTTCTGAATCAACTGAACTTTTTCTGCCATCTCTTCTACCAATTCTGGTCCCATCAGCTTCCTTTCACCCACTTCATTCCAAAATGCTGGAGTTCGACACTGCTTCCCATATAATGCCTCAAATAGTGCCATCTGTATACTGGAATGAAAGCTGTTATTATAAGAAAATTCAACCAAAGAAGATGTTGGTCCCAACTTCCCTGATAATCCATAGAACAAGATCGTAGAATATCCTCCAATGTCTGGATTGTTTGTTATGACTGCCCATTTGATTGAAGATGAAAAGCTGTTCTAAAATTTTAATTCAGTACCCAACGACTTCTGAAGGCCTTTCCAAAAGTTAGAAGTAAACCTGGGTTCACGATCCAATACAATGGAGAGAGGAACTCCATGTAACCTGACTATCACTTTAAGATACAAACGGGAAAGTTGATCTAGAGAGAAAGTATCTCGTATAGAAAGGAAATGGGAATATTTGGTCATGCGATCAACAATAACCCAGATTGCATTATTACCTCGAGATGTCCTCGGTAATCCCACAACAAAGTCCATGGATATGTTTTCCCATTTCCACTCTGGCACTGGTAAAGGATGAAGCATCCCTTTCCGTAACTGCTGCTCTGCTTTAACCTGTTGACATGTCAAACACTTCACAGCAAAATCAGCAATGTCTCTTTTCATTCCATCCCACCAGTAATACTCCCGCAGACCTCTGTACATCTTAGTACTGCCAGGATGAAAAAACAACTCATTCTTCAACTGTGAATCACAAGGCACACATAACCTCTTCACAAACCTCAAAACACAAACACAAACTTATCCAAGAACTCATGGAAAATTTTATTCATAAGGTCCATGAATATAGCAGGTGCATTGGTTAAACCAAAAGGCATAACTAAAAATTCATAATGGCCATATCTAGTACGGAACGCAGTCTTCGGAACGTCTGCTTCTTTTACTTTCAACTGATGGTACCCCGACCTCAAGTCAATCTTCGAAAAATACTGAGCTCCCTGGAGCTGATACCACTTCATTCGATGGCCCAACATCTGCTGAAGTTGTTGCAAAGGATTTTACCACCCCTTTCTGCTTGTAGTCTAGCTGCATTCCCCCAGTTGAGTTCTTCATTGGACACTCGTTTGCATAATGACCCATTTCATTACACTTAAAACATCTTACCGTTGGCTTTTCATTTCCTGCATGATCATCTTCCTTACAGTTACGAGCAATATGACCAGACTTACCACACCGAAAGCACTTAACAGACTTGGATAAACATTCTCCAGGATGCATTTTACCACACTTCTCACAGGATGGATATTTGGTTTTCTTACCTCCTTGCTTCTTTGATGAATTCTTCCCCTTTTCCTGCCAACTAGACCTCTTATTCTGTTGTTTGTCATAGAACACCTGATCATCGGCAAACTCCATTTCCACCTTCTCCGTACATGGAACAAGTTTTTCATAACTTTTGAACTCACGAGAAGATAAAGCCCTTCGATACTTTGGCTTTAACCCTGAGTAAAAACGGTTTATTTTACTATCAAGATCTCGTATGAAGTTTGGAGAATACCTTGCCAATCGAGTGAACTTTTCTTCATAAGTAGCCACTGAATCATTCTCCTTCCTCAATTCTAGGAACTGTTTTTCCATCCTAAGACGATCCACCTTAGGAAAATATTTCTCAAGAAACATACCTTTGAATTCGTCCCAGTGAAGATCCTCAATATCATCACTATCCCTTATATTTTTCACCATCGACCACCACTGATCAGCTTCACCTTCAAAAAGGTAAACAGCAAGACTAACCTTTTGATGTTCTGAACACCCAATGACATAAAAAATCTTCTCCAGTGCTTTAATCCACCCTTCAGCTTGCACAGGGTCAGATGATCCTCTGAATGATGGGGGATGTTGCCTCATGAAATGTTCCACCACTGACATGTTCCTCTGCGGTTGATCTGGCTGATCTCGTGCATGGATACCACCAACATTTATAGCCTGAGTCAACTGTGCCATCACTGCAACAAACTGTTCAGTTCCGATTCCGACCCTCTCAGGTTGCTGATTTGGAAGGTTATCTTCCTCCTGATGTCGTCCCAACATAGCTGCTTTGTTTCCTCTGCGGAAAACCATTCTGAACACAGAAATATCTTAGGTGAAGCAACATGGTAATCCGTAAATGCTACATCATTTCAATCATATTATAATTTAACACTTTTATAACTCGTAAATTTGTCTAAACCGACCTCTGATACCAACTATAAGGCCCCATCCTTAAACCTTACTTAATATTGAATTAAATGAATAATTCACATTGAGGATATTTTCAGGTTTAGAGTTTTAGAGAATTAGAACATAACTATTACATCTTAAAAGATTACAAAGTAGACACTTCTACTAAGTCTCCATAAAATAAAAACTCTTAAAAAGAAATATTTCTAGATTCCATGTTTTAGATAGCATGAAATTCCCTTGATCCCATCGTTGACCTTATTCCACTTTAAGTCCTGTGAAAAACATTTCGAAAAACTTGGGGTGAGCATAAAAAGCTCAGTAAGGGATACAAAAAGAATGAAAACTGTTATTTTTTCAAACATCAAGTAAACCATGTATACTATATCAAAGTAATACCTTCACCTTCATGAAGTAGTAAAAAAAATCTTCACTGAATAAAGTATCATTACTTACCTTTTTGTAACCAAAGGATTACCATAAAACCCATATAAAGAACACATAGAATATATAAAGGTAACTTGGGACATAAACATACTTAAGTGGAATAACCATACGGTTGACTTCCACACATATCACTTAATGGAATAGCCATACGGCCAATTTCCATACATACTTAATGGAATAGCCATACGGCCGACTTCCATACCCAATGCATTGGAGGTTATAACGTAACCACCCGTCCTAGTATTCACGGCACCACCCGTCATATGGTTTATAATGTAACCACCCGTTAAAATGTCCAAGTACCAATATAAAATCATAAAACATAAAACCACTATAAAGGAATGATAACATTTCCACATTTCAATCACAATATATCATAAATATATTGACATAATAGAATCCTTTTTCAAAACCATTTTCAATATCAAAATACATAAAAGATTATATGGTATTTATTTTATTTTAAAAACATTACGGCTTGTTGAGGAATCCAAAGACCAAATAATACTCGCGGCGGCGGAAAAGGTCGTTGTCACCGCATATGTTAAAAAAACATTCCTTTTTGTCGTTTAGTAAAACACTTCGTAGAAAAAGATTCCTTTTGTATAAAAGTAAAATTCAAAGGGGTTTATACACCATATAAAAGAAAGTTGTGTATAAAACGAAATATGCCTCAATGAAAGGAGATTGAGACGAAGTCCCTTACCTCGGGTCCGACTTGACTCGATCGTTCTTTAACGTCCTGAATAATAAACTTGAGTTAATTTATACTTGATTAAGAACCTTTTTAAACTTCATTATTCCTTTTATATCACTTATTTCCATGTTATAAACATTATGTAACCATTTAAGTTAATAATGTTTGTTTTGACAATATTTGGTTCTTAAGTCGAAAGTTGACTTCTTACAATTACATGTTGTTCATGTGGTCAAAAGTTCTTTATATCCAGAATGAAATTCCTGATTTGGATATCATATATATCATATATATCCAGCATATACATGTATTTATAATATTACATAATCATTTAGAGGTAAGAAATGAAATTCACCGTTCATGGAGACGGTAAGCCGTACGTACGCATGAACGCTACTTTCATTTCTTTGTCATATTAGTGGAATTAAAACTAAATGAGAGGTATGTATATTTTAATTCCAGAATTATATTCATCATTTAGATATATCATTAATTATATATATACATTATATACATGTAATTTTAATAGTACATTACATTTGGGGATAAGAAATGAAATGCACCGTTCATGGAGACGGTAAGCCGTACGTACGCATGAACGCTACATTCATTTATATCTAGTACTTTAATGGAAAGAAATAATAATGATATAGAGGTATATTATAATTCCTGTATAACATCATATATAATAACTTTAAATCCTTCCTTTACACGTCCCACATATGGCATTAACGAATCACATCACTTTTAGGGGGCGGTAGTCCGCACTTCCTTAAATGAAGATATCGTGTTTACCCATAATGGAAACCATAATGGTATGCCAAAAATGAAAAATACAGAAGCTTAAAGAAATCATAAACATATTATATATCATATATAAAAATAGTGACATCATAATGGCCACCCTTGAAGGTGTTAAATGAGTATTGAACAATCATCGTTTTGGGAGGCAGAATTTCGCCATCCACGGAAACCGTATGTTCTTTAACCATTTGATGTAGTTGTGTGAGAGTGTAGCTCAAATAAATATTATAACAACATCCTAGTATATTGAAGATATTGGTGTTGTTACAAAAGAAGTAAATAAAAATAGTTTAGAGGGTTGGAGAAGCAAAATAAAACAAATGAACAAGAGAGAATGAATTACCTTTAAAAGTGTAACTCCCTTTTGATTTGAGCCTAAAGGCTTCCTTTGAAAGGATTCTGCCCAAAAGTAATCCTCTAGGATGAGGATAGGGATGTGGATAGAGTAATTGGGCAGGGGTTGGCCGAGCCAAAGGCTTGAGGAGTGTGTGTAATGGGGTAGAGGTGGGGGCCTTTTATAAGAGGAGAGGAGGGGCACTTTTGGAAAGTAAAGAAATATTACTTTATTTGAAAATGTGTTTCGGTTTTAAAAGGTCCCACATTGATATAATTCGTGGATAAGGTGATAAGGGTTCGAAATCCACTCATCCAATTGGTTTTGGCCATGTGTAGGTTTTATATGTTTCATTATCTTTCCATTTTATTTAAATCACCAAATAATGATGTCATCACTGCATCATTATTATGTCATAATTAATTTAATTTATTTAATGTCTAAAAATCATAAAAAAAACTATGATGTATGAAATCTTTTTATCTTTCCAATGACTATTTATAATCAAAATTTGGACTTGTATAACCCCACTCAAAAATTATTTTAGTAAAACAATTTATGTTAGTGTCATTTTCACTTTAACATTAAATAAAAAATATATTAATGCCATTTTCCAACTAAAGTGGCTCCATGGGGTCCCCAAGTTGGCCCATGGCTTGTCTTGGTCGGCCATGACACAAACAATAAGGTTGGGACATGTGTCTAGATCATTTCATATTATTAAAGCATTATTTATACCTTAAACTACACCAATTACCACTAATCGCGATTAATGAAAAAAAGTTACTATTCACCGAAAAATTATTTTAATCTCATTGAACCACATTTTACTTCTTAATGACAACCATGTATGTCAGATTTTCAAAATTCAATACACATTAGTGGTAAACTTTTATTTAACTGAAAAATCAGTTTGCTTGATTACCACTTAGTGGTTTCACTATTCATCAAAAATTGAAGTTTTTTAGAAAATTATCAAAAATTCACCCTAAGATATATTTGATATTACTAATTCAAAAATGAAGTCTATTTTAAAAAATTCAAAACATATAATTCACATTAATTAGTTTAATAATTAATTCCCGTTGTCAGAGCAAATAGCGTGTTTTTATGAAACAATAATTATCAAAAGATTGACACTAGTTTAAGTCCGATTTAAAAGTGAAATTAATTCCATAGACCACTATTTGATTTAATGGTAAAAATATTTTCTAATTTCACTTTAAAACCAATTAAAATAATAATTTAATCATATAAATAAATTAGATTAAAAAGAGGTTTTGAATTAAGATACAACATTTTACACTATTCATAAAAAAATGAACTTTATTAGAAAGGTACCAAAAATTTACACAAAGTAAATTTTGATGTCCCGATTCTAAAGAAGAGTTATATTTGGTCCAAAATAAAGTATAAGAGTGATCAAAACTATATTTAATGATGGTTCACCATTAAAAGGTGATAAGTGAACCTTTAGTGAAAATTAGAGTATATATGCCCTAAAATTGAACTCTTTCCGTATTTTAAGCCTTTATCTTTTATTGGGTAAATGTATAAACATTTAAAAAACATATCTAATCATATTTTAGATATTTCTATCCATTCCCGCCAGTACAACGGCTACTTGTTAACTATCATTTCAAATAATATTATTTTATTACTAGTGTGCTACGTAAGTTTCAAAGAAACTCATCGTTGCGTATCGGGTACGCTATCGAACATAGCAACCCCTTTAAAATAAAATTTATATTTAATTCGTAAATATTAATAAAATCAAAAATTCTTTATTCTTTATTTACCTGGGATGTTACATAGGTGACCTATACCCACGGTTTTGGAAAACCATGGGCATATGGGTACTCTATACCAACGGTTAATTGTAAAACCATGGGTATAGAGCCATTTTCCAGTAGTGTGTCCCTTAGAATACATAGAAATTACCTAAACTATAATGATATTGATTCCTTCCCCAATATAGATATGTATGAATCCATTCTATGGATCGAGAGGTAAATCAAATAGGATTTTATATCAACATAAGTCCTGCTATATATTGGAGATTTCAACCATCAGGACCCAATCATTCTCATAGGATAATAATCTATTCTCATCCTTAAACAGATTCTTAATTAATTGAACTAGTGATAATTTTATACCTTCCATAATTAGGATATGTATGACACCATTATAATGACTAAGACATAACTCAACTAGGAATCTACATTACTGAATCCCCTTCATGTATCCATGATTTGAACCATTAGGACCCAATCACTACCATGAGATAGTTATATTACATCATCTTTTTGTGGATTGTGAAATTCATGAAATTTCAATGACCATGATTCCTTTCATAACCATAATACAAAAGATGGCATACCAAGTCTTTATACCAAACCCAAATGGGTGTCTATATCATTATAATCCCCATCATGTCTTATAAATTTCAAATATTAAGACGAAATAATTCCCATTGGATGTATACCTTTTTCCATCCCTCAATAGACTAAGAAACAACATAAATAATGATGAAACTGATTTCTTCCATAATTAGGATACATTGGATGTTTTCATTAGTCTCATGCTCCATATTAAAACACCCCAATGGAAATACAATCTAATAATGCAATCATCTACATGCATTGCGTTTGATTACATATTTTCCCATATGTATAGATCATGCATAGATCATGTGGGATTAGGGAGTTGTGATTGTTACCTAATTCTCTTCATGAATCCCTACCATTTAGAAAAATATATGTATATATGATCCGATGATAGGAATGATAACTATCCCCATATGAAGAATTTGTCCCATTATTTTAACAAAACCATGATAACTCTTATTCATGATATAACCCTGATACGTGGGGCGTCTCCTCGAGACATGATTTCAAATATTAGGATTCCGAAATCCATCACATATGTACTCTCTGCGTGATGTTAAACATCACAGGATGAATGAATTAGATGGGTTATTATTAAATAAATAACCATGATACATTTGATTACTCATAATGGATCTATCCCTACCTCAGAATATTAATAGACTCCCTATGAAGAATAAAATTATAATTTATTTAGTTATATAGATTCAACATATAAATCAATTCTTTGTTTCATTGAAATGAATGAAGAACCTCAGATACATTCATATGGATTCAATAATGATATTCTCCATTTCATTTATTAGGAATGGAGATTTAAACTATAATTGTTTTGTTAGGGTAACCGGTCCCATTTTAGGATTTGGTATAAATTCCTGAAAATTTCATAAATCTATTACAGAATTCCAAAGTATTCAACAATTCCCCCCCAATAGGGAATGATGGTTCTGATCTCCTATGATATCAAAAAATTTCATTCCCTAAGCATTGGTGGTTTTGAAACCCCACTTGACCACCTGTCTTTCGAATGTAGGCCTGTACCTAGTTATGGATGAGGGAACATTTGGGACTTTCCATTATGAATGTCAATGGTTATCCATTTTTGGTGAGTAGACAAGTAATAAACCCCCTATAATAAAAAATTTGGCCAAAATGAATGCACCATGTTTTCGTCTCATTCCCCATCTGAATAGAAATAGTGAACCCAACATTGATCTGTCTAATTAAAAATAATTGGTAATTATCCATATGTAATTTTTTTCCAATATACATAAACAAAAAATATTTAACACAATTTAAACCACTACAATAACAAAACAAATGTTTATTATCCATCGTGTCATTATGATTTCCCAATATACTCAAACTGAAATGGTTAACCTAATGTGAATCTATCAAATAAGAAAATAATATGTTATTATTCATCAAGTCATTTTATTTCTCTAATATACTCAGGTATAAATGGTTTACCTAACATGAATATCTCTAATAACTATATGACTGGTTATTATCTTTTGGGCCATTTTCCCCACTATATTAAAACTGAAAAGATCAACATTACATGAATCAAGCGCACAAAAAACAATGTCTTATTTTATGTTGGTACATTTGGTTTTCCTACCATACAAGAAAAGAAATGGTGAACCCTTTGTGAATATATAAAACAACAATATTATATGTTAATAATGCATCATTCCATATATTTTTTCATATCATACATAAATAATCCTAGTAAGGGCGACATGATCCATATAGCTGATCATCTATAACCATGGTTCTATAGAAACATGTCAATCCTTACATTGATAAGTCCACATGAGCAGAATGTCCATATTGGGAATAAAAGAACAATTTTATTAACAATGCACATCTGTTTGAGCACATAATGCCATTAATATTACTCTAATCATTGAACTTGTCCAATATTTTCATCATTATATCAGAAACTGGAATCATCAATAGTATCATAATCATAGATAAATTCATCATATAAATACTATTCTGAAATTTCAGTTCTGGCTATAACGACCACGTCAAAAAATGATCTCAACTACTTAATAGCTTGAATGACAGCTGGCAAACACGATGACCTGGGAGTACCATCAACTCAATATAATCCTAACAATAAAAACTACCTTTGAAGGTATCCATGTACTAAAGCAGATGAGTCTAAATCAAATAGGGAAAGCTAAAACAATGTTAGTGGACCTCATTTCCACATACAACCACATCAAGAGATTATCACCAGAGCTTGACAATCAGCACCTTTATTCTCAAATAAAGGTGGAGTATGGAGTCAAATGTGCATCACCTCCAGATTAGATGATGTTGAGAAGGGAACCTATTATCCACCATAACCAACAACATCTCACTGGTACACACTAATCGTGTATTTTGGGTACCACCTAACAAACTAATGCCTCTGACACCCATGAACATTAAACAATGAAGGATCATTCGTAGAGGACGATTTCAGATATTTAGGAGTTGGATCATATCCCCATGCCCATTGGAAATTTTTTCTAGAATTTTACACTAGCTACATGAATGTAGGCTCATATCCATGCTCACTAGAAAAAAGAATACAGGAATATTCTAGTAGTAGGTATGTGAAAGGTGCATATCCCAACACTGTTTATGATGTATGTCAATAAATTTTGCAAGCGCAAGGAGGATAAAAGTGGGATCATATCCCCACATCAATTAAAGATACCTTCCTATATGTAGTGGTTATAAGAATTTAGTATTCTTATTTCTATAAACCCACTTTTATAAAATGTAATTATATTTTTGGAAATAACTGAAGAACTCTATCAGAATAATTCATCACTAATTCTGATAACCGGAACAACACATCATTCTACCCCTTTGACCATTAATGATAAATCCTTTGATCACCACAATAAACTGAAGATATCATAGAATGAACCCATTATTTCTCATGTCCAGGAGGATAATCAAGATATTATAGTAATGGGAAAGTCCCCAGACCGATCACATACACCCTTGGTCAACCATGGATCCCCTTATGAGAGCAGAACAAGCCTAAGGATGGGAGAACAAGCCTATAGATGTAGTAGCCCATCATATTCCAATGTCCCTAGATCAGACACATATCCTCGATCCAGTTAGGTATAACTAATTGAGAGGGGAACATGGATCATGATATCACCATATTCATGTTGATGAAGTCCAGAGGAATATTCCAAAAGTCCATGATCAGAAACATATTCCCATTATATATGGGGAAAACATGTTATAATGGAATATGAAAAATGATAGGCTCATATTACAAAAAGTTAATAATCATGGAATATTCTAGTAGATCATGGAAACTGGGTTTACATTCCTACTTATATAGACAAATGACTACGCCAGAATCATTCTGAGGAAAAAAGAAAAGGTTTCTTATAATCCTTCTCCAATTCTTCATGTCTATTGACATGTTCTAGTAAGAAATTCATATTCATTACATGCTCATAATCCTACTCCAACTATGGATCACCAAGTGAGAGTATCAAATAGTTATGTCAGGTAGATAACCCCATCAATAAACAACAACAATATATTCCAAAGGTTCAGGATTGGGCTCATACTCACATCCAAACAGAGGCACACTGTGGGAGAATAGAACATGCCTTGGGATTGGATCATATATCTATTAGTATAAAGATAAATCATAGCCATACTATAAAATCTTATCCATTGCAGGCTTGAACTCTCGGAACACCAGATTTTTATAAACATGTTTCATAAATACTCATAGTGTAGGTTCATATACCTACATAATTTTATATGGCATGTCATCATATTCCAGCCACGACATATGACATGACCCATATTCCAAATCTAATAAATATCATTGTATGTGAGCTAATTAGTGACATATTATCAACACCATATGTGTCCATAAACTCTTCCACCAATGGAGAATATGATGATTACAATGATATACCACCTTATGATAGTGTAGAGATGGATCGTATGAACTCTACTCCTAAAATCCACTATAGTCAACCTCTCCATAAAGATATCTCCCATGGACCATAAAATCCCCAAATTTCCAAAAATCCTTCCTATATAAAGGTTTTAAAAATAGATACCACATCATATTAAGAGGTGTTGAAATCTCAAACACCTTATTATAGAGATGTTTTTAAAATAGTGTGGTCAACCGCATATATTTCACCCATAAACTTTTAAAAACACTCCATTCGAGTCAACAAGTGACCCTAAGATACATATTCTATAGTTCTAAATGATTGAGGTATGTACGATTGATGAAGAGTTTTTTTTCACCGATATATGGTTATATTTATCCTAAAACAACATACCCGTCATTTTTTTCATCCAACATAAAACTATGATATCCCAGTAGAGATAGAAAATGAGTGCATGCCTTATCTATATCAAAATATGTGGGATTCTCATCAGGGACTGAAGGATAGAAATAGACCTTATCTGATATATGAGGTCCACCTTTAGAATATAATGATATTAGTTTGTTATATAAACTTGGCCTCTATATCTGTGGCATGTGATCCAAAAATGGAAACGAACAACACAAATCTATAGAACTCTTTCTACCATTAAATCAAAAATCTTCAGCACCTAATCTCTAAAGCTAAATCATGAATCTATATTTTATGATGAAGAGAGTATATAGTGTTAAAAATCTCATTACCCCTTGAATAGGATATTCCCTTAGATACTACATACTTTAATGTCATAAACATTTGTAAAATTAAGGAATTAGGCAATGTCGACGCCATTTATTATCTAAAATAGAATTTCCATACTTCGATGTTTCCTAGAAACCATGAAAAGAGGGAGAGGATAGGTAAAATAATTTCAAACTATGTCTCCTCAATGTAATACGAATGAATTTTGGGAACAAAGTCTAACGTTTTGATCAACTGAGCTACTTCCTATAGGAAATGATTCCAATCACGGGCTTATATCACACCCAACTCCTACACGATCAAAGATATGATTCAACTTGCACGCCACATTTCAAACATCCATATAACATGTCCATGAGAGGAACTAGTTCACTAATATGTAGGAATAACGTACACTACCTCCACCTTTCTTATCATTAATTTATCAATGGATTTATGAAACATCGATAGCTGCTACAAACAAACCCCATCCCATTGGGATTTGTGAATTTATATCTCAATCACCATCACCATGTTCATAATCCATTTAGTGGGTCTTGTGAAAATAAATGGTGTATCCATATCAATCCCATCCAACTCATATGGGGGCCTATATATCATCATATTCATCATAGGAATCATAAAAACAAAAACTAAAATTTTTGGATACACGACAATAAGATCAATCAAAAAATATTGAGGCCCAGAATGACCCCCATCCCATAATTATGGGGTTATTTTCATCATCATCATTACCCAAGATAGAATATATCTTCTTTTGTCAAAAAAGTTAAAATCAATGGTTATAATCTTATCCTTTCATCCCACTATAAGATGAACCTCTTCAAGTCAAGGCCCATTGGGGATTCATGACCAAAAACTCACACAATGTCATTATTTATAGAACAATATTGGAGGAACATATGATGATGGTGAACATACCCCATGGGGGTTGATCCATAATGGGCCAACATTGTGAAGGGATCAAATAACAACCATGATGAAGGTAGATTGGAATCATCCTATGGGGTTGAATGTAATGGTCCAACCACCATTACCAAATACACCTCTATGAATGTCACCACTATCAACAAGAAAAATATTTATAATCCAGATGAAAATACAATGGGATTAAATTATGATAATGTACCCTAATATGAGGGTGATCTGGGTGCACCAACAAAGGCAGCAGACACCCAAATCTAGTGAAGGCTCCCAAATATTGCACCTCTGAATAACAAGATTCAACGTATATGGTTGAGCACTACTATATAAAAATATAAGTGTGCATCTACATATCATTCACCACCAATATGTTTCAAGGTTCTTTCAATGGAGGAACATTTGTAACAATATGATCATGACATAAAAAAATCTCATAAAAAATGATGAAATACTATGGGGAAATAACATTGTGTTGTATCATCTTTATGTATAGATGAATATTCACCCACCCATAGAGGATCTCACAACCAGAATGGTATATGAGCTTTAGACTATCTTTAGATCTATGAATATGTTCTATATAAATAAGAAATTAAAAATGAACATGAATTTCCTCCATTACAACAATAGCCTCCCAATTAATAGGATAATCATTCTATCTTTAAACGAAGTAGGGATCAATGGGATATGAAAGTGGGTTCACCAAATCGACCATCTCCCCCCTCCATATGAAAGGTAGGGGGCTTATACATGTTTTCATGAATCTACATAACGTCATTGAATCCTTAAGAAAAATAAATGTAATCAATGGAAGGGCGATGTCCACATATAGAGTATGAGAGGAATGTATATCCCCAACGGTTGTATGATATTATATATCCACCTAATTTTTGAAATCATCCCTTGTTTACTTTTTATGATCCATGAGACATAAGAACCTCATCTCACAGAATTCATATCCTGATGTGGGATGATGATGGTCTCTTGAGATCATGAAGATGTGACAAATTTGAGATGTTTTTTACAAACCCTGATAGGGACAAATTTTTAAGGAACAGTAGCCTACCAAGAGGATCTGTTACAAGATGGTAAGACCTTCATCATTTGTATCATTATAAATTCAGTCCCACATTTAGGAAGATGATGATTATTTTCCTAATGAAATAAAAAAACCCAAAAATGAGAGGGTGTATTACTTCATATACATAAACATGGTTCTAACCTATTCACTGTAAATCCCTCCCTCAAAGAATAAAAAATTTGAAAATTATGTTAAAAATCAGAAAAATGAGTTTCCGACACCTCAGATACTGAAGATGTATCTTGGTGGTTACCATGAGTTTGAAGAAATAGCACTAAATATTTTGGTATCCATTCAATAAACCTATTCTAATACATGAATCATTCCATCAGCACATTTTAAAAAGGATATGAAATGTTTATTTTTTATCAATCTCTCTTGATATAGTATCAGTTCCCATCCAATAACATAGGTAGGTCCCACACCATCCATCACCTTATGTCGAGTGGCATCATCTATAAAATAATTGTCATCCAGAATCTTAGAGAAATCAATCTCACCTAGGATTTGAAGAGCATATAAAAAATTAAAATTCCTTCCAAAAAAATCAAGTTCTCTATTATTCCTTAGCATCCATGGACAAAAATTTTATTACATATCCAAAATCCTAGAAGCCCAATGATGTTAACCAGATAGACAGTCTAACTACTATCCTTTCAACAAAAGGCTAGGTGACAATATCTAGGAAAGTGTAATCTTCAATTATTTTCTTCCAAGAATTTTCAATTACAAACATGTGGTGTTAGATACCTCAACAAAGCATGTTTATTTCATTTATGTATTACAGTCTTAAGAAAATGATATTGACATAATGTTTTGTCCATGCGTGATCATATTTTCACCAATAGGATGGAAAGGAAAACAATATATGTGATCTTTTCCCATTGAGATCACTACTTCTCATAGAAGAAATTATTCCACCACCTAAAAAGGATACATTGGATATACCTCCCAAATGTGGGTGTGACCATTGGAAGTAAGAATAAATATAAGGGTATGCATCATATTATGTTCCAATAGAATCTCTTGACCTTTATTAATTCATTCCTTCAACATCTAAAATGTGGGCACCACCCCACCAAAAAAAATTATCATCAATGTAATAAATCATATTGTTTTTATGAAAATGTGATAATTTAGTAAAAACCATTATCAGATGATGAATATTCCCTAGAATATTATTTTCTCAGACATTACTAGGGAATTGGAGGTTTCATGTTCTAGAACTGAGGATACCAGGGATAGCATGGGAGTGGTTGGACCCAATATTTAGTTCATGAACCCGTGAACAACATATATGAATTTGAGACTCATAGGAAGGCACAATAGTAGGTAAAACTTATGTATGAATGTGTCCCACAATCCTATAGCGTGATCCCACACTCAATTTTCATTCATGAACACCTATTTGTGGTTATAATATATGATTTTCCCAAAACACATGGAATTCCATCAATTGCAACACCACAGGAAACAAAAGATTCCTCAACATCTGCATAGGCACTAGGCCTATCCACATCAAATTAATTATCTCATGAGACACATATCTATGGGAAACCATACATTGTGATGTTCCAAAATCTGGCCCAAAAGTATGATATTCTGATGATGTTGGAAATTATCCCAGCCATTATTTCAATCCTTGAGGCACACCATCATTAAAAAGAAAACAGGTACGAAATAAATCAATTCATTTGGATTCCACAGTTGATCAAGATAGAAGCCACTACAGCCAAGGTATATCTATTGGAGAACATGTCAGCAAAATGTCATGTATCTATCCTATTCATTGTGATAGATAATGAAGAGGTCATATATGGTCACAACATTACCCTATATGTTTATAGAAAACTCCATAACTTCTTCATCCAAATCCCTCAAGTTGATAATGTTTTTTGGATCAACCTAACCCTTCTTTGAACCCTCCATTGTTTAGGATATAATGATGGGTAACTATACCCCACAAGTCTGACAAGTCATGAGTGTGATAAAAACATTCAAATAAATATAGTGACGATCAAAACTAAAGAAGAATTTTGGGATCTGACATCAGAAATTGGTTTTATGGTTATACAAAAAAACACTACATATGATGTACTTTATGGAAGGCCTTGACCACATCCATTTGATGATACCTTTAATATACTATCAGTTTCTAAAGTACCCCATCAATGTAATTATTAAAATACTGCATGGTGAAAATCCCCCCTATGATACTTGAATAACCACATATTCTGAAATAGGCTTCTATATCAATGGAGGAAAACAACCAATAATGGATGATGAGTTATGGGCTGCAGCCCCCAATAGTTTAGGAACATCCCCATATAAATCCATTGAGTATTATTGACAGTATATATATTGTCCCCATAAATCTTTTCAAGGTGATAGAATTGAGCCCAAATGTCCATGGTCCACCTAACCCCAGAAATAGGTCAAATGATAATCATCTATAGAATATATCATTAATGACACTAGAAATAGGGGATGATAATGTATCTTCTTTAGAACCATATTAACCCAACACTAATAGATAATCCTCAGGATATCCAACTTCATCTAAAAATGTCTCCATATACTTAGTAGTGTAATATGGTGAATATGACATGTTGAACACCACTCCCCATTAATGTAATGTGTCTCCACCATCCTTGATGAGGTCACTTATGTAAATCCTAATATAGAGTAAGACTTGTGGCCTACATAGATTATTTATTTCCATTCTCTTCGAATAGAAAGAGATGTACTGAAAGGTGTTTTCTTAAAACTATACATAACTTCGAAAACTAAATCCAGATTGGGAAACACACTATCTTGACCTACCTAATAAGCATAAGGGCTTCAAGATTGTATCTAGGAGTATACAACCCTCTCATTCCAACATTGTTGATGGGGATGATGATAAATAGATATTTTTTTCAATGAAGTGAAAATACCAAGATGGCATGAAAACTTTATCCCTATCATTAAAAACAATGGAAGGATTAGTGTCTTAATCATTTTAGTATACCATAATCGGCATTTCAAAAATTATGATTTCCCATTAATGACCATAGATCTATTGATCAATTAAACTATTTGATTATAAGCCCCTTCCTTCATGAATGGTTATTATGGGAAAAATCAGATAATGATGTCCCATAAAGATGATAAACCCACTTCCATCAGATTTCCTTAGGGTATGTTTTTTATAAGTTCATTCCCATGGGATTGATGAAAATTGGAACCACATATCAATACTATATTCATCATATCATTATTATATTCTTGTGAAATGTAACAGATTATTATGTGTAAGACCTAGTGGGAAAATATTGATAGTGATGTGATCACATTATAGACATTAAAATAGTACTCATCAAGATGTGGAAGCATAGACTACATTTGAATCCACTAAAATGAGCCTTTTGGGTAACACTTGGGATGTTACTTGGATTTGTGCTATTCCAATATTAAATCAATTTATTCATAGATAGGAATAGTGTGATTTTATCAATTTCACCGCTAGAATTATCAATTAATAGAGGGGGTCCATGGGCTCCACACCTAAATTTGGCATTTCATATCAAACATGGCTGGTAAAGCTCTCCGCTTCCCCAATATAATCAAGAAGGGAATATCCTATCAACTAGTTGATGATTTCTAGGATAACTTCCAACATGTTAAGAGGTATCTCCTACCCCAACTTGTTATGATGCCTCTATTTTAATAGAGTCCACCCATCTTATATGTTTCCATCATCGACTGGTCACTATGCGCTTTCATAACACATAAATTTTATGAGGAGATAAAGAACAATCTCTACTACCTATTCTAAATGATGCGATGTACTAAGACCAGATACATTGATGCCGATAAGAACTGCCTTGTAGTAATATTCACTTTTCATAATATGAGTCATTACATGAAACACTATTATATCTATCTAGACTCTCATATCAGTCATCTTTCGTACATCCATGTAGATCTATTTTATCAAGGAACATTTTCTAATGGGTAATCATTCTCTAGTAATATGAAATTCTATTTGTATCATAGAAATCAGTCAAGGGTAAATCCTTGGATATTTTACATATAGATAATCTATCCCTAGAGAATACATTGGTGGACACTGAGGATCCACATGAAGAGATATTTTATTCCCATTAAACTCCTCAGACATGGGATATATATTTTGAGGGCACCTCCCAATATCATATTTAAAAATGGTGTAAAACTCGAGTCTCAATCGAGTTGTCGTAGTTTTTTTTTCTCCCAAAAAAAGCAGTTTTCTTTACCTTTTCACACTATCTAGAGGATACATGAATAATGATAAAATATACCAAGCCCTCATATATATGTTGCAACCCGACCTATATTTAAAAATACCCATCTTTAATATCAAAGAGGATTTAGAACTAGTGATAAAGAATATCAATGGTGATTGTTCCATCAAAAAGGATTAATTGTCCCTTATAACTGTCTACATCAAGGGAATGATGGACGATTTCCCTTTTTAACCAGCATTTCATCATGATCTAGGGTCATATAATTCTTATGTTGTCACATTGGTTAATCAAGTCAGTGTCTAGACCAAACCTAATTAGGAGAATTAAATCATTCGTATCACACATTGAATAATGGTCTTGTTGATCATTATATGTGAAAGGGAGGAAATAAATCAGATCAACACCACAAAATAGCATGATGAATAAACATCTATACCTTGATTGATGGATCCCATAATTGGTTAAATTTTATTTGGGATACATTCAATATACAGAGTTAGAAGGGAATAAATTCAATGTCATGCAACAATCCTTGCCCTCTAGAGTGTTCCAAATGAATATAGGACTCTCTATAAGTGTATCATTGATATATTACTCATATGAATCGTAGTATAATGATAGATTCTTTCTATCAAGGAATAATTCCTTATAGGCTCCTACACGACCAATCAATCAAGGACCTAGCTCTCTTAAAAGAATAAGGTGGTTGGGATATTAATGCTAGACATTGATACATGACTTTGTGTAATTCACCAAAAATTTCATGCATGTTAGATCCAGAAAAAATTCATCCATTAACCCTCATAATTTCGATATGAAGCTAAATATTCCTTATCATTTTCTATTTTTGGAATGGAAGTTGTGGGCCATGTCCCCCAACCACAAAGAAGTTGTTTAAGTTCATACTTACTGCTACCGAATATAATTACAAATTAGAAAATCAAATACACCTAATGGAAGTATAGATGAAAAACATAAGAAAATCCATAATTTACAATGTCATCACACAATTTTGGGTCCCTCGCATGACATTTACAGAAAATGAAACAATCATCCGATCTAATGAGTTGAAGAAACTATCCTAGTATTAGAAAATAGAGTCCAATCACTCATCTTTCTATCATGTAGTGTGAAATGGATATATAGAAGCATTCATTAAGACATTGAAAAATATTATACAGAAGATGGTGAACAAGGATAAGATGTCCTTGTTATATTTGATACAATTTTATTTGAGGGAAAACCATACAAATATGCATACTGCTACTCAAGAAACACCATATTCATTGGTGTATTGATCGAGGTACTGTTACCCATATAATTCTTACTGCCTTTTCTATGAATATATATTTTCAGAAAACTTCAAAAAGATGAGAAATTGTAAAACTAGATGGATCAATCAGTATGGATCGATGATAATTTGTTGCACACATTTAAAATCATTGATGTCCATCCAAATTCAATAATGTGGGACATCAATAAAATGGTTTTCCTCTATTCATTCCTCCATGATGAACAAGTATTGCATCATATGACACGAATGATACCAAGGAAAAAGCCTCCATATTATGAACACAAATGACATGGTCAATAAATAATACATATGTTTTATGAAAATGGGTTGTACTAATTGGAAACAACAAATGGGGAGTTGATTATACTCCCTACTAATGTAAGATTACCGAATTAATACATTGCGTAGATATCATCAGATGTAAATCCACATCATCATATGTCCATCCTGTAAATCCTAACCATATGATGATAAAATATGGATCTATCTTAGTTACATGATTCCAAATTATTTGAGCATATCCACTAAGAATAGTGTAAAACAGAATAGTATCTCATGTTCTTCCATAATAAAATTAATACATCGAATTCCTTTTCCTGACAACATGATGAAAAAATAAAAAATATCTTAATTCCAAGCCGTATGAATTTAAAATATATGATATCTCTAGTCTATACCATATGACACTAAAAATTATGTAGTATTTCATCACCTCATGATGGTAAACAGAACATGATGCACTCTATCACTAATGACTTACCACAAACGAGCTAGATAAGTTTTCAGGAAAGATGTAATCCCCCGGTCACCTTATGAGAATATATTTCTCAAGGGTAACATATTTTCCATGAACTATGTGTGTATTGATTTATTCCATTACATGATATGTAGCGAAGCATATACCATAAGTTTTTTCACAGCCACAATATTCCTTTTTAATCACATCTGTTGATCACTATCCTTACCGAATGATGATAAATTGTATAACCAATGACTTTACATCATGAGGTTAAATTGAAAGGATCATAAAATTGTACATATTCCTTTATATTTGTTAATCCATGTCCCTTCCTCATGAAATTAAACATTATAGTTTTTATAGAACTACCTGTGTATTGATTTATTACATCACATGATGTGTAGTAACACCCGAACCTCTGGCCTTGTGTCCTGCCACAATATTCATTCCTTTTTACATTGGTTGGTCCACATCTTTACTTTAAGAGTTTAAGAACATGAAATATTAAAATTCGATACAATATAAAACATCAGTGGTTTCTTTGGTCTACTAGTGGCCTGATTCTCATTTCTAATGAGATATGTGGGTGTTCCTCGACCCATATCATGGTGCAACATCCTCATGATGCATAATTCCCTGGTCATGTCCTTAAATTTCATCTAAATAGTTAATGGATAACTTTCCATTCTTTTTCCCCCACCTAGAATTGCTCACAAAATTTGAGGAACATTGGTGAGGGATTCACTAAGAAAACAAGGCATGCGAGACCTTGATAGGTGCATTTCGGTCCTGAATAAAAGACCTTAAAAGTCATCCCACGAGTCCTCGCCACATGACTTATAACTTTATGGTTTATGTTCTTTGTATGCTATAAAACATATCATTCAATTTGAATTCTCCCAATAGGGCCTCTATCATTGATGTTGGTATCCTACCATTCCTCTGTTCAAGAACTATGAATGACGTTATTCCTGAAATAAATGGATATGTTGTGACACCCAAATCCTCTAATGCTGGGTGAGGTGACGCACGCCTGTCGTAGGGCATGGAAAAAATAAAATTTATATTCCTAATGCAGTAAAGTGGATGACCAGGGTCGACTCACTTGAGGAGAGTTTGTAGTCGGTGAAATAACTGATTGTAGTTCACCCATTCAAATTCTGTTTGTTTGTTATTATGATTTAATAAAAATAATGATTTTAAGGGTTTTGATAAATAGTGAAATTAGAATCATGAAATGAAAACATTAAATCTAAATGTAGATGAAAATGCTGCCAGAATGAAATTAGGGAAGAAAGGTCTTGGTCCTAGGGTTGGATAACACATGTTCGTTCATTATTTATTTATTGTTTAAATACAATTTGATAATTAATTTTATGAAACGTCATTAATGAATTAGTTTCCTTTGTTTATTATGTGTGTGATTTTATCATGCATCTGACACACCAATCCACACCTCCTCTAGTAATCATGTAGGGTAACACCTCAACCGAGAATGTGATTCCTACAAGACCCAACTCCACCGTTTTCCGTTTCATACCTTATATAAACACCAACTCCACTGTATGTATGGTTTTCCTATGAGAATAATTGTAAAATGATTAATCAGTGAAAAGAAATGGATTTAGAAATACTTTCGTGGTGGACGACCGCTCCACCCATTAAATATTCCCGCTTCAACCACAAATAGAATTAAAAAAATTTGAATTGAAGTGGAATAATAAATAACACCATGAAACCTCCCCCAGGTCTAAGGATCGAGTTAGTAACTTTCCATGGTTAAGTGCATAGATATCATGATGGAATGATGGATGAGAGAAAATGAGATTGAGAATGGAAGAGATAATGGGTGGAATATGAAAATGGGAAAAATTTTAATAAAAAAAATATGAATGCATTACATGAGAAAAATAATACTAAAATAAAACTAAAATAAAGAAGAAAAATATAAAAGGACCTTTACCTCCTCTCCATGGTGTGCCAAATGGTTTTGATAAGGATTGTAATGATTTGAGAGGTAGGGAGCACCTCTCTTTTTATAAGAATATTTATGTCTTCTGACTGTTGTAACATTTTTGACCCATGAAGCCGCTTCACACGTGGAACCCTTCATGAATGTTCTACACTAATGTGTCAGCCATCCACCCTCCAATTTTCATCTTATTTTTCCTCCAGTTGTAGGAGTTATTAGTTTCTTATTGTTGGTTGTTTTGATTCATGGCGAAGCATCAATGGAGCTTTCATTAAGAATATGTTCTTCAATGTCCACCTTAATGGATTCAAAACAGCATTTAATTTATTGTGTTAACATTGATTTGAGTATTATTTCATCCCAATGTGGAATCACTGCAGTTAGATGGGTTTAGAGAAAAATGTTCTTCAGTTACATAGGTGGGGTCCACACTGTGTGCCTGAAAAAATCCATAACATCATTGATTTGTTACAGCCTCTAGATCACTGATTCAGCCCCTAGTCTAGATGAAAAATATGATGAAACTAAAATAAGTATTATGAAAAAAAATTATTCAGAAAATTTGGAATTATACTTTTCAAGAAATGACCAAAATATCCTTGACGTAAAAATCTGTCAAAAATCTACAATTAAGCACTCGTCACAAATTTAGCTCATTTTTATTCTATAATCCAAATTGCCAATTACTTTAATAAAAAATTTAAATACATGAGTTTGATCATTTAAAAACATCCACAATTTATTATTATTATGTTAATAATATTCAGATAAATTTGCTCTGTCAAATACCCCCACACTTAAACGATGATTTCTCCCAAGTAGAAAATCTCAACATGGAATTTAGAGGATATAAATATTACCAATATTCAAATTTAAAAGTATTAAAATCAAAAAAAAAATCATTGTCAAATCAGATTTTCAAAAATAGACATGATATATGAATTTAATTTCCCAATTTTTAATGAAACATTTAATTCACATATATTAATTTTCCCCATTGAAAAAAATATTGGAACTTCTTCTTTAATTCATTAAAGATTCTCAATTCATTAATATTAAACATGCCACAAGATGATTTACCGCACCTTTGAATTTTAACTCTCATTTCTCATGATACAATTCAAGTATATTTATGCACATATCATGAGAACATTCACTTTATCCATAGTCTTTTAGTGGAACTACTTTCTCCACAATTTAAAGACAAAACACACATAAAATAATGAGGACTTTCAATAAAGGATCAAATGACTATGTGGATTAGGGTTGGTGGGTAAATGATTGAAATAATTTTAGTCCATAAGTAGGTCATTTGACTCTTAAGTACAATGCAAGATTAATCTATTGAAAACACATGATGAACCCCACTCAAATCCCATTGATAATGTGAAAAACAACACCACTTCATTTAAATGATACGGGGCATGAGTAAATAAATAATTACAAAGAATGATATCATCAAAGTTCTCCCTTTTTTTAAATAAGCTTCAGAAAGGCACAACTTTAAATATTTTTTTTAAATTTTTATATAAAGCTCTAGAAAGGCACAACTTTATTTTCTCCCTTTTTAATGATAAGAAGATAAAATGAATGAAATATAATGAAATGATGACTCGTGCCCAATTTTCTAATAATAATTTTCCCAAAATGATAACACACACCTCGCACTACCCAAAAAATGTCACACATCCCAATGAAAACACACAAAAGGCCCATCCCCCAAACATAAACATGAATAATCTATGAAAAAATTCTAAAAGAGTTGGAATGTAAGAAAAAATATTCTTGTAATTGGTCTTAAACCTATAAGGCAATTCATGGCTTCTATGGGCTAAAGAAGGGAAAATATAAGGGTGGGTATAAGGTAAATATGTGGCTATCCAATGTAGTGCCTCAATAATTTTAAATGTGTTTCTGTACAGTCATAGCTTTGACAAGTTTCAATAAATGTTATGGTATGTGTAATGTCCCAAGATAACACAAGAAATATGCTCAACATAAAATAGGAAATATTTGGTCAAGAAATACTATCATGAATGGGAATATAAAATTGGAAAATCAATCATGGAATGATTAAAA
This sequence comes from Viscum album, assembly GCA_963277665.1. Lineage (NCBI taxonomy): Eukaryota > Viridiplantae > Streptophyta > Magnoliopsida > Santalales > Viscaceae > Viscum > Viscum album. The sequence goes on along the minus strand of OY728127.1, from coordinate 348,618,496 downwards.
ATAACAAATAAATTCAAATGAATTTTAGAAATTCAAAGCATAAAAGATGGTAGGGAAATTTGATGTACATGAATCATTCAATTCATTCAAATCTCGAGTCATAATTTCAATACCTATGCATCATATTTAAACATTAAACTTTACATTTCAGTCATTTAATCATATAAACATTGAAATAAAAAACACGGCATCACTGGTTTCTTACGAAACTCATGTCTCCTAGATAAGTCGAGTAAAACATGACTTCAAGTGTGGGCATGAAATTTTATTGTTAATGCTCAAAACATGTTTTGGACCAAAATGTGGAGAGTATGAAAGATAAATCACAAAAATTGAGCTCCCTTTTTTCATGAAACATAGCCCTTCCTCTTCACTATCTAAGGCTGCCTTCCACCATTATGAACATACAAAAGAGAATTACTCATTTAAGAATTAGGATCATGTCATTAAATCTCAAAAAGATACGAGGGAGTGGGCCGCATTCTATAATTATACCTAATACTGGATTTGAAATTTAAATTCCTAAAATGAAAAATGAAGGTACTAAAAATCAATTAAAGGATAAATCATGGTATTATCCCCCTAGTGGGCCCTGAATTTTTACTGCCTCCAGAGGGTAGTAGCAGCTGTTATCCGAAATCAGAGGGTGGATGAAGATTCTTGGATTTGAAGTACCACATGTGGCTTTTCCCAGTATCCTCATCTGTGTTCTTCTTGAGGATGACTCCATGGATAGAGTACACAAAATCTTCCCCCTTCTCATTATGGTACAACTTACATGGTGGGGGTAGTTTGAAGTATCGATCATCCACTTCACTGCTTACAACTTGTGCAACCTTCTTCTTCTCTTCTTGTACTCCCTATAATGATTATTCAATGTATTTATGGAGCATCATTTGTTCCTCAATAGGTTCATATTATTTTCTGTCTCCTTTTAAGGATATTTAATGATTTACCAAATCTGAAAATTCAAATTTATAAGGAGTGATGCTCAAATAGGATTGAATGAAATAAAAAAAGGTAGAGTTCATAGAAGGATCATCTCCCTGAGTTAGATCTGTTTTAATCACTTATTCATTTGAAAGTGCCTCTTGGATTTGATTATCACTATATGGAGGTAGGTAGTATGTCTCCTCCTTCTTGACTTCAAATTACACCAATTGGGTGGGGTCTTCATTCAGTGGTGTTGGATCGTTTTCTTTGCAAGGCTTGGTGAGATCATGTAGCTCCTCACATTCATTTCATAATTTATCCAATTCATGTTGATCTACGTATTTGGCTCAGCATGAATGTCATCCTACTTTTCATCTATCATAGGTAGAATTGGTTGAGTGAGGTTGAATTATTCTTTAGGTACGCCAACATTTAGCTCCTCTGGTTCTTCAATGATCAGTTGGGCAATTTCATCCACCACTATCTCAGGTTCTTACTCCGACTCAGGGTCGGGTTGGTACATCCTTGAACAAAAAAATTACAATTACCATTACATTTTCCTCCCCAAATCATCCAAATTATTACTAATCCTTTCAGCCTAGTCCTTTAGATCATGATAATCAATTTCTGATTCTTGACATTGCACCTGCGAGTAATCTTCCCATGTATAAAAATTTGAAAATGAATACATCCTGGAAAAAAGAATTTTTTTAAAATATTTTTCTTAATGAATAAAATAATATAAAATATTTAAAAAAATGTGAATTTTGAAAAATTGATCAAAATAACTATTTATCTCCACAGCTACGATGCCGGTTTTGATGAACGCTTGTTGTAGGGCATGGCAGTAGCAAATTTGTATTCCTAATGCAGCACAGTGGCTGACTAGGGTTATCTCACTTGAGGTGAGTTAGTAGTCGGTTCAATAACTAATTCCAGTTCACCTATTTTAATAATTTTTTTTGTTTATATGATTTAGTAAAAAAGATTTTTTTAAGGGTTTTGAAAAATAGTGAAATTAAAATAATTAAATGAAAACGTTAAATCTAAATATAGATGTAAATGATGACAGAATGAAATTATGGAAGAAAGGTCTTGGTCCCAAGGTTGGATAACACTAGTTCTATCATTATTTATATATTGTTTAAATTCAATTTCATAATTCATTTTATGAAACCTTATTAATCAATTACTTTCCTTTGATTTATTTTGTGTGTGATTTTAGCATGCATCTGACACACCAATCGACACCTCATCTAGTAATCAAGTAGGGTAACACCTCAACTGATAATGTTTTTATTACAAGACCCGGTTCCACCGTATGTCGTATCATCCCTTATTGCAACCCTAAATCCACCATATGAAGGGTTTTCCTATGATAATAGAGGTAAAGTGATTAATCAATGAAACAAAATGGATTTCTAAATAGTTTCGTGGTGGATGACTGCCACACCTGTGCAATATTCCCACTTCCACAACCAATAGAATAAAAACATTGTGAATTGAAGCATAATAATAATGAATGCTGTGAAACCTCCCTCAGTTAGAAGACTTAATTTATTCACTTTCCATGGCGAAGGGCATAGAGATCATGATGGAATGATGGAAGATAGAAAATGAGATTGAGATTGGAAGAGATAATAGGTGGAAGAAGAATATAGGAAACACATTAATATAAAAAATATGAATGCATTACATGAGAAAAATAATACTAAAATAAAACTAAAATAAATATGAAAAATATAAATTTCCTTTATCCACCTCTCCTTGGTGCCCCGAATGGTTTTGGAATGGATTGAAATGATTTGAGATGTAGGGCGCTCCTCTCTTTTTATAGGCAGATTTATGTCCTCCGAATGTTTTAGCATTTTAGACCCATTAATTGGCAGCTTCACACGTCGACCCCTTCATGAGAGTTGTACATTACTATGTTTTCCATCCACCCTAAGAATGACAGCTTATTTGGCCACTAGTGTTAGGAGTTATGATTTATTCATTTTTGGTTTTTTGATTCTGGATGAAGCATCCAGGGGGATTCCTTTAAAAATATGTCATACAATGGATTCCTTAATGGATTAAAAACTCATATTATATTTATTTTGTGAACTCCTATATGAGAATTATTTCATCCCATAGTGGAATAAATGAATTTTTATTGGTGTATTGAGAAAGTTTCTTCCTTTACATTGGTGGGGTCCATGCTGTCTGCCCGAAAAAATCATCAACTTCATTGATTTCTTACGGCCTCTAGATCACTAATTCAACCCCTATTATAGAGGACAAAAATAAAGGAAATTAAATTATTATTCTGAAAAAGAACATTAGACTTAGCCTAGTTGTTAAGGACTCTGTAAGTGCATTCGAACGACTAGGGATCAAATCCAGGTGGAGGCAGAATTTATGGTACTGTAGCGGGAACTGTGTAGTACTGTAGCAGTTACTGTAGCGGTAACTATAGCAGGCATTGTTTGACACTATAGCAGTTGGGAATATGCCCGTTTTTGGGCCTTCGGGCCACCGATTTGGTCCCTGAGTCCTATAAGGCCTTCGGGCCCCCCATGCATTCAAGATAGCAAGGCTTTTGGGCCACCTCAAGGCCTTCGGGCCGCCATAAGTGCAGATGAAAACCAGACAACCTACAAGGTTCAAGCTCTACAAGGGGGATGAGAAAGGATCTTTCAACACATCAGAAACTAAACGGATTGCAATAATGAGAGGGTATGGAACCTTCCATCGGTACAAGCCTGTGCATGTACGGGAATGCCTAGCCGAACAGCCATGCGAAGATGGAGAGCTGATTTCATGATGAAGATGCTGGGGATGAGTAGTTCCAAGTAGTTAGTCTGGGTTGTATGTAATATTTGAAGACTATGGGCAATTAATTCCTCTAAGGCCTATGTTCCATGTAATACTTACGCCTACGAGCCTTGTAATGCTTCCACCTCACCCCTTGAAAGGTGGATTATCAAAAATCAATAAAAAATGAAGGCCTTCCTGCTATTGGAGGTTATTCTGAAAAAATTTGCATCAGAAAATTTTGAATTATATTTTTCATGAAATAACCAAAATACCCTTGACATAAAAATATTTCAAAAATATAGAATTATTAACTTTTCACAATTTTTATTATTTTTATTCTATAATTCAAAATGCTGATTATTTTAATGAAAAATTTAAATACATGAGTTTTATCATATAAAAACTTCTACAATTCAATATTATTATAATAAAAATACGTACATAAATTTTCTCTGTCATGAAGTCACTACCATCATAAAAATAAAGCCATCATTTTATAAAGTCTATACAAGTGCATGAAGGCACTAACATAATAACTGAAAATAGATAGATTCAAATCACTATAGGATACATAGTAAAACCAAGATTTCATTCCATATGTCTAACCAAAATGCAACTATTCAGGTTTGGGAAACCCATTTCATATCCACATGATGTTAATCTGTGTGGTTTCTTAAGAACTATATGTGACTTGATTATTTCCCTCATAGGATACTTATTGATACCCAGATATCCATTAATAGACCTAGAAACAAAAAACCAATGAAAAAGCATTCCACCTCTAGGTATATGTCAGACCTGTATAGTGTGTTTTCCATTTAATAAAAACATGTGGCTTGATCTAAGTCATCACAAGAAACACAGTGATTCTCAGATATCCAATCCTGATACATGAAATTACCTAAAAAATATATGCACCATGGCTATATTTGGGCTGAATTTTATAAGCTCACTTATCCTACGTGAGATTCAAATCCATGTATATACTCTTTTTCGTTGTTTTGTTCCATGAAAAAATTTCACATCAATTCCCCCATCCGTACCAAATCATGTTAAACTACATTGAATAAGGTCCTTACCAGATGACATTAAACTACATGGAAGCTGCCCTTACTGCATAAACTACATGGAATATATCCCCACCACATGAAAATAAGATATGTAGACCATCACCCAACTTTTAACCCCTGTCACGATTCCATAAAAACCTTACCCTATTCAAACATAGTATAAGGTTCTCTATGATTATTTAATAACCTTAATAATGAAACCATACATTATGTCTCAAATCCATTAGGTCCCAAAAATAAGTCATGGATGATATAAATGATACCTAACTTTAAGGGACCCCTTGATTTTCTAGGAATGAATTACTATGGATCATATATAATTTTCAGTGGTCTTCATCCAAATGCATCAAATGATATTTCCAGTCCATGTGAGCCTTGACACCACTCTGGTAGAACTCATTTCCTAATGGTGATATGAGCTACATGCAATATGAATATCCCATATCACTACTCCTGACCTGAGAAACTTGTGCCTTGATTTACATTATTTTTTCATCTGATTAGAAAATTGATGGAGTAATCTTAACCCTAGGTATCATAGTTGGGATCTTGTGCATCATCCCTCATATTAGGTGCATGTGGGTCACACAATTATACAATCTTCACTGTTGTAAAATATTTACAACCATAAACTATAGGCTAAAATTATCCCAATTGAAGACCGTAATCATCTATTGAAAAAGACACCAAACCTTTGAAGATGAAAACCCACAAAGAGAGACTTGATAAAAATCTAATTCATCGTTTCCTAGACTCCCAATCTATAAAATTTAACAAAAAATTAGGGATCTAATAAATAAGTAATAAGGATCATAGGGAATACTTTTTAACCCTATTAAAATAGAATATATTCTCATTGAACCTCCTGGTCTAGGAATGATTTAGATTAATTGTTTTTACATCTCATCCCCATGAGAATATGTTCGCTAGGAAGTGATACAACTTTTACAGTTCTCAAAACATTCTAGGATATTACACTTAAAACAATTAAAAATTCATTATTTGAGTGTCTCGATGACCACAATCTTCATGGCCCTTAGAAAGGATACCCTACTTCAAGGGACCTTTTTCTGGACTTTCGGTTTAGTCCATGCCTCTAGTGTATATGCCAATGGTTGTCAACCAATTACATGAATTTATAATAGGGATTCCCAATACATATGAGACATGAAATATGTATGGAATAACTAAATAATATATTTTTGATCTAAAATACCCCATTCATGACATTCCCAAATCATCCTCCAGAACCGAGTACTTTCAACCATGATTTAAAGACTATATTCCAAAATATCCATGCGAATTTGAAATTAGAGATGTTATGTGTCCAGGTGTTGTACTTATTCTCAAGGATAGAATGTGACACTTCATTTCGAAATAATTTATAGCCAAAAAATCGTGATTTCAAACCATATGTTGAAGGGATCACGATTCAAATTGGTATGGAAAAACTAGCCTAGGGCACTAGAACACTTCTTCGATAGCTTTCTTCCTATACCATACATCATAATATAGATGTTGGAGTATTCAAATAAATATTATAGACCTTGAAAATTAGTGTATATATAATTTTCTTAGTCTATGTAACTGATGCATTAGGTACATTACCCACAAATTAATGGAATATACTTTATTCTAGAAAAAAGATTGAATATATGTGAGCCTAGAAAACACTTATGTAGAACCTGGCACCAAATAGTGTTAAGGGGCATACCTGACATGTCTACCCCTTCCCATATTCATAGAATCAATCTTGGGGGTTATTGAATACATCACACATATTCCAACTATCAGTAAAACCCTATAATCCCATGTATTTAATCCTAAATTTATACTTCCCCATAAACCATCCATGGATCATCGAAAATATTTGTGACACCTATGTTTTGAAATGCTACCAATGCATGAAGGTATGTACCTACCAACCAAGGGCCCCTCCTACTTCCAGGAAATGAGCTCTGATCCTCTTGATACTCAACAAAATCATAGTAGAACCAAATATCCTTGTGTGTTTTTGGTCATTCCTAGCAAGAGTACACTATATTACATGATCAACGATCATGTTTGAGATTCAATACATGAAACTACATAGATATAAGGTCAATTCCAAATGGCCATACACTATGGAAAAAAATAAGGTCCACACTAATATACGCTAAAATATATGGGAAAAAGGTCATGTATAATATAACATAAACTAAATAAATATCAGGTCCAATAAAAAAGAACCAATTCTACATAAGAACAAGATCTGATCTATGAGACCATAAACTAATGTGATAGAAGTTTTGAGCTTATTGACACTAAACTCTAGTGATAGATGGTCTCATCTAAAAGAAACCAATCTAATTAAAATTATGATTTCAGATAAAAGACCCAAAAAATAGATAAATAAGTCTCATGATAAAAAATCCTACACTAAATCAATATCAATTATGAGCTAAAATATAGTAAACTACAAAAATAGAAGTTCCATGATAAAAGAACTTAAAAAAATATATAAAAGAATTGAGCTAAAAGAACCAAAACTACAATGATATAAGGCTATAGCTAAATGACCCTAATCTAATGAAACAGGAGGTCTGAAAAAACGGAGCTAAACTAGAGAAATAGAATATATGAACTAAAAGAACAGAAAATATTGTGATAAAAATCAAAGCAAAATAACCAAAAACTACATCTCATCTGTGTTTTATTATGTATGAGTGTAAAAGATTCCAATGACCAATATATGGATTTTTGAAAAATCCTGATACTCTCACAAAACATATCAATATTAGAAAATAATGATAACTCTCCCAATGGAACATATATCCAACCCAATTCTCCTGCCATGAATCAGGTGATTTCATGAAAACTAAAATATATACATCAGAAGGAAATCTCTTGTTGGAGGGAATTCAGGAGTACTTCTTAATGAAGAATCTGATATGATTTAAAAATTTATATCCAAACATTCTGGTTTACTTGATATTAAAAAAGGATGGGTGTAATTTTCAATTCATAGAATATTGAATGAAAAAAATTTCATGTACATCATGATTAAAATAAAAATGGAAAAAATTATATAATGTTTAGAAGAAAAATGTATTTATTCAATGATAAGGGGATGTATCTCCACAATCATAGTCTATATTGGGAATATACAATTCTATGAAAATTTGAAAATTTATAAATACATTACAACATGTGATCATACGAGTCATTGTGTTATACAATCAATTTTTATTGGGAGGTTTCATATTGGAATAGTTGAACTACGTATTCAATTTCCTCTTCCCTAACATGGTCCAACTCTTATTTCTTGAAAGTGGGTTCAATCCTGGTGTTCATCACTACATCAAGGATCCCTTTATTGTCTAGTATGGTTTGGGAAAAATATGAAGTGCATATTGATAATGGGATAATTATTCTTGATGTTTAATGATATCATATTTAAGATGGTCATTTTCAACTTTTCCTTAATTGACTACATCTCGATTCCCATTGACCTCCACCACATGCTGGGAGATTTCATTTATTGATTCATCCTAGTTATGCTTTACTAAAAAAGAGGCCTTAGTAGTTAGCACCCTCCATTCAAGGGCCACATTTTTCTTTATTGGAGATACCGCTTCCTTGTACATGGAATGATGGTTGCAATAATCGAGACGCTCATAACCATTGTTGGGGAACATAAATCAAATATCACCATATCTATCTTTCATCTCATCCTATGTGGTTTTTTCACTATAATTCAGAATTCCCTCCCAATTTTTCACATCATCAACTAATAATGTAATTTGGACTAGGGGAAATGATATCTATTTTTCTAGTGAACGTTGATATATTCTTGGACCAAATCTCAAAAAATGGATGTTCACATAATCTTTGACGATGAGGGAAGATAGATATCCTCTACATTGGATGATCAAATTGGAGGAACACCCAACAATTGTACTGGCTAGAGCCTCAAAAATTCAATGTAGAGACATTTACACAAGGGTTAAAAGTGTTTATTAATAATTTGATAAATAACATGGTATCCCCATAAAATAAATGGATATGACTAATGTTAGAAACATACATTTTTTATGCGTTTCACTAAATACGCCCACTACCTCGTACCCATCAATGGGATAAGAAGTGACTCCTTCTTATGGTGAGCATCTTCACGACAAATATGGTGCTTTTCCCTAGGATATACTTCACTCACCAACCATTATTACAATAGGGATAAAATATAATGTTAAGTGATATGAAAAAAATATAACATGTTTCCACACTTGAAGAAGTATCTACCTTCTCAAAAAATTGCTTCCATCTAGGATAACATGGAATAAAAGTGACAACCTATGTTGGTATCCTCATGAAGTTCATCAAACCATACTAGATAAAGAAGTGTGATAACTAAAATTCATATAGTAGGAAACCAAAATCATTGAACCATCAAACCATCCACCTTATCTTCATGATTTTTCAGTATTTATAGTGAACTATTTATCGATGAAAAAAATACTTTCTCAAATACTCATAATTTAATACATTATCCATAAATAGATATTTGTTGGGATATTCCCATTTTTTGAAAAATCAAAATCTATTTCTATATTTATCCTAAATAAGAGTTCAGTTAAATAGTAACCTTACAAGATGATTCTCAAAGAGTGTTCCCTAAAAATACAGATCACTTCCTTTTATTGATCTTCTTACATTCCAAGGACTGTTATCTAATGGGTGATAAGGTTAAAAATGATTCCCCAAATGTAGAAATCACCGCCCTCATTTAGCATGTCGACTGAGGGACCCATTATAATCTGTATTGAAATCACTTCCAAATTCATCTACCATAGCTATGTGATGGGGAGAATATTCATGGTAATTTAGGATTGTCTTGTCTTCATCAGATTCCACCTATACCATCAAAATCATAGAATAAATCTTTATAGTTTATATGTCACTATAATACTTTAAAAAACACTAGTCAGCCTAGAATTACATATTCTTCAGTGACTGGATGACCCTGTTCCTCCACAGAGAGTTTCATAGTACCCCACAAAACTATTCAGTGGACCAATAGTGAATAAAATGTATTAACATTGAAGATCTCCAAATACAGGTAATTATTTCAAATTAGGGCCCAGACCTCATTAGGTTAGTAAATGAAATTAATACCTTGAGGGATGGTGATATAGGAAAATCCTACTGAAAGTACCTCTGCATGGTAAAATATACTCTAGAGCTCAATCTCTTAGTTACGTATTCTTCAATATATACAATATAGAGACATGGAATTAAAAAATAACTCTTTCACGACCTCACCCCATTATATTGTGCTCACATTACACATCTTCTTGCAATGAAGATGATGGAAATGCCTTACTTCGTCATAGAATGCTTCCAGTGATTTGTCTCCATAAAATCCAATTTCATTCACAGATTGGGTTCTTCTCATCATCCGTTTATTGGGAGGTATCACTAAACAATTTTGATAATTGAAAATTGAGATATGAGAGAATACAAACCACTATATAACCATAAGATAAATAAAAATTTTCATTATTTGGAGGATGGTATATCTCATTGTGAGTCTCCCCCTATTAATCATTATCAAAATTTGTGAGATAACATCAGATCCTCCTTTGATCAAACATAAATAACGATAAGATGTCTTTACTAGAAAAATTGGAATTTGGAATACTAACCATACAGTTGTGTAAAATTCACAGAGACGTTCCCTGTCAGTATTTGTGGAAATCACTCATTCACAAAGTGACATCACATAATCTTGTGCATCACAGATGGCATAACTATTGTTAGATATGTCACATATGGATACTAGAACAAATGAACTGAAAGATAAACAGACATATCTACTCACAGAAGCCTATACGTCATGTTATATAAAGGATCTTACCATATTTATGCATTTAATCTATGGTATGATGTGGAAATTGGGGGATACTTGGTTGTTCAAATACTCATAACATCATAAGATAGATTTTTTCCAACCCCATAACACTTGTAATGTGTCCATGATCGTGTAAGGAGATTTTCCCTTATAAATATATAGTATAATGTGATAATTTTTTTCTAATACAAGTTATACTAGACCGATACACTCCCACTTCCATAGTGGAAACCATCATGAAATTGGAAACTATAACACCATATTTTCCCTTCATCAAATGTATGTACCCATTCAATTACATGTTGATGAAACTCGCCAATTGTATAGATCGGTAAATACTGGAGACAACTACCCATCCCTATTTTCATAATTTTCATTCCTCAGCCAAGCGCCAGTTTTCAGCTCATGCACTATGACAACCCTTTATAAAAAATTAATTATGCCTCTTGGATTCTTTATTAGATCCATTACTCATTATGTAGTACTCCACCGATGTATAAAATGGAATATTTTTTCTAGGATAAAACTTATTTGGGAGAGCCCTTTCAAAAATCGTGATTAGGACTAGGTTTATAGGATGGGACCTCTTTAAATAATCCAAAGAAGATCATGGGGGATGTAACACATCATACATCCCACATATTATAAGTGCACCACATAGATAATTCACATCCCAAATTCATATTCCATCATCTCCATGCTTTAGGTGAAATGCTTTTCTGTCTAGACTCCAACAAATGCATAGTTCAATCTTCAGAACCATATTGAAGTAGGAATAAGTATGTGATATCACGAGAGCCTCATATATTCTAATTTCCCTAAACATTTCAGATAAATTGAATGATATTTATTTTACCGAGGAGGTCCATCCTTATTAAATTCTCCAAATAAATCCTCGTTATAGGTCCCTATTAAAATCACACCCAAACATCTAAATAGAGATGGAATTTCACATTATTGAGCAGTATATGTGAACTTATGAATCATCATTGTGATCATTCCCGTAAATGTCTATCGGAATGTACATCAATATATTACCATAAAGTGGAAGAAAATATAAAAGTAGGTTGTCCAAAAGTATTAATTCCATAATCTTTATCAAGATTAGTTGAAGTGAACAATTTTCATGGAATTAGGTAGGATCCATACACTCCACAAAATAATCACAATGGTATATAGAATATTTTTCTCCCATCATTGATGGGTTGCAAAAAGAGTGACATGAACTGGAAGCCAACTGAACAAATATTAGTGGCACATGGAAGACATATAAAAATAAAACCTTGTAAATGAAAAGAAAGTAATTGAAAGAATCATTCATGTCACATGAATTGATAACGTCATTTGTGAATTTACTAATGTGATCACGATTTTCCTGACCCCAAGAGGTATCGTGGGTTGCATGAGCCTGAATTAAATTTCAGAACCACGATACAACTCAAATAAGTCATAATCTCATGATCTTAACACAGTCACACGATTTTTATAACTATCCACGGTATCATGAGATCAAGCCATATGGTCATGAAAAAACCCCATGATGAGAATGTATCACTATGGTAGAAGTCCAATAAATTACCAAAGGATAGCTCATTGTTTTTTAAATCAGGTTCTTGTGAAAAATGGGTCCTTTAGAATGGTTCACAAGAATAGGTAGCATGTAAATTCATAGAGGTTAGTTCTTTTGGAAGGTTCTTCCAACAAGGTTATGTGATGTAAGTAGGGAGAGAGAGTTATGGGGAATGATTTTCAAGTGAATGAACCCTCAAACCCCCCCCCCCACACACACACACAGATATATATATATAGAATTCTGTGAAATACCAAAGGACTTTTGACACACCAAACATCCCCCAATACCCCAACTCAAGACCATGCCAATGACTCAGCTGGGGATTTACTATAATCTGAAAAATCCACTATCCCTAAGGATGTCACTCCTAGGGGGAAATTTTGTTGACGTCTGCCATACGAGTGTAAAAAATTCACAAAGGATGATATGCATGAATATATTTATTATTCTCACAACTATATAAAATAATGAAGAAGGTGGATAAGACCCATAGATAGCGTAATCCAATAAGGGATATGAGATCATGTGACCATTATGAGGTAACACAATGACACCATACGAAGAGAATATCCTATAGAATTTCTCTTAATGGTCCCCTCCCTAATGTGATTCTTCTTTGAAAAAGGTACACTGAAGAATGATTGGTGATGTAGATACTACCATGTTAGAAAAACCATGCCATGTAGCAAGACAAATGGTTGAATACTAACAAAAATAAAAAAAACTTTAGAAAATTTGGGGATAATATTCCAATGGTAGGAGCCTTTTTCAGTCATAAAGATCATGGGACACATCACTGATGGGGTGCATGATCATCCTCAACAAAATCAAATAAAACTAACAATATCTGACAACCATTATATGGATAAGAAAATTGAAATAGAAAAGTGGGATGTAGGACCTTCTTTTCAGTTAGAAATGACTTGGGACATACCCTTTGATGTTTTACTAATGTCTCACGTCTCTGATGACATGTCCACATCATCTCGTGAAAGACCACTACAATGATATCCTCATCATGAAAAGATCCTCGAGTATGTCTATGTGATATTGTGCTTCCCATCAGTCACCTTAGGGACAAAGCGATTGAAATTTACATGAAATGATCAAGAATATTCAGGGGACATTAGATTGGTCATGTAATGCATCTGTAAAAGGTAGAGTAATTTTCCTCAATAGCACCAAAATATCCACATGGACCCCTACCATTAGAAAAATGAATAAATTAATTAAAATAGAGAGGAGGATGGATCCTTGCATGACCATAAAATTCAATGGACTCGGTAACGATATCTATAGCATGGTATCACAATACCACTTGGAATGTTGTCCTGATCATAGGATGGATTCCTAAAAAGCCATCCTTTCCTTGCAGAAATCCCCATCATGAATCCCACGATCACACAAATTCCATTAATCATGTTCCATGATCTCATGAAGGCCATTGGACATGTTGTATGAAAATATTAATGTCCCAAAAAATATCTATGATGGAAAAGATGTCCCAATTAATTTCCAAAAATCCAATAATGTATGTGTCGACAATATTTTCATGTAGTCCCTGAAAATAAGGTAATGCGTATGTAAAAACCAATGGTTAGACCTCATGATGGTACAAGAATCCAAGTCCCTCTACTGGCTCCATTCTAGATTCATGTAATTCGTGCCACATAATGCGGTGAACAACTGGCATGTAAAGGCCTATAAAACCCCCACCTCATCATGAAAACTGCACCACCACACACAAACATATGACCACTACTCTATGAATACATGTGAAATCATGGGACTTCACACCAGTTATTGATAGGATTTCACATAGAGACCTACGTTGTGACTCAAAAATGGTCCCACTAATTAATACCCGAAGAAAGGAACAGTAATCATTTGAAATTCAGGATCACTTTGCATGATCAGTCATAGATCACATGAATGACATTTGACATGACATGCGTTGAAAATCTAACATATATTATAGGTCACATGAGATTTAAAACAAGCTAAAATTTATTTAATTAAGACACTCAAGATAGAAGGATAGAATAAAGAATAAATAATTTGATATATATAAAAATTTCATACACACTAATCCTCATGTCCTTCATGTGAACCAGTTAGGTCACACAAAAAAATAATGAAATGTTCCCCAAATCTCATTACACTCATTTAGAATACTATTTGGATCATTATAAGTCCTCGAGATGTGTCATAGAATGTTTTAAGAACTCCCTAGGCCTGCCACACGTGTCTCATGAAGCCCTATGAGCTCTCCATTAATATCATATGGTTTCCATAAGATATTTGGACAAAATCATATTGACACACATGTGTATGAAATCTGATTCTTTTGGTAGAAACTGAGAATAACAATTTGATTTCACGATGTCCTCGGGCTATGCCAGTTGGGTCTTGTTATGTCTTCCAAACATGTTAGCTAGGACATGTGACATCCTCCACGAGTAATTACACTGATTGGTGTGGTAATATTCTACTATGTTATGCATATTTTTTTTATTAAACCAGGAATAGATAGATGGATCATGAGACACCCCCTAGATATGTCATATGGGGTCATGAAATGAATTCTAGATAAAATGTATGGGTCTTGAAATGTCCTCTAGAAATGTTATATTAGGTCATACGATAACCCTCATACATACCATTCATGATACACAATGTCTCTTGAAATATTCTATTGGATCATGTGATTTTATGATGAAATTATTGGATTAAATACTCTAATAATTCATGAATGAAATAAATCCATGTTGAGATGAGAATAAATAAATTTAAAGAATGAATGTAGGATAGGTCATTAGGCCATGTTATGAAAAGATTACATTGATCAACCTCAACATTTATTCCTCGACCAACTGAATTATGAATAATCTAATTCCTTTAAAAACTAGAATATTTTTGATGCCTTATTAAGGCCCAGTCATCATACCAAACCACTAAAGTGTTTCCTTAGAACAGAAGTCTAGCATCTAAAAGTAAGGATACTGAATACTTTTCATCCCTTTTTACAACATTAAGCATGGTTCACATGATCTTATGGAATTAATCAAAAAATTTCCAAAATAAGAATATACAAGGAAATGGAATCCTTATCTTTTATGACATGCATTGAGGAATGATGTGATATGTGCTTCATATATGGGAAATCAAAGTGAATATTCCCCAACCGTTGAACTATGTTGACTCTAATTCATACAATAGCCATAATATACAGGAAACATTTATTTTCATATACTAAACTGTAATTGTAATATACATCAGAATAATCCCCATAATGTCTCTGAAATTTCAACCACCAATACCCTATCATTCAATTGGTCTGATTATCTTACCTCATCCCACAAAAAATTTTTAAATTCATCAAAATATAAAATCGTAGATTACATCCAAAAGCAGGATACATGGAACACATTTCTAAGGACCGAGAAAAACTAAAATAGTATTCCAAATATTTATTAGTCCCCCCATGTCTATGAAATTTCAAACATTAGGAGCCAATTATTACCATGGTCTGATTATCTATTCCCTTCTATCATCTAAAAGATAAATTAATTGAACTGCAATGCTTATGATTCATTCCATAATCATTGTACGTTGGATGCAATTGAACATCTCAATCCCAAACACAAATAGAAATATTCATTACTGTTTGTCCATCTATGACTCCAAAATATAATTGATTGGGACCCAATCATTCCTTTGGGTTGATTATCTATCCCCATAATTTAGTAGACCAAGAAATTAAAGTAACTACAAAGAATCTGAATCCTGAGATAATCTGGATAAGCAGAACAACATTCTAAGGCACATGAACAAACTAAAATGGGAATCAATGTCAGTATAAGTCCATCTAGATCTCCAAAATTTCAACCACTAGGACATAATAATTCTTAGTGCTGATTATCTCTCCTCACCCATAAGCAAACCAGGAAATTAACTGAACTAAGAAGAGTCTGATTCCTATAATTAATTGGATACATTGGATTAATTTAAAAAGATTGATCGCAATCTGAAATAGAAATCTACATCCTATTAATACCCATAATTTCTCTAACATTTCCTCAATTGGGACCAAATAATTATCATGGGATGAATATCTTACATCATCCCTCTATGGACGGATAAATACATTAAACTATTTACAACCTGATGCCATCCATAACAAGGATACGAATAAATCGTTTATAAGTCCCACACCCGTACACAAATGGGAATCTACATCATCATAATAAATATCAGGTCTCCAACATTCTGACCATCAGGACCTAATCCTTCACACGAGACGAATATCATTCCGCATCTCTCATAATAATGATAATTATCTGTACTATAATTAATCTAATGCATTTTACAATCTGGATATATATGATGCCTCCCTAAGGACCATGTTCCAAATTAAAACACCCCAATAGCTTACATCATCAAATAAGCCCCACATATATATGAAGTGAGATTGGTTACTTATTATCCCATGTTTCTTACCTCAAGCATAGCTCACGTGGGAATATGGATTTATGACAATAACATAATTCACAACATGAATCTTGACTAGCAAGGAAAACATATGTATGTAATCCATGATGAGTGGTATGACATATGTACTCCCATACAGAGATATCCACATTGGGATCATACTTTGGTTGGACCAAACTATGTTTACTCAGATTCTTTCTATAACAAGAATACAAAGAATGTCTCTTATAGACTCGATCTTAAATAATCATTTCCCAAGTTCCCGCATATGTTTATAATACTCATGATGTTATACTATATAGGTTCAAAAAACATCATGGGTTTTTTATTAGCATAATAACCACGATATGGAAGAGGCCACAAAATGGCTGAATCCCATTTTAAGAATACTAACCACCTCCCAATGTAGTAGAAAATTAAAAAATATTTAGTTATATGACATCTACATTAAATACATCTATTAAATATAATGAAATGGAAAAATAATCTTAGATACATTTAGATGGATTCAATAATGATAAACCCTCATTAATTTGAGAAAATAAAATATTTAACCAATATTTGTTTTGTTTGGATAATGGGTCTCATATAATGATGAGGAAGATATTCTAGAATATATCTTACATAAATATATTAGATTCCCATAGTATGAAACAATTTCTCCCAATATGGTGTTATTATCTCGGCCTCCCATCATCTCAATCAATATGAGTCCCTAAGAATCATTGGGAATGAAACACCAATTGACCACAAATATTTAGAAAATACATTTGTACCCCAATATAGATGGGGGGAAAAATTGTATGATTCTATAAAGAAAGAAAATTGTTACCTTATATTGGATATTGTGCAAGAAGTGATCCACCCACAATCAAGCATCTTTCCAAATACAATGTACCCAACGATCATCTAATTCCCCATCGAAATAGTAGCATATACCATTTTTCATAATGAATATATTTTAATTTCTTATAGTGTCATAAAATATGATTCATCACATTAAAATTAGGTAAACAATATCCTCAATATTATGTAACATTGATATTTTTCAATATTAAACCACTTTCATAACAACCATTATTCATTAACTATGTTATGCCCAGCTTTTCGTCGGTCTAAACCCATACTTGTAAAATGCTATAAATTAATACAATATATGACTATGAGAATATAATAAAATATAATTTAATTTAAAAATATGTAAAATATGGATCTTATTTCAGTTCTGTCATGGTAACCTTAATTTTAATATCATTAATTAAGATACTGATATTTTTTCATGAAAAACCCGAAAGAAAAGGCTCATCGCTAAATTCATATTTAAAGAACATTGCATGAGGTCCTATAAAATAAAATTATATGTTTATAAATAGTTATAAAAAATATATTCCAATATCAGTTGTGAAGTATGAGTGATGAACATTGGTAGTATAAATAAAAATACACCTTTATTATGAAACATGTTCCAAATTATCAAGATTACTGACACATGATATTGAAAGTATAAAATAAAAAAAATATATACTCATTGGAAAAAATTAAAAATTGTGTTTATAAAAGGATATTTAGTTGAATGAATTTCTGAAATAGGTGATTCATATATTTATTTCCATCATATAGGAGACTCGTATTCTTTAGCAAAAGTCGTGAATTATTGTTTGGGATTATTTACCTCATTTTCTACTTCACAAGACAAGTACATTATTTTTAGAAATCGTTACATTAATGTGATGTGATTCATTTTGTATGATGTTATATTTTCATATTCATGTTATTATTGGAGTTTAATGAACACTATTTCATTCTTTCTTGGAAACTCCCTTAATTCATAAGATATCAAATTTTTATGGGTTTTTTTAATTCAACACCATTTTTCGGGTTAAAATACATCTTGTTGAACTTATATATTCCAATATTTGATTCTTCTTAAATATGATTCTATATCATGGATTATTCAATTTCACTAAATGGAAAATTAACCCCCTGACTCATATCATACTCCTTGATGAATTTATGGATAATTAAAATATATTAATTTTTTGAATAATTTCATCCCCTTTGATTAAGGTGTCCATTAATTCTCCATATTTTCCTATACCTCCATATTAATTCATTTTTATTTTAAAATCCAATTTATTTTTTATCTCATGGTACATTCTTATTTTACATTTCCTCTTTTCAAAGGGATGATTTACTACCACAGTTTTTTATATGGGATTTTAAAATTATTATTTAAAATATTAATGATGTTTACATCCATTAAAAATAAAATGTTTAATCTTCCACCCTAAATTTATTTTTATAGAATTTAGATATTTAAAATAATATATTATTGGAGTTTTTTTTCAAATTTAAATGTTTTAAAATAAAATTACTTCATAATTTTGAAAATGACTTTTGAAAGTGACCAGTAAATTTGAATTTTTACGATAATAAGAAAAATATATTCCAAAATATATTTCAATAATTTTATTCCATGTTAAAAAATAATTATAACATTTTTGTATTTAATATGAATCATACTCTCTACAAATTTATGTGTTATAATAGAAATTATTACTCTCAATGTTATATATAATAAATTTTTTCAAATGATCAAGGATAATTCTTATTTACATGGTGTTTTTATAAAACCTTTAAAAAATGTTTTCTTTATATGTAATTTTAATTTTAGAAATCTTGTAAATGATAAAGTAAATTATTTCAATGGTATCATCCATGATATTTATCTGGATTATATTTTCCATGTTCTTTTCTATTCGATAAATGATACGTCACTAATTTTTTCATACCAAATAATCCTATGTTATTGGAATGATTCTTACACCATTTCCTTTCCTATGTGCAGAGTCTACATTTAGTAACATTTTTTTAAGGGTGTGCAACTAGATTCAATATTTCAATTTATTGGAGAAAGAATTAAATTTATTGTATTGTCCATTCATTATACTATGTTATTATAAGGTATGCTTGTATCGAATGGTATTCAATTTATTAATTGAATATCTATTAAATATTTTATATTTTTTCTTGATATAATAATGCTTCATGATTAATCATGAAAGGTTGTTATATAATGTTTAACCATCTACCATCATTCTCAACTTGGGAAAGGATTATGTTATCTATTTTACCAATATTTGGAATTATTTTTGACATTTTGTATGTCTGAATCTCAGTATTGTTGTTTAATAATTCCTAAAGAAAATTTGATTAAAATTGTACTAGTATTAATCTAAATTATATTTTTAATACATTAAGCATAAATAAGTAGTTAGTAGGGAATTATATCTTATAAACCCTCAATGAATAACGTTGTATCATGAGATAAAGGGTTGTGAATATGGTTTATACATACCAAATATAGGTATGATGTATTGGTTGTGGACTTATTGACAATATTAAAGTATTGGCTATGACCATAGACATAAAAACAATGCATTGTCTATGGACTTGATGTAAAAATATTTCTGAAATTATGAACTCTACAACCACGAATTTAGTTCTATTTTTCATGTGATTTTTTATATTATCATTTCATCCAAGGAATTATTATAATATCATGTGTTTAGTTATATAAAATTATTTTAAATTCATTTATACCTTCCATATTATTATTTCTATAGTACCTTATAATAATTTTTTTTACCCTTTTAGCACTAGACCATTTTTAAAAAAGGTAGGAGGTAGTGCCTATTTTATTGAAAATAATCTTGAAAAACATAGGAATCAGATAGGGAGTGGAGTACTAAGAATGTTACCCAAAGAAAAATCCATTTAACTAACTTTTTAAAAAATATATCACTTTGTCTTATTTCCTCCGCACGAAGTACATTCCATTCAAAAATAGATATTCCACTTATGTTCCCCCAACCTATAGATCATCCTCTACTTGGTGGAAGAGCTTTAACCATTTCATATATTTTCTCAACATTAGTGCTGTCAAAGTCATATCTTTTTGCCTGCTTCTCAAAATTCTTTTTTGGGTAGGTAATTGACCTCAGACTTATTATGACACCATTATCGTATTTTAGTTTATATGTCTAGAATCCTATAACTTGTTTGGAGAATTTATTAAAGATGTTAAAAAATTATTTTTGAATATAATCATTCATATATAGTGGAAAAAACTCATTTACATGACAAAGACATGGGATTTTTTAGGAAATGGGTTTTCCTAATTCACTAATTCAAAAAAATTAAATGTTTTTTGGAATGTATGTAATATAATATATAATTAATTTCATTTAATTAGGTGATTTTTAGAATTGAGTGATACAATTTTTATCAATTCCTATATATAGAGTATATATTTTTGGCACCAGATACAAGTGTATAGGTTTAGGGTGTCACATTTGGTACATTTAATGTGGGTGTTTAGGACATATGATAGGTGATATCTATAGATTTTCGAATTCTAATTAGTCTGATATTGTGTGTGTTACATTCAGAGATTACACAAGAATGATAATTAAAAGGCTTTTTATTGATTCAATTTTTAAATTTGGATGATATTTATATAGTGTAATTTATTGAATTATTAAAAAATATTTTAACAATTATATCAAAAAAATACAAGGTAATATGAAAATGAAATAAAAAAATGAAAAATTTTCATTTTTCAGAAAGTATGTCATGTTTTATAAAAAAAGAAATTATAATATTTATTCAAATAAAATTGGTGAACTAATTTAATAGAATGTAAAATATAAAAAATATATATACACATACAATGTTTTTTTAATTAAAGATATCTCCATGTAAATTTCTTGTTCATTAATAGTCTTCCCAAAAATAAAATTCTTTTTGGTCCACTATATTTGAAAATGGAAAATACCAATGTATGCGATTCATTCATAGAAGGTGATAACATAAAAACATCAACATTTATATTTATATTTATTTGTCCCTTGAAAAATTATATTGATGGATGGAAAATATATGTAAATTGTATTATTTATTATGATAGTAGATTTAAATTCAAATATTTCATTACACATATATCTGAGACACTATATAAATTGAATATCTACTTTAAATTAGTTCAAAATATAAAAGAATAACTTTTTTCAATTATAAGTGAGAGATTAATTGTGTTCTTAATATATATATATATATATATATTTATCTATTTAAATTTTTTTGAATAAATTTTATTTTATCATAATTTTAATGCTCCTGGGACTGTAGACTAAAGTGGTGTGGTTGAATAAAAAACATGACTTTATATGAAATTCTATGGGAAAAGATAAATTTTTATTACATTTCCAACATATTTATGGTTAGAATCTATTTACTGAACAAGTCATATTCTAATCAAATTCATCTTAGGACATTGTTAATTGTGAAATATTGAATGAATGGAGGCCTAGAAATAGATTATTTAGATTATTTGGTTGTATGTTTTACAATAATAATTCCAATGATGAATTAAAAAATTTAATTTAAAATATTATGAAGGAAATGTTCTAAAATATTTCCAATAATAGTATTGAATATAGTGTATACAATAAAAATAAATCATTAATTGAATTATTTTTTCATTTTATATTTTAAGAAAATAATATAACGGAAATAAAATATTTTTTAGACTAGTTTGATAAATATTTTGGAGAATTTAACCTTAATGAGCCTGAAAATTCCCATTTTGATGCATTAGTTGATTGGGGTAATCCCTATTAGGATCAAATTTTAAAGGATAATAAACATCATCCAATTGAATATAAAATCAGTGATTTAAATGTCAGATGTCAACTATTCCATTTCTTATTGATTTATAAGAACATAAATTATTCATTTATATCCTTTTTTAATGTTTAATGATGATATGAAGGATTTGAGGGTCTTTGAGGCTTTTTAGGAGCCCAAATATCCAATTTATTTAGGGGATATCTAGGCCGCACTATTAGTAGATACATTTCTTACAAGTCCGTATAGTAAGACTAAGTTTTGTGGGGAGGCACAATGCATTGACCAAGGTAGTATTGTTTGGTGAAATAGTGCAACCCATGTTGCAAAACTCTACTAATTATATAGACAAAATTAAGATCCATATTTCATGGGTTGTCATGGTTAGTAAAACCATGTAACAATCCTATGAGAGGGTGTCTTCTTAGGTAGTGGTTTTTGCTTGCTCGGTGCATGATTTGGTCAACTGTGTGGTAGAACCATGCGACCTATTTTTAAATATGTATTATATAACTTTTCCTACTTTAAAATTTTAGAACTCATTATTTCATTCATTATGTATAGTAGCCACATTATCCCTTTTTCTCACATTGAATATCAATAGGTAAAATTCTAGAATTTGATTTTGATCATCCATCCATCCTCTATTCCACACATTATAAATCTCATTGGTCAGCCACCAATAAGGCCTTCTATATGTTACTTACTCTTCTTGGTTTATCGTGCTATATTAACCAATATTTTGGAATTAGCTATAAATCCAAATTTCTAGGGTTTTAATCTATTATTAAAATATATTCAAATATGTTTCAAACCAAGGGCCAATAAAGGATGATTTTTCTACTATATTAACATGGTAGTTGTCATATACCCCTTAAAAGATTTTTATTCATTTATTAAATAAGTTTCATTGGACGCATGTCAGACCATACATATATTGCTCATAAAATTAATTAAATGTCTAAAATTAATTTTTTGGACATTAATGTGAGATGTATTTAGAACAACTATAATGTTGAAGGTTTTCAACCTCAACATGAGATTCACATTACGAGAGTCTCTATATACTCCCTATGATATATCCACCCCCTTGGGTGTCTGAGATGACCAAATTTGACAATGTGAAAATATCAAAATAAATGAGTACATCAGAGAGTTTCATGCCAACTTTTCCAGGTTATTAAATGTGCTTAAATATTTTTTATAGTTGAAATAAATGAAACATGATATGAAATTTATATTATCATGGAATATGCCCCATAATATTGATAAATTTTATTGGGATTCGACACTATCACAGCACATGTTACTCGTATATTTCCTCCCTAATGTTGGAATTCTTGTTATGACACTGTTTATTATTAATGATATGGAACCTGTTGATTTTTTATGAGAACTGATAATTGATAAAGTTACGACACCATTTTATTTACATTAAATAAATTATTATTATTGATTGTATGGAATAGATTATTATTGAATTTATTTCTCATTTTGATAGATGGTAGGATTATGACATGGGGATCTAGGCATGACACCTTCAACCCCTAAGTATGATTTATTGTGGTATAACACCAATGAGGGATATTGAATTATTGAACCTATGACCACTGTATGTATTTATCTCTCCAAATATATGTTGCACTGGTTATAAACATGGGACCTAGCCCAGGTAAGTATGATTCCTTATTCTGATGTTGTGCATTCAAAGATAATTATTATATGATATTGACACTTTTTATATTTTTTCACATGTAACGTAAAATTATTTCATTATATATTTATTTGATATATCTACACATAGATATGATCTATTTAGATAGGGTCAATTTGTTATATAATCCATTTGTGGTATCCTATAATGAATTTTTTCCCACCCTATCCAGCCTTCTTTTAGAAATAGAGTAGATTATATGATTGAAAGTGTAGAAAAGATAATATACCATGTCATTGTTTCTTTTTTGTTTTTATAATGAGAGAGTTGGAGTACAAAATCTATCAGTATATCATGATTTTATTTATGATATAATTGTTGATTTTTTTCTTTTGTTATATGTGTATTATACATGAATCCTACATTCATTTATTACATTATACTTTATAAACCAATGACAAACCCATCATTTTGTATTAGATTCTTCCTTTGTATATTTTATTATTATATCCACCAGGATGATTGATTTTTCAATTTTTTTCTAATTATAATGATTTATTTTTATTCAAATAAATTACTATTTTAAATTTTTTATTATGATGTATAGTCTCCCAACATTATCACCATGGACCCTCACTGCTAATTAAAAGATTCAAGAATATTGGTAGGTGTGCTGGAGTGCTTGTGGGGGATAGGATATGATTAACTTTTCGTGAACTATAACTGGTATTTTAGAAAATGGTATAATAGTTTCCTTATTTCCTTTTCAATTGGGGAAGTAATGATTGATACAAGTGCATATTGGTACTTAGAGATTCTTTTTTTTCTAGAGAGTAGCTAACTAACATATGGGTAAAACCCAAATTACCTATAATGATATTTGATGTTTTAGATTATGATCATTATGGGTATCCCAATTTTTCTATTGGGTGACACAATGTTATGTGATGTAATTAGTTTTATTTTATTCACAATTTACTCTATTGATCAATATATAAAGTAATAATCAATCATTAATAATATAACGAACCATATAAGATTTATTTATAATGCATATTACATAACATGTTTATATTTCCACTTTCATTTCCTTGATCATATTTTGGTTCCTTAATTTATATATAGATATATATGGAATTGTGTTTTCATTTTATATAGGGAATCAATAGTAATTAGATTAATTTTTTGGGATTCTAATAAAAATTTATATAGAGTGTGGGGATTTATAATTGAAAAGTGGAAATACCATTAATTAGACCTTGATTTTTGTAAAATTATTCTTACCTATATGAACACGATATTAATATCTATTGAGTTTAATTTTATAAATAAAATGGGTTCTAATAAATGGGAATGTTATGTGAATATTAATGGGTGTTTTCATCATTAACATGAATCAATATATCTATATACTAATATCATTGTCTAAAACATAGATCTTGAGCCATTCACAATCATAGTAGTGGGAAGTGGGTGACATCAAAATTGATTTTTGATGATCAATCCTATCATTAATTCCTGAATATAGAAGTAGTTTGTGGGTTTTACATACTTACTTGAAGGCACATAAATATAAAATTTCTATAGAATTCTGATATCAAAACCTATTTCAGAAATTTTATTGGAACTTCTACAGGTATGCCACCATGAATTCCATGAGTTGTGTACTAGGAAGTTGGAAGCGACCATGTTCCCAATTTGGTGGGCCCATATCCACTAGTGTTATCTCTTTTAGTGCCAACAATGGAAAATATTTTTTCCTAATCTGGGAATTGGTGGTTGGTTGTTATATACATTCCCATTTCTTTTTAATACAAAAAGGTAGATCCAAGACCTATCCATTTTATGGATGTATTTCCTTGGGATTTCCAGAAGCATCATCCACCTAATTTTTTAGGGGATAGAGTCCTCAAGGTTATTAAGTAGTGGATAGAATATTTTCATCTATAATTGTGCACATAGAGACACCTCATATAGGTTTCTTCATGCTCATGATGTATATTATTCATATATCCTCCATGTGGGTTTGGGATGTTATGAATACGAATGATCTATATATGGGAATTAATTAGAGTGATATCCAATATAGATTTTTTGATCCCTTTTTCCCTGATACCTTTAGGGATGATTGTACAATGTTTTCTATAAACATTTGGTATCTTTATATGTCTGCTATGTAATACTAACCATTCTTTACTGAGCTCCAATGCATTTCACCGATCTATATTCCCGATGAGCTATTGAGAGTGAGTTGTTTTGAGGCCGAGTTATGATGTCTTATTAAATATCAAGTGAAAATATTCTAGTTGACTACCATGTCAAAGATAGTAAATGTGAAACTCATAAAATATAAAAATAATATTGAGGATGGAGGTCCATGTTAGAGTGGATCAGCTTCTCAACCAATTAGGTAAGTATATGGTTGCATGAAGCATCTCTTAGATACCTCTCATGAGGGATATACAAGTCATAGTAGATGAACTGGAATATTATCAGTCTTCCACCAGTTTGGAATATCAGGGAACTAGAAACCATAGTGTGAGAGGGCTCTAGTTGAATATCGATCCTATAATATGATGGTCAATTTAAAGTATTTTTCTAGAATAATTCATTTATTTATTAGTGATATAGGCTAAATACAGACTTCATTTCCTATAGTGGAATGCATAGGTCTTTTTCAGGCATGGAGTTGGAGTGGTTCCAGGTTGTTAGCCCGAAGAGGGGGTCATGACAGGAATATCCAGACAACATTTACATGACATTAGTAGTGTTTCCCTACTCAGGGTATCCATTTAGTATATTAGGGTTATGGAATATAATATTTCTATGCATTGAATCATGTAATGGGTATTAGAGACTCAAAACTTCTATAGTTCATTGAATAATGTTCGTGGAATCTACCTTGGCATATAATTTGTTTGATTTATGGGATTTAAATTCATTTGTATAAGTGGATATTGTCTAAATCCTTGAGCCAGAAATTTTGTATGTATTTTGGTTGATGACCCTTGACACTCATTTGGGTATACGTTACAATAATATATTCATGTCTATAGGGTACCCCCATGAAATAGATGGCCATATCATTTTTTGGATCATCTTAATCCTCAAGATGAAAATCATTTTTGTCATCGTTAGGATGGATTGGATAGTTACTCATCCTAGCTATGTGTATTTATTTAACATTAGGGTGATCTGTACATCACCATAGAGAGGTACATATGTTCACATGGTTTTTTGATATGTCGATGTAGTTCGAGATAGAATTGGAATCATGGGTTGAGTGGTGTAGCATCCCATGTTACAAGTGTTCATGTGAATGAATGGGGAACATTTTATACTGATTTTAGACTACTTTTATATAATTATAGGGACATCTTCCTAGATGGATTTACTATTTTACCTCCTAAAAGAGTCGTTGATTTAACTATTGATCTATTTCTAGTAGCTTCTCCACTGTCCATTACTCATTATAATGACCAAAATTAATTTATAAGAGCTCTAGATATGGTTAGATGTCTTAGAAGCTATGGTTTTTTTCTACCAAGTACTTCTCCATGGGATTCATGTTTCCCTTATGGATAGAATTTGGATGTAACTAAATTTTTTTTTTGTGAATTAATAGAAGTTTAAATTGGTTACTTTAAATTACATTTATCCATTAACTATCATAGAAGACATCATTAATCAGTTATGTGGAGGTCGAGTGTTCTCGAATATTGATTTGTGGTTCGGTTATCACTAGTTGTGAGTTAAACCAGCATCCCCACGTTTTAATATATTTCATAGTAGGTAATGTATTTATGTGTACCTAGTCATACCATTTTGTCTCACAAATGCACTATCCATTTTCATTGAAATGGTGAATCGTGTTTTCCACACATTTTTAGAGTCTTTTTTGGATGTATTTTTGGATGACATCATGGTGTATTATTTAAATTGAAATGACCCAGAAAAAACTCTTGAGATAATTCAGAATGCACTATGAGAGAATCAGTTATATTATATGCACAATAAATTCCACTTTTGGATTGATAACGTGAAATTCAGGGTTGAAATTATCCTAGAAGAAAGGGAATTTTTTGACCTAGAAGAGGTGAGATCTGTAGTTACTTGTGAAAATTCCAATAACATTTTTGAGATAAGTAATATCTTGGTGTGATGTGTCTATTACAGAATATTGTTTCATGTGATTTCATGACTTGAATCATCAATCACATGTCTTACTAAATATGGTTGGATGTTTTTATGATCAAAATCCATTGAGATAGTATTTTATGAGAATAAATGGATATTTAATTATATTCAAATATTGATTATCCTAGAGCTAGAAAAATCAATAAAGTCTATTATGATGCATCTGGAATCCAGTTAGGCATAGTTATGTTGAAGAGTGATACAATGATTGTGTATGTGTCTTGGAAGTTGGGACATCAAAAGAAAAATTACATGTTGTGCAATCTATAGATAGAGGTACTTGATCATGTTTTCTTAGAAAAGCGGTGACTTGAATTGGACTCCCAAATCATGTCCCGAGGAATTTATAATGTCTAAAATGAAATATAAACATGATGTGTAACAAGAATACACATGTTGGGATTATGGGGGAAACAAACCAAAATTAAAGAGAGAGACAAGACAAAGAACCACTTTCAACAATTGCCAACAAGAAGATCCAAGCAGTCCCACAATTCCCATGAAGAGATGTTTCAAAAGAGATATAGTTACTTAGATAGAAGCAATGATTCAATTTTTTCCCTAAATCCTTATGTTCCTCATAAAATCAAAGATCATGTCATCCATGTCCGTTAATGTGTTACATCGGAGCCAATGGTACATTAAAAAGTACCAGTCTGAAGAGCTCCATCATATTTTGAGAACTGTCTAATATACACAACGTGTGGAATTTCTCAAAATGTTCATGGACATCCCTCTCATGAAATGATCTGGTAAGAAACCAAACAATATTTTTAAACATGTGACCAAATCAGATCTCTTCCCTCACACACAGCAAGTTCCTCGAGACCAAATTAGTGGATTAAGCCAAAACATGAGTTTAATATCTAATGATCACCCCATGTATGCTCAATACCATTACTGATTAAGGATAAATTAAAATACTTTATACAAAAACAACCCAATAAGACAATCAAAGAAGGATCATATCATTCATAAAAAAAAACAATGAATAAGCAATCTTAGAGCAGCAACACACAAAAGAAGAGAGCTAAACGATGCCTTAAATTTATATAATAAGTAGATGTGAATAGTGGTAGCAAGTCCAAAAAACCCAAATATTATGATTCATAGTGACACAACTACTAACCATGAACCAAATAGTAAATAGGAAGACCAATATCCAAGGTATGTAGTTGACATTATAATTCTGATTCTTCTTGTATTTGTCGACCATCCTAATGAACATGTGTTTTCGGAATTTAAGGAATATTTCACCAGAGATCTAACAATGGACATATTTCTGATGCATTATCTCATCTTTTCAATACATCCATGAACCATGATACTCACCCACATCCTCCTTAATACAATTGGCATCTCTATGAACATGATCTTTGTCCCTGTCATATGCCTTCTCTTTATCAGAGATTGCAACATGATCAACTAGATGTTTGGGAGGCCCGACATCCTTCCTAAAGTCTTGGAGCGATCTTGTGACTATTATTCATTCCATATTAGATTACTCGATAAATTTCCTAGTCCTATGGGGATTCTGGGTAAGGAATCCATCTATGTCCTCAATCGGGGTTTTCCATTCCTAGCATTAGATTTGAGGTAGTCATCCTCAATTCGATCTAATTGGTCATATTCTTCTTGAAAAGAGTTATACGAGATATCTATTTGTTTTGTGTCCCTTGCTTCATGTGGATCGAGAAAATTTCATTAAAATATATCCATGGAAACAAGGGAATTTTTGTCACTAGTGACCGCAAGAATATCCTCCATAATGCATCACATTTCTTTATTTGCAGTAGGATGTGAAATATTGACCAAAATTACATTATTCTCGTCATTCTATTGTCCTTCATGAGTATGTCCAGATGGTCCCACATTATATTTAGTCCCATATAGTCCTAAATAATGATTGAATTTTTCAATTGAAGTGGGTCAATTGAGTTTAGTACCAACCTTTGTATTTCCACATATATTAGAGGCATATCCCAGTTTAAAAAAAACATTAATGTAATCTGAAAGTTTTTCATAAACAATCTCTTGAGAGAATCTGTGTTCACCTTTATTTATCCACAAATGAGATTGTATATACTGAGATTTGTTGATTTCCACACAAATTCATGCAACTGATGGCCTTGAAAAAGTCCTTATTGCTGAGTCCAGTTTCAAAGGGTTCCCAATGAGTTTAGAAATTGTAAAAATCATTATGTTTGAATAGATGTAACTGAAGCCAAGGGAAACTAACCAATATTTGAACTATAAGAGATTCATAAAAGGGATCAAAATTCAAGGTCTATTTGAAGACATTCATTGATGAACCCCCAATATAAGCTAAGGGCTTCGCCCAAAGCCGATAGTTGTCCTCCATGAATGACATGGTAATCATAACATAATTGGATTTAAGGAGGCTAGTACGAAACCACGATAAACCATCGGATTCAAGAGATTATCTTAGGAATTTCAGTGATGGCCTACGATTTAAAAATTTGTCAACAAGAACAAAATGAAGAACTGCTACAAGAAGATTTACCATAGCTATTGAGAAGGAAATATCCAGTTAACCACAGTGTCGAAACTACTTAAGGTTGACACAAAATTCAGAATCCATGGAGACATCTGAGGTAAGGGTCTCAGGTTTTCTGGCACTCTCCCATTTACCACATTAGTGATGGATCGATGATTTGAAGTGGGTTTAATGTTTCCCTGAAATGGGGACACCTCATGTTCATCTTGAGACGACGTCTCCATCATCAATTATTGCCCTCATTGTTCATGTCTTAACTTTTATAGGAACTAATTGTTGGGTGATCATTTTTTATTGTAATCATATCACATGATCTTTATGTACAATTATAAATAGTGTGTCACTAACCTTAGGAGAGTAGGTTGGATGATAACCTATATCCCATCAATTTTGATCTTTCCTATATTCCACAAAAGGGAAATATTGTATGAGATTATTTTAATTTAAGGACATAAAAATATATATTTTAGGATTCCAATTCTATGATGAAACTGAGGTATATATTCTCTATAATTCATTTAGATATAGAAATCATCACCGAAAGGATTTTCTATCATGTTTTTCAAAATCCTCTTCACATATATAGAAGGTTAATGTGAGGAAATCTTTAAACCCAAAGGCCTTAGTCCTGAGGGAGATTGATTATATTGTGGACATTCTCCCATGTTGGATCATTAATTATAATTTGGTCTTGCTAATCCATATAAGAATTTGGGTTCCAAAAAATGTTTTGGAGGAATTGATGTGAGTGTGTCATACCACTTTTGGGTTTTTACACCTAGGGATGATAGAGAATTATCCTCATTAACATCCCTAGAATTGGTGGTCTGGTATTAAAATAGAGATATCTAATTTTTTTATTCAGTGATCCACCCGTTTGTTGGTAATTGAATATCAAATTTGGCCAATAAGTATTATACAACTATTTTCCACCCATAATTAAATAAGGGATGATGTAATTAAAGTTTCTTTGGATTATATTAATGTGATCCCCTCAAGGATGTCATAATATAGGCATAATAATGGAAAGACTAACAAAGGTCACTCACTTTTTTCCACTCAATGATACCTTCAATGATGATCAGCTTGGGATAATGTATGTCTGTGAGATTTTTATCCACCATAGTTTCCCACATACTATCATTTATAATAGGGATTAAAATTTCATGTTGAGGGTATCGTGATTTATACTGAAGTCTTTGGGTATCCTGGTGAAACTATGTACATATATTCAACTCAAACCTATAGTTTGTCGAAATAAAGGATATAGGTGTTAGAGAACATGACAAGGGACCATGTCCATGATTTTAGAGGTTCTTGGGACAAAAATATATAGCTATTTATTATTTATTATATTAATAATTTTTAGGAAATGATTAAAATGATTTCATATGAGGATTCATAAGATAGAATGTGTCGTTCACCCCTATGCTTGTTTGAGGTAGGTGAGGCAGTATTACTAGGACATAGTCTCATATTGGATAATTTAGTCACATTTTAGCAGATTATAAAGTTTATGGAGTTAGATATAACTAAATAGATGTCATATTTTTACCATTTCCAAATAACACAAGATTTCAAGGTAGGAGATCCGATATTCTTGTAAGTAACAACTAGACTGTGGAATTGATGTTTTTGGTAGCTTGGTAAGATGAATCATAGATTCATTTTTCCCATAATGATTTAGAAAAGGATCAGATCTATTACATTTTTTATAGAACAACCAATAATATATATGTCTGTGCATTACATATATCACATTTTTTAGTTACATCAATAGTATTCTGAACCATCTCATGTAATACATCTATATGAGGTGGCATAAGAGCTTGATGCATCATTTAAGGAGGGATGTAATATAAATCTTTTCCAATTCATGATGACTATTTAATAAAGATATTATCCTTTATTATGGGATCAATGGTAGAATATTTATGAAAATGATGATAACTAGGTTTGGTAACCTGATGTACATTCTTAGTTTCTAGAGTTATTTTATATGATGTTTCACCACATATGAGAGGGAGACATGGGGAATGTTTATTTGAGGTGGATAATTATAGGATATCGAATGTTCCAGGATGTATGTATATTTTTTTAGTTGAATTCATTATTTTTATCCATTTTGAATGTCTAAGAGGTAATACCGGTTTTGATGGTGTGTGTGGCCTGATTGGAGCCCTAGATTTGGGTGGAGACAATTGTGTCACAAAATTAGTATACATGATGTATCCATGAATTCATAGTTTTAATAAATCATTTTGGCTGGTCTAGTGCACTAACATGGGGTTTCACAGATTGATGAAACAAGGTTGTCTAGCCACATAGTCATGTTACTATTGGAGTCGAATTGGAAATATGTTGGCAGAAACATCACATTATTTGATAAACTAGGCTCTTAGACTATGCGGGGGGGGGGGGGGGTGTTCTTAGGAAACAACAACTACAGAGTTGGCACACTATTTGGAAAATAGTATGGAAAAAACATAAATCCCATTTTTTAATGTTGAATTTTCAATTTTTCCGTCCATTTTTAAATTTAAAAATATGTTATATATTTCATTCTCTCTAATAAACCCCTCCTCCCATTTTCCCATGGTAATGATTCCTTAGAAAAAACTATGAATTCATCCCAATTGTTTGAGAATCCTCATTTTCAAAAAAAAATATATAATTTTGTTCATCCACTAGTAAGATATTTGATATTATACATTTTTTTAAATTTATCTTCCCTATATTAATGATATATTTGTGTGGTCTGTTATTCCCTATTATCTGAAAGGTATTGTTTTCTTCCGTTTTCATCGCATATAGGATCAACCAAGGACTAGTACAATAGAATTATTCTACTATGAGGATATGGTATGTGATATATACAACTTCACAGGGTTTTCATCTTTTATCAATTTATTGTTATTGTGCCACATTATAGACCATCCATACATTGCTCATAAAATTAACTAAATGTCTAAATTTTATTATTGGGACCATAATACAAGGCATGTTATGAACCTAGATATGGTTTGAGGTTTTGAACATCAACCCAATCCACCCTTGATAAGAGTTATCATATATTTTGTATGTTGAATCCGCACCATTTGGCGTGTGATCAATCCATCCTTCAGTTGGATCCAATATTTAATGAAATTAAAATATTAGAGAGGTTCATTCCTTGTTTTTTTATTAATTTTTTTTATAAATGTTTAATCATTGAAATAAATAAAAAATGAAATGGGATGGATATAATATTTTCATATTACATTTTATATTATTAAATTTTATCGGTTATGGAAAATAACCTAGCACATTTCAGTCATATATTACATGTTTGATGTCAAAATTTTTTGTAAGGCACTAATTTTTATTAAAGGAAATAAAATATTGATTTTTCGGAATGGAACCAAGTAGTATTAAAGGAATTAAACCAATTTATTTAAGGTAGGGAACCAATTATTTATTGAAGGAATCAATCCTATTGAGTTATAGTACGTAAATGAATATTATTGATTTTATAAAACTGATTATTGTTGAAGGTATTGAACCTTTTGATCAATGATGTCACACTGAATAAGGGATAACGATATGAAACCTATGAACCATTTCTATGATTTTTTGTGGTCAAGAACTGATTAGGTAGATTGAGGTTTGGAACATATGACCTCCATATTTATTTATCTCTCTGTATATAGGTTTCCCTAGTAATGGCCATTGGACCTGACCAATGTAGTTATGTTACCTTATTCTAATATTTTGTTTGCTGAGCCAGTTATTAAAGGTTTTTTGACACCTCATATCATTTCATTCTCAACATTCATAACCTAATTTCATTATTATAGTTTCATTTTATATCTACCCATGGATCTGATTTATTCATAAAGGTGGAATTTGTTATAGACGCTATTGGTGGTGGCCTACTGAGATTTATCTCACACCCTTTCTTGGATAACTTTGTCACCCTCACAGATTATATGGTTTTTGGTGTGGAAAAGTTAATGATCCCAATCAAGGATGATTGATTTATAATAGAATATGATCATGGTTACCTGGTATCAATCCATGAATTGTGATTCTATTGGAGATAGCCTTGTTTGAATTTTTTTCTTTTGGGATACATTTATTGTATTGGGTTCCTACTTCAATGTATTACTTACAACTGTATAAACCCATCACATACACATAATTTTTTATTTACAATTTCATTTTTCATGTTTATTATAATATCTCTCTAGATTCTTAAATATGTTATTCTACTTATCATTATTATTCTCCATTTTTTATTTAGTTATGACATCATTGTGATAATATGATTATATTGTTATAGTCTCTCCACTATAACACCAAGGACCCTAACTTCTTGTCGGTAGAATTTGTAATATGTTGAGGCTTGCTTAAGGACATGTAACCAACCAGATTTGGTTACTTATGAGTGAATCAGGTCCAGGACGTTACAATAACTAATAATGTAAAAATATGAAATTACATAAGATATTTAAATTATTATCAATATTTTATATTTTTTCACCTTAATATATGGATGAAACATTATATATATCAAATTAAATTAT
Source organism: Viscum album (assembly GCA_963277665.1). Lineage (NCBI taxonomy): Eukaryota > Viridiplantae > Streptophyta > Magnoliopsida > Santalales > Viscaceae > Viscum > Viscum album. The sequence continues at coordinate 348,583,118 of OY728127.1, read as the reverse complement.
TGAAACACATAATGAATTAAATTAGTTTGATAATAATAAAATATGGACCATAGTTGAACCCCCTAAGGAAAATAACATTATTGTTAACAATTAGATATTTGGAAATAATTTAGATTGTTCTATAAAAATAATATTAAATAAAGTAATGTTTGTATATCATGGTTATAATCAAGAAGATGGAATTGAATTTGACCAATTAATTTCCTTCATTGATTGATTAGAATCTATAATATTTTTAACATTTCAATATTTAAGAAAAAAATTATGTTCGATAGAATATATGAAAATGAACACAGAAAATAGATGATAATATAAAACCATAATACTTTGTGATATATTTTTTTTAAATAATCTAATATTTGGATGGTATCTGCAATACAAAACAACACATATTAATAAGCCACATCACAATATTTATATTTTTTTAAAAAAATTCCTTCATTAAGTAGACATTATTCTTCGTGTTATGAATTAAATTTATCAAATATTATAATAAAATTATAAATATTTTATGTAAACAAATTACATTGATAAAAAAAGTTATTAATTTTTCAGAAATTCGTTATATACGTCGAAAATAATTGTTCTCAAAAAAACATTTTATTGTTTTGGGAAATTTAATAATGATAGATGTTAACCCCTATAATAAACTATATATTAAATAATAAAAAAACATTTAATAAAAATTTAAAAATTATTTTAGGATGAATATTTTAAATTTTTCTAGAAATAACAATTTCTCCACGGATAGTGAAAATCCAATTTTTTATTGAAAATTTCATTTTCATGTAAACAATTTATAAAAATAATATTAGTTTGAATATGGTTTTAAAATTAAAATTTGTTCAATTATATATTTATTAATTATTTTAAGGTCATTGGTCGCAATTTCATAATAAATTTGAAATTAAAACATTCTCTACTTATAGAAAGTTTCTCTTTGGAGAACCACTTTTTCTTCACCACTTCTAGTTTAATTTTAAATTACAAATGTCCACTCTATGAATATAATTTTTCATTATGGATTCCATAGTTTTAATTTTTATAATTAATATTATATAATGAGATATAATTAGTTTTTTAAAATAATGAATAATGAAATATAAAAATTATATATCGTTGTTTTGGTAAAAAATGTTTTATTGAGGGTTAAAATAAAAAGGTTTTTAAATAACCCAAAACATGTATAAATACTATTATATGGTAATAATTTGAATATGGGTAAAATAATAATTGATAAAGGATCATTTTGGTTACTTTTGTTTTGATTATAACAAGTATGGAATTATTTCTTTCCAAAAATACTTAGTGCGCCATCCCCGGAATTTAAAAATTGGCACTTAAATTGTATCTCTTCCACACTTCCAAAACCATTTTCCTCAGAATATATTTTTCCAATTATACTCTACATGTACCACCCCCACCCAATAAACCTTTTTTTGGTCATAAATCTTATAAGGGACTGCATATTTTTCAAACAAAAATAATTTTTAAGAATAAGAGATAATTTTTTTCAATGAACATTTTAATTTGATATCTTCCTAAAAATCGATGAATCCCTATTAAGACGGGATTATATATTAAAATAAATTAATTAAATATACTGAGAATTTATTTTTTTTTAATGACCTATATTCATCTCCTATTTCCTCATATGGGAATCGAGAATGTCTCTTGTGTGTATAGAGGACAACCGCCTCATGAACCCCTGAGACACATTTTCTATCAACACCTCAAACCATTGGGAATGATGATTGATAAAAAATTTATATATGATATTTATAAACTAATTTCTCTACTATATTTGTAATATCATATATACTATATAACATTCCTTTCTATATAATATACAATAATGGATCTAAGGTGTACGACAGACTACCGCCTCACAAAGCGAGGCTATCTATTTTTCTCATTTATATTTCATAGAAGGTATATGGAATAATTTTTTCAAATATTTGATACTAATAAACTATTAATAATTATTAATAAGAAATAAATATTATAACATCTCACCATACCATCAATCAAATAAATTATAGCATCGTTCATGTCTACTCTGGGATACTACCTCACGAGGTGATTGGATTTTTTTCTACTACAACTTCACATGTATAGTATGTGTATGTACATTTAAATAAATAATAATTTACTTTTTATTTAATTAAAATATTTTAAATCTAAAATAAAATTTACATTATTTTCATTACGATCTTTCAAAAATGATAACATTCCACATGTAAACGTACAAATTACAACATCCTGGATTGTAACATAGTTCATTTTTAATAACCGTATTCCATAGTTTATTTTAAACGAATAATTTATTTATAGAGATGATAATTATTTCATTTTTACCAATTTTTGGTGATGAAATAATAATATGTTTGACCATATTCAATATATCAATGTGATTTTGGTCAGATAAGCTAAGTATCACCAAAACATTTGACCAGTAAGTAAATAACGTAGTAATTAAATATTACATGGTAATAAATAAATGTAATGAAATATTAAACATGAAAATTATTATTAAACAATTAATTAATTAACTTATTATTATTATGAAGGATGAGTAATAACTACCGTGATAAATCAGGACTGAGGTAAGGGTTTTCATCTCAAAATTCGATATTGGGACACATGTACTTTTATAAAACTAATTTATTTTATATAATGGATGTACTAAAAATAAAATAATTGAAATAATTTATTATTTTGTTCATGGGTTTTGAAAACCAATTATGATACATCTCTCTCTATCAAGAGGCTGTTTTTGGATGTTTCTTACGTTGTAAGTAGTTTCATAACATCAACTCCATTCATTGAGTTAGATCACTTCATCTTTGATTACATTATGCCACGATTATGTGTGAAATTAACATCGATTTATTTATTATTTATTTACAATAGTATTGTGTGGATTTAAATTTTTAACACATATTGACATCATTGATTTGTCCCTACATCATCACTATGATAATTGTGATGGTTTATTTCACTGTGAAATTTTTTTAATTGGGAATGATTATGCATCAATTACCATTAACGGAAATTATTTTTCCATTGAAAAATAAACACATTTAATTTTTTCGTTTCTTATTATTGAAGATATATTCATTTAAAAGTACCTTGTTTTCCCAATTTGGTACTTTTACTGATTTATTGAATGTTCTTTTATGAATATCCAACATTACTTCTCTTTTTGTTTGAAAATAACTTTTCTTACACATCATTATTTTTCTTAAATTATTTTAATGGATATATTTAATTTTCTCTAATGATTTCATAAATTTATTTTTAACCATTTTTTAAAAGGAATCATAATGTCATTTTGGAGGTAAGACATGTTTTTAATTTACATATAAAGGATAATAGTATTGTTCTTTTTTAACATTTATATTACAAAAGTATTCCCCACTACTAAAATCATCATGTGGTACATCTATTACCTCAGAATAATCCATATTTTATTCATAAAAATAATAATTTTTTTCCATTTTACCTACATATTTTTTCAAATGGGTTTTAAATGATGGTAATATTTTGACATCTTGAAATGTGTTTCTTATCGGTTTAAGACATATCTCCAAATAGACCATTCATTAATGTAATGGACTATCTGAATATAACCCAATTTACCAAACTATTTTTTGTCATATAAATATTATAAATTATAAATATAATTCTATACCATACACACACACACACATATATATATATATAACCTTGCTTTTGACAGGTTCAAACGTGCCTTATCATCATTTCCCAAATTCCTTCATTATAAAATTTATTTATTTATATTACATTATGTATGATTGTGTAACCCATTTTATTTCCATGTGTTATAGTTATTTAAGGCATTTTGATTAATTTCCATCAGGTGGAACATGTACATCCTACACATCTTATAATGTGCTCACCCTGATGTCACTCTACTGAATTTGGTAATGCATTAGACTAAGGAGGGATCATATATTGGATTGGGGAGTAAATAAATATATTTTGGGACATTTTCCACCATGTGTGATATATTGAAAGTTATAATTAACTCATTTTTATGTCATTAATTTTTTTTAATGTATTTCAGTCTTATGATACCATGTTCAATATGTTATTCTCTTATTTTATTACACATATGAATTATCTCATGTTATATCCTTGACCCACATGTTATGTTTCCTTATCATGAATATTAGTTTATTTTTATTTTTATGCCACCCCTTTCTCTATGTATTCCCAATATTATCCCATTTAGTCTTAGGATATAAATGGGATGTTAAAATATCATTATGTAGAATTACATAAGTATTTCTTTTTTTATTTCTTTTGATATAATACGAACATTGTCTTCCAAATTAACAATTCCTTTAAGAACATTTTCTTAAATAGTGAATATTCATTATTATGAATCATGGTATAATATGTGTAAAAGGATAGAGTCTCCATATATAGAATCATAGAAATTATTTTGTTAAATATTGGAAACACTTATGAGAAAAATTTAGATATAAACCTATGGATATGTATAACAATGATAGTAGGTTTAAGAAAATATACTTGATTCATCATTAAATATATATTGTGTGGATTCTAAGGAATTACATAGTGAATCATATGTTAGGATGTAATTAACATTTATAACCTGTACCTTTTTTATATATGTTTCTATTGGTATGTTAATGCACTCTAATCTTGTTACTTTATCCATTTAGTAGAAAATAGTAAATAGAAGAATGCCTAATAATAACCAATGTAATGGGGAATGTAAGGATTAAACAAAAGATATTCCTAGATTAATTGTAATGGAAGTTATAAATATATTTATGATTCAAAATTTGTTATCTCAAATAAATTTTATCTATTAGAAAGTAATTTAAGTTCAAAACAAATCATAGAAGAGAAGGATGGAGTCTTAAGGATGTTCTATTGTCAAACATAGAAAGATAATGAATATTAAATATAATACCCATTAATAATAGGCAAATAAAAACAGATATTAATATTTCAAATGGAGGGGAATATTTTTTCTATGTTGAAATAAAAGGAATATATTAATGAATTACCAAGTAATTCAATGTATTATTTATAGGGAACAAAGAAATTATCTTTTTCAATGCAATAAACTACAGTTTGGAACCTTGAATAAGGATGGAAATATATTACACCAATCATTGAGGTGATTTATTTTAATACGGGTATCAATTAATTATTTTGTATATATATGTTAATCAATTTTATTTTGGTTACATGAATTGTGACACATTTATGTATTGTTTTGATGATGTTTATATTTATGGATTTTCAATAATCTATTGAGTGGTACTAAGGATCAATAATATTATGATGAGGAATAAATTTATTTTTAAAATGTTCATAATTATTTTTGGAATGTTATATAAATTATAGATTTATAGAAAAAATGACATACTTTAGTTGGGTGACAACCCGTCCTATCAACCTGGGCCACATGGATTTACCCCATAACCAAAGGGTCTCAATGGTGTTGTGCACACCACTATACAACAAGATATACAGGAGGGTTTGAAATTGTATTTACCTAAACGATTGGATTAATAAAAATTATGAATATTTTTGTGTACATATTTTATGGTCAAATATTTTTTTTGTATTTTTAAGTGATTAATAGTATTTTTGGGTAATTTTCATTGGGATGAGGCATATGAACACCATAACTATAATATGTGATTTATAATGAAATATTATTTGTGAAGATCATATTAAAACATATTAATGTTGAATAATTTTGTGATATAGGGTTATTTATTTTAGAAATAGTTTAATTTTTTTACATTGTGTTTGGGGATTAAGATGAATGTTTATACATTTATTATGTTATCTAAAATTATGAAAACTATTTCAATTATATAAATTATTAAAAACTAGGAGGAGTATATTATTATTATTTTATAGAAAATGAAATCAATTAAATATGAATTTTAGTCAATCATGAATGAAAATAATTCATCTTCAAGGCCCACAGTTTTGAGAAAAGTTGATATTCTAGTAGAAATTGATTAAGTAGTGAAATTATACTTTTATGTAACTATGTTTCTTTATTTTATTTGTAAATATGGTAATATAATTCCTTAACATTTGGGAAATTATCTTAAAATAAAACTATTATTCTTTTTCAATAAATGGATTTCCACTTATAACTCGTAAAAAAGTATATTGTTACATACAAATAGATCTGTTTTTCAACTATATGATTACAAATCCCAAAAATCATCACTTTATATGGAAACCTAGTATTGTTTTATTTCATATATTCTTTATATTTTACCATATAATTTATTTATAAATATTTTAAATTATTCTATTCTATAGTGCTGGTAACCTAAATAGTATTTTTCCATAGGGGAGACTTTGGTTTTTTAAGTCGAAGCTAAAATAGCGAGGAACCAATTTATTTAAAGTGGTAGAATATAACAACCTGATATTACATAATAATTAAATTATGTTATATTGAATATATGACATAAAAATCATAATATATATGAAAATATTTTATATCGAGACACTATAAAATTTCTTTCTTTTTAAATAAATTCAATATCTTCTATAGCTTGCATAACGCATAACACCGTGTCATAATGAATTAATTTAATCTATTAATATTATTATTTAAATAATTAAATTATAAAAAATCCATTAAACATGGAGGCCCTAATAAAAATAATCCAAATATTATAATTAGGTGTATTGGTTTTAGAGAAATAACATATATTGATAAAGAAGTACGGAATTTTTAGTATTGTCTTTATATTCGTCAAAAATATTTTTTTAAAGGAAATGATTTTATATCTTTTGTGAAAAATTAATAAAAATAAAATTTTAAAATATATATATATATATTTCAAAATATTTTCATTAGTTTTGGAGTAAAATTCTATAAAATAGGTTATAGTACAAAATTTTATCTTTCAGAATGAATATTTGTTTTTGATGACCAGTGGTAACTAATTATTTTTATAGTACACCTTTCATTTTCATTTATAAAATTTATATGGTTATTTTATTTAGAAAGTTTTAAAAGAATAAAATTAGTTAAATTATATATTTATTAATGAAATTTATGTCGTTTTGATCAATGTAATTTGGAATTTGGATTTGAAAACATTATCATCATATGAAAACATTTTCTACATAAACCCAATTTTCTATTACAACATCAAGTTTTAATTTAAATAAAAATTTTCCAGTTATATGAATTGATTTTTTAAAAATGGTCTCCATATTTTTATTATTTATAATTTTTATTATTTAACAGTTTTACTTTTTTACCATAATGATTATTAAAAATAGTACAACCTAGTAAATATATTTACGGTAAATATTTATTTTCTAAGAGGGTAATGTAATATTATATTGAAAAATAATAATAGAAAAATTTCCTCATTATTATATTTGGTCATATAGTAACCTTCTATCTTAATAATTTCTAAAATGGTTCATTTTGGTGCCTTTTTTCATGACCAAAACATGGGTGGAATTCTTTTTTTAAAATTTCAAGCGTGTCCTATATCACACTTGTAAAAGTCCACCAAATAAAATATCCATTAGACAATTTTAAAACCCATTTTATTAACAAATACCTACCTATTTAGCTTCTATAATTTACTACCGTAGTTATATAATCCTTGGTTATGTTATAAATTCATCATAGGAATGACTTAGCTACATACCAAAAAATGTTTTCTGAAGAAGATGCCATGTTCTTCAATGAGAATTTTCATTTTCTTTCTCAATCAACCTCATTTAATCCTTATTAAAAAAATTAATAATAAAAATTAATCTTCTATATAATGATAAGTTTTTAATTTAATGGAATTATATATATCTATCTCATCCTCCCTCAAATGGGAAACAATTACGTCTCTCGTGGGTTTGGCTGGAAAAACACTCAATAATTGATGTGAGATATTTTTTATAAACACCTATCATGGTTGGGTATAATGATGGATATAATTTTTATTTAGGATATTTATTATTTATTTATACTTTTTAAATCATCATATCATATATACCTTATTACTTTCTAAACATTCTAGAATATGATAAGATCACTCATGTGTCCGACATAGTACTGCCTCACGAAGCAATGTGACCAGTCTTTCACTAATGATTTTAATAGAGGTAATAATGTAAAAAAATTATGTTTATATATTATAAAAATAAAATATTCGTCACTATAATAAATAAAAATATTATATAATTTCATACATTAATAAATAATAATGTCTTTCGTGTGTACGTTAGACTACTACATCACGATGTCAGGTGATTTTTTTTAATACCACATCACATGGATTGTTTTTGTAAGGATTTATAAAGAAATAATTTGTATTTTATTATATAATTATAATTTTGGATACATGAAATTACGCATACATAATTTCTGTTGTGATGATCAAAAATGGAAATGATACTCATGGGAATGTACGACCTACCTACTCCATGATAGTATCATAGTTAATTTTTCATAATAATATTTCATGGTTGGTTTTAAAACTATAATTTTCATATAAAAATTATAATTATATAAAAATTACCACTCTATTTATTATTAAAAAATAATCAATTTTAATTTAGTTAACATAATTTCTTTTGTACACATGAGGTGAGTATCATTAAAACACCCAACATAATACTAAATTAATAAGTAATTAAAGATATCAAGTTTATAAATAAAACAAAGAGAATAAATAAATTAAAAATTGTTCTAAAATTGCGAATAATTAATATATGATTAATATTCTAAAATATAAAAAATGCGCATAAAAAATTGGGGTTGTGGTAATGGTTTTTGTCAAAATGATTCCCTCTCAAGTATCTTTTACTTTTATGATCATAATTTGTTTTAAATGGCGTATATAATTACAGTAGAATAAATGAAATCATTTAATATTAACATTCATGGTATTTTAGCTCCAACTTCAAAATATATCTTTTTCTAGTTGTTTATTTAATGATTTATTTTTAAGAAGTAATGGTTTACATTACTATATTTTCCTTTATTGGGTGACACCACTCCTTCAATGATTCATTTTTTCAAATATTTTGTGTGAAATGGAATATCATTAATTTAAATAGTTCCTTCAGTAGTATTTTATAGATTTACAATAATCAAACATACATACAAAATTAATTGGTCCCCAAAAAACTTTTGTGATCATTGTGGGGGTTTATTTCATTATTTCATTTTATAATTTGAATTTTTTAATCTTAAATTTCTATTAATGTTAATTATTTTATTATTTATCATTAAAAACAATTAAATTTATTATTCTCGAATTATTATTGATATTTTCGAGTAATTTTATCACAAAAACTATCTTTGGTACTTAATGTGATATGGGATGATTATTTTAATAAAATATATCTTTATTTAACGATTTAGTTGAAAATCATTTATTACATACATGATTTTTTTAATATTTTTTTCCTAAATAATTTATTTTATATTATATAAAAAAAATTATTAATTTTTTATGCACGTTATAAAATATATTTTTTTATCATTTTATGAAATATTTATGTTTTGAATTTCATTACAAAATACAAACCAAATGAACTATCTTTACCTATAAAAATTCAATGGATACATTTCCACTAAAACCATTATTAGTGTAACACCCCAAGAATCCACGATACACTTCTCTTTCAATAATGCAATAGCTTTCATTGTACGCATGTTCAAGATTCTAACACACCGTGACCAAACAAAGTAGCTGCTATAAATAGTAACACCCACTTATTGAAATTTTATAAATTTTATTCTTTAAATTGTACATCATTTTTGGATTCTGAATATCTAAATTATCCTAAGTTTAATTTTTCATTTTTTTCTGAGAACTTCCAATTTTTTATGAATAGTGTAAAATACTAAACATTAATTAAAAACAACGTTCTTAATCAAAATAATTTATAGTGATAAATTATATTATTTAGTAGTTTTAAACTATAAATATAATATATTTTTACCATTTTATCCAATTTTGATCATTAGAATAAATTTTCACTTTGAAATTTGACATAATCAATTATCAATCTTTTGATTGATATTCTGTCTTAAAAACACGCAATTTGTTTTGACAACTGGAATTAATTATAAAATTAATTAATGAAACTTATATTTTTTTAATTTGAAAAAATATACATCATCTTTGAATTTGGAATATAAAATATTGCTTAGGGTGATTTTTTGGTATTTTTCTGAAAAACTTCAATTTTTGATGAATAGTGAAACCACTAAGTTGTAGTTAAAAAACTGATTTTTCATTTAAATGAAATTTTACCACTTCTATGAATTTAATTTCAAAAATCAGACATACATGGTTATAATTATGAAGTAATATGTGGTTCAATGGGGGAAAATAATTCTTGGTGAATAGTAACTTTTGATTTTTATTAACCGCGATTAGAGGTAAATAGAGTAATTTAAGGTAAAAATATTGTTATAATAATATGAAATTACCTTGACACATGTCCTACTCTTATTTTATGAGTCATGGCAGACAAATACAATCCATGGGTCAACTTGGGGACCCCATGGATCAACTTGGGTAAGAAAATGACATTAATAACTATTTATTTAAAGTAAAAATAAAATTGTCACAAACATGTGTTGTTTTACTAAAAAAATTATTATATGGGGTTATATAAGTTATTTTTTAGATTTTAAATAATAATTGTAAAGATAAAAATATTTCCTACATCATTTTAATTATTTTTATAATATTTAGTCATTAAATTAATAAATTTATTTATCACACCTTGATGATGCAGCGATTACCTCATTAATGAACAATTTAATTAAAATGAAAAGATAAGGTAACATATAAGCCTTAAACTTGCCTAAAAACTATTATATGGTCATATTTCGTACCCTTGTCATCTTATGCTATAAATATATCATTTTGGGACATTTAAAATCCGAAAATCATTTCATAATAATGTAACATTTCATTACATTCCATGATTTCCCCTCCTCTACTATTATAAAAGGCCCCCACCTCTACCAACTTATTCACAACTATAAAGACATTTTATTGGAAATAATCTACTCATTATATATATCCAAATATATCTATTCATCATAGAAGCATTACCTTAGGAAAAACTCTCTTCAATAAACCCCTTTTGTGAAAACCAAGAGGAGTTACCCGATTTAAAGGTAATGTCTTCACTTATGGTCTTCTGTTTTATTTTCCTTCTCCAACCCCATAAACAATTTTTATTCCATTAATTTGTAACAAAACCAGTATCTTCAATATACTAGGATGTTTTAATGAGAATAATTTGATTTACACTTACACACACCATCGTCGAATTGTTAAAGAACATACTATTTCTGTGGGTGGTGAATTATTGCCTCATGAAACGATGATTGTTCAATATTCATTTAACACCACTCATGGTGGCCATTAAGATGTAACTATAATTATATATGATATATATTATGTTTATGTTTTCCTTTTTGTTATATATTTTTCATTTATGGAATACCTTTATGTTTTCCGTTATGGGTAAATGCGATAATTTCATTTTAGGAAGTGCGGACTACCGCCCCCTCAAAGTGATTTGAATCACCAATGCCCTATGTGGGACGTATAAAGGATAGAGTAAATGATATTATATATGATATTATACTGGAATTATAATATACCTTTATATAATTATGATTTCATTCCATTAAATATGAAATAGAAATGAAAGTAGTGTTCATGCGTACGTACAGCAAACCGTCTCCATGAACGGTGCATTTCATTTTTACCACTAAATGTTATGTAATATTATAAATGAATTTAGATACTGGATACATATGATATATATGATATCTACATCATTAATATAATTAAGGATATAATGGATATATAACCACATGAACTACTTGTAATTATAAGAAGTTTATTTTTGACTCAAGTACCAAAGATCGGCAAAACGACCATTATTAACATAAATAATTACATAATGTTCATAAAATGGTAATAAGTCATATAAAAGGAATAATGAACTTGAAAAATTTTCTTATGAAAGTAGTAATTATCTCTAGTTTATTATTTAGAAGGTTAAACAACGATCGAGTCATGTCAGACACAATGTCAGGGACTTCGTCTCAATCTCCTTTCATTGAGGCATATTTTGTTTTATACACAACTTTCTTTTATATGGTGTGTACACCCCGTTGACTTTTACGTTTATTCAAAAGGAATATTTTTTATATGAAGCATCTTACTAAATAAAAGAAATGGAATGTTTTTGTCATACGTATGCGGTGACAACGACTTCTCCGCCACCGTGACCATTATTTGAGTTTTGGCATCCTCTACAAGCCATAACTTTTTTTAAATGAAAAATAAATACCATGTTTTACTTTTCTTTTATTTTTGTGTTGAAAATGGTTTTGATAATGTTTTTATTATTTCAATTTATTGTATTGATATCTTTTGATTGAAATTTGGAAATGTTATGTTTCCTTTATGCATGTATTATGTGATACGATTATGTTATGGTTTATGTTATGTTTAAACCTGTTCATATGAGGAATGCATTGGACTTAATAACTGGAGAGTGGATCCCTCTATAGATCCTCGATGCATTGGTAGTTCTCATTAGACATACTAGTATCTTGTCATGAGGACTTGAAAAAATATTATTTGTAGTCTTGTCACAAGGCCTTGGCTACGTGGTTATGATAGTCTTTCATTATTCATTCTATAATTATTAAAGTGCTTATTGATATTTCATGTGAATATTCGACTAGTAGAGTATCCATGTGAATATGTAAATGGCATTATTTCATTTTATTTTTGCCATATTATGATGAAGTTCAAGTTTAAAAGGATTTTGTTTTAGTTATACATTTCCTTAAATGTTTATGTCTATTTATGAATGTTTCCGCTATATTGTTATCCTTACTGAGCATCTGAAATCACCCCTTTCAATGTTTTATTTTTCACAGGATGTGAAGAAATATTATATTACTGACCTGTAGGGATAGTTTGATGGGGATATGAGTGTGGACTATGGAGACCATGTTATTTTAGTTTTTCACATTACGATGTAATGTAACATTTATGAATGTATCAAGTGTTTCCAAGGCTACTAAACTAATCGGTCCTTCGAGGATTGATCTTTTGTGATCATGCTAATGTTATGTAATAATGCACCGACTCTGGGTAACTGGGGTCGGGGCGTTACAGTTTGTATTATAGGCAGTTTAGTACTAACCTTGGAAGCTAGATTTAGATAAACTCTTATTAGACCACATAGCACTAAGATAGAAGTCGAGGATTCGTATAGAGATTTTTTGAGTTTTCCAAGAAATAAATCCATGTCTCGATACGAGCAGGTAGAGGCTGATCTAGCACAGATGTACCTAGGGGTGAAACCTGAAAACACCGCTTTGAGCTAGACTCGAATGGGAACTGGTGCATGAAAACGGGTCTTGTTGCACTCTTGGTTACGACATTCCTTGGAGATATGCTTAGGATAATTATCATTTTCATTAAAAAACATTATGAAGGGTTTATGAGTATATACATCCTTAAAGATTTTTTTTTTATGATTATGGATTATATCTATAAACTGTTCAATTTATGTTAGGTGTTTTTCAAGTTTGTTATTTTGTATATTGATTCATAAACTAATATAGTTTATTCCATTGTTTAGAAATGGCGCATAGTGGAAGGAATAGAAACTATATCAATAAACTCACTCCATATAGGGATTGACCTCCTTCTCAAAATAATTATATTAGAGCTATTGATACAACTGGTTCTGTTCATCTTATCACCATACTGGGACAACTCACCCAGGTTATGAATAATAACCTTACTCATATAGAGAACTCTGATCCGCAACTTGGAGGATCAATGTTAGACCTCTTCATGAGGCAACAACAACCAACATTCAATGGGATTACAGATCCCTTAGTAGCTGAGCAATGGATAAATTCCTTATAGAAAATATTACATGCCTTGGGGAGTACTGAAAGGGAAAAGGATATCATGGTAGTTTACCGCCTCACTGGAGATGCTGATCAATGGGGGTCCTTGATTAAAAATACAAATGAAGATGAAGAAGTATCATGTGTGGTATCTAGAGAGTTCAACGAGATTTTATTAGAAAAATACTTTCCTCATGACCATTGAGCAGATATGGAAAGGAAATTTCTGAGTCTGAGGAAAAAAGAGGATGAGAATGTCACAATGTAAGAGGCAAACTATACAAGGTTAGCGAGGCATAGAGTAGATTATATATGTAACCCGAGAAGTAGGATTCATCATTTTTTTGATGGGTTAAGACTGTTTCTCCACCGAGCCTTAGTCTCACAGTCTTTCTCATCATATGAAGATATAGTCTCATGTGCTATCAAGACAGAAAAGGAATTCTGTAAATCTTAGGACAATAAATTAAAGAAAGAGAAGAAGGGAATGGTGGAACAAGAGTCATATAAATGGAAAAAGGGAGAGAAGAATTTTCCATTATGCGATAATTGTCAGAAGAATCACCCCTGTACTTGTGGAAAAGGAATGTGAGTTTGTTATAAATGTGGAGAAAAAGGTCCCCAGGCTCATGACTTCAAGGGAAAGAAAAAGGTTATCAATGTTTAATTCTACAATTGTAGAGAATGGGGAATTAGGAAAATGAATGTATTAAGAGCCAATGAAACTTACCTCAGAAAAGGCCAAGGGAGAAAGGCCAATCGTATGTTGTTACTATAGTTGATGTGGAATAATTATTGTATTTTTGGACTCAAGAACTATATTATGGTTATAAGAATAATTTTATATATATAAGGATTGTACTTTAGTACTTATAGTTTTCATTAAGGTTTTAATATGATTAAGGTAATCATATTTTTAGTATATGACAATAATAGAAACATTACTTTGTTTGGTGAATCTGAAGAATTGATTTTGGAATTTAGAGTCCTTTTAGAGAAAGTCTGGAAAGAGGTATTTTGGATAACTATAATGGTTGGAATGGATTAAGTTTAACATTTTATAGCATTGTTTATGGTTAAATCATTTCTGAAGATTATTTATGGAATATTATAATACTATAGTTTTAGGAAAAGGACAAACTGCAGGTTGGGGGATAACCTATCGCATCGTACAAAGCTGTAGGAATCTAACCCACAAAAATAGTGTGGCAGGCCTTTATTACCTACCACTAGCCTACATGAAGTCCATGGTAATTATAAAATATTTTTCCTAATCTAAATGGTATGTGTTAATATTTTGATCCTTATATGATTTTGATTAAGATAATATTTTCGAGTTCTATTATCTTTTGAGTAAAAGATGAGTTTGTGGTAGAAATTAGTTGAAGGTTGAGACTCTACTTTTCAAGTATATATATATATATACCTCTCTATTATTCTATGAAAAAATTAATTCTTAAACATTAGCAAAGGGATATTAATAAAATATGTTATCCTAATACCATATGTTTTGTTGAACTAATGATAGTTTAAATCAACCTAGATCGAAGGATTTGAGGCCCTCCATTTTACACATATTTGTGATTGATGACCTCAATCACTCCCTACAAATATTTAAATTTTTACTCCAATTATATGTCTCTAATTTCCACCAATGTTCTCCTAATTAAGATTATAATTTGGTGGTGACATTTTCATTTCCCTTTCCCTGTTATTATGGCTAAATTTTATTAACCTTATTTCCGATTGGGGTTTTCCAAAAAGATATATTCTATATTCAATGTTTTATTTTCGAAGAACAATTTAAAATTGCGAGGATGCACTTTATTGATAGAGGGTAGAATATAACACCACAATCTTCTATGGTACACTTCTCTTTCAATAATGCAATAGCTAGCATTGTACGCATGTTCGAGATTCTAACACACCGCAACCAATCAAAGTAGCTGTTAAAAATATTAATACCCACATGTTGAAATTTTATAAATTTTATTATTCAAATTGGATTTATTTTCGGATTCTAAATATCGAAATTATCCTACGTTGAATTTTTCATTTTTTCCCGAGAAATTCCAATTTTTTATGAATATTGTAAAATTC
The DNA here is from genome assembly GCA_963277665.1 of Viscum album. NCBI lineage: Eukaryota > Viridiplantae > Streptophyta > Magnoliopsida > Santalales > Viscaceae > Viscum > Viscum album. Next base: position 348,567,043 of record OY728127.1, on the reverse strand, counting down.
TAAACTTTAATTTAAAACAACTTTTTTTCAACATAATTTATATTGATAATTTATATTATTTAGTGGTTTTAAATTATAATTAGAATATATTTTTACCATTTTATCCAATGGTGGTCATTATAATTTATTTCCCTTTGAAATTTGACATAAACAAATTTCAATCTTTTGATTGATATTATTTCTTAAAAATTGGATATTTGTTTTGACAACAGGAATTTATTATAAAATTAATTAATTAAACTTATATTTTTTTGATTTGGTAAAATAGACATCATATTTGAATTTGGAATATCAAATATATCTTAGGGTGAATTTTGGGTATTTTTCTAAAAAACATCAATTTTTGATGAATAGTGAAACCACTAAGTGGTAGTTAAATAACTGATTTTTCGTTTAAATGAAAATTTACCGCTTCTGTGAATTTAATTTCAAAAATCCGACATACATGGTTATAATTAGAATTTAATGTGTGGTTCAATGGGCGGAAAATAATTTTTGGTGAATAGTAACTTTTGAGTTTTATTAACCGCGGTTAGAGGTAATTAGAATAATTTAAGGTAAAAATAATTTTATAACATTATGAAATTACCTTGACACATGTCCTACTCTTATTGGATGAGTCGTGTCCGACCATGAAAATCCATTGGTCAACTTGGGGACCGCATGGAACCACTTGGGTAAGAAAATTACATTAATAACTTTTTATTTAAAGTAAAAATAAAATTGTCACAAACAAGTTTTGTTTTACTAAGACAATTATTACATGGGGGTATATAAGTTAACTTTTCAACTATAAATATAAATTGGAAACATAAAAATATTTCATACATCATGGTAAATGTTTTATAATATTTAGGCATTAAATTAATAAATTTATTTGTCACAACATGATGATGCAGCGATTACCTCATTAATGAACAATTTAAATAAAATGAAAAGATAAGGTAAAATATAAGACATACACTTTTCTAAAACCTATTTTATGGGTATATTTTGAACCCATATCACCTTATCCTCGAAATATATCATTGTGGGACCTTTAAAATCCGAAAATCATTTCATAATAAAAGTAACATTTCATGACTTTCCAAGAGTGCCCCTCCTCTCCTCTTATAAAAGGCCCCCACCTCTAACACCGTATTCAAACCTCTCATGCCATTGGCTCAGCATCAATCTGCTCATTATATCTCTCCACATCCCTCTATTCACTATAAAAGCCTTACCATAGGCATAAAGCTCTTAAATAAACCCTTTTTATTCAAACCAAGAGGAGTTGCCCGATTTAAAGTCAATGTAATCACTTGTGTTATTTTGTATTATTTTTCTTCTACAACCACCTAAAATATTATTATTCCTTTATTTTGTAACAAAAATAGTATCTTAATTATACTAGGATGATTTTATGAGATTTATTTGATTTAAACATACACACAACATCATCTAATGGTTATGAATGATACATTTCATTTCTTACCTCTAAATGTTATGTAATATTATAAATGAATATATATACTGGATAAATATGATAAATATGATATATACATCATGAATATAATAATGGATATAATTGATATTTTACCACATGAAAAACTTGTAAATATAAAAAATTTATTTTTGATTCAAGTACCCAAGATCGACAAAACGACCGTTATTAACTTAAATAATTACATAATGTTCATACCATTGTAATAAGTGATATAAAAGGAATAATTACTGTTAAAAAGGATCTTAAGCAAGAAGAAATTAACTCTAGTTTAATATTCAGGAGGTTAAATAACAATCGAGTCATGTCAGACAGGAGGTTAGGGACTTCGTCTCAGTCTCCTTTCATTGAGGCATATTTTGTTTTATACACAACTTTCTTTTATACGGTTTATAAACCCCTTTGAATTTTACGTTTATTCAAAATGAATTATTTTTATATGAATCATTTTACTAAATGAAAAAAGGGAATGTTTTTTTGTACGTATGTGCCGACAACAACTTCTCCACCACCGTGACCATTATTTGAGTTTCGGCTTCCTCTACAAGCCATAACATTTTTTTAAATGGAAAATAAATACCATGTATTAATTTTCTTTTATTTTGTTACTGAAAATGGTTTTGATAATGTTTTTTTTAAATAAATGTGTTTTATTGATATATTGTGATTGAAATGTGGAAATGTTATGTTTTTTTATGCATGTTTTATTTGATACGATTATGTTATGGATTATGATATGTTTAAAACTATTCATATGAGGAATTCATTAGACTTAATAAGTGACAGGTGGAGCCCACTATAGCTCCTCGATACATCGGTAGGTCTCATGAGACCAACTAGTGTCTTGGCATGAGGCCTTGACAAAATCATATTTGTAGTCTTGGAACGAGGCCTTGGATACATGGTTATGATAGTCTAGCATTATGCATTCCATCATTATAAAAGTGGTTATTGATATTACATGTGAATATTAGACTAGTATAATATCCATGTGAATAAGTATATGGCATTATTTTATTTTATTTTTTCCACATTATGCTGAAGTTCAAGTTTAAAAAGCTTTTTTTTTAGGTATACATTGTCTTAAATGTTTTTGTCTATTTAGGAATGTTTTGGCTATATTTTTATCCATACTGAGAATCTGAGCTCACCCCTTTCTATGATTTATTTTCCCTAGGATGTGAAAAATTATTTTCTGACAGTCCTGCAGGGATAGTCTGAAGGGGATATGAGTGTGGACTATGGAGACCATGTTATTGTAGTTTTTTACTTTATGATGTAATGTAACATTTATGAATGTATCTACTATTTCCAAGGATACTAAACTAATCAGTCTTTCGAGACTTGATCTTTTTTGATCATGCCAATGTTACGTAATAATGCATCGACTCTGGGTAATTGTGGTCGGGGCGTTACAATTTCATACATGTATTACCTTATAAGCTCCCAATTATCATAAATAAAAAAAATAATTTTTTATCTTTTTCCTAATTATTTTTCTAAAATGGTTTTAAATGAAATGGATATCTTGATATGTGTAAATGTCTTGGTAATATTTGTATGGTATATCTCTAAACCACTATTTTGTTCATCTTATAAACATAATCTAACTCAGTCTACCACTCATATTTATATTGTATAAATATTCAAAATTATATTTCCCTCCCTTATATACCATGATTATCCTACCAGCCTTTTATAGTGTAATACATGCCTTATGATTATTTCTCAAATGAGTTCATTATGAATTTTCATTTGATTATGTTATAATGTATGATTATGAAAATAATTTTATATTCTTGGGTAATTCCTATATTATTTGTTATGATTTATTTACATTATGTTACACACATATATCATGAATATGTTATGATTTATGCCTGTAAATAGTTCTCCAATGTATTGGGTAATTCATTAGTCCCATGAGGGTTCATCTATGGGATTAGGGATGAATCCTAAACCATTATTCGACTTTTTCCCCATGAGTTATTGTCAAGAACGTTAGCCTTAAATATATTTTATATCTTGTTTTATGTTTTATCTAAATTTACTATGATTCCATGATCTTATGGTACTATGTTTATTATGTTATGATTCCATATGATTACTCAGGCACCTTATCATTTATGATACCATGTTAAATATTTCACTCAAACATTATGTTTCCCTATCATGATTATTCACTTACTGGGAATTTTATCTCACACCTTTTTTGGTATTCCATTGGTTATCACATAGTGTTTTATGAACTCAATAGAATTTTAGTTGGTCATTATAGAGTATTAAATAGGGATTTCAGGTTTAAATTTCTTTTTGATGTACTATAAAATTATTGTTCCAATGACATATTGATATTATGCAATTTTTTGTTCTATTAATGGAATTCTATGATTTATAATAATTTAATAATTAGTGTTTAAATTATTGGGTCACAATAACTATTATTTTGGGATATTTATGTCATTGTGGGATGATTTTTTTTTGAATAAATGTGAAAAGTGAATTTTTAGTGGATGTATTTATTAAAATGTTTTTTGTAGATAACCCCATGTGTAACACCCCAAGATTTTATGAAAAATTTTCTTTTTAATTTTATTGATGTCTTGTGTTTTATTGTACAAAAAATGAGTCTTTCAAAACATGCAACCCTAACTTGGCTGCATTACACGCAATCATGACATTCCTCGATAGCGTGTGTTGTATGCAATACCGAGTTTCACTAAACAACGATATGCTATAAAAATATTATTAAAACTAGCCGATATGAATAGTAATAACCACTTTTTGAAATTTTTGAAATTTCATGTTTCAAAATGGACTTCATTTTTGGATTCGGATTATCGAAATTAGCCTAGGGAGAAATTTTGGTATTTTTCTGAAAATCTTTCAATTTTTGATGAATAGTGAAAACACTGGGTTACTATTTAAAAACCGACTTTTTATTTAAATAATTATTTATTTTATTTAAATTTATTTTAGTTCAAAATTGACACATAATACCTATATAAGTTCAATGTAATTCATTGGAGTCATTTTATAATAATTTTAGATATATAAAAAATTTATTGAACTTTTGACCGTCTTTTACCCACCTCCTAGGAGAATTTGCAAATTTACAGAAAACATAATTTTACCACTTTTGTGAATGGAATTTCAAAAATTCGAGAGACATGGTTGATGTCAGTAAATAAATGTGGTTCAATGAGATGAAAATGATTTTTGGAAAATAGTAACTTTTTACTTTTATTTACCACGGTTAAAAGTAAATGGAGTAATTAAGGGAAAAAATGATATTATTATTACCCTAACACGTGTCCTAATTCTATTGGATAAGTGTAATTCGACCAAAAACAACCATAGGAATACAATATGACCATTTAGGCCCACTTGGATTAGATTAGGACATTTATTATTAATTTATATAAAGAAGGGTTAAAATAGTTAAAATCAATGTTCAATAAGTAAATAATTTTTCATATAGGGTTATACATAAGATAAATACGACTATAAATATTCATTAGAAATTTATAAAGATTTAATAAATAATGGTATTTTATTTGTAATTTTTAGACTTTAAATAATTAAATTTATTTATGACACAATGATGATGCAGTAATTATATTATTAATGAAATATTGACATAATTGATGTTATAAATACTCAAATAAATGTAATTTGAGACTTTTTATGAATTCCAATAATTTTATATGTTAATATGACATGTTATTATTGATTTAATTAACTTTTTTCTAACTAATATTTCTGTTATGATATTCACAAAAATCAATTACCAAATAGTGTCAAAATTGACATAAAATAGTTTTTAAAACAAATATTATATTATTAATTGTTATTTTATTCCTAAAAATCTAAGGTTCGGCCAAATGACTTATATAAGGTTATATATATTAATAATAATCAACTTGGGGTTCTTTTGGCTTGTTATAGTAAGTTTATTAACCTTATTGTGTAATAAAACAAGAAGACACGGTAAAAGAAAAATTATTTAACTTAATGTTAAATCTAAATGATAAGGTTAAAATAGAAACCTAAACATGTCTAAATTCTATTGGATGAGAGGATTTCGACCCATCCCCACATTATATTCTAAATAACTCAATTTGGAGCTAGTATAAACTAAATATGACTTTATAATAAAATAATATTTTTAGTTATTCCAACGGTGCCCCACTCCTCCCTTATAAAAGGGAACCCCCTCCCTCTCTTCCTCAAACCACTTTGAGCCTTCAAGCTCGGACAACCCCTGCCAATTTCTCCTATCCACTTCCCTAGAAACATCATAGAGTTCCTGGTCTTCTTCAAAGACCAATTTTGGTGCCCTAAAAGGAGGTCACAAAGAGGCACTTCAAAGAAGAGGAGGTTCAGATACGTACGAAGCATTTCAGACCTAAGGTAAGGGTTACATTTTCAAATCTTATTTTTATCCGATATTTCTTATTAGTATGTATTTACTGGGGTTATTGCTATCATCCATGTCCATGTTTTATAAAAGTGTATTCATGTATTTTTAATGTACTTTTTACCCAATTTGACTTTTATCCCATGGTATGGAAGAAATCTTTCTTTTATTTACCCTACAAGGTACTTTTTGACTATTCCGACAAAAGTACGAGAAGATTGTTTTTTTAACTTATACGACATGAATGGATTTTTAAAACATTATTTCCAAGAAGCTTCCTTTACAATTTTTCATGTTTTCCTTTAATCAACGTTTTTTAGTTTAAAATTATATTACATGTTAAGAAAGGAAAATGTTTTTGAAGTAGAAAGGATATTTTCCTCAAGAATGGAGTTCAAGTGTTTTATCAAAATTATTTTCCATATAAGATAATATAGGGTTCGGTTTCTATCCCGATTTTTACATTGATTTGATTATTTTATGATGGAATTAATTTTATGATGTCCTTTTATTTTATATGGATTATGTTATAATGGCATGATGTTTAAGAATCCCATTTTTATTACATGGGTTATGCTATGATGTATGAATTATGATTTTGTGGAACACATAAGAATGGTATCATTATGATATTGGTGGGACCTATATCTCCCTCAAATGCATTGGGTAAAGATTTATATTTCATGAGATTGGCATGGCTGGAACGGCAAGTTAAACTGGTTCAGTAATACAGGACTGGAACGAGGAGTGAACTCGATTCAGAAAGGGACTTTGTTCACTAAGATGGTCTTGGCAGAAATGCCTTGGCTACTATGGAAATAATATCATGTGCTTAATGGTTTCCACAATTTAATGTTATATTCCCATGATATTTTCTCATGAATGATATTCCCTTATGATATATTCCTTACGTACTTCCATGATTCATGTCTTTGCTCAAGATTTTGATGTTTAGATTTTATGTTCAAGTTTTTGCATTAAAATGTTTATGGATTGTTTTATATTCTCTATGTTTACCCTTTCTGGGCATTTTAGCTCACCCTTTTTATGTTTTCTTTTCCCCATGATATAAAGAAAGGTTTTAGGTAGTAAAAAAAAGGTGAATATTATTATTGGGAGATGTTGAAGATCTTTCACCACGATTAGAAGATTTTATTCCGAGTATCCAAAGACACTAAACTATTATGATCCTTGTGTGTCTATTTTTGTTTTGTATTAAGTATTCCACAAAAGTAATTTGTTTTCCATGTACATGAATCTTTGGGTCTCTACACCATGGTTCCTACAATAAATCCAATCCAAGATATGTTTTGAAATTAACCAAGTATATTTATGGTTTGAGACACGATATATAAGCTTATATTGAGTTGTTATTATCATTTCTTTTAAATGATTGTTTTGAAAAGGTAATTTTTTAAGGATTTATTTATATAAACATAATGTAAAAATGTATTTAATATTCAAATATATGATCATTATATTTTAATTTGGTCTTCATGTTATTTACCATATAATGAATTTTAAAACATAATGTCACTGGATATTCAAATGAGTCTTATTTATGAACTAAGATTATTTTTTTGGATTGAAAATACCTCAATGAAAATATGATATTTTTTTAATCAATAAAAAGCTAAAAGATAATTTTCCTTGATAGTGGTAAAATTTTAAATACACAAATGAGTAATTATTTAATGATAGTTTATGATGAATCTGGAATACCTAAGAATAATGAGATGTTTAGAGCTATGATTTTCATAATTATTTATTTTAAAACATATATTCATGATTTGATGTTTTTAGTTTATATTTTTACTAAATTTGAAAAAAATTCTAAAAAATCATTTAATAGAAATTAAAAGAGAAATTAACTTCGTTAAAGGATATGGTAATATTTTTTCAGAACATACATCATATTATCTATCTTGATTTATGTAATATAATTTTCATAGAAAATTAAAATATAGAAAATAAATAAGAGTTATGTGTCACATTATTGTTAAATTATAGTTTTATGGGTTACTATGAACCAAAATTCATAGTATCTATTAAATAATAAGAGAATGTATTTTTTCATTCTTTTTATTGTTCACAGTCATTATAGATTAAACTAAAAATATATGTTTCTTTAATTTTGATAAGATTATGATTTTTTGAACATAAAACCATAATTTGGATCTCTAAATATCATTTTCATCTCTCTATAGAATAATCAAATTTCTATTAGATATCAATTTATTAGATATCATGGTTAAAAAGGAAATATTATTTTTGAATTTGATACAATAAAATATTATTATGATGTAATTATTTTCAAAACCTATGGTTTTAAATAATATTTATAAAATAAAATTTTTACATGGTATGATATAATTATAACATTATATAATGTATTTAGGTTGTTTAATATCCTGTTTTTGGATTTTTTTTATTTTATTATATTTTCTAACAGACTAGTCTGGATGTATATCTCTTATATTATCCAGTTTCCATCCATGTTCTATAACAGTTGGATATTAATTCTTTGATTTAATAAAATATAATCTAGAAATGTTTTCATGGATTTTTTATCCATTAAAATATTTTTAAAAAGAAATTTTAATTAATGTAAATATGAAACGACGCAAGAACTTTGTAAAACAATGAATTTCATGATGAAATGTTTGGGTTAGTTTCATTAACATTATTTTTATTGAGGCATAGTACTCTTCTTTCTATGTAATTTTTAGAATAGTTTCCTTTTACAGTATTTATTATTAATATTAGGAGAGGTATGCTAATATATACACATAGTTTTTAATCAATTTTTCCATGTGGATTTTGTTTGAAAAATAATTGTTTTATTATTTTCAGAAAAATGTATAATGTTTATGTGGGTCATAACAGATTTTTTCTTAGGATATTATTATTAAAAACATGTATTTTAAAAATAATACTTTATCAACGTTTTTATTTCAACCATTTATACACTCTAAAAATAATTTTATTGTTTGTACTTGTTTACTATATTGAGGTTCTAGTTGTATATCCATTTTAATATTTGATTTTAGAGAAAAATACATTCCTATATAAGTTAATAGCAAAAATATTTTATTTCTAAAAATTTATATATTTTCCAAAATACTACTAAGTGTTGGACTAAGCAATATATTCAAATTATTATGAAGCTATCAACCACATGATTATTTTATTGACCAAATTTGATAATGGGATGACTGCATGTGTTTTCAATCAATCTCATAAACAAAGTTCAAGAGACCATGAGTATTGAATAACCACATGAAAATACACAAATTGACCACATGATGAAAAATGAATGATGACACTTTCTTGAGTGACCACACAATGAAATATTATTCAACCACATGATCTTTTTCAATCTCCAAAAGGTATTTTTTTTGTGTGTTGAACCAAACAACCAAATATTTTGAATAAGACATGTTGAACTAATTGACCCAAAGTTATAAAATCAATCAACTACACATTTTAAAACCAATCAGGCACACATTATAAAACTAGTTGACTCTATATTGTAAATATGATTGACCATGAATTTAGAAATCAACCAAATGCATGAAATTTGTTTTGACCTACTATGAATTATGACCTAGCCTGAGTATTCAAAAGTTCCTAAAGGTTGTTTTTATATAATTCTCTATTTTTCATAATTTTTATAATCTTTTTGACTGACTATAAGCCTATAAAAAATATTATGATTGATATAAGGAATTTATAAATAATTATTAATTATTTTAATATTAATTAATTTTATCTACAAAAATTATATATAGTATTAAAATATCCTCATGTGAGATGATGTTTGAAAGTGGTTTCCTAAATAAAAAAATGTGTCTCTAATTCAAATCTTTATGAATTTGTATAGATTGGCCCACATGATTTATTGGAATTATCCAATGTACATTAATGATATCTATTATTTATTTTTAGTTTTATTATTATCATTCAAAAATTTCCCACTTTAAAACCAATTTTGATATAAGATATTATCTGCGTGGTCTATTTGGGAATATTTTCAATACACATTCCATTTAAAAATCATGTATTACTTCATGAAATATTAAGTGTAATATATATCTAATTTTGAATCTGTTGAGGTAGAATAATATAAATATAATATATTTTTAAAAAATTTGTGAAATACATAGAGGTTTTGGATATTCCTAATCTATAATATTCACCAAAACTCAGAAATAATGTATATCTCTGGGCTGAACATCAGTTGTCAGATCAATTTATACTAGAGAGATCCTTTCTACCACAACACTCAAATCATTTTCCATTTTTCTGGTTTATGTGGTTCACTTATTTCTTTATTCTATATATATAATCTCATTTATATTATAATAACCATAAAAGGGATCATTTTGGTTCTACTATCCCATCAAAATTTTAGGTTATATGTTATGTCTCTAGGTTACCAAATTAAGGATACTGGTGTGTTACTCTATGTGAGAAATTGTCACTAGTGGAATGTGACCCCAGGTGATGAAAAAGAAGCACCGAGTTTGAAATGACCCATAATTTTATGTGTAATTTTTTTAATTATATGGAATTATTACAAGACTATTAAAATTAGCAGTGCATGATTCCGAGGCTCGGTTTTACCAGAATAAATTTATGAACTTTTTTTGAGTACGTTATGTAAACGCATGAGCAACGTTTTCTAAATTTTCAACCGGTTCATGGAATTGAAATCTGAGAACACTGTTGAACTCATAGAACCAATATTCACTTAAGGAGACCATCATCTTGACTGCAGTAGGTCAAGGGTGGGAGTTAGTTTTTCGGATTTTCGTGGGAGAGTTAAAAGAAAAATAATAAAATAAAGTAAATAACATATATTTTATTTATCGAAACCTCTCATTTGAATCTTGGAGGTGGGACCACATGAGGGTGGTCTAGCATTTAATGTTGTGCATTAAATGCTCAGTTACACAGAATGTGTAACAACATTTTCCATCAATTAATGGGATTGATTAATTATAAAAATTGATTAATCAACTTGTTAATTAAGAGTTTTATTATCTCTTATTGACGATTGTTTTTCCATTGGTGAAAGAGAGAGGAGGAATTTGCTGGAGATTTCTTGATGGATGAACAACCTCCATGGAAGAACATTATCCAGTTAAAAAATGCGGATGAAACTCAAGCTAAGATCGAGAGCGTGTTGTGGGAGCGACGAACGTCGAAGTCCTCATGTTCTTCCCAATGTCATCTCCAACTAATGATTGAGGTATGGAGATTGTTCTTATCATTCTTCTTGATAAATCGTTGTTTTCAATTTTTGAACCGCTTCTTATCGATCTAACGTGGAGAGTGTGGGCCAAACGAACAATGCATGAACCCTCCAATGCATTATTTATAACGTTTTATTTGTGGACGAATCATCAGTTTGTGAAAAATCCGACCAGATCGCCAGAGACAAAACACCGATGGGGTATAGGTGGTGGCCGACACACCAGCTGGTCGCAAAGGTGGCGGCATTTCAATTGCACCCCCGAAGGAGTCTGTGGCCTATCAGTCATGGCAGAGGTGGGTGGTGGCTGGTACGCTGGTCGGCCAAATGGAACCGGGGCGGCGTGCAAGCGTGCTACCGGTAGCGAGGGAGGCGGCAACCCATCAGCCACAGTGGTGGAAGTGGTGGGGGGCACACCGGCTGGCCATGTGGAACCTGGTCGGTGCGTGTCCACCCAGCCGACTGAGGAGGAGGTCACGACGATGCACTAGGAGGCCAACTGAAACCCACCCGGCTGCATGAGGACATCGCCGCTATCACGCTGTTGGAAGGGGGGAGCCAGCTGGAACCGTCAGCCGGTTGTGTCACATTGAGCAAGACCAATCCATCAGGTCATGCATTAATGCATATGACGCCACATGGTGTCGTCTGGTTGGCGAAGCCAAATGGTCTGTTTGACCATTCAGAATACTGGTAGCCGCCTCCCCCCAGGTGGTGGCTATGGTGGGCCCCGCCACGGTGGACCACACCCAGTCGAGCGGGTCGTGCTGAGTGGGCTGACCATAGCAAGCCACGCCAATCGGGAAATGCTGACCTAGTCCCGCAGTTCATTACACCCATTAGGAAACACCTAGTGGGCCGCCCCGTTCTCGGGCTAGGTCAGGCCCGCCTCAGCGCAACCCATCCGAACTAGACCCGCTTTGGCCGGGGTCGGTCTAACCAAGTCTGACCAGACCCATATCAATCTGGACCTAGGCCCATCTGGACCCAGGCCCATCTGGAGCCAGATACACCATTTTGGCCATATCTTGAGAACTAGACGTCTGTTTGATGAACCGTCTATGAGATCAAGATCCTTAGAGATAGATTATCATTTTGATATACACCAATAGAGTTTTGGTTAATTTTGGAGTACGGTCGGGTTGGATCAATCCCAAATCCAACCGGGCCCTCGGAAAAGAAACACTAAAAACATACGAACCAAGCATCTGATTGACGCACCATCTTTGTCTTGGGTCCCTTATGACAATAAGTATCTTCCTGATACTTCATCACGGGACTTCGTGGAGTTTTATGTATTGAATTATGGCATGAGAAGAAAAAACTCTAGGAAACAAGCATGCTTAGTGCGGGAACCCTGTGGCTGGCTGTACTTGAGGAGTCATCAGATCCTGTGTGGGTCATCTTCATATCCTTTGTGGGTCATCATCGGATCCTCTGTGGGTCAGCATCTCCATATCCTATGTGGGTCATCTAATGATCTTGTGTGGATCATCTCGAGATCCTATGTGGGTCATCTTGAGATCCTGTATCGATCAACCTTGATCATGTGTTGGTCAACAAAAGATATTCCAAACTAATTAAGATGATCTATATATACATCTAATCATCTATACTTCTATACACAAGTTATACCTAGTTTGAGGGGAATCTTTACCTTTGGGTTACTTACCTTCGTGGTATTATTCTGTGTAGTGTTACAATTTTGGTACATACCTTTGAGGTATTCTCTAGTGGGCGTTACCTTTTCGGTAATTACCTTGGTGGTATTCTTCTGTGTGGCATTATCTTTTTGGTACATAAATGTGTGGTATTACCTTCGTGGTATTGTTTCCTTCATGGAGTAGTTGTGATTTTGGCTAGAGAGTTGGGTCATGTGATTCCCCATGAATGAGACAGGTATACTTGATATCTTAGGGATATATATGGGCATATACTTATGTGGGGTTTACTATTGTTTTCATGCATTCAGGTACACCAATTGTGGATTCTGAGAGACCTTAGGGGGTCTTATAATTTCTACTGAGTTCCATAATAATCACCCATGCATGGGATACGCCAGCACATTGTTTTGCCTTGTGCAAATGATGAACAACGCTGATTGAGGTTGAGTGTACTGGTTCTGGATGATTCTTGGAGGTGGACCTTAGACGAGGAGTACTACAGAGTTGAAAATTCAAGAGTTTTACCTACCCTTCATGTAGGATCCTTAGCGGGTGTTCATAGGAGCAGTTTTCAGTTTTACTTGTACTTTCCAGTTGGGCTTGTATTCCGGCCCCTTTACTAACTGTACACAACCTGTTCACTATATAGTTTACTTTGTACTTGTATCTTTCTATTTTATTGGTTTGTGTGATATTATAGGTTTAAAGGAAATTCATTCTTGGTTTAAGGGATATGTCTTTCCAGTGCTAGTCTCCAGCCCCTGGCCTATGGAAGGCGGGCATGGGGTAGTCAAGACATGGGCCCTAGGGGAAGGGTCGTGACAAATCAGCATAAGAGGAGTTGGTTATACTAGATATCAAGGACTCTGATCTTTTTATTCAGAAATACTATTGAGTGAATGATTGTGGGTTTCAGTTTAGGGTATCTAGTGATGTTGTTGTGGACAACATATCCATACACCATGACCCTGAATTCTGATTTCTGACATGGTGCATGAAAACAGATTGTGGGCGTGATTTTGAAAAGAATTATTTGTGATCACTTTAATTCATCTCTCCTGGTATATCTTATTGACCATGGAACACATATTTCATTCTAGGATGCCTCCACGAAGACAGCCAGTCAGGGTTCGAGGTAGGGTTTGTGATGACAGCCCACCGAGTGATGAGGATTCGGTGCAGGACCCCCTTACGACAGTAGTACCAATGGGTGGTGTACTAGCAACACCACCACCCATTGGGCAGCCGATGCCACCAGACCCAACTGTAGAGGGTGCATGATGATTGATAATATTTCACAAGTTCTAGCACCATAGTCCACCAAGGTTTTGGGGAATGAAGGATCCTTAGGCGGCTGAGGATTGGTTGGAGAATATTGTTTGATTTTTTCAACGGTTAGGGACACCAGCTAATGTCATGGTGATCCTTGCCACCAGTCTTCTTCATGCCACAATGGGAGAAGGTAGAGATTAATTCTCTAGGTTCACAAGGAGGTCCTTCTCATCTTGGTGGACTTTGAGATACTTTTAACGACACAGTTCATCCCAGCATCCTTACAGACAATTCATATACATGAGCTTCTCTACTTGCACCAGGGTAGCATGACCGTGGCTCAGTATTCAGCGACGTTCACCGAACACTCATGCTACTCCATTGACATAGTGGGGGACCCATTTTTCAGGTCCTGGGCCTTCGATAAGGGGCTCATACAAGAGATATGAGTTTCAGTTATTTATCTTAGTATTCCGACATAGGAAGGGGTGTTTCAGAGAGAACTCTTTGTGGAGAGTTTCCTTACAGAAGAGTCTCTGGAAGTGAAGCCCACTACCAGACATCATGTAGTAGATTCATCTTCCCCTGGAAGCATACCAATGATGCAATGGTCCAATAAGACCAGACCTACAAGTGGATGACCGTAGGATACAGAGTCAGCGGTGTGGGGCTCTCGAGATAGAGCAGCACAAGCGAAGAGCTAATAGTGTTACTCATGTGGTGGGCAGGGTCACATCGCTCGTGACTTCCCGACACTCCATATGGATAACTAGATTATGGTCGACGGACCGCCAGGGAAGATGTGATGTTTTGATTGAGGAGGTCCAAAATCAGGAGGTGGATGTGGCAGAGGAGCTGGCCATATAGTAGGTGGTGGGGGTGATACGAGGTTCTACTGCCACCACCACCAGGTGGACCTCCCCGGCCACAAGGAGTGGGAGGACATAAAAGAGCTAATATCAATGTAACTAAGGCCTTTGACCATGACACTCAAAAGACTATTAATGGTATGATCTATGTCTACTACACCTTAGATTCTGTACTTATAGACACATGTTCCATTCAATCTTTTATTTCCACGACCCTTGTTTTCTGCTCAGAGATTCTGGTGGAGCCGTTGGTTCGATCCTTATGGATAGAGACTCCTACGGGAGAGGATTCAACAATTACACACTGGTTTCGATAGAGTGAGATTACAATATGAGGAAAAATATTTGGATAGGATCATTTAGTAGTGGCGTCGAGGCCTTAAAACATCATCTTGGGTATGAATTGTTTATCTCGAGTCCATGCTCAGATCGACTGTATTAGGTGTAAACAGTGGTGTGTCTCCTAGGATGGGACCTATTTATCCTTCACCAATGAGTGGGGAACATTTGCAGCATAGGATGGACACACCCGGAGGAGGGTGCAGCCCATCACACATCAGTTCGCTAGCCTTACCCGCAGATCGGTTGATGGAGGGAGTCCAGGCTATCCTGTAGTGGTCAACCAGTAAGACGATGTTTTCCCTGATGATGTTTGAGGTCTACCTCCTCGTAGGGAGGTGGAATTTTACCTCAACTTATACCCTTGGGATAAAACTGATATCTAAACTACTATATTAGATGGATGTCATAGATCATCGAGAGCTTCAAGTATAATAGGAGGACATATAGAACAAGGGGTTCATTAGACTCAGTGTTTTTTCTTGGGAAGCCCAGATTTTGACCACCAAAATGGAAGATGGGAGTTTGAGACTATGTGTGGACAATCGGTGCCTGAACTAGGTGACCGTGAAAAAAAAGTAACTAATACCAAGGATTGGCAATCTTTTTGATTAGTTGATGGGAGAACAGTGGTTTTCAAAGATAGAACTCAGATCAGGCTATCACCCCCTCGAGGTAAGAGATGATGATGTTCATGAAAATATCCTTTAGATGTTGGTTTGGACACTATGAGTTCTTTGTTATTCCATTTGGTGTGACCAAATCCTTATAAGTGTTAATGGGACACATTAATAGGTTCTTCCATATATACCGCGATCGCTTTGTCGTAGTCTTCATCGATGGCATTTTGGTATACTCAGCTACAAATGAGGAGCATGCCTCCAACCTAAAGAAAGTTCTGTACATACTCTGAGGGTAGTAGCTTTATTATAAGCTCTCAAATAGATAGTTATGGATCCAAGAGGTTCACATTCTGGGAGATGTCATCTCAGAGTATGGAGTTGCGATGGATCCTGCAAATATTGAGGCTTTTCATGTATGGGAGCCACCTAGAAGTGTGACAGAAGTGAAGTGTTTTTTTGGGTTTGGCTGGTTTCTACCGGAGGTTTGTGACTGAATTTTCTAGAGTTGTGGAACACTTATCTATGTTCAAGAATAAGGGGAAACCCTTCGTGTGCTCGGAGAGATTCCATCTGAGTTTCCAGGAGATGAGGTAGAGACTGATGAGTGCCCCCATATTGAGGATACCAAAGGAGGGCGTTTGGTACGTAGTTTACTATGATGCATCAGGGACCAAGCTAGGAGGTGTCCTAATACATGAACGAGCAGTGATCAAATATGGTTCTCAACATCTGAGATAGCATAACCAGAACTATTCTACTCATGACCTATAGTTATCAGTAGTGGTCTTCTCCTTGAAGATGTGACAATATTACTTTATGGGATAACATTTTACAGTCTACCTTGTTCACAAGAGTCTCACGTATATCTTATGTCAGGTGGTCCTAAACTAGAGATAGTGGTGTTAGATTGATTTCCTCCAAGACTATGATTTTGAGATAGTCTATACTCTTGGGAAGGGGAAACTAGTGTTATATTCACTCAACAGGAGATATGGTATATAGTTTCTGAGTGTAGTGATTGAGCAGATAGCAGTTTTGCAGATATCCTATATGGATTGAGATGGAGCAGCTTATTTTCAGCCATTGAAAGTCACTACCCCACACATTCAGGGAGTGGGGGTTGTGATGTTTGGGGACACATACTGCAAGGCTCGACATTCATAGATATCCACAGGAGATGAACCTGATGGATTTTATGATGGTGGGGAGCACATCATCCTCTATAGAGGATTTACTATGGTACTAGTGGCGCTATGGGAGGAGGTGTTGAGGGAGTTACATGCGTCCCTTGTAGCGGTATATAAAGGAGTAGAAAAGATGTACTATGACCTCTAGCATCAGCACTGGTTTTGGAGCATGATTAAAACAGTAGTATAGTTTTTCTATCAGTGCCTCATTTGTCAGCAAAAAAGGCACATCATCAGGCTCCAACATGATTTTTTCAGCCACTTGAGGTGCCATAGTGGAAGTGGGATATAATTTACATGGTAATATTGATATGAATTCCACACACATCCTGGGTTCATTATTCTACCTGGTTTATCATTGGCTAACTCACCAAGTCATCCCACTTTCTACCAATCAGATAATAGCGACCAGTAAATGTCATTAGATGACTTAACATATAAGATATTGTATGGCTTCATGGGGTTCCATCTCAAATTCTCATTGATGGTTATGCAACTTCTACTTCCTGATGATGGAAGTGGTTGAAGGAGATGTTTTAGACACATCATCGATTGAGCACCTCCTTTCATCCTCAAACAGATGGTCAGACAGAACGTACCATTCAGACCCTAGAGTACATGCTTCACACTTATATCCTATCTTTTTTCCGCTGCTAGGTTGATCAAATGCCTTTGGTGGAGTTCACATACAACAACATCAATCACTCCACTACCAGTATAGAACCATTTGATGTGCTTTATGGTCGACCTTTCAGATCACCTTAGTGCAGGAGGGACCCTGGTATGTTAGCACTCATTGGACCAGAGATGGTACGAGATACCATGGAGAATGAGAAGATCATCCTGGAGTGGATGAAGACTGCATAGATCATGAAGAAGTCTTATTCGAACAGGAGTCAAAGACCTCTTGTGTTTGAGGATAGTAAGCATATCTTCCAACAGGTCTCATATTGACCAGGTTTGCAGAGATTTTCCTAAGGTGGCAAGTTAACTTCGAGGTTCATGGGACTCTTTCAGGTCCTCAGTGGAGTTGGCGAAGTGGTGTATCACTTAGCTCTTCCCCCTTAGTTTCACTGGGTACACAATGTTTTCAATTTATCCCAGATAAAGAGACATGTACATGATCCTTCGTACATCATTGATCGGGGATAACTAGAAAATGAAAATGGGGAGATGTTTTTGGAGGTTCCAGTGGAGATTGAGGATCAATATGAGTGGATCCTTCGTGGGTGGTCGATACTTCTGGTGCACGTTCGTTGGCACCACAGAAACCTCAACGAGAGAACATGGGAGAGGTAGTCTCATATTCATGCTCAGTAACCCCACATATTTCCCTAGTTTGTGTTGTGGCCTTCGGGGATGAGAAGCCATGAGGTGGGAAAAATGTAAATCCCCAAATGTTTTTGTATTATTTTTATAATTATATATAATTATTACGAGACTGCGAAAATTGACGGCGTGTGATTCTGAGGCCTGGTGTTCCTGTAATTAATTTCAAAACTTTTTTCAAGTACGTTCATTAAACTCATGAGTAGCATTTTATAACCTTTGGACCGGTTCTCGGAATTTAAATCCAAGGACACTGTGGAACTCGCAGTTCCAACATTCACTTATGGAGACCATCACCTCGACTGATGTAGTTTGAGTGTTGGAGTTAGGTTTTTAGAATTTCATCAGAGAGTTAAAAGAAAAATAATAAAATAAAATAAATAACATTTTTTTTTATTTCATTAAACCCCTCATTTTAATCTTAGATATGGGGCCACATTAGGGTGGTCGGGAATTTAATTCTAGGCATTAAATTCTCGATTACACAGAATGTGTAACCACATTATTCTTCAATTAATGGGATTCATTAGTTCTAAAAATAATGAATCAACTTGTGAGTTAAGAGTTTTATTAACTCCTCTTGAGGAATATTTTTATGTTGATGATAAGGATATGAGCCGTTTGCTGATGAATTTCTGAAGGAAGAACATCCTCTGCCGAAGAACATTCTCCAGATCATGAATTTTAATGATGCTCGAGCTCGGTTCGAGAGCATGTTGCAGGAGCGACGAACGTCGAGGTCTTCCTCTTCTTCCCCACTACATCTCCAATGAAAGAAATAGGTAGAGAGATTGTTCATATCGTTCATCTTGATAAATTGTTTTTTTTTTCAATTTTTGAATTTCTTTCTATCCGTCAAACAAGGAGAGTACATGCCAAACAAACATGACCCAAACGCACCACTACATTATTACTAACGTTTTCTATGCTGGAGGATAGATGGTATAAGGAAAATATAACCACGTCGCCAGAGACCGACACTAACATTGTATACGTGGAGGCTGGCACACCATCCAGTAGTGATGGATACGACGACACAAGTGCACCACCGAAAGAGGTTGTGACCCTTTGTCCGCGACAGAGGAGGGTGGTGGCCGGCATGCCGGATGACCACGTGGAATAGAGGTAGCGTGAAACTACATATTTTTTCATGAAGGAGGCCACGACAAATCGTCTTAGGTGGTGGAAGGTGTTGGATGGCACCCAGACCGACCACATGGAACCTAGGCGGCACGTGTCAGCGCTGCCGGCTGGGGAGGAGATCGTGGCTACATTGCCACTGTGGTGCACCGAGAGGGAAACCGGTACCCGACTGGGCACGGGAGGACATCGATGCCATCACAAAACTAGAAGAGGAAAGATGGACGAAACCCCCGGCCGACAATATCACACAGAACAGGACCACTCCGTTGGGTCCCACGTGCTAGCAGGAGGTACCATCTGGCACCGCCGGGTTGGCCTAGCTGAAAGGTCTGTTGGACCATTCATAATACCAAGGGGTGCCTCCCTACTAGGTAATGGCAAGGGAGAGCCCCTCCATGGTGGACGACACCCAACTGAGTGGGCCGCCCCCAACGGGCTACACTGAGGGGGTCGGGCCGAGCGGGCTGCTCCATTTGCGGGCCGGGCCCTGCCCCCCACGGCCCAGCCCAGTTGGGCCAGAGAAGGGCAAGCATGGGTAAACATGAAGGAGGTCGGGTCGGCCTAGACTGGGTCGGGCCGGGTCGGACCGACCAATTCTAACCGGACCCTGGCTTCTCTGGATATATATTCTCCTTTTTGGCCATATCATGGGAACCAGTCGTCCATTTAATGAATTTTCTTCAGCACCAAGATCCTTGGATCAAGACCATAATTTGGGTATAATCCACATGATTTTTTTGGTAAAGTTGGAGTTAGGTAAGTTGGATCGAATCTGAATCCAACAAGGCCCTCATAACAAAAACACTAATAACTAACAGATTGGGCATCTGATTGATGCACCATCTGTTGTGTTGGTTCTCTTATGACATGACGGATCTTCATGGAACTTCTTCATGAGAATTCAAGATAGTTGATGTATTGAAAGATTTATTAAGGAGCGGAACCTCCTAGAATCTAGAATCCTTAGTGTGGGAACCCTGTGGTTTGCTGTACTTGAGGAGTCTTCATATCATGTGTGGTCATCTTCCCATACATGGTGGGTCATCATTGGATGCAATGTGGGTATGCATCTCCAGATCCTATGTGGGTCATCTTGAGATCCTGTGTGGGTCATCTCTAGATCATGTGTGGGTCAACTTCAGATACTGTGTGGGTCATCCTCAATCCTCTATGGGTCAATAACAGAGCGTCCCGACAAAGCATGATGATCTAGAAATACAGATAATCATCTATATGTACATACATATGTTATACCAAGTGTGAGATGAGTCTTTACATTTCTGGTATATACCTTCTTGGAATTCTTCTTGTGTGAAATTACCTTTGTGTTACTTACCTTCATGTCATTCTCCTATGTGGTGTCACCTTTGTGGTTCTTACCTTCATAGTATTCTTCTATGTGGTGTAACCTTTGAGGTACTTACCTGCATGGTGTTACATTCGTGGTATTATTTCCTTCATGGAACATTTGTGCTTTTTTATAGAGATTTGGGCCATGTGTTTCATCCTGAATGATATGAGTATACTTGATAACTTTGGTATATGTATGGACATATACATATGTGAAGTTGAATATTGTTTTCATAATTTTTCATTTATCCTTTGTGGTCCATGAGATACCTTAGGGGGTCCCCGGGTCCCTACTGAGTATCGTTATACTCTCCCCTACATGTACAATGCATGCACCTTGTTGTGTCTGGTGGAAACGATGGATAGTGTTGATCGAGGTTGAGGGTACCAAGTCTAGTGTAACACCCCAGGTAAATAAAGAATATGAAATTTTTATATTTATCCCTATTTGTGAATAAAATGTTAATATTTATTTAAAGGTAACTCTATGCTCGATGTCTTACCAAATACACAACAATGAGTTCCTTTGAAATCTAACGTTGCACTCTAATAATAAAATAATTTTATTTTAAGTGGTAGTTAACACCTTGCCATTATAATGAGGTGAATGAAAAAAACTAACTACAAAATGATTATATATGTCTGTCAAATATTTTTAATTTTTACAATAAATGTTAGAGGAATAAAAATTCGAATGATTCCAATTTTATGCGTAAACATTTTAATATTCTTTAAAAGGTTGATTAAACGCATTTTGATAGAGAAC
The DNA here is from genome assembly GCA_963277665.1 of Viscum album. Classification (NCBI taxonomy): domain Eukaryota; kingdom Viridiplantae; phylum Streptophyta; class Magnoliopsida; order Santalales; family Viscaceae; genus Viscum; species Viscum album. The sequence goes on along the minus strand of OY728127.1, from coordinate 348,545,341 downwards.
CTATTTTAAATCCACTTTTTGAAAATTTTATGTGTTATATTTGACAAAATCAAATTCTTCTTTAGAATCAGGACATCAAAATTTACTTTGTGTAAATTTTTGGTATTTTTCCGATAAAGTTCATTTTTAATGAATAGTGAAAAATGTTATATTTTAATTTAAAACCTCTTTTTAATCTAATATATTTATATGATTATATTATATTTTGAATTTGTTTTAAAGTGAAATTATAATATATTTTTAACATTTAATCTTATAGTGGCAATTGGAATTAATTTCACTTTGAAATTGGACTCAAACTAGTGTCAATCTTTTAATAGATATTGTTTCTTAAAAACACGCTATTTGTATTGACAGCGGGAATTAATTATTAAATCAATTAATGAAACTTATATGTTTTTAATTTTGTAAAATAGACATCATTTTTTAATTCAGAATATCAAAAATAGCTTAGGGTGAATTTTTGGTATTTTTCTGAAAAACTTCAATTTTTGATGAATAGTGAAACCACTAAGTGGTAGTTTAAAAAATGATTTTTCGTCTAAATGAAACTTTACCACATCTGTGATTTTAATTTCAAAAATACAACATAAATGGTTGTCATTAGGATGTATAATGCGGTTCATTGGGATTAAAATAATTTTTTGGTGAATAGTAACTTTTAAGGTTTAATCGCGATTAGAGGTAATTAGTGTAATTTAAGGTAAAAATAAGGTTGTAATAATATGAAATGACCTTGACACATGTAATACCCTTATTGGATGAGTCATGGAAGACCAAGACAATCCATGGGTCAACTTATAAGTATTTTAATTTATCTTTTATATCCCCATAATTAATTATTATCAATGATAATAATATATTAATATAGTTTAAAAGGTTATATTAACACCCATATTTATACTTGAATCATTATCTCATTAAAAACTATCATTATCAGCCTTTATCTTCAATTAAATTCTCTTCAATTACGTTCTCATTAATGGGATTATTTCAGAAAATGGGTGCTTCACCCATTTTTATTGTTTTAAGACGTTTTTTTCAATGTTGTTATTTTATATTGTTTTATTAATTTTCCATGTGAATTTTTCCTTTCAAATTACCTTAAATGAATTTTTTTCTAAATTGGGATTTTAAGGTGATGAAATAGCATGGAATTCCAAGAATTTTTTCAAAGGACAATTTGGATCATTTTCAAAAGATATGATTTGAAATTTTACATTACCTCATATTTGTGAAAATTTTTTATGTTATGCTTGTTATGAATGGGGGCCTATTGGAGGATTTTTATTATTAATTTGTATATATGGTCATTAAATTGAATGTTTCATATTCTAGTTTTATAGGTTAGATGAAGTTTATCAATGTTATTTCAAATGTTGAAATATATGATTATCATTAAATTATCTTTTTATCACCTTGTTTTTTTATATAATTTGCACCATAGATAACTTTCTATGGTATATAGATGTGTGTTATGATAGATTATTGTGCATATTCTAGATTGTTTCCTTGGAATGTCACACCCTTCAAGGGGATTATTTTCTACTCGGTGGAAAAAATTTATTGAGAGGTATTTTTAAGATTCCCCTATGCATCTATAAAAATAGTTATCTAAGGAAACTAGGATTATTATCATTCATGTTATATCCAATTCAGTTTTACATGGTTGTTAACTCTGTCCGAGGATGATTTAGTGGATTCCATTTTATATACCATGATTGTATCCATTATTTTTTTCATTTAGTCACTTGACTCTATAGATTGGTTGTGTATGTTTTTACTACTATTAACTGACATTTTTGTTCATGACCTTTTTATTCCATATTTTTCTATGTTTTCAGCTAAATTTCAAAATTATTTTTAAATAGTTTTTATTTTTTTTATTTTAAAAATTAATGTGATGGTTTTTATGAAAAATTCCTTTTATAAATTTTTTTGATAAAAAATGATGAAGTTATTATTATTTATTAAAATAAAAATTTATAATTTTAGGGGTTTTAATGAAATCCCTATGTAATGTTTAGTTTTTTTATTGAGATTATTATTTTTTATTCTCGATGAGACCTTTTTTATAGAAAACAATTAACATAATTTTAGAAAGAAATTGATATAGCATGATTCATTTTTTCATCAGAAAAAATAATTTTAAATATTTAACTTATCCTTGAATTTATGATATGTTATTTTAATAGAATTGCATAGACACTTTGGTGAAATACAACTGAGCATGTTTTTCCCACACCTTGTATAAACACTAATCTATATGTGAATACAAATCTTATGTATTCATTATAGTGCCTATTTTTTTTCTTTTTAGTTGATTTTGTTTTTGATCATAGAATGGATTAGTAGTGATATTTTCCGTGACTATGAGTTATATGGAATATTTTCTGCAATTTTCCAAGATTACACATTGATTTTATTTAGGGATTTTGTATCAAATAATTTTTTCCTATTATATTTTACCTTTTGTTAATATTGCATCATCATACATCATATTTTTTCGGTTATCAGGTTACAGGATTTTAGAATTACATTTATTGTTGTTTTCCTATTTTTATTATTTTTTAATTGGTATCTTTATATTTTTCATGCACGTATTTCCACCATCAGGATAAGTTATAATTGACAATAAATAGTTTATTTTGATTGTGTAATTGTTCATATAAGGAAAAAATAATTTTTATGTGTATTTTATTTATACAAAAGAACTAGTTTCCATCCTATTAGGATTCAGAATGAATTCAGGCCTATTGGAGTGTCGTGATAGGTATTAATATAATGGTATCCCGAGTTGGTTCATTATAGATCCCCCTCACCCTAAATGTTCTTAGGGATGTATAAATAGATATTCATATTCAAAAAAAATCTTCCTTTAGTTTATTCATGTAATTATGTTTAACTACTTGACCAAAACCCCAAAATATTGATATTTATTCTCCTTTTAAATCATAATTTATAATAATTGTTTTATAAATTAAATAATTGATGTTTCATTGATGATCAATTCAGTTGCCTCTCCTATATATACAATTCATAGAATAATACAATGTAGAATTACTCTTGACTCATTCACACATGATCAATATATCTCTAATTGATTCCTCTGGTATTTTAGTTTCTACTGTAAATTGTAATGACCTGTATCCGTACTAGTATGTAAAATCTATGTAAAGTTGAATTTTCAAATATATGGTCCTTAAGAAGGGGTGAATTGATAATTGAAACATATATTAGAAATCTGAGAGTTGGAATATCTTTCAAAATATTTTTTGGATATGGTCATAGGCCAAATGGATTATTCTTGTTCAAAAGGGAACATTGGATAATTACTAGGGTACATGAATGTGTATGTGAAATATAATATTAGGACCCTCTGGAGGTCTTTAGAGTGTTGGAAATAGTCGGGAATTTATACATGATTATTGGGTTTAGTGGATTTATATTTGTCGAATTTTTTCTATGACTATGGTGTTATGGAATCCATATACGTGTTGTAGATGGTTTGATAGTGTTTTGATTGATTTTGGGAATTTTCCCTTATTTATGATACATTATCTCAACATAAAATATTATTAATCATGAGGATGAGGTATAAATTATATTTTGTTTTTAAATAATCTAATGCACGGAATAAAATATCATAATTATAATTTTTTTCTTAAGGATAAATTATTTCATATTGAAATTATATATTATTTATGAAATTTCCAAAAGTGAAAAACACTGTGTTTTAACAAAATGTAACAGATGGTTTTATAGATGAGGTAAAAAACATATATGTTATGATATATTTTACGTATGGATATTTTATTTGAAAAAATGAAAATATATTTAAAATACATTACATATCTGTTTTAATTAAGTGGAATCTGTTACTTATTATTAAATAATGTATGTAAGAATTAAAATATATTTCATTTGGGTAAATATTTTACTCATGGGATGATTTTCATAATTAAATTATTTTGTTGATATAAATATTGTTATAAAGACATATAATATATTAATGAGCAATATTTTTCTTATTTAATGAAATATATACATGAAAAAGTATTACATATCATATTTTTTCTAATGTAATTGTGTTATAGATCAAAATTTCTCACAAAAAATTTGTTACATATGATGAATTATATTGGAGAAGAATAAAAAATACTTTAAATAATAAAATTTCATAATGAAAATATAATTTGTATTAAAATTATTTTTCCTACGTCAAAAATATGTCACATAAATATTTCTTCATTGGTAGAATATATTGCATATATGGGGAATATGTTATTTATGAAGTAATATATTACATGTGAATTTTTGTCTTAGTAAAATAAATTATATATGAGTAATATATTATTCATGGTATATAATTTTTTATGCATGATATATCCATAATGTAAGAGGCTTACATAATGGGATAAATACATTACATAAGATATAAAATGATATAGGTTTTCTCTCATAATAGTAAAATTTCATGGATTGAAAATATGTTAAAAATTGACCATTATATTTATAATTAAGTTTTCCCTAAGGGAAGAACATGATATAAAAAAAATTTACATATAAGAATTTTCCAATGATAGGCAATCTGCATTGATGAATGACCTCACATTTGAGAATTCACTGAAGGAAAAACAATTATGCACTGAAATATTGATTCATAATAAGGAACGACATTATATATGGAGTATTTTAATGAAAAACCCATACATATTATACATAAAACCCAAAATATGGAATAATGACCTTACAAATGGACATTATATTACATATGGATTTTTATAAAGGACACGATATTTATGTATAGATTTAAAAACCTAACATATTAGAGTCTCTTTTTAGAAACATTCATATTATTTTAATCAATTTAATTTTAGGGATATTAAAAACATTGAGTTGGATTATATATCCCATATAGTAGATAATCCCCCATTCATGACTCACGTGATATTTCCTCTTCCAAGATGTTATCACCATAAATTATTAACCAAATTAATAATCATTTGATCATTGAGATTTTTTGAGATTAATCATACACTCTATAAAAAGTATTCCTTCATTTCTTCCCCTATTTAATACAATTGAATTATTAAGACCTAATAATTTATTAGGTAATGATACCATTGGAGCATGGTGGATCATCTCGATATGATGGGGTTTTTCTTGAATTAGATAATATAGATCCCATGATGATATTTAAACTATGTATCATGTGTATTTATATATGTCTGTCACTTACCTGGATAATTTAGGATATTAAATCAAGTTGATTTAAATGTATCGATTGATTGGAATAAAAGATCTTGAATTTTTCAGGATCATGGTATGAAAAGGTGTTGAGGTGTTTATCACCGGTTTTCATGAATATTTATATAATAGATCATTTACAATGAGTGATTCTTGATTATTTCATAAATATAAATAGAGGAAAAGGGAACTATAACAATAGACACATACCAACTGTTTTCAAAAACATTTTCTATTTCCTATCTAGGTCTAGGTTATACAAACAGTTTTAGATAACCATTCTATTCCAAATTTTATAAAAATGATTGGTATATAGTTAGGATATAAAAATAGTTTTAATAAAACATTAATATATAATTACAAATTTAAATTTCCATAGGGATTCCCTCTTCCCATCTCAATAACATCCACACTCAACCCCAGCAATTCTCAAATTTGATTTTGTTCCCCACCCATGAAAATATATCTTCAGTTTTATTTTTAATTCCATTCTTCATGGGCATTAAATTGGAGAGTTCTGAATCCATCATCTCTTCTAAAAATTATTATTATAATTTTTTTATAATTCTAAAACAATATCATAAACTAAATTTTTTAATGGTTCTTAAAGATTCATTTAGTGAGGTTTATTTATATTTATATATGCTATTTCATTGAATCATTAATCTCAATGTTGTTGATGAATTTATTATTTTTGTTTCGATAAAAATCTATATAAATATATTAGAAATAGATTAGTATATATGATATATATGATAAAAATATTTAATTATTAATTTTAATTTTTTTTATTATTTTTTTAAAAAATTTGCTTATATAAATGCTAATTTTAATGTTTTATTTTTATAATTTATATTATTCATCTCATAACATGAATTTTTTTTAATTTCAATTGTATTATATGGTACACGTATATGCATTGGCCTTGTTTATATAAAATTTTGAATATTTATTTCCTTTATACATGAACATGTTTATCAAATTATATTAATTGTCTGGAAAAGATATTTATATAATGTAGAAACCACAAACTAAAATGATTGTATAAAATGTTGTCGGTTTTTATGGAATCCAAATACAGATGTAACAAAATATTATGTTAAATAGAATCTAATGTGTATCTTATGTTTGAATCCTAGGGTTTAAAATATTTTCATTTATAATAAATATTTGATGGAATGATATTGAGAGAATGATAGAGAATAATGAGTTTGTTCATGCTACAAATGGATTATCATGGTAGAAAATTGATGCTTGATATCATGATTTTAAATCTTATGTGAATAATTTGTGGATTATTCTATCATGTGATTGTTTTATCCAACATGAAATGACGCATTCAAAGCATAACATCTGCCCAATTTTCACACACATTTATAACCTTCTTCGATAGGTTTGTATGAGAATAACATTCACATTCATGGTTATAGTCATTTCTATACCTCTATATCCTAAAAAAGATATAGATTTATATGTGAGAACTTTATAAAATTTGTTGATGAATATTTTGAATATGGTTTTGTGCTCGAACAATTATAATTTAAAACATATATTTTAGATGTGTGATGTTGTTTTGTGGACAATAAATAATTCTCATTATTACGTATTGGTTTCTATCTAGAGAATGAAGGATAAAATTTCCTACTCTGTTTATATAGATAATACATGATCTATAAGACTTAAATATAACTGTAGTTTTAGAATTATGGGACATCTATAATTCGGGTAAATGGATAATCCGAATAGGAAAAATCATCCAATGTTCGAAAAGAATATAGGGCCCAAAAAATACACCTTTTTATATAATTATAGCTAATGTGATTAATGAATTGAAATATTTCATGTTTTCATTCAAGAAAGGGCATATTAAATATAGAAAGTGGAAGAATGATTCCATGTAATCTAATTAAATTTTGAAGAAGAAAAATATCATCATTGAATTTTTTATTTGATGCCCAAAAGATTTTTTAATTGTTTAAATGTATTGAATATTGATCAAAATATTTGTGAAATGATGATTTCAATTTTACTAAATGTTACAGGGAACACAGACGATGTTTTGTGATATCTACATGACTTTATAGATTTGGGTATCATAACAAAATTAAATCAAATATTTATAAGTTAATATAAATTGAATGTTATATGTGATTCTTATTTGTTGATACTTGTAGAGAAAAAAATAATGAATGTACTAGAGAATATCAATTATCCTGATGGATCATCAAGAAATATGTAAAAAAATTTCAATAAAATATATATGGAGATAGACTCTTGGAAGACTCAGGAAAATTTCATCCTTCCTCTTGAGTGGATTTTAATAACTATTAATTATCTACCATCTCATAATATAAGGGTGGAAACAACGTTTTTATTTATTTATATAGAGATAATTTCAGTAAAAATATTTCATAGTATTTATCATAAATAATGAAGGAAGGTGCATTGTTAATTTTTTGTGGGTACGATAAAACATTTTACTCCATAATTTTTCACATGCAGATTGCATCTAACTTTCAATATTCCAACTAAAATACATCATGGATGAATATTTTCTTTTTATTGTATGTAATAAACAAGAATAAATATGTACATATTAATGTAATATATATGGAATAATAATAATCAAGAATGTTTAAATTTAAATGGTTACATGGATAAAAATTTCTATTTCTGTTCTACGTAATTTGATAACATATCTTGAAGAAAAAAATAAAAAAATTAGAAACGAATAAGACCGGTATGAGAAAAATAAATGTATTTTCCATCAAATACTCAAATAGGGTTATTTTTTGTATCATATTTATTGAATACATTATACATGTTTGGGTGGGAGATGGCACATCACATATTTTAGTTTAACTATGATTGGTTTGTTGACTCTATCAAGTAAGTAAATTGAATAAGAATATATTATCTCATAGCATGTAATTGTTATTTTTCTTCAAAATTGTTTCTATAATTTTATATAGGGAATATAAAATTATATATATATAAATAATCATTCATTGTTATTTTTAAAGACAGAGGATTTTCAAAGAAAATATTTTTTCCCTTGGTTGAAATGAAATCAGAATTATTACATTATAATATTAAAAAATATTCATTTTCAGTTAATTTTAATATTTTTTATATTTAATGTATAGAGTATACCAAAATAATCAATCTTTTAAGAAATAATATCTTTGGTTATTTTTCCTAACTCTATGGTTCTTGAATCCATATTAATTTTTGTCAATGGGTAAAAATTTATTATCATTGAATAATAACTAAACAATGTAAAATGATTTGTATGTGTTATAGAAAAATCCATAATAGATTGAAAATAAATATGGCAGTGGGGGTGATGGTGACGATGATGATAAGGATGATGATGGTTTTGATGACGTCTATGGTGATGATATTGGTTATGATTAGGGAGATATTGATATTTATATTATTGAGAGATATTTATGACAAATAATGTTTTATGATTGGATGTGAATACATATATGTTATGTTTTAATTGTGTGATTCCACTAATTATAATTCAGTAATGATATTATTGAATATTTTATATTGGCTTGATGTGTATTACGTGTAGGTGTTTTGGGGTCTGTAGGTTTATCCACTTTTATGATTTTAGCTGCATGCGGTTTGGTTTTTTCAGGTTTTAGGCCATGGTGGGGGTATTATGGATACCAAGGTATAAGAAGGCTATATAAAGGATTTCAAAACATTTTTATAGATTATTACCAATGATTTTTTAACTATTGGTATATTATAATTCCATGCGGTCAATACCAACTATTTGAAAAATATTTTTTAGAAATATAACATTGCTTCAATAAATCCATTGGTATAGTGAATAAGAAGGTTAAATATACCAATGGAATATGGAATAAAATTAGTTTATGTTAATTCCTATGACTATATACCTAATGGTTTGGAGAACCATTGGTATAAAATATACCAACTGTTCTCCAGCCAAAACCAATTGTTTAGAACTGTTACTAGAAGTATAAAAAAATTTACAATCAATATTGGAATGATGTGAACCTTAATTATATTTGTTTTTTAATTCAATTAGATGAAATATTGTTGGATTTAATGCCATTTTTTTTGATTAATAATTTTTTTATATTCTTGGATGAGATTTGATGTGGGTGGCCGAGATTATGGTATATGGAATAACTACTTGAATGATGTAGTTAGTCCCTTGAACATCTACCTGCATTTTGGTATTATGATAATGTATAGAGTGATGTGTAGTTATCTATTTTTATGTGATAACCCCATTTATTTAAAATAATATTTTTCCATTAAACACTCAAAATATACACAAATTTTCAAGGTTCCAAGATGGAAGATTGAATGGTAGTTGATTCCTCAGCCACGTAAGGCCGAATTATTTACTATTACTAAATTCCATGTGATATATGAACAATAAATGTTTTAAAAAAATTTGTATAAATATAGTGATCCATGAGATAAGTTCCTTTATTCCTATTTGTGTAGGGGATACAGTTAATTGAAAATTATTGAAATGGGTATAATTGATTAGAAAAAATAATACTCCATATAGCATTTAAGAATATTGATTCGAGTACGTTCTAAGCATTCCTTCAAGGTTAGTATGTGTATAACTGAGAGGTTTGTTACTGGGAAGAATTTCTATAATATATGTGTTTTTGATATCTAACAAATCTTGATGATATAAATAATATTTGTGTTTTTCTCCCTAGTGAGTGGATGGTGTATTATTTCATACGAGACATATTAGGAAATGATGCGATCAATGTTGTGTTGTGAGATGCACCACCCTCCGATTGAAGGGTTTCAGAATAGATTTGGAATTGATATAGAGGGACTGACATAGGCTGTTCCAAATATGTTGTGACTTATTGGTATATGTTGGGTTCCCCCATCTTATGTAAAAATCTAAGGCATATAGTTTAACCAGTCTAGCCAATTATTTCCTGGTACATTTGAGGTTTTTGTGGTGGACTGTGTGCTTGACAGTGTGGCCTTGGTTATGTGTGTTGGTTTCGAGTAAATGACAAAACTATGTTATTATGATGTAATATTTTTTAGGGTGCATGATGTACCCATTGATTATATTTATAAGTTATAAAAATTGGGATTTATTCCTATAAATGAGGTATTTCTAGGTGGGATGCTTCATCACATCATCTTCATATGGGATTCTAGGTTGGGTATCCCTTCACCCTTATTTAATTTATCCTGGATTCAATGGTGTGGTAATATAACTATCATGGTAATATATGATATTTTCTATAGATTCGCACTTTTCATTGATTGAATTTATCTAATATTATAGGGAGGACCAAATATCTACCCAATGTTATTTATGAGATTCTTCGTCGGGTGTCTTGTCAAATAATCTATATTCATAAATTCTAGATTTATCTACTATTACCACTAAATGTATGATTTGATATCCTAGTGAGGATGACCCCCCAATGTTTTATATATATATATGATACAATATATTCGATCGAATATCCACCGTAGTGATCGTATATACGTGTATATATATATTTGATATTCAAGGGAAGGACATTTTCCCCTGATGATTATATGACATTATCAAAGTCATTAATCACAAGTCAAAAGAATATTTATTCATCCTTGACTGTCTCATTATAACCTATGGATCAATTGGTGTGCTTTTATCTCACTTTAACTTTTATTTTTAATTCTAATATTTTCATTTCTACAAAAAAATCATTTCTTATTATGTTAGGTAAATCAGTGGTTATGGAATGATGATTTTTTGTCACACCATACTCAAATAGACATGAAACCTTGGTTCCTCAGTATACCACTTTGTTTACAAGTTCAGGTATGATAGTTTCATAGTGTTTTATGATCAAGCTAGAACATCCTTATGGGTATTTTTATATTTTTATAAAATGAGTCTCTATGATGGAAATATATTCTTATTTTATTCTAATAATTTTGATAATCTATATATGTGATTAAAACTACGGGTGATCAGCCTTGATGTAATAAATTCTATGTTTATATTAAATTTTTTTATTAAATGATTCTTAGTTTTCTTATTATTACTCCTCTGATCATTGTGTTGGATTTTTTTGGTTCTTTTCCACTATTTGTTTCACTTATATATCGGTAGAGTCTCTCTATAGTAGCAGTGAAGATCTTTACTCTTCATATACATCCTTTGGTATGTAAGGCATGAATGATATCACAAAACATTTATATTATGGAGACGAATTAATGGTCTTGGTCCAAGTATGTTAAAAACTAATATAAATACATTTTTTTAATTTCCAAACTATTTGTGACATGGTTTACTAGATATTGTGTTGGATGGAACCTGAGATGACAATTTTATAATCTTCATCAGAAAACCGTACATGAGATGAAATCCATGATTTTATTGTGTTATAATTGGTGTTTATGATAATTTTATTATATTTTTAGTTAATTATTACCAAATATTATAAATGGATTTTTTTTATTTTCAGATCTTCACCGATATAATGACCAAATATTTCAATAATAATTTTCTTTAATTAAATACCATGTGAGTACCTTGTCTGGACTGAAAATCTAATATAAAATGTAAATCCACATTACCATAATAAAATTTTTAACAATATATTTTATTCATTAATTTTGATGGTATCATTATATATAACCAATTAATAAAACTATCTAAAATGGTATAACCAAAAATATAAATTATATGCTAAAAAATTAAATGTTACTGATTTTTTTCCAAACATTTTTATATAAATTTTTTATCAATTTTAGAAATTGAATTGAAATAAATATTAGAACAATTTTTATCAAAATGATAAGGTTAATTAATATTTTTAGTATCTTTTTTTATAAAATTATGTTATCAAGGTTAATAATTAATACCTTGTAAAAACAATTAATTTTCAATGTATAATATTTCATATTTTTTAAAAAAAAATTAGAAAATATATTTTAAATTATAAACCTAATATGTTGTTTAATAAAATATAAATATTAATGAAAACTCATTTATTATTTAATCCATGTCAAATATGATTATGTACACTTTATAATTTAGATAACTTTATTCTTGAAAAATAGTTTTTGGCACATTATATGTTTTAATTTTAATATATTTTTCTCATACATATAAAATAAATTATGTGAAATGGAGCCCAAATATTGATAAAAAAATTTATATTTTGTATGTACTGTAATATAATAAATTTTCTAATAAAATAATTACAATGAATAAATTTAAATCACACTTTATATGGGAAAAATGGGTAAGAAATGTATCATGAATTTTTAATAATCAAATGGTCACTTTTACCTTATTGAAATACTTATTAAGTATTAATGTCATTCCCAATAGTCTCACCTACCATTTATCCACCTAACATATCAATCTATGAAAATTATCATAACACCAAGATGTGATTATATTCTTACCCCTTATTTAACTATAGTTTATTATAAAAAATCCAATATTTTTCATCTATTAAAGGATCATACTATCACATTTTCTCCCATAACACTCCACACAAAACCAATTTATCATGAATTTACCTTTCCAATTACTATATAGATAATTATCAAGAAGTTTATAAGGTTCTAATGAGTCCTACCAATCAATATGAAACTATATTTAAAAGTAAAGATTATCATCCTTCTTTTTTTGATTCAAAATAATCTTTTTATACGACCCATTACATTAATTTGTTTCTTATTTCATATGTTCTTAATAAAAGCATTACCTTCAAAAAAAATTTCTATTAATGACATAAAACCCTTTCCACTCATCCATCCATATTTATAAATTCCATTTTTGTAACCTTTATGATACCATTTTCACTCATGGATTCTCTCCCTCATCATACCAATTCAATAATGTCCTTGGTTATAATCAATTCATTTTACTTGGGATTATGATTCCACATGTTAAAAAAAATCATTACATTCCTATTGATTCACTATTAATGATATTATACCTTCATTACACACAAAACCCATTTCATAATACATTTTGTATAGTAATTATGGGGACAAAATAATTACTCAAATATCTATATTAACATTAAAAATGCCTAAATCTTATATCATTATATAAAGGGTTATGGATATGAATAAGGACCCTTAATAGGTAACAAAAAAAGTTATTTTTTTTACAAAGGATATTAGATCAAGGGTGAGTTAGCAGATTTTGGATGTAAGCATTTTGATAACACAATTAGAAATAATTGAGATATACTATTATTTATTGAACTGTATAATAATTTTTTCTCAAAATTCCATATAATTTTTTTATGTTATAAAATCTTCTTATCTTTATGGGAATCATGTTTTATATCCATGTCTTCTTCATTGAAATATTAACTTATTGAATATGAGATTGTAAAGAACAAATCCTTTATTTTATAATTATCATTTCTTTTACATTTATTTATTTTCCATATACACCAATATTTCCATCTAATTTTAAAAAATATTATTTTTTATCTCTTTTAATTGTCATTTTTCTCATTACCACTTTTTGAAAAGAATTTTTATTACCTATAAAATTGATCAATATATTGATAAAAACATTAGTTTATAACATAAATTGAATTATCTTCGAACCATCATGTTATTATATAATAAAATTGTTTTTTAAAAATTATTTATTTATGAATATAATATTTTAAATTTTCATTTAAATATTAAATAAAATATTTTAGAAATAATTTTAATCTCTATTTTTAAAAAAAATTCATGGGATTTAATGTAATATTTTTAATGATTTTCTCTCAAGTACTTTTTTCACCTTAAATTTTCTCTTATAATGAATTCCATTTCGTTTAAAAAAATTGTATAATTTTATTTTAAATTGTAATATATTTTTTGTTTTACCATTTGATAATATTATGAAACCCATTTTTCATTCAATGGGATGTTTTATAATGTGATAATTTTTATCAAGTTGAACATGAAATATATGGATAATGTGATGGGTGGACCTATATATACCTTTAATGTATTGGTTATAGTATTGTATATCAAGTGATAGAAATTTTATGTGAACATATTTGAAAGTAGATAAGTTCATAATGTTTGAGTGTGAATGCGGTTAGTGACACACACAATTTATTATATTAACAGGTTAGTGGTAGCCATGCTGAAAATGATAAAAATTCCAATATTTATGATTTATTTGTTTTATTTTCCAATTCCATGTTTCCTATCATATACTTCATGTGTTTTTTCCTATTCCATGGTATAAATATTAACTTTTTGGGGTTATATGTAATTATTTCATGCTCATGGTTAACACTTAATGATTTTTGTTTTATTAAAATAGATATCTTGTCTTATCCATTATTTTCCATTTGTTTATTATCCATCCATTATGAAATTAACTATATACTCCCTTACTAATTGTTTTACCTCACACCTTCTATTGATTCACTTTATTTAGTATTTAGCGATTATTATATCTCATGGAATGACTATAAGGGGGTTTATATTAAGAATAAATGCTTGAATCATGTAAAATAAGTATTTTAATGTTTATAGTCTCAATGAAACTAAACCATTATGTCATTTTTTTGTGATATTACATGTGAGATTTATAAATTAAATAATGTCTAAAATTCATTTCTAGTGTATATTTATCATGGGATTCTTAATTTGATATCAACGTAAGGTTTTGTTAATTTTTGTAGATTATGGTGAGAAGTCATTATCAGAAACCCAATTGATAAGTCTGTCATAATATAATTATATGTTGGTAAATTATAGATTATGTGGTATTCTTAGAATATAAATACCTATTTGGATATTGTAATGTTGACATATGCTTTTACATAGTTTTACATTGGGGGTAATAAAACTGAATATGGGATTATTAGTATTAAATAAACCACAACGTAGTGCATTAAAAAGTACCATAACAATACATTTTTAAATACACTCTCTTGGGATATGGTGTATTAAATTCACATAAAATTTAATTTATAATTATGAAGAATTTAGTAATTATGTATAATGACCCAACATGAATAAATATATAGTACTAAAATTTAATCCAATAATTAACTTTATTTCATTTTAGGGTTCTTTTTAGTTATATATTTTTATATAATATGCTCATAAAAATTAACTAATATACCCAGATATTTTATATTTGATACATCTACTCGGTATCAATTTAACCCACAATATAAAACTATTAAAAAGAAACATATAATTATTTCATGAATAATATTTATGAAATTTCTATGTAAATTTTATTTTTCATTTCATATCCTTAATCGTTTTGAAAAACATTTCAAAACAAGAGATTAGAACGACGAGCTCAGTATGTAAAATAAAAACCAAAGAAACATGTTAGTCTATTTCAAAACAAAGGGATCATAAAATAGCGATTACATTAACATAATAAACATAAAACTCCAATAAAACATTTACTATATCATGAAATCACATTTACTACCCAAGGGTTTTCAAAGAATGTTTTTGGTAAAGGAGATATCAAATTCCTGAGGGTTTCATTATAAATCAAAATAATAATATTGAAAACATACCTTTTTACCTTAAAGTGAACAATATTTACTGAAAAATGATTCATTAACATAACCGTTAAAATAAAAATATTTCTATTGAAACTAATTAGAAATCATATAAAATTAATTGAGGTGTATAGGGACATCATGTTCATAAAATCCTTACAAATTGGAATACCCATTAGAGTCGACTTCAAATATAATTCTCCAAAGAACATAATCATTACCCAAATAATTGTATCAATATCACTATTGATCATAAGATATATCAATAATACATAGAATCTTGTGGTATATAATTCTCACCCATCATAAATAAAATCCACGTACCATATCATGAATAATTTTTTTTATATTTCACTTTTTCATCTTGAAACCCTTGAAAAACACTTTCGAACCCGTATAAAAAAATTTGAAAATAAAAATACCATTTAATTTTGAAATCAAATTAAAAAAAGATTAAATAGATATATGGTAATTTTTTATTAAAACATTGATGATTATAACAGACTCTACATGTCATATAATTTTTCGGGCAGTAGGAAAATATGTTGTCACCATAACCATTAAAATAAAACATTCCATCTTTTTGAAATTCAAAACCAACCGCATAATATATTAAAAAAATATTCAGTTTAAATAAACTTTAAAGAATATCAATATATACATTCTATTATAATAAATTTTTTCCATATAATAATTCGTAAAATAATTTTTAGAATATTGATGTGGAAGAAGAATATTTAGAAAATAAATTTTTAAAAACACATAAAATAATGTTTTTAAAGTATAGTGACCCATACCTCAACGATGAATCATCAATTATGACAATTATCACCATAATTCATAAAATTATGTTAATTAATTATTCAATTACGGACCTTTTATTGTTATTATTCCTTTTAGTACATAGTTTTAATCAATTTATTAAACAATTAAGTTCACTTCTACCACATTGAAGACATTCTGCTAATACTTCAAAAAGGAACTATGAAGGTTGAATATTTTAAATGAGGTGATTATTCCATAACATCCACTGTATTATTGAATTAATCATATTTTTTATACATCAATGGAAAAATTGAAATCCACAATTGATTTTTTATGAAAACAGAACAACATTACAGTCATGGAGACAATAAGACAATAAGACATACATATACACGAGTAACATTTCCTTTATTAAATAAACATGATTAAAAGAAATTGATTATTATTTAATATTTATATAATAATAATTATATAAAAAATTTATTATTTCATTAAATAAACATATATATATATATATATATCATCTATTCTATACATTCATGAAAAATGGATTACATCACTTTTTGGAGGTGGTAGCCCACACGTACGCAGGAATGACCATATCATTTTCCAAAAAATATATTGGTATGAAAATATATTATATATAAATATTTAAATAACAATATATATAAATTAAATAAATCATTATAACCTGCCATGATTGGTGGTGATGGAAAATAATTGACAACAATCTATAAGGTAGTAGTTCACCTTACACCATAATTGACAGTTTCGTTTCCCAATTGATGGAAGTGGACATGAATATAGGTTATTACATTAACATAATAACACCTTAGTATATGGAAGATAATTTTATTATAATTTCATCATTGAGTTATAATATTTGATGTGTGTGTAATAATTAATAAAATGAATACTGTTGGATAATTATTATATCTCTTCCATGGAAAAACACTAGTGGTTTACAATAAAAAACATTATCAGTTGGTCCTCTGATCAAAATAACCACTCTTATAAGTGAGGTGTTATATAAGGAAAGTATTTTTATGATTACTGTTCATGATTGAGTTAGAATAATGTGTTCAAAAAATAGAATATGTGGTTCCCTTTTATAAGTTATGGGACATGAACTTTTGGAATTACATAAAATATGAAATTAATAAAAATTAGTTGTAATGGTCAAATGGATAAAAATTTATAATATTATAATATAGTATGATTATAACCCTAAATAAATTCAAAAAAAATATTTAAACATTTTTATATTATGTTTTAACCCATATTTTTTTATTTTAACGGTTCAATAAACATTTTGACACTTACCACTATATCAATGTTTTTACATCAAAGGAGTCTTGAATGTTATTATAAAATTAAAAGAGACACAACAATGGACCATAGTTTATATTATCAACAATATACCACTAAATTGGATGAGCATATAATTTATTGGAATTATGAATCATATCTAAAATATTATTTATTATAAAATATCATAATATCTATTTTGAAACAGTTCATTTATTTTAGCATTGGAAATATCATGACAATAAAGTAATTCGAATATACTAAATTAAAAATTTAATAAAATTTTATATTTATTTATTAAATTATTTTGGAACATTAAATCAACCAAATTATTTTATTTTTATAGTTTTAAAATCTTTTTTTTTGTATTTTTCTACTTCTTTCACTCGCACTGTATTAGTGTTGCATAAGAATTAAGGTTATTGTTTCATCAGAAAAAATAATAAATAAATTACAAAGATAAATGAAATTTTTCTATATTTTATATAACCATTTATAATAGAACATTCTATATTTAAATCTCTATGTAAAAAAATTTTGTGATAATTAACCAAAGGGAATGAAATTTTTGACCTTAACCTTTACATAAATATTTTTAGGGACCAAAAAATTAGAAAATAAAAAATTTCATATATTAATATATTAGATGATTATGGATGAAATAGGATAATAATATCTAATTATTCAAAGTTATAAGGTCATTTTTTATTCCTCATAATATTTTTACCCTTAATATCTTGATTCACCATTACTACGGTGTAGAATATTGACTTCTGTACCAATTCCTATGGACCAAAAATAAAAATGAATTATATAATAAATTTTGAAACCTAATTTGAAAATATTTAATACATTTTTAATGATTTTATTTAAATAAGTTGAATATTTTAAAATAATATTGAAAGCACACTTCATCATGAAAAATAGTTTTATGAAAAAGGCTTTTTATTTACTAAAATTAATTTATAATAAATTATGATTTAATATTTATTAAAAACATAGTAACTAATTTTTTTTAATTAAAATTATCCATTTAAAATTTAAAACTAATCAAATGTGTAATTTTTCTTTTTAGATATTTGAAAAGAAAAAAAATCAACAAAAATCAGTATTTTTCACTATTCATAGAAAAATACAGCCTTTGAGATTAATCCATAAATTTCATCGGAAGCTAATTTTTACCTAATGAATAAAAAAACTGTTGTAATATATTAAAATTTAAATTTAATATTTTTGAATTAAATATTTAAAATAAAATAAAATAATGCATGAGAATTCAATTTTGTTGAAAATAATGTTGTTTTCTTTTAACAGAAAAAATTACATAATATTATTACAATGAATATTACTATATAAAATGAAAAATGTGAAAATGAAATATCTTAATATTTAATGAGTTGTTACATTATTTACCCTTTTTTAAATTGTTTCCCCATATTTAAAAAAAAACAAAATTAGTGGGGTTATCATTCCGTCGTAAAATTTCAAGAATCCCCTGATGCATCTTCAATAATATGGTTTTTTCACCGGATCATAAGACAAAGAATTACCTTACTCAAAAAAAATTATATCTATGATCATGAATATATACTAGTTGTTACCTATAAGAAATTATAAATTACAAATGAACAAATTTATGGCTCAATGGAATAGATTAATCTAGATCATATTATCTTTACATTGAAACATGAATATATGCTTTGTACCTATGATAAACTCGATGGAAATGGAAAGTGGATAAAATATGATCCAGCATTCTCTATGATTTAATATGGTCTAATGAACCAGTGTTTTATTATTCTCTTATTTCATAAACACATATCACTTTTCCACGGAGTACATTAAGAAAGACATTATAATATACCACATACGATATATCATTCTACCACTTTCCATATAATGACATAAAAATTACCATTAATACATTGTAATGGAAGATGATTTTAGGTTATAGTTAAACTAATGAGGCGTAGTGATCCTAATATCCCTAGTAAACTATCAAACGAGATCAAATCATATCTTCCAGAGTTTAAATATTTTTCTAGGGATGTATACCAGATTGAAGATGCATATTTGTATTGAAATTTATTTTGTGTACTAAAAGGATTTTTTTTTCTGTTAAAAAAATATTTAAATAATAGACCATGACCAAATATAATAGAGATATGAACTCAATTTAATATGATTATACCCTTAATATATAGTTTTTAATTTTTACTTAAATACATAACATCTTAAATGCGATGGAAATGTGCATATTTATAAACTCAAACAATAATAACACAAATAACATTGTTATATTCTAATGTATTTGGTTATCCAACTATGAAATCCAATGGTATATTCTATTATTTCCATTCTAGTACTTTTTATGGTTGAAGCATCCAGTTTATTAATTTTTATAATTATTTGACCTTTCTACATGATTAAAATTTCTTAGTAATGTCAATAATATCATATTCCATTTCATCCCAAAAGTAATTATTATGATGGTCTCTAAATTTCTTTAGTAATGTTTGGATGAATGAAAAATGGGGATCTAAGGGCATGACCCAACAATTATTTATTCAATTGTGAATACCAAGGCATGCATATTAATTCTCAAAATCCGACAACACATCCTTTATCAACATTAAACACTAAAAACATAAAATTCGACATAAATTCAACCCTTACTAATACAATACGATCCTCCTTTTGAGTTTGGATTATTAATTCTAACATATATGCTTTTTAGGACACTATAAAAAAAGAGTATGTTATTACATGCACAATTTCATGGACAAATTCATGAAATCATTAACCAAAGTGTCAGGTATCAATTGTAACTTAGTCAATGTATCATTATATTTTTTACTCAATGTATCATCTACTTTTTTTAATAATATTTCCATGATTGCATAGAATCATGCAGTCATAATATTTAATTAGTTCCACAATCTTATTTTCCTCATTTTCACCTACTAATGTGTGAATATATATTATAATTTTTTTCACATGTATTAATTTCACAGATTACTCCATATAAATGAGGCCTCTAAATTATAAAATATAAAATCACAATAGCTAATACCAGTACATGTGTATGATAATCGCACTAATAGGGTTCTATTGGTGTTGATGTACATGTAATTTCTGGATCATTAGGTATTAGGAAGCAACTAGTACCTTTTTTGGAATCAAAACAATTGATAATAAATCAACCATTTCAAGAGGGAACATCCATAATTGGGAAATTCAACCTTATTATTTTATGTTCACGAAAACATTCATCATCATAATTCATCCAAATTAATTTAACTTCATTTCATGTAAACTTAATCATTCTTTGTAACCCATTAATCTTTGAGATCTGATAATATATATGACATTTATGTATTTTCATTCATTTAAAATAATAGTTTTTATCAGGGTCAACAAATATGTATTGATTTTATGTAATATTCATTATGGAGGATATTTTTGGAAGAAATATTCAAGCATAAAAAATATTCCATTCAGTTTATTTTTGTTAATGATTATTAGAAAAATACATAGTTTACTTTCATTATCTTAATTTTTTTTAGAATATAACAATATATTATCAATAAAATGAAAAAAACATATCTAAATAGTCATAGGAAAGAAAACAAATATAATCAATTAATATAGTTGGTATATTAGACAACAAAATGGGAGTAAATAAATATGTACAATTCCCATATCTATTCCAATGCAATATATTTAGAATAAATTCCTCTTTTTCATAAAACATGTGGTACTATGACATAAAACCAATATTTGAAAAATGTTACCCTCCTATGAGATTATAAAAAAAAATCATTGATACGAGGAAAATGATACTTTTTACAAATAGTCATGTTATTCTATGATATATATTTAATGAAAGAATTCATTTAACAATATTTATTTTTAAAAAATAGAAATGTCGAATCTGATAGTGATTTTAATGGATTAATAAAAACTTGAAACTCATTTTTCAATTACAAATGTTTAAATTGAGCCATTCAATTGGGGGTATTGAAAGAATTATTGCCTTAGAGACTATGTCGATATTAAAGAAAACCAATATTTTAGTTATAACTCTATTAATGTAATCAGTAAATATATCATCATTTTCATTTACTATTGATAGATATCTAATATAAAAAATATATTTAATTTTAATATCTTAAGCTTTCATACATTCATATCCATCCCTAAAAGGTTTTTCTACTTGTTCTATGGTTATGAATGGAATGAAATAATTTATTCAAAATTTCTTAGCTCTACCATATATATTTACATGATAATATAAAATATAATTTATTGAAAAAAAATATATCATACTCTATAGTGGGTAGATCAATAATACTTATAGGATAACGTATCTAACCAATAAAAATTTGATGATTTCATTAAATCATGGTTGAATAAATATTTCCACCATGATTTTTCACAAAAAGTTATATATTCTTATCATGATGTTATATTACCATTTTTATTAAAAATTTACAAGAAATTACGGAATTTGAGGATCTCAAGTTAATCAGTCAATTGGAATAATTCAAATAAATATATATCATACCTCTAGGAACTTCACTAGGTGTCTTTACATTAACTATATTATTAGAATACTATTTTGACACAAATATATAAATCTCAATCGTGATTATTTCTACCCTAAGAAACTAAAATTATACACACTTTGGAATAATTCCCTGAATCATTTGAATGAAGACAACATACCATCTATTTCCACTATTTATATAACAATATGCAGGGTAATCACATCCTACTTGTCACAATATTTTATAATGGAAACACATACAAGGTTGCGATTGAAATTATGTGTGATTATTTTCACCAAATTATCAGAAGATAAAACTTGATTTTTCTTACATATATATTTAAATGATGGATGATTCCCTATTACATTCCATATAGACCTTTTATACCATTTTTTGTGGGATACATGATCATCATAAATCACTATTTCTATCGTATCGAGAAATCGCAAAATTTTCATATAACATTTGAAATCATAGGGAGCATGTAACCACTAATATCATGGTTTAATGTCTTAATATAAAAGATTTATTTCATGATTGAGATCCTTATGAAACATATATTAACTCCTTATCAAATTATTTAAATCTTCTTCATACATGTCCATTTAATATTCATCTCATTGTCCCAATTAAAATAATTCTTTTCATCCAAGTTCAAACAACCTTTGGAAAATATTTCCCATGGAAAATATTATATAATTATTCCCCTTACAATATGTCAATATGTTCATCATATCTTGTATTATTAACCAATTGAAACCTCTAGTTTACTTCACCTTCAAAATAATAAATATATAGAGTTACATTTTGGTGCTCTGAACATCCCATGTTATTGAAATGGTTTCACAAGGCATTAATCCATCCCATAGCTACCACAAGTTCTGGTAAAAAGGTAAAATTCTAAGGGTCTTCTTTGATGAAATGAACTACTATAGATAAGTTCATATATAATGAATGTGGTTTCTATCTCACACGGAAACCACTATCGTTAATATAATGGTTTTATTGATTCATCACAATTAAAAACCTATTTGTTCTAATTAAAACAATAATAAGTTGTTGATTTGGAAGGATATTATCCTCTTGGGGCATTCCTACTCTGGAATTAAGGTTTCCTCTATGATATAAAATTAAAAACAAAAATATATTGGATGAATAATCATATAAATATTTAAATGATAGTGTAACTATACAATATTATTTCTTACGGATATTTATATTCCTTATACTAACCTATACAGTTATTTAAACTAACCACTAATATATACTATAAGGACGTGACCTTAAAATATTTTATAATCATTATATTAAGACATTATTTACATTCATTAGTTTTAGAGATATTTCTTTTGTTTATAATTGTTGACAATCAGTCATAACTATTAAATAAAATCCCATTTATTGAAAATTTCGTACTTATACTCTATATCTTTTTTCATCACAGTATATAAAATTTAAAAAGAATATAGTTTGAATTTCATGAAAAATAATCATGAATTTAAACATGAATAATTATTTTTATTACTGATACTAAATCCATATGATAAAAATTTTAAAATTATTTATGATTACAATATTAAGTTACATAAAAGGGAATAAATTATTCCCATTAGTAAATGTAAAATCATGAGTTTGTATTATATTGTTTACCTATAAGATAATATACATTGACCTCAAATTAATTATTCACTATAATATTATGTTTTAACTAATATCCAATGTTTTTAATAAAATTATTAATATAATGGAAATAAAAAATTCCTATGGGTTTCTTTAGAAATCACAAAATATTTTTCATGAAATCATATAATTTTTCATTAAAGAGCATAAACATTTCATAAAAATATTTATTTGATTTCTGTTTGAAATCAAAAAAATTCCATTATAAATCTTTATAAATAATATAGATTTCTTGTTGTAGCCTTGGGTATTGATTTTCATAGAGCCCTTAAAACAACCAATATAAATTTTAATTACCATTATGGATGACATGGAATGAAAAATTTCAGATAATATAATGATCACCCCAATCATTGTAAATCTATATTAGGCTCAACTATCATCATGATCTATATTGAGCTCATTCAAAATAAGGGGATTTATTGGGATTAACCAACATAATTATTTTACAATGACTATATCTAGAATAAAATTTTAATAGCATCATAATTTTCATTATGATACCATTAAAAACAATTTTGTTCTTATTTATAAAACACTTTTTGATATCAAAATATCCTTTCTAATAAATTAAGACTTTTTAGAAAGAAAACAAAAATAATGGAAAGGATGTGATTTACATATAGAAAAAATATATTAAAATAAAATAATCCAAATATAGAATAATGGTCACCGTACACATTAATTTTTTTCAATTTTCAAATAAATTATAAACATTATTTATTAAATAGGAATAATGATTCCTTTTGGGAATATTTAAATGAAGAAAATGGTTAAATAACATCCATATAATGAATTTATTTCCATAAAAATTAGTTTATAACATAATTCTTATAATAAAGACATTGAAGAAAAATTGTAGAAAATAAATCGTTATAAAATTAGATTGTGGATTTTAATGTAACATGTCCCTTATATTGTGTCACAATCATCATTTAGGATCATTATATTCAAGAATATTTTTCTAATTATTTAAATTATTAAAATCATTTTTCATTTTCATGAGGCTATACTGCTCCACACTCATTAATGAATGGGTTTGTTTTCCCTTTGATGAAGATTGAGAAGTTTATAGGTTATATAATTAACCTAATAAAATAAAAATCTATTGAAGATATAGTTTTTCTTATTTGATAATTTTTGGATGATATATAAATGAGGTGGAAGATGGAAGATAATGAAAATTCATAGTAAGAATGGTAACTCTTCTTTGGACCACTACTTAAGGTTTACCCCAATGCCTTCCCCTGTTGGGTTTCTCATAGAAATATCACTAATAAGTGTATAAGATTTTAATAGGGATTTGGGTATAGATTATCTGAGTTTGAGTTTTCAAATGGTGTAGGGAATAGAGAAGGGGAGGGTTCCTTTTACAAGTGAGTAGAGGGGTACTTTTTGGAATTACATAAAATAATAATTATTTTCAAAATTATTTATAAAATAAAAGTAGATGTAAATCTATAATATTGAACAATTTGATGATTATGAGTGTAAATACTATCAAAAAATTAAATTTAGGGAAATATATATTATGTTTTCACCCTTATCTATTTGTTTTCACCCCTCATTAATCCTTTTGAAACATACAACAGTATCAAATGTCTTCACACTAATGGAGCCCAAAAATATACTATAAAAGGTCATGTGAACCATAAATTGTAAAATGTTTATATTGGGAATAATATAAAGTTAAATTCGGTTAATTTAATATTTTTTTGTTTTTAAAATATTTTAAAAAAATATTTATTATTATAAATATCATTAATTTAAATTTTAGACCCATTCATATTATTGGTCACTGAAAATAACTAGATAAAAAATAAATTAAAATATAATAAATTTAATACATCTAAATACTTTTTATTGATCTATATGCTTATTTGGAAACATAAACTCACCCAAATTATATTACTTTTAGAATTATAACTTTATTTTATTGTCTTTTCTACTGCATGAACAAGAATTTTGTTGTTGTTGGGTAAGAATTTAAAGTCATTATTTCATCACAAAAAAAATTAGAAATAAATTAACAAGATAAAAAAAGGTTATCATTGAATTAACGATTTATAAAGTAGAATTACTTATTTTTATGACAATTTCAAAAATTTAGAGATTGAAAAATAAACACAATAACGTCATTGAAATTAAATTTTACTTAAATATTATAATGGAAAAAATCAAAACCAAAATTGAAGAAAGGTCATATATGAAAATTTTTTATAAACAATTATTAAATATAGTCTTTAAATAAATAAATTCATGTGCTAGGGTAATTTTTTTTCTTATCAAAAAATTTTCAACCTTAATTATCCAAATCGCCCTTACCAATGTGACAAGTATTTACTATGAATACTTTTTATCTTGAAAAAAATGGAACTATTTTCAATATTTTTAAATAATGATTGTGAATAAAAAAAATAAAATTTCCAATATTCAATTTATAGAAATGAATTATTTTAAATTAAAATTAAACTTGTACAATATGAAAAGAAACAGTAAATTACCTTTTATGTATAAAAAAATTTTATACAAAAATAAACAACAAAATTTATTCAATGTCCAAAAATTAATTATTTTTAAAAAAAATTAACTAATTAAAAATTACAAATATTCCTAAATATAATTTTAAATTCTAAATACTATAAAGGAAAATTTTTTTTTTAATAAAAATCTATTTTTCACTATTTTCTGAAAAAAAAAATATTTTTAGATTATTCCCACAATTTCATCATATTATAGTTTTTAGATGTTGAATTTAAAAATTATTTTCATTTCATAAAATTTAAAATATATTATTTTTAATGAAATATTTTTAATAATATAATATAATTCATGAACAATAAATTTTGTTCAAAATAAGGTTTTCTTGCTTTTAATAGAAATTTTTTTAATATTCATTAAAGGAATATATATCTATAAAAAGAAAATATAAAATTAATTTATCATAATATTACCTAGGTTCTTACATTATATAAACTATCATGGTTGAGAAAACAATATAATGAAAATAACCATGGAAAACCTAGATTAAAACGTAGAATATTGTTAAGGATAAATATTATCATTATTTGGAGTTATTTCATCTTTAATCATATTTTATGGAGTAATATGTTTACTATATTATTTATCGTCATCATTATATTATCTCTATCAAGAATATGCTGGGATTGTAAAAAACCATTATAAAGATGGATTTTATCGAAAATTTAGTGATTTTCTAAATGAGATAGGAACTCAAGTTTAAAATATTTCTATAATATATACTCTACTCTTAGAATCAGAATAATAACATGAATAATTTTGGGCTCCAAAATACTTTAAAAATAAAATAAAATTTCTATTTAATCCTTTATGCATTAATTCCCACCATCCTTTAATGGTCCTTCGAAACCATTAATTGTTTAACAATGGATTAATTTGATGAAAAATATATTTATAGACCATTAATGCTAGCTGTAGGATAGAAATGGTGAATGTACATGCTCAAAATACAAGAGGGGGTGAACTTTATACTTTATAAAATTCATTTGGAACTTTTAATGATGGTACTGTTTAACAAATTTAAACAAGGTAAATTCACAAGACCTCTTAGTTCTACAAACTTGCCTGATTCCGGAAACATGGATCCTGAAATAAAACTTATTAAAAGTATAAAAAGTTATGATTATACCTTAAAGCGTATAGAATCCTACTAATCAGAGGACAAGTATAAGAAATTATAAGATAGTTATACTTTCATTAACAATCAAAATTCAGCGGAAACCATAAAACAATACAAGTAACAAGTAGTAAATCTTTTAACCATTAGAGTAGGGTATCCAACAACCTTTGATAAAGGTTCCTTGATTTATACTTTAAAAAAAGTCTATTTTACCCACACCAGAGTAATCCCTCGATACAAATATCGATGTCTGTCTTGTTATCCCCGCTAGCCCTCAAGCTTCAATGTAGTTTTCTCCTCTGTCTTCTTATCACTCTAATCCCCTGAATGTACTCATCAAAATTCGAAGTCACACAAAGCAATCCTGAACAAGATGTTCAGTATGCACAAAGAATGAGAGTCACTCTCTATAAATTACTTCAGCATTTAATCTCTAGAGTTCTTGAACAGTTCTCAAAGTTGTGAGCTCTTTCAAATGATCTCTTATTTATAAGCACATCTTCAACAGTCGGCTCCTTCCTCCAACGATCATATTTCACCTTGAATTTCTGAAGGACATGTACAGGTGTCACTCAAACAACGGTTAGTTAGAAATTGATTACATGACAACGTTTCATAACAAGGTAAAAAAAAGAATTATTCTTGACCAAATCCATTTTTCAGAGAGTATGTATAAAAGTTTGGTGTCTAATAAAAAACCATTCGGTGTATATAATACCTGAATATTCAGACTGTGTATTCAAAAGAATTCAGAACTAGAATTCTATAGAATTCTAGAGTCTGAATTTCTTGGATATTTGAATTCAGAATTCATATATATTCAGAGTCTGAATTCATAGAATTTGATGTCTGAACTCATAATTTTCGGAGTCTAAATTCATATAATTCGGAGTCTGAACTCATAATGTTTGGAGTCTGACTTCATTGAATTTGGATTCAGAACTCAGAAAATTCAGAGTCTAAATTCAAGGAATTCAGAACCTGAACTCAGAATGTTAGGAGTCTGAATTCATAGAATTTGGAACCTGAACCTAGATTGTTTGGATCCTGTATTCAAATAATTCATAACCAGAACATAGAATGTTTTGAGTCTGAATTCAGAGAATTCAGAACATAATTTTGGATCTTGAATACTGAATACTCAATATATATGTATTTATAAGATTTTGAGGTTTTAGATATGAAACTGAATTTTATAATTTGAAATAAAATGATTAAGGTTCAGAGAAAATATTATATTAACAATGAGAACATTGTAAGGTTAAATTTTCCATGGGGAAGGAAAATTTTCCTTATTAAGATAATACATAGGGGAAAAGAAAATTTCTTTAGGATAGAGTGTTTGTGACTTTCAATACATGATGGAATGGAAAATTTAGAATGAAACATTATTGACTCCAAAATGCCCCACTTTTTGGAAAGCACAAACATACTTATGAAGACGAATATAAGGACATCGAAAATATTTTTCTACACATTCAAAGTAAAACATATCTCCCTTAACACATGGGAAAAGATATATATGACTAACTCCCTCTTAGGATTTGGAACACTAAGGATCGAATTCTTGATTTCATGAATGAGACTTTTCAGTTTATTGAATACAAAAATCTTCTTGGATAAGAACTCCCCCTTATATGAACTCCCCCTTAGATAGGTAAATGTTTTATTTTACATTGTATTCTTTTTTAACTTTTCATTCCCCCCCTTTGAGGTTTTAAAAACGAATTTAAGGGAATGGAAAAAAATATGGTACCTGAAATATTAGTATCAAACAACCAAAAGTATGAAGAGAAACCCAAAATTTCATTACGATTGATAAAATTTATACAAGTAAGGAATATAACAAAAGATCGAAATTGAACAATATTATCCGTCATTTTCCTTCGACATATACTTATTCACTAATGTTTTGTGCTTCTGGAGTTCCTTGTGACCCTCATCTGCATGTTTGAGATGCTGATGATGATTTATTTTTTTGGTCTCTAAGGCTTTGATTTTTCCATCCTGGTCCTTAAGAGATTATGCCTGACCCTTTAGAACTTATAGTTTCTTAGAAAAATTTTCTTGATGTTTGATTCTAATATATCATTGCCTCTTCTAACACTGAGAAGCTGAATACAACATCCAATTAAGATCATTCACTTCTTTCATCTGAGAATTCTGTTCTAGAGTTATCTTTTCCTCAAAAATATTTGGGAAATCCTTGATCTTCATATCTTTGGTGTCAAATGCATCTTTGAATCTTTCTTGTAACTCCTCATGAATTCTGATGTATTCTAATTTTTTCATAGACCAGCTGGTAATCTACTTGAAAGATCTTTTGTTGGGCTTCTTATTTTATGAAAAAGGTTTTGAAATAGGCCTCAAATTTTATGCACATATCTATCATCATGGATACAAAATCTAGTTTCTTATTTAAGGTGTGATGAAGCATCTAGCATCAGAAGTCTTTTCATGGAAATAGAGGGATGGTTCCATGAAGATTTTTCCAAATTTTGGACAAAAAAATAAAGTCCAAGAGAAAAAGATTCTAAATCAATCATTTTTCAAAGTGAGGATTCTTTTTCAACATCACTAACATTCCTCATTGATGAAGGACCCACTTATTTCTTTTTCACCACTTCTTTTCTAGGTGTATCAACAACAACTTGTTTCCCCTGTCAGCTTTTGGGATGACTTCTTCTTGATTGGGTGATTCCAGTTCACTATCAGATAGTTGAACAATTTTATCTTTATCTTCCTCTTCCTTCTCAGCTCTTGCCTCATCATCCTTTGGCTGAATGAAATCACGGTCTGAGCATTCTTATATAGACACATTGTTAACTTCTTCTCCACTTTTCTCATCTCATCTAGGAATAAAAAGTGTTTAGGACTCAGCTTCAGAGGTTTGGAATGATAAATTTTATAACGGATTTCAATCTCATGAAAATCCACTACATGCTTTATCAAATCTTCAGTATCACCACTGACTTCTTCTTTTACTATATCTTTTACTTCTACTTCTTTTTCATGGACTTTTTACAGAGTCACAAACTTCTTTCCTAGAGTATCTAGTAAATGTTCTATCATAAAGGATTATTTTATCGTAATATTCATAGATGCTTTTTTAGTATCCTTCAGAAGTGATTCGATTATATCTTCCTTAGACAACTATTTATTCTGCTTTTTATCATTCTATTGATTTTCAGGCACTTCAGCTGCCTTTTCCTTTAAATATTTTACCTTAGTAGGTTCCGAGAAACACATAGGCTCCCTATAATTTTGATTTTTCTAGTCTTCTCTCCACTTTTCTACCACCTCATCTAGATAGGATTTTTGTTTCTTGGGATTCAGTGGTGCAATTTGAGTTTCCATTGCGATTGGGGTTTTTTCCTTCTCTTCCACTTCATTTTCCTTCCTATTCCTTCAACTATTTTTAGAGGTTCCATCAACCTCCTGTTACTTTGAAATATCTTCAAATTCCTCTTCATTAAAATCATAGAATTCATAGATTCTTTATAAAAACAACCATTTATCCTTCTCAAGGTGTCATCACATAGCAACATGAAACTGAAATTTCATGACATAGATTTCCAAGGAATTTTTAAGGATTATAAACATCGAACAATCATCATTGATTGAATGGATGGATACGTAATAATCTGAGCCTTCATATTTCAATTCTATATGTCTTAATCGTAAAAAAAATTATTAACCTAGTTTATCGTTCTTATGTTTAGCAAGAAATCCAGAACGTAGATGTCACTCTTTCTTAATGTATCCCTATCTCCTTTTCTTGGTGTTATGAATCCATGAACCCACAATTCAAGAATTCAAAAATTTATATACAGATGATGAATCTTTGGAGTCTTTACCTCTGAAAAACCAAGACATCCCATGGATTTTTCATTAATAAAACCTCCTTGAACATCATGCAGCTTATGTTCGCAGAACACTACTTCTTCTTCATAAGGGATTCCAATCAAACTAGAATCCTTGGTATATAAAAGAGAATATTCCTTCTCATAACACTTGAAATAAAACTTTCTCCTTCCTTCTTCATTGAATAATATTACTGTCTCGTAGAATTCAATCAGTAACTCCAGATACTCCAGATCCTATGCTATTGGTTTCGAAATGCAATCACTCTCCCACCCATTCAGATTTATATTCTTAGAGATAATGGAATCGTATATAGTGAAGAAATTTGGATGAACCAAAAATTCACTGTAAACCTTCCATTCGATGATTTCCTTTATGGATGAAATTTCTCTTTGAGATGAAGATTCAACAGATATTTGTAGCCGAGGAAACCTTGAAGATATGGAGCGAGCTTATATAGGTGGTTTAGATCTTCAACATGAAACAAATTGAGTTTTGTTGGGGGACAACCATCGTGGGTCCTTTATATAGTTATTTGAGGCGACGGTTCAGCTTCTATACTAAATATAATGGTAGAAAAACCTTCAATCCCTATCTGAAGGATAAAAAGTTGACTGAGGAAGAATATTGATAGATTCATATCTTTTGACGTTTTTAATAAAAACATTCAGATTCAAGGAAAAGAGAATACGAATATTCCAAGAAAATATGAAAATACAAACAAATAAAATATGATTGCTAAAATTTAATAAATGAAGCATATCTTTCGGATTTCTAGGAATATTATTCTTAATGAGGAAAATTATTCTTGAATAACTTTAGATTCTGAAAATTTATTTTATTAAAATAGTTAATACAAATATCTCCATTACGAAAATCTTATGTACAAATATTTTCCATACAAAAAATATAATTAAAAAAATAATCATTAAGAATATTTTAAGTACAAAAATATGTATTAAAAAAAATTTAGTTTGAAAAAAAATTGACTACAAAAAAAAATTAAACTATAAAATTTTTTTAGACTAAGCAGAAAAATGTTTATACTACGAAAAAAAATTAGACTACGAAAAAATTTACACTACAAAAAATGTGAGACTACAAAAAAACATTTAGACTGTGAAAAAAATGTAGACTATGAAAAATTATAGAATACAAAAAAAAGTCTATAAATAAAAAAATTAGACTAATAAAATTTATAATTTTAAAACAAAAATATTCTCCCCCTATGAAAAGTAGTTTCATAATCTAATGAAATTGGTTTCAATAGGAAGTTATCATGGAATATTACCATATTATTATCATTCGTAACATTTCCTTTATGTATTCAAACCTATGGAAGGGTAATGATTTTGAGAACATATCAGCAAGATGATGGTGTGTTCCGATAAATTGAAAAATGATATATCTTTTTT
The DNA here is from genome assembly GCA_963277665.1 of Viscum album. Lineage (NCBI taxonomy): Eukaryota > Viridiplantae > Streptophyta > Magnoliopsida > Santalales > Viscaceae > Viscum > Viscum album. The sequence goes on along the minus strand of OY728127.1, from coordinate 348,512,310 downwards.
TTGGGTGATCCCTAAGAAAGTGATGCCTAATATCTATGTGTTTTTTACGAGAGGGATGTGTAGGGTTTTTACATATGGAAACTACACTAGTATTATCACACAAAATTTTTGTTTTGGTAATACACATACCATAGTCAGTGAGTGTGTGTTGCATCCACAACACTTTATCACGATAACATCCAGCTACTACATATTCTTTTTCAGTAGTGGAATGTGCTATTGAGTGTTTCTTTTTCCATTACCATGAAACTAATGAATCTCATAGGAAATGACATGTTCTGGATGTACTTTTCTTATCCATTCTACATCCACCAAAGTCAGCATCTGAAAAACTTTTTAAAACAAAATCATTTTCAGAAATGTAATGGAGTCCATGATCCATGGTTCCCTTTATGTAGAAAAATATTCTTTTCACTTCCTTTAAATGAGATTATATACGATTATATTGATAACTTCCACATAAGCATAATTGAAACATTTAGTCTGGATGACTAGCTATCATGTAATGTATACTTCCTATCATAACTCTAACAGATGTTTGATCTACTAGTTTCCCAACTTCATCATGTTTAGGTTAATTTTAGGTACCAATGGGAGTACATATTCTCTCATTGTTTTCATATATATAACTTTTAAGAAGATATTTAATATACATATGATGGGATATATAGATTTCTTCTGTCTTTAGAGAAAATTTAAAACCTAGATAAATGTTAACTCCCCCATCACACTCATTTCAAAGTCTGATTTCATTATATACGCAAAAACAATTGTTAAATATTTCTGAGTGGACTCAAATATAATGTCATCAACATAAATGTGAAAAAACAAAAAAAAATCTTATCTTTTGTTATAAAAAGGGTTGGATCAGCATTTCCCAAAACTTGATTATTTTGAAGAAAAAATCCTATAAGTCTGTCATACCAAGATCAAGGGGTTTGCTTAAATCAATACGATGTTTTGGTAAGATTGTAAAAATGTTTTGAATGTTTTGAATATTCAAAACTAGGAGGTTGTTCAACAAAAACTTCCTTTTGTACAAAACCATTATGGAAATCACATTGAACATCCATTTGAAAATTTTCAGAATTGAAGAATGCTACAAAGGAATGTAGAATATGAATAGATTCAAGTCTAGCTACTGGAACATAGGTTTATTCATAGTCTATTCCTTCTTGTTGATTATTTCATTTACTAACCAATCTTTCTTTATTTCATACCATGATTTCATTTTCATTATTTTTATTTATAAAGACCCATTTCACTACAATAAGAGAATTTTTTTATCCCATTAAACCATGGTCCAAACATTATTGCTTTCAAATTCATTTAGCTCATCTTGCATAACATTTATCCAATCATCAGCACCTAAATCTTCAATAGTTATTTTTTTGTTATAATTAGGAAATAAATGATATATGTTCTACATCATTTATTAAGGAACTTCGTATCCTTACAGTTTGATTTACATCACCAATGATACTATCACTGGGATGATTCTTAAGAAACAACTGATTTGGGTTTTGTAAAACATGTTCATCGACATAGGTTATGAATTCTTCTAGGGTAAATGCTTTAGAAAAATTTTCTTGGACATTTTTTTATCAGAAGAATATTCTATCAAGGGTTGATAATCAGTTTTAGAAAACACATCTGGGGTTGTAGGTTGACGTTGTTTAAAACAAAAGGATCAGTTTCATCAAATTTGACATGTACTATTTATCCAATAGTATATGTAATTTTTTAAAAAATTCTATAAGCCTTAGTAGTTGTGGAGTAGCCTAAAAAATTCTTCCATCCCCTTTGGGTGTGAATTTATGTATATTATCTTTAATATTCATAATTAATACTTTGCAACCAAAAACCTTGAAGTAGGAAGGTCAAGGTTTTTTACCATTCCATATATCATATGGAGTATTATTAAGAAAAGGTTTAATAAAATCACGATTTATAGTATAACAAGAAATACTTACAGCTTCACCCCAAAAATATTTGTCTATCAAATATTCACTAAACATGGTTCGTGTTATCTCATGAAGAATTATATTTCTTCTTTCAACAAAACCATTTTATTGAGGTGTTCTGGGTGCTAAGAATTTATGTGTAATTCCTTTTCTACAACAAAAAGTTTCAAAAACTGAATTTTGGAATTCACCTCCATGATCACTATGAATAGTTATCAAAGATAGGGATTTGTCATTTTTAACATGGGATCTAAAACTTTTTAAATAAGAAAAAGATTTATATTTCATTGCTAGAAAATATACCAACGTAATTCTAATGTAATCATCAACTAAGAAAAATACAAAATATTTTCCTCTAATGCGTCAAGATTATGTTAAACCAAAATTATCCATATAAACTAACTATAATGCATCAGTAGTTGAGACTTCACTAACTGATTTAAATCATGATTTATGTTTCCTTCCATGTTGAAAAGGATAAAAAACTTTCTAGGAATAAAATATAAGCTCTGGTAGATCCTTAAATAGTCTTTTCATAGAGAGTTTTCATAGGTCGATATGGTTACAGAGTCTGAACCATCTATGCCACAATAAAGAATGATCTTCCATTGAACAAAGGAAAGGAAGGACATGGCTCCTAATGTCTTTTATGTTTAGTGTATAAACATTCTCTTGCCTATTGGAAGAATAAATAAACTCTTCCTTGGAATTATGTACTAAGTAGTTTTCATTCCTAAAATTCAAAAGGAAACCTTCATCACATAATTGACTTATGAAAACGAGGGTGTGCTTAAGACCCTTAAAAAATAAAACATATTAAATCAATGTTTTTCCATGAAAATTGATGACACATATATTAATAATTTCTCCCTTAGAATTATCTCTAAAAGTTACATTTTATTCTTTTGTCTTGATAATATATTCAAAAAACATTTGTTACCAGTCATATGTTAGGAACATCCACTATCCAGTTACCTATTATTGTTGTTAGTACATTTTTTATTTTCGAGAATATAAAAGTGTTAGACTTTTGGGACAAAATTTATCATGGATTCAAAAACATTAGAAAGAAAAATTTTAGGAATAAATATTTTCTTTGAAAAATATTCTTTATGAAAACCAAAAGACTGTGTTTTTTAAGGAACAATCTTTTCCCAATGCCCACCACATAGACAATTAGTTCAAAAAAGATCTCTTTGAGGAACAAAATAATTTTTACTGATAATAAGTTTTAAACTAGTACAACCAAATCCAGAATTATTCCTTACTGGTCGAATTTGACAATACTTCTTATAAATGTTTTCCTTCCCTATGTCAATGATTGAAAAAGATTTCCTCAAAAAAAATATTTCTGACATTAGTCTAATAACTAAGTTCTTTTCCATAAACCATCAGTTTTCTTACTAGAGTTAGACTCGGAGTCCTTTGTCTTAGAAATTTCTTTTTCAAGATCATTAGAAATATTATCCTTCTCATAATTTACTTCTTCAGTGTCTTTTGAAATAATTTCAAAATCAAGTGTTTTCTTATCATGATCATTAGAAAGATCTTATATTTTCTATGTATGAATAGAAATTCTAAAATTTTCCTTATCAATATTTTTACTGATTTAGAATTTTTATTCTCATGGAGATTAGTAATCCTAGAAGCTTCTTCATTGGTAGGTAAAGTATTATCTTCATAAGAAAAACATTCTTCATCCAGGGATTCATAGTATTTACTATCACTATAATTAGAATTCATGGATACATTGGTGATGGGTTTAGTATTGTGTACATTAGCCATTAAACAATTATTTTTAATAGGTAAATTGGAATGTAAAATAAGTTTCATCTATCCAGAAGATTCATAATATGATTATTAATCAAAATAATCTCCCCCACAAGAACTCCAAGTGTCATTTGCTTTCAAAACTATATTATATATTTCTTTGTAGTACTTCATTTTATTCCTCTCATAATGATTCTACTTTCAATCTTTTTTCTTAAGCATAGGAAAATCTGGCCTATATGTCCATCTTTATTGCATTCATAACAGGTGACTTCAGAGACTTTCTTATCATTTCATTCTTTATTAATATATCAATACTGAAAGTATTTCTTCCCACCAATCTTGTTAATCCTTTGAGAAATATTAGCTAGTTCCTTCATATAATGTTCACATTCACTTGATTCAGATAAAATAGTAACCATCATAGACTTAGATCTTGTAACTCTCTGAGGAGTCTTAGCTTTCATATGATTTTAAGTAGTTGTAAAAGAAACACTTCCACTACAATTTGTTTTCTTAACATTTTCAACATATCTCTTTATTCTTGTCTCATTTTGAATAAGAGTTCCAAAAATCCCATCAAGAGTGATATGTGAGACTTTTATATTATCATCAATAGCTGTCATCGTAGATTACCACTCATTAGGCATGACATCTATAATCTTGTCTACATGTGCCTCATCATCCAAACCTATTTCACCCATGGATTGTAAGTTGTTGACAATAGTCATAAATCACTAATGTACCTTACATATAGGATCTCTCTAAGGAAAGAAAAATCAATGATAATCACCTCTAAGCATGTCTATTCTAGTTATCATATATTTGGATGTTCCAAAATTTGTATCTTCAAGCTTCTTAGAAATACAATTTGTGGCTAATGAGAAAAAATCTGGATATATATATTTCTGGTCCTGGAACAAGACAAAGTATTGCGTAACTTATAGTGTAGTGGATATTCTGAATTCTCTTGATTAGTAAAAGGTTTGACTTCTTTATCAGGAATCATGTAATCTCTAGTCAGAATAACAATGTTGTCAACTCTATTATTCATGAAAAAGTCTTCATATAGTCTCTCCAATATTTATAAATCTTCGCATTAATTTTTTTGGTCTAGTAGGATTAAGATTTTCAATTTAACCAATATTAATTCCTTCCATCTTAATTAAAATATCTTTCCACAGAAACATTTTAGTAATAAAAGTTTGTAATCAAGGATAAAAATATCCTAAGGAAAATACAGATCTATTAAAAACATGGGCAAGAAAACATATATGTGAATATATATATTTCAGAAACCTTCTCTAATACCAATTGTAGGATCTAAATGATGAATATACTTGCTCAATATATATGAGGGGGTGAATTGTATACTTTAAAAAATTCCTTTGGAATTTTTAATGAAGGTAATGTTTAACAAAGTTAAACAAGGTAAATTCACAAGACCTCTAAGATCTACAAACTTGCTTGATTCCAAAAATGTAGTTCCTGACAAGAAACTTAAAGAAATTTTACAATGATAAGATTATACCTTAATGATTATAGAATAGTACTAATAAGAGTACAAGTATAAGAAGGTATAAGATAGTTATACTTTCATTAACAATCAAAATGAATAATAAAACTCGAAACAATACAAGTAACAAGTAGTAATTCTTTTAAACCAAAGAGTATGATATCCAACAACCTTGTATAAAATTCCCTTGATTTATAAATTCAAGAAAGTCTATCTTACCCACACCAGGGTAAGACCTAGATACAAATATCATTGTCTGTCTTTCAATACCTGAAATACCTCAAACTTCATGGTAGTAGACACCTCTGTGTTCCTATACCTGGAAGTCCTCGATTGTACTCAACAACATTTAGTGTCACACAAAGATATCCTGAACAATATTTTTAGTATACACAAAGCATGAGAGTCTTTCTCTAGAAATAACATCATCTTGTAATCTACAGAGTTCTTGAACTTTCATCAATGTTGTCAGCTCTTTCAAATGAGCTCATATTTATAGACACATATTCAACGGTTGGATCCCTCCTCCAACAGTCTTATTTCTCCTATAATTTCAGAGGGACCAGTACATGTGTCACTTAAAAATGGTTAGTTAGAAACTATTTGCAAGAAAACATTCCATAAAAGGGTATGAAAAATAATGGATGCTTGATCAAATACATTTTTCATAGTCTATGAATAAATGTTTGGAGTATAATAAAAAAACATTCTATCTCTATAATACATGAATTTTTGTATTATTTCATCAATAGAATTCGAAACCTGAAATCTATAGAAATCTAGAATATGAGTATCAATGAAATTTTGAGTCTTAATTCAGAAGAATTCGGACTCCGGATTCCTAGAATTTGGTGTCGGAACTCATAATGTTCGTAGTCGGAATTCTATGAATTCAGAGTCTGAACTCAAAAAGATCAGAGTCTGAATTTAGATAATTCGGAGTCTCAACTCAGAAATTTTGTAGTCTAAATTCAGAGAATTGGGAACCTAAAATTAGAAATATTGGAGTTTTAATTTAGAGAATTTTAAACTTGAACCTAGAATGTACAGATTCCTAATTTAGAGAATTTGGAAAACTAAACTCAGAATGTCCATAGTATGAATTTAGAGGATTTAGAACCTGAACTCAGAAAGTTCAGAGTGTAAATTCATAGAATTCAGAACATGAATCAGGATCATGAAAACAGAATACTCTATATCGATGTATTTATAAAATTAATAGGTTTTAGATATTGAACTGAATATTATACACAGAAATAAAATGAGTTTGGTTTAGAGAAAATTTTATATGAACAATGAAAACATGGTAAGGAAAATTTTTCCTTGGGGACAGAAAATATTCCTTTTTACGAAATAACATAGGGGAAAATAGATTTTCCATAAGATAGTGTGTTTGTGATTTTCAAAACATCATGGAAAGGAAAAGTCATAAGGAAACCTTATTGGTTAAGAATTAGGTTCATGGGAAGGATGTTTTGGTTCCCTATCACATAGAAAATGTGGATTAAAAATGTTTTAATGTCTTATGGAATATAATAAAAATGATTAATTTGTTTATATTAAGAAGGATTATTTCAATGGAATATTCTTCAAAAACTATTTCTATTAAACTCATCATTCTAAGTTGAATTTAAAATTACTAGAGTAGAAATGAAAATAAGATTAGTATATTGAATATTATGGAGTAAAAAATTATCAATCACCCATGATATTCTAGATATTATATATATGTACATAAAAAGAGGATTAAAAAATTCCTTATTGGGTTAAAACGTTGTATGTGTATGTGTTATGGTTTCTGATTTTGGTTGAAATGGGGGATAAAGATGAATGTGATTTGAGAGAATGGAAATTAAAGATATAGTATAATGGAATCCATAATGAAAAGTCTCATAGAGTTAATGAAATTAAAAATAACCAAATGTAAAATATTTGGGTGGAAACTCTAGTGTAATTTCCATAGGGTTTATGTAAACTATGACAAGTTTGGTAAAACATGATACATATCTTTTGACTGTTAAAGTAATGGAATTTGGTTGAATATCACCACTAAGGATAAGTCCCCAATTGTTTCTACACAATATCATAGATTATTTAAATTCCCAAGGTATGAGAATCATACTAAATATATTTTCTAATCCCATAGTTAATGATGAAAATGTGTCGTAGGAGATTCCTAAACCATAGAAATAGAAGAGAATACAGATTATTTAGTAATTATGTTGAAGATATTTATAAAGCAAAAATTGTATTCCAAATTTTTCATGTGTCAAATGCAGATCTAGAAATTATTTTTTATTTCATTTATTAACAATATTGGGCATGTCAGTAGATCCATCAAGGATGTAATTTCTCAATCAATGACATAAAAAAACCACTAGAACAATGTTTTTTTATTTACATGGTTATTAGGATATTACTAACACCTTGTGAAAAATTTATAATGCTAATAAAATTAACTAACAATGTTTACATTGAAGGTATAACTGTTTATTTTTTAGAGGAACAAGAAGAGAGTCTTAAAGAACTAAATTAGATGTTGGTCTCTGCCACTATATGTACATCACCTCATAATGGTAAAGGTTTGTAATATAAAACGATGCATCGGTGTTGCCTTTGGGTTATATCTATAAGTAAAATGATAAGGTATTCACTTATTATTAATTATAATTAAATAGATATGAGAAAATTTTCCCAAAAAAATATGTAGGGATAAAGATAGTAATTTTTACATTGAAGACTTAGTGGAATTATTTATGTTGGGAAAATTGTGATATATATAGTTGTTAAAAGTAATAGAATCATATAATCATACATAATTTATTGATTTATCACCAAATTAGAAGGTTTTAATTGAAAAAAGATTATGTTTTCAAAATAAATTACCATATGAGGATGGAAAATAATGTGGATGATTATTTAAATAATAAATACTAGGATACTGTATCAATGGTGAGAATTTGAAAAGAACTAATAGTGATGGATTTGTTGATGATGAATGTTGACCTCATAGTTTGAGGATATAAATCTTATATATCTTCACTAATTTACCATAGATCATTTCACATAATGATGAAATATTCATAGATAGATTGTTTTGAGATAATTAAAATAAAAGTGAATATTATAGAATTAAAATTTGATACAAATTGACATATAATGTATAGAACCATGATATATTTCTTATCATAAAACTATATTTTGATGAGTCATTTTGATGATAATCATAGCTCGTCCTTCATTATCAATACTGGAATATAAAATATGTATAACGATATAAATAAAAAATTAGTATGGGATAAAAATTATGGGAAAATCCTAGAGTAAATATCTCAATACATGGTATTCCCACAAGTTAGGGATTGAAAAAAAAATATATAGCTATGTTTGAACCATTACTTATAAACCTTTTTAAATTGGAAAAAATTTCCATGGATATTATAATAGGTATGCCCAAAACATCTAGATTCGATTAAGGTCTTCGGGTTATAGTCATTCAAACTACAATGTCAGCACATTTTATTTATGTTAAAGAATATTTCTACTTTGAAAAAATCACCAACATATATATAATGGAAGTGGTGAGGCCGTATGGACTAACTCTATAAATTATATCGGATCAAGATTCATGGTTTACATTGAGATTCATGAAAATCCTTTTGAAGGCATTGGATATTGATTTGAGTTTAATAAATTCTAATCATCCATAAAGAGATTATTAGTTTCACAGGACAACTAAAACTCCAGTGGATAATATGAGATATTTTTTGATTTATTTTTTTGTATTTTGGGATCAACACCTTACCATGGTTGAGTTATTAAATAATAAATATTTCTAATATATAAATCATATGAAACTATATGAGGATATTTATGTCAGTAGATGTAAAACTCAACCTTGTTGGAATTATGTTCGAGAGAGAATACTAATACATCCAAACATTGTTAAATAAATTATAGATTATTATTGAAACAATAAACAAAATATGAAGGTGGTTCAAAATTTATTGAAGAGTTTTCAAAAAACATGTGATATTTATAAATTTTATGTTGATGGTAATTTTTTACAAATATCATCTCTATGGAAGAATTTTTTCGATATTTTTGACAAAAGAGATTTTGATCCAAATATTCATATGTCCATATGATATCCTATATTGTGTCAAGGTTATATAACATCTCATAGGTCACCCTCCATAAAACACTAATGTTAATAATGTGTTTTATGAATCCCTTTTGAGTAAACATATAATAGATCTATCACATGTACTGAGATCAGATGTATTACAATTAGAAAAATACCTCCTTTATCATATTAAAACCTGTAGAAATCATCGAATGAATATACAATGTTCTCATGAATAAGACAGCTGATCTAGTCAAGGATCTATGGTTGAATAATTCATTTGGGGAAGGTACATGGGAACCAAATGATTTGATTTGAGATAACGACAAACACTTCATTCACATAATATAATAAAATTTTAGTATGAAATTCATTTAATTAGGGTAGAATTTATAAAAACATTACTTCAATAATTACTTTTCGTTAATAAGAAATAGAGTGAATAGAATGTATTCTAGAAAAAACATTACTGAAATAGGAAAAAAATATTACATGAATAAATTTATTATAATTATATTATAGAAATTAATTTGGAAGGTATCACTAAAGGTAACCACATTATAAAAACTATATAAATGTTTATAATAAAAAATCTTATTTTATTATTTGAAAATAAATGTATCTAAAAACAATTAAGTCATTTCATATAAAAAATAATTTTATCCCATTTAGAAATTGAACCATATAAAATATTTAGTATAATTTAAATCAACGTAATCATATTTAGTAATATAGTCAATCAATATTAATATATAATATTATATTACCAAAGAAAATATTAGTTATTGAGATAAAACAATCCTTTTTCAAAGAAGAATATCATGTATTTTATAAAAAAACTCATTTATTATATTTTAAATAAGTATTTTAATGTTATTATAAATCATATGAAATAATTTCAGGAATAATAATTTAATTGATAATCAATGTAAAATGAGACTTGGAAAAATTAATAATCAAAATGATATTTTTCAATAAAAATAGTTTTTCAACACATTATATATTAAAATTTTATATATTAGTTTCAAATAATTATATAATGAATAATTTTAAATGGATCCCATAAATTGACTCATAATATAAAAATTTGGCATGATATGACATATTATATTTTTAGTAAAAAAAATAATTATTCTTGTTATTTTTAACCAAAATTTATAACTGTAAAAATCTGTTAGTAAATTGTATTATTTTTTAATAAATAAATTGTTAGATATAGATTTTTGAAAGCCTGATGAGTTATTAAGTATACCCATATGTATCACCTACAATTTACCCACCTAATTCGTCTATATAAGCAAACCCATCTAACACTCCATGTGATTCCATTATTAACACTTACTGAACTGTAGTTTTTTTTATGAAATATCCGCATGTTCTCAAATAGAATAGAATCCCACTCCCACCCATTATCTCATCTAATTATACCTAAAACTCCTCGATCTGGAATGAAGTATCTCTATTTATATTTAAATCCTTCATAAGGTGTTTCTATGGTTCTAAGGATTCCACCATTGCTTTATAAAGCTACATTTAAGCTGAGGTTTCCCATCCTTTTTTTGATTCACGAAATTATTTTGTCATAAAACATTTGAGATGAAAATTATTATGATTTGATATATTCATTACCTACCAATTTCATTATAAATTATTACATATAGATGATATACTATAATTACATATCATTTAAACCAATATATAAATATTATATGTATAGATATTATAGTATTAAAATCATTCCCTGATTCTCTCCCTCCTTTAAATTCAAGCACTTCCTTTATTATACCCCTTTAGGATTACATGAGATTATGAATCCAAACATTCATAAAATCCATTAATACCTAAATTATTTATTACTCATGAGATATTACATCTCTAACTAATTAAATCAAATTCACAATCCCTTCATTACATGTCATGTGCTATAAAAATAAATCCTTGAATTTCAATCTTTATGTTGTGAATACAAAATTTAATATCACTCATGGTTGACTATAAAAATTATTTTTAAATGGTTATGGATATGAAAATGTTTCTTAAATATGTATTTAATATTGTAATGATAGTACACAAAAAGATATAGAATGTCCGAGATAGAGGAAACTGAATGTAAGAATTTGGATAACTCAGTTACCTTTAATTGAGATATACTCCCCTTGATTGAACCATTTCACTTCAAAGATTTTTCTACTCATAAAAATTATAATATTATGTTCTAAAACATCCTTATTTTTACTGGAATTATATTATATATCTATGACTTCTTCTCTGATGATTATATTTAAAACATGTGATATTGAAACTAATAATTCCTATATATTATAATGATAAATATTCTATGCCCCTTTTTCCAAAAAAAAAGTAGATTTCAATTTAATTTAGGAAAATATTATGTTTTATCTATTATTAATATCTTATTTCAGAGTAATTATTTTTTTAAAAACTAATTATTAACTCTAAAAAGTAAGAGGGTTTTACAAAGTGTTTATCATTTTTATATAAAAGGATTTTATTTTGGCTTACTTTTATTATTGATGGGGTACCACACATTTTTTATACATTAATATTATTCATTTTACATTTCTAAAAAAAATGATTTATCTTTTAAGAATATCATTTTAATTTTTTAAATATATATATATGAAATTATATTAAATAGTTTTTTACAAACAATTAATGAAGTTTTAATGAAATACCTTTTAAAAAGTTTATCATCCAATTTAATTTCTATTAGAAAAGATAAACCATTAATATAGTTTATTTTCATTAGTACACTATTAAGATGTTTTATAATATATTTTATTGGGAATCTAAGATTTTGAATCATTTTATTTTATATTTAATATTATTTTCATGAGATACTATTGATAATGTTGTGAAACATTTTTTATGTCAATGTTTTATTTTATGAACTGATTACTGTTTTTATGTGGTAAAAAATTGTATATATTATGAGATAGATTATACCTATCTCCCCATAATAATCATAGTGATATGGACTATATCTCATGATATAAAAATTTTATGTGAACAATTTTGCAAGTAGTTATGTTCCAAAAGGGTTAGTGTGATGAAAGTCATCATTACTCACAATTTTAATCTGAATAAGTTAGGATGTAACCAGTTTCAAAATCATAATAATTATTATGTATATGTATATTCAATTTAATTAGGATGTTCCATGGCTCAGGTTGTATGTTTATTAATTTATTTTCTCTTTCTCTAGTAAAAAGGGTAATCATTTTTGGTGATATTTGTATTTTTCAGGCTTTTGTTAACACCTATTGATTTATGAACTTTTAAAACTGTTATTTTATTCATATTAATTTATTACAACATTTTTATGCTCTAACCATTGCGGCCATTGATATTTCAACCCTTACATAGTGTATTATCTAATCTATTCTTTTTCACTATCCACATAATTTGATGATGATTATTTATCATTGAATTTTTATGAGGGGGTTTAGTTGATGGAGAAATTCTCACAACGTGTATTTTGTTTTATGATATTAGTATCAAAGACATTAAATAATTTATACATCAGAATGTGTGACTATTTTTAAGATTTATTAATATAACAATGGTATCAATGTATTTTTTATGTTTGTTTTTCATGTGTCTCATCATCCTGGTTGAAAAAATGTGCGAGTTCATGAATCATATTAGGTATGTTGGATCATATGATATGTTCATGATTTTGTTTTATCATTGGAAATATTTATTTTTTTTGAATGAATATAATAAAGAGAATATATGTTTGGTGGATTAAAGGATCAAAAACATAATTTTTTGACTTCTCATATAGCTCATTGGTGGCATATTACATAAATGAACGTTGTAAATTTTTATCACTATTATAGATTTTCTTATTATATGTTATGAGTTAAATGAGGAGATAATAAAATATTATATATTAATTAACTGTTTAATAGTGAAATTTAATTTAATTTTACTAAAAACATATATGATATAATCAATATGGATCTCTATTGGGTGATACCATTTTATATGTGTGTATGTGTGATATATAGATCCCAGAGGGGAATTTTATAATATATAGATCCTTAGTGGTGATTAGTTCATTAGATTGGGTAGTTGTCTTGAGTTTGAGACCTAATAAATCTATATGTGTGTGTGTGTGTGTGTTTGAACCCTAGAATGGGATTTTAGCACGAGAGATACAATATTAAATTTAAAATGTTATAATGTGAGATTCTCTCTGATTTTGGGGCCTATGTGATATATGGTTATAAAGTAAGTGGGAGAACCTAGTGACCATTAGAAGATACTCTAGATATTTGGAAGTTGGATTATATTAATAAATAGTAGCATGTATAATTTTTATAACCTAATATTTTTGTGATATATGAGGGTAACCCTATAGAGGAGTCGACCTGGGAGTCTATTTTCCTTATGGATTTTATGAATGGATAGATGCTCCATGATAAGAGATTTTTAAAAGGGAGGTTATGGGAGACATATGGAAAATTATGGATATGCCTTATATATTGTGAATGTTGTTGCATCAGTGGTTTTTGTGTTGTGATGCGAATGACATGTATGATAGGCATGGTAATATATATATTATGATAAGAATGATAGGATTGATAGGATTAAAAAAATGGAACAATTTAAATGGAATGACATTATAGAACCGATCAGTGCACCTACATAAGCATTCCAAATTTAGCATTGAGGGTAATTGATCACAATTATAATAATTACTAGTTATGTGACAAAATGTGTGTGGGGAATGGTTTCTTAGGATATTATTACATGAAATGGATTATAGAGATGATTTTCTTGGGATATATAGGTGTGGTCAGGGTTGACTAATATTTTTATGGGAGTTATAGGTTTCCCCCAATGTTAATAGAATACTGGAAGGATGGGATAGAATTATGTGTTACAAAAAGTCCAACCCCAGGTAAAGAAAGGGGTGAAAATAATAGATAAGAATGTCCTGAATGGAGAAACATACATGTAATATTGGAATAGTTTAGAAATGGGCTTGAGGAGGAGTTTATGTAATGTTATGTTCTGGGGAGAACCCCAAAATTGTTCTAAGTGTGTGTGGTTTTAAAGTTTTTTACATTAGATGATAGTAATTTCAGGGAAGTAGACCCAATTGGGATTTGGTTTCTATTTTGGTGATGCTTCATGAATTAAAGAGTATAGGCTATGTGTAGTGAATGGAAAATTCTTATATGAAGGTATCAATCAATGTAATTGAATAATTATAATTATTTGTACGTAATTATGGCATCTTATCTTGGTATAGTGGTCAATTTATATGATTGAGTGAATTTTTAGGGAAATAGATTAATTATTTACAATATAAGGGGATGGTTCATTGTTTTTATGTAGAGAATGAAAAATATTAATTGAGAAGACATATTTTATCAATGTTGTCTCAGGTACAAGACCTATATTTTGATGAGAATAAGAATGTGACACTAATGTGTGAAACCTACTGTGGGATAAATTGGGTAGGCCTATAACATCATCATATGGGATTGACATAAATGAATTTATAATTCATAAATCCCACCAGAATCGGATAATGTTTTTGGAATTGGTGGAAATAACAGCCATCATGAAGGATGGGATGGTGGGATTTATATAGTGGAGTTAGCTTGGGTGAGGTATTGGAATAATAATAACTAACAGGAAATAAAATATTTTGTATGCACATTAGTTCATAGTGATGGTGATATTTAACATGGGATGCATGATCATACTCTTCACTGATGATATGTATTATTGTTAGAATTATGTAAATACAAATTTTTGGATCTCTTAGTAAAATCCATGGAAATTAAATATTTTGAATATTCAATCACATCTAGGAGGAATTTTTGAGAATGAAGAAAAAAGGAATCTAAGAGATAAAATATATTTATGTGATATTTTTGACATTCTTAAGGCTAGAGGGAGGCCTTGAGTGATCAAATGAATATGGATGTAGTGTTGGGGAAATGCCTTTAGTATGTGAACATGAAAATTAGGAACTGATGGAGAGCTTGGTAGTGTGATAACAGATTATGAATTGTAAAATGTGAATAATATTGATTCGAGATGATGTTTTGTATTATTATAAGACTAATAAGATGTTAGTGTCACCCTTATTCTATTGAAAATATTGGGTAGTATTTCGAATTATTTGGATAATTTTTTATGTTTGGATGTTTTTTCAATATTTATCTAAGTATAAAAACTTTTATATTACAGGGAGGAGGAAAAATTATTTTTATGTACGAAATAGATCTTAATAATGGAATAAAATATTTTATGTATATTATTTATTCAAATTAATATGTATTATGTTCGGAAAATATATATTACATACCATATTATTATGGAAGAAACCTTACACATGAAAATTTTTTATGTTTTATGTTTTTGCCAACATCAAATATTTCATGTTACGAGTTTCATTACATATAGATAATTTTCATAACCGAAATATCTTACATAATTTAAATAGAAAACATAACACCTTTTAACCAAGGATAATATCTTTATTATTTAGGGATATGTTATATTTTCTTTAAAATTTGTAACACATGAGAAAATATTATATACATGGGAGAAATCACTATATAAATTCTGTTATGTGTGATATATGATATGATTTTTATGAATAAATTTTTAAGGATATATAATAAATATGAAAATATACTTCATATTACATTATTACACAGGGAAATATGTTATGTATATAAATTTTATAATGAAATATATGGTACGTGTGATATATTATATCATACAAAGATAATCATATATTACATTTTGAAATTTACAAATTGAAATATAATATATTAAAAAATATCATGTGGGAAATGAATATTTTATTTATGGATTACAAATCAAGTATAATATATTACATAAAATTGAAAACTATATTATATATAATATAATATATTAATTATTGAGTTCTTGTCTATGTAAAATATATTATATGTGTATAAAATGTTACATAAAGATAAAATATTTTACACATGATATTTTCGCGATGAAATAAACCAACACAGGGGATAAATATAATATGCATGGAATAAAATTATACATATATTTTTTTTAAATTGGAATAACTATATTTATTGAAAATAAATTTCACAAGGACCATAATATAAGATATACTAAATTTCCCAAGTAAAATACCTTATGTGTGAGATAAACATGTTATGTATTATTTTTTAGATTGTAAAAAACTATACTCATTGATGAAAAGCCACCAGAATGAAAATATGGCATAGTTAAAAACTATATACATATTGAATATATATTATACATAGTGGTAAAAAATTACACATGGATTTTCCTCAGTGGAAAAAATTCCAATTAAATTAATAATCATATATATGGAATAAGAACCGTACCTATTGGAATAATGTTATATTTGAAATTTGTCAAATGAAAAATATTTTCATTTATTTTTTCATACCTCAAATATGAGATTATTTTATATAAATGTAATTTAACTTAGTAAAAAAATTTATTTTAATGTTTTTAAACACCATGAGGTGGGGGACATCTCTTATATAGAAAATCATCCTCCCTCTGAGTGTCCCTCAATCACCCCACATCCAAATGGTTTCTACATGGATCCTTAATTGAATTTTGTTCGGTTTTATCTTAGAGATATTTCAATGTAAATTAAATATACATATCGATTTGTAATTTATTTCCACCTCACTGTTTCATTGGATTTATTTTGAATTAGTTACATACTGGTTGAAAAATCTACTTATGTGGGATGAATTCATCATTATAAAAAGTTTTTTTTTTCAATTCTTAGCTAAATTAGATCATTGGGGGATGATTACCCAATATTACACATAATTTCATTAAGGAATTTAATTTCCCTAAATTTTTTTATCATTTTCAATTATTTTAGGATAAAATGGATAGATCAATTGAAATAATAAATTGGATATTTTGAATGGTCCATATGGGTTCCATGGGTGGTGCACACCCCATTGATTTATGATTTAATCTATAAAAGATTTAAATTTAGGTATTATTGATTATTACCTAAATATAAAATATTAGAAATAATATTTGAATAATTATTAAATTAATAATAGTTTTTTTTTTCAATTCAATAGGAAGGTGGATTGATGGATTTAGTGGCTCATGTTGATGCATGTTGGCTGAATAGGTATCGATGATGTTTAATGTGAGCGGTCGAGATTATATTAATGGGGTAAAATCCATGACTATGGTTAGCATTCACTTTAACATCTCCCATAGATATGTATAATCTTTATGTAACCTATGATATACAATGTGGAAACTTTTTTATTATATAATGATTTATTTAAAATTACATGTTTTATTTATAAACTAATAAGATAAATAAAATTCAATGGGGGAAGGATAGACCCTTGAATTATTTTTTATTCCTCAAAACCTGTAGATGATAGATTAACCATAACGAAATTCCATGGTATATATGAACCCAAGAAGTGTCTAAATAATGTAAATGTGTTTTTGGTTCATTGAGATAAGTGTATTTACTCTCCACTTATTAGGGGAGAGAGTATATTGAAAATTATTGTCTTGCAGACATTACATAAGTATCCTTCATGTTCATTAGATCAATTTTAATTTTTTATTAGATCATGGGGTGAGTACTCCATCATTCTTTGGATGTTTTCACCCAAAAGTGTTGATATTGATATATTTTTCTATATATTTTCTGTGTCATATAACAATCCGACCATGATGATGGATGTGAGATGTTGTTATGCCATCTCCCTTGTGAAAGGTAAACATTTTGTTATCTGTGATTATTTTTAGGAAATGACACATTCATTTATGTATTGAGGGATTTCCATACATATGAGTAATGGAAACTTTCATAGATTTGGAAATGTTATTAAGTAATATATGTAGGGTTTCTGAGATATGTAGTGAATTTGGGGACCATAGTAGGATCACTGGTCTCACGTTGACCCATATTAAGGTTAGCATAGAGAGGCTATCCTAGTTTTAGCCTAGTGTGGATAATGTCATGGTGATATTTTGTACTCTTTATAGAATGATCTTGGTTATATGTAATGGATTCATGTTGATGGACAACCCATGTTAGTTTTATATGAATGGTTTTGGGCATGGATGCTTCCCTGGGAAGTTTATTATGACATATATGACGTGAATAATATTTTCCTTGATGAGTTATTACTATGAAGGATGATTCTTATAATATATTTCCATATGAGATTCTGAGTGGAGCCTCTCTTAGCCCAAATTTAGTTTATATGAGATTTTCGAGTGGAACACATTCCCCCGAATGTTATATATGTGATTTGGGGGACACTCATCACCCATTTAAAATTTATCTGAAATTATGATAGGGGATCTTATTCCGCTTGATGTTATATAATGGGTTTTGGATGGATATTTTCATCAACATGATTCTATTATGGGTAGTCAATATGGGGCTATTTTTTCCATGAGTTTATGATTTCAGATCTGGGTGTGACAGATACTAAGAATAATTTTATAAAAGAGATGATTGGGGGGGACAACATTACCTCTCGAGTGTTTTTATTCTCATACATACATACATACATAGATAAAAACAAACACACATATATATAAGAGATATCAGGTTATGAAATGCTTCTCCCCAAGCATATGGGACATGATCAATGAAATATGATACTAAATGATATTGGTTTGGTCAACCAAATGTGTCACTGTAGAACATAATGGTTGATAATGATAATTTTTTTTATGATATTAGTTTTATTTATTAATTTATATTGACCATATCAAAAGTGAATGAACTACATTACTCGTTATGTATGTTACCCCATTATAATTGGCCTAATTATTGTTACTGACACCATGTTTAGGAACACATGAAAATTTTGTAACCATATAGACCTTATTATTTTCATGATAGAGAAGGGTAGAGGACTACTGTTGGATGAAATAACAATAGAAACATAATGGAAACTCGGAGATTAACATATGATGAGGCACATGGATGGTAGGAGATCCTTATTGTATTCTTATTCCATTCATTGTATGTATAAGGGATTATCTCACTGGGAAATCAGTAATGATGTATAGTTGTATTGTTATGTATTAAATTTATTATAAAAATATTCTATTATATTGATTATATTCACAATGATAATAATTTTTGATCTTATTCAGTTATGTTTTTACTTCTATGGTTTTAATGTTTTTGTTGGTATAATATCATCATTGTATCACCATACGCCATTATTACATGTCAGAAGACTCTAGAATATAGGGAGGCACACATGAGGTCACATAACAACACTAGTATGGACACTGGTGAGTTTTCATGGTAGGAGGTAATAACATGGAGATAAAATAGGTAGCTGTTTTCACAGTTGATGGAAATAATTTCTCGGTCTCGAAAGAATTATTTCTCTTATTTTATCAGTATTAATAAGGAGGAGGTGGATCATCCCCCTTTTTAATGATAATACTTAATATTTTAACTCTCTCTTGAGAGAATATGGGTTTTCATAAAAATTATCGAATATATCTAAAATGTTATATGTTATGTTATATAGTTAGTATTATATAATTTATAATTTCCCAAATACCATTAAAAAATTGTTTTTTCAAACGAATTTCTATATAAAATAGTAAAAACATTAAAAATAATATATTCCATTATATGAACGAACTTAAAAATATTTAAATATCATCAAATAAATGAATAAATATTTATATAAATGATACTAAATAAAATGTATCATCACCATTGATATTTAACGCATCCAATCAATATTTCATAAATTTTATCGACCATTATGTAATGAATAAATATATATATAAATAAACACACACACACACACACACACACACACAAATATATATATTATCGAATAAAAAATAAATAAACATAATTTTCACTATCATGAGAAGAAATATTTATTTTATTTTACATGTAACGAATGAATATTTATTTAACAAAAAAAAATTATCTTTTTTTGAATAATCAAAAGTAGAAAAATTAATATTACATGTTTTCTATCTCATAAATATAATTTTTTAATTATTCAACTCATATATATTAAAACTCGTATAACTTGTGATTTAATTTTGGTGATAAACCTTTCCTGAATAATAATTATTCTCCAGTCCTGAAAATATAAATTATTTAAAAATTTAAATCAAATAGAATTTAATTGAGATTATGGATACAATTATTGTGTGACTGTATAGTCCTCATTTGATGTTATGTTAAGAAAGTCCACGATTAGCATCCAGAGACATGGAAAGGTACACATCTATATATGTGATAATTTTGTAAATATAAAAATCTTATACAAATGCTTATTGTATAATATAAGTCCATTGACATGATATCATACCATGAAGGTTGTATAATTTTTGTCATCTAAAAACATTCTTGATTAATTTTTCCTTTACTCATTGAATTATACCTATAGAGGTAATACCGTGGACATTGATTTAACCAGATTGTTCCACTTCAATCAAATGGCTCGACATAACAACTTCATTAATTCGGAATGGATAAATCATTTATTAACTTATTTAATTAATGTATATCAATTATGATGAAACCAAAATATCCTTCCTCTCCATGAGATTATGTCCTCATGGTTTCCATCAATATGAAAAAGTATACAATTTATGATAGACATTAATATTTAATCTCCTGTCTAAGGATCAATACACACATTTGTAGATAAAAATATTTAATCACATATAAAAATGTGGAAATGATTTTTTGTAGTTATATCATCATAATCTTATTTCATGGGGATTACTAACTTAAAACATCTTGATAATATGTCTCAATATCATATGATACCCAAAACCTGAGAGTCAAATAACATCCATGTATAATAAGAAATAATACAACCTACATTAGTATATATATAATAATATTTTATGTCACATCATGGTTGTAATTAAATTGAGGAAATGTATAAAAATTTGATATAGAAAATAAAATATTTAAATTTTCACATTAATTTTATATTAAATGAAACTCATTATGTGATAAGATATTTATTAATATTATGGTCATTGAACATTTTTCAAATGAATATAAAAAAGGTATGTCTATTTTTGGGAACCATCTCCAACAATGAAAAAACAAATGTTTACAAAAAACCTAAATAAAAAATTTTGCTGAAATGTATATCAAAATACCTACAATTAATTTAGGGTGTTACAACCATACCACCATATAATAGTTATTCCCTATGTTTTACAATCAATTTCAACTGGGATTAATCTATTAAATGATATAGCCAATGCACCCATATTTAGAGTCTTCATCCCTAGTTTACACTTGTATATGCCTCTGTTTCCACTATAATAAAATTATTGGGATAACTATGCCACAATGATTCTTCTCGCTCTGATACACAATAAGAAATAGTGACTCTGTGAATAAATTTTCTGGTTCCAACTCACCCACATGGAAATTAATTATGGGAGAAGGGTCGAGATAGTATCCCTGAAGTAGGGACACGAAGAATTCATCATTTTTGGATCCATATCAATGAGAAATAACTAATTGACATTCCAATATTATGATACTATTTACAATCTATATTTTTTATATGATCTTAAATTTTATCCTCCCATCCTCTTAATTATTCATATTCCCCAAAAAACAACACACTATATTAATACCCATTCACCCACTTAAATATCAGAAAAATGATAGTTCTAGTTGATATTTGATATCTGGTTACATTAAGTAATTTCCAACTACTACATAATTAGATGAATATGCTCCAATATATCGTATTTGAGAATTATCCTTATAAATAATGACTCTCTACCCTATAGCTAAAATAAGGGTGATCAAAGGTCCTATTTTAATTGAACGAATGGGATACAGCTCGACTCAAACGGCGATGAAACCCTAGCTGATGGCTGACGATGATTTCCCCCCTTCCTAGAGGTGGGAAGGAGGAGGATGGCCTGCTGATGAGGTCGCAAACCCCATTGTAGCTTTCTCTAATCCTCTGTATTTGCCGAAGTTTTCGGTGATAGCTGTCACGAAACAGGCCGGGTTGCCATCCGACCCGGCACCCGACCCGGTATGCGGCAAGACCCGAAGGGCGTTCCCGATCCCCACAAGATGGAACAAGTGCCCGGGTATCAAAAATAAACGTGGGAACGATTTACCCGGATGAATAAATATAAAACAGAAAACAAGCTGATTAAATTGAAACTAAAAACTGACAACCAAATAGACCCTTATACCAAGTTCAGATTTAAATTTTACAACTTGAACCAAAAACCCAAAAGAAACTACATCAATGTAAACCAAAACTCCAACACAAACCTCTGTGCGATATGAGGAGTCACATTCCCAAGACACCGTCATCAAACAAACACGATGATGCCACTAACAACCCGAACCACCAATGCTAAGCCCGATCCCTCAACCTGGAAGAAAAAGAAATAGAATCTACATACACCCAAACGTGTATGTAGGGTGTGAGCTAAAATCCCAGTAAGATGCCACCGAGAAAAGGTTCCATGCACAATTATTAAATAACAAATACATTTGCAACTTTAATTAGAGAAAGGAAATAAATTCTTGAACAACATTAGAGAAAACAGTTTTAGATAAAATAGTTTTGAAAAGAATCAATTTAAATTAATTAAAACACACGCACGCACACACACACACCTACTTTTAAAATAACCATGTTTCACACCGATGGGCGTAAAGTAACCAATGAGCACTAATATGGGAGAGGTCGTGTGGGTGTTAGCTAGCATGGGTCCCTAGATCTTTGTGCCTCAGTGAAACGTGTCTTAGAAGGACACGACCCTTAGAAAACATGGCTTAGAAGGCCACGACCCTCAGAAAACGTGGCTTAGAAGACCACGCCCCTCAGAATAGCATATGTTTAGTTAGTGTATCAATCGCCAGTCCTGCTAGTGAAACCGGGTCGAGTCACCTCCTGAATACAAGCACACTAGTCTAGTTCACCCTCCTAGCTACCCGGGATTCCCGTTTTTTCTCAAGTAGTTCAGAGTTCATGTCACATGTTATAACAATATACTCAAACCAGACAAAGTCCTACACACACCAAAACCACCATATTCACATCCAAAATCCATTTGAAATAAGAAGCACACTAAAAATATCTCAAAGATAAATCTGCAGTGGTTACAAAACCAATTAAACGAACTTCAAAATCAAAGAAATCACTTTCATTATCAAACACACCACTAACAGAATTAATTAAACAAATTCCACACACGTCGCATGACTTTAAGCCACAAAAATATTCACACTATTTACCCAAAATGATTTTCACCCTTAATAATTATTTAATAAAACAATTAAAATTTTCATAAATAATTTTTTAAGAGAAAAACACCACTTTACACACTAGACTGACCCAAACCCCCTCACATAACCACACGCGCACAACACCGCCTCAGGAACCAAATCTGCATCACACACGTGATTAAAGAAACCACTAGAAAAACTTGCCAACCCATTTGAAAATACGCCGCACAACCAAAAAAACGAAAATCCACTCAAATGCTCATTTATGATAGAACGCATACCGACGCTACTCCAAAACACCAATTGAACCTCTTGCACATCCTAACAAAGTAAATGCACAATTTATAAAACACTAATGAATAGTCTCACATGTGTTTTCACAGCAAAAACATGCTTGTTCCACCTAAACAAACTAATAAACACATTAAGACACAGTAGAACTCATGTAAAAATTAAATCACACTAAATAATTAATTAAAAATATAACCTCACAATAAAAAAATCCCTAACAACTAACTAGAGATGATTTCAGCAATGTATACACATATTATGACAACCCGCTACTAAATAATTTCAATGAAAAATAAACTTCAATGAAAATCAACTTCACGCCACACAAATTAATTAAATAACACTTTAACTAATTAAACATGAAAATTAACTAGTCAAATAATAATTAATTGTGGAACCACCTACCTCGAATGTAGAAAAACTTCGCAACATGATGCGCAAACCCCAATCGCGCACCAAATTCGTTGAAAACAACTCAAATGAACTCTAGTGACAAAAAATCAATACAATTTCACCAAAATTGAACCAAAGAAACACCAAACCATAACATGACAACCTAACGAATGAAGAAACAACAAACTAAGGAAAAACGCACCTTCGGAATGGGTGCAAAGAGATGGCCGAAGCATGAAGAAAGCTGTCGGAGGTGTATAGCACCGGAAAATCCGGCCGAGAGGAAGAGGAGGTGCGGGTCCTTGTGGTCCGAGGCTGCGGAGGCTTAAGGGCAGTGAGGGAGGGTTGGACGCCGCTAGAAGGGGTGGCGCGAGGTGAGTCGGAGGGGGAGGCGCTTGTCCGCCGTGAGGGAGAGGAGGAGGAGTGATGAAAGGCCAGGGCGGCGCGCGGTCAACTGAGTGGAAGGGAGGGTATCGGCGGAGGGAGCAAGGGGAATGGGAGGCGCCAGAGCGAGGGGCTGGAAGGGAGGTGTCGGCCTAGGGTTAGAGGAGGAGTGGGGAGCATTGCGCAAAAATTAGGGGGAAAGGGGTTCCTTGAGCGACGAGATGAGATGGGTGAGGGAGAGATAGAAAATAAAATAAAAATCAAATAAAAATCAAACAAAATTAATAGAAAACAAAAAAATAAAATCTAAATAAAACCTAAATAAAATCTAGATCAATTAAAACTAATCACAATAGTAATAATAATAATTATTATAATAATAATAACAATAACAATAATAATAATATTCTTAATACTAATGATAATAACATTATTGTTATTAAATCAACACAAATTATAATTTTATCTTTGCGACGACAATTTATTATCGCAACCAAATTCAATATTAGTAGAAACATCAAGGATAACAATAACCTAATTGAAATATTAGATTATACAATAATAATACCAATGATAAAACTAAAATAATAGAACCAGTCATAAAATAATTGCATTAATTATTGAGTCTAGACTCCACGCATAGACGCGTAGGTGGTCGTGACATAGTTGTGCGTCCATGTAATAATAAATTTATTCATATAATGTTCCCTTATTAAGGTTGGGTGCTGCACACGGTTGCGCGTACAGTCGCGCACCCAAATAAGATCCCAATTCTCTTAAAAAAAGAACTGGGTCAAAACGTACCGCAAAAGTAAGACCCAAAATACTTAAAATAGAATAAAGCATGGTCGGGGCGCATATCGCTTTAGCGAAGTGACGCGGCTTCGACCGTGCCATGCACCTGTGTCGACTGCTGCTAATTCAAACGTTCATTTATCAACAAAACAGATAAACTCTCGTTGTGCCCAACATGCACCTTGGCTAAAAAATTAAATCAAATAAAATTACCATACAAAGGTAAAAATTAAAATCATTACCGATGTGCGAAGTCGGGGTGTGACAATTCTCCCCACAATGACACTTTCTTCCCCCAGAAAGTCCCAAAAGACTGTCAACAAAGGGCTCCAAGTGAGGTCATGAAGACACTTGAAACTAAACCTCAATCGCCTGAAGACCCGGTATTCAGAACACCCATGAACTGAAACATCAAATATCTCAAAACCAGAATCACCAAGAAAAACAACCAACAGCAAAGAATTCACATCAAAACAAAACTACAACATGGAACACCCTGACCCCTAACGTAGGGATCACTAGGTCCGCTTGAGATCTCCAAGAATGTTCGTCAAGAGACCCACTACTTAATCTATCCAATTAACATGGTTGAGGTTGGGCGGAGCAGAAGCAAGGGGTTTCTTCACCAAGTGCACTTTGAAAACATAGTCTTCCACAATCTCGTCCTATGGTGGTATCCCCATCATATTATGGTTCTCGTCAAATATTGGTTCTCCAAATAAAAACGACTCCCAAACCCAGACATCTCTAACACCGGCTTGACCCTTCAAACACCCTATGTTTAACCAACACGAGAGGGGAGATCAGCGAGACCCACATTGGGTCTCCCAACCATTTTAAAATAACCTAACACCACGAAACCCACACGAACATTACCAGTTTACTTTGAAAAAAACAGACTAAATCCTTCATTGTGAACCCACCAACACGGGATGAACCGCACTGATTATTCCTACAATGGACAGCACTCTGCCGCATGAGATAGATTTGATAGCAGAAACCCCTAACCAGAAGACGAACCAAACCGGTGCACAATAATTCCACAAAACATGAGCATCTCCGACCATAAGAAGGTTCACGAAGAACACCCACTAGAATTACAAGAATATGGGTATTTCCAAACCTCTTTAAGGCCCAAGAGGAACTCCCATAAAATAAGACCACGAAAAGTAGACAAGGGCTTCATGCCCCTCACAACAAGAATGACGACCTCGGAGAGGGTACCGCAATAGGGAAATTTACGTTGTCCCCGTCCCGACATTTTGGACTAAAGTTGGACCAAGCCCGTCCCACGTCCGATGAGTTTTAACAACGTGCAAGTTTCACCCCGAGACCTATGGCTGGGGCACTGATGTCTGAAGCATCTCCAACCTCGCAGTCACAAGCTGACCACTTCTAACTTGAACTTTCTCCACTAAAAAAGCAGCCTGCATACTTCTCCTCATGTCTCGAGCGAACACTCCATCAACATACCAACTAATAATTACAGCGAAAGACTTAGGGTGTCTGAATGACCACACTAGAGGTAGGAGTTTGAGCGTTCTGTCAAATGTGAGACACAAACTGACGAGAGGGGCACTCCAAGAACAAGTCCCTTTGATTCACAATCTTTATCGGATGAGGAACCTTCACTTACCCTAATATGGATGAGACCAACAACTATTTCGTTCTTTAAGCTGATTGTTCCACAAAACCTCCGGGGAACATGAAACCAGTTCAACAGAATGGTCAATGCACCCCTTCGTCGCCTGTTGACTGCTCAAGAACCTACGAGATCAACCACTTCCCCTCACATTTGCTTCATTAGGTGAAACTTCAAGATGAAGGTAGTCTTGAGGATCACTTAAGAAATCCATATTCATAGAAAACGAGACGATTGTCATTTATTTATCTCATCCTGCTCCTCCAAACACACTCGTGATGACTTACACCCACACAAAAATTCAGATTTCCTTAAAAACCGAAAATGCTTCCAACTTCGCAAAGCATTCAACAGTACTCATTTGACTTCAACATCTACAAAAAGCTAACACAACCGAGCAGAACCCACCTCCGCCACTCCACTGGGAGTTTGGGGTGAGCCACGAACTGAGAACTTGCTGGAAACCCATGGGACATTTCTAGGTGGCATATCCCAAATAAGAAACACCAAATATCCTTCCACAAATCCAAATACATCACAAATAGAAAATCCAAATATTGGACCCAAATCAAAAAATTTCAATTTAAAACATCAATTCATCTATAAATAAAAGAACCTTCTTGAAAAACCAAACACAGTACAACAAAACCCAACAACTCTTTTGATTTCATCACTTTCACTCTGGACTCAAAACCATTTCCCAATTCCAAAACCATTTAAGCACAAAAAACCGTTTGAGAGGAAACCCCACTTTTCAAGAAAAAAGATACAGCTTTTAAAATCAATTACTCACCAATGATATTCCTGGATGCCTCGTAAATTTGCGTTTCCGTGCCACCCAGACACCCATCCACACAATCCACCAACTATCCATTAATCAATTCCACATTCACATACGAGCACCCATAGGAATACTACGGGACAAAACAAGGCTCTTCTGCTTTCAAAACTAAACATTCCCAATATTCTGAAAATATCTTTTTCCAAACCATTTCAAAAATTCAAGACATATTTTAAAAATGATTTCCATTTATAAAAAAACCCATTTCAATTTTAGATAACCCAAGACGTCCTTTTAGAAATTTAACTTCGACAAATCAACGCCAAATTCCAAAAACAAGGTCCAAGAGGAACACATCCCATGTATCATGCCAACCGCACACCAATATAAAATAAGAGTGGCACCAAAGTCCCCTTCCCTTTTTAAAGGAAAACAATTTAATGCCAATCACAAAACTGAAGCATGACATCACAAACATTAAAGCACCTAGACGAAGGACTAGTGGTCGTGTCTAACCAGGCTACATGGTTCAGTAGACCATGCCCCAGGTAAGAACCAACCACCAGGAGTGTCGAACTGTACTCTCAGGCATCACATGGGTCGCTACTCCATGTCAGACCGCGCGCAGTATCGATTCACTCCTATTGTCATCCCCCATCCACATAGAGAAAATCCCAAAAAGTTAAATCCCGGACTACCTCTAGTTACTCGAGGGTCGGAACGAGGAAAAGTTTGCGACCCTCTTCCCACACCTACCACTCGAGTACCGACATTACTATCTTCGATTTACCTGATGCCCCAATTACCAAGAACAAAACCTCCTCTGATTCCATTTTGTCACAAACCAGGACGGGTGGCCATCCGACCTGGCACTCGACCCGGTCTGCGGCAAGACCTGAAGGGAATTCCCGATCCCCACGGGCTGGCAAAAGATCCCGGGTATCAAAAATAAACTTGGGAACGATTAACCCGGGCGAATAAATATAAAACAGACAAAAATATGATTATATTGAAACTAAAAACTGACAACCAAACAGACCCTTATACCATGTTCAGATTAAAAGTTTACAACATGAACCAAAAACCCAAAAGAAACTACATCAAAAGAAACCAAAACAACAACACAAACCTCTGTGCGACATGAGGAGTCACATTCCCAAGACATCATCATCAAACCAACACGATGATTCCCCTGACAACCCGAACAACCAATGTTAAGCTCGATCCCTCAACCTGGAAGAAAAATAAACAGAATCTACATACACCCAAAGGTGTATGTAGTGTGTGAGCTAAAATCCCAGTAAGATGCCACTGAGAAAAGGTTCCACGCACAATTAATAAATGAAAAATACATTTGCAACATTAAGTAGAGAAAGGAACTAAAATCTTGAACAACTTTAGAGAAAATAGTTTTAGATAAAATAGTTTTGAAAAGAAGCAATTTAAATTAATTAAAACACACACACGCACACACACACACCTACTTTTAAAATAACCAAGTTTCACACCAATGAGCGTAAAGTAACCAATGAGCACTAATATGGGAGAGGACGCGTGGGTGTTAGATAGCTTGGGTCCCTAGATCATTGTGCCTCGGTGAAATGTGTCTTAGAAGGCCACGACCCTCAGAAAACGTGGCTTAGAAGGCCACGACCCACAGAAAACGTGGCATAGAAGACCGCGACCCTAAGAATAGCATATGTTTAGTTAGTGTTACAATCGTCAGTCCTGCTAGTGAAACCGGGTCGAGTCACCTCCAGAATACTAGCCCACTAGTCTAGTTCACCCTCCTAGCTACCCGGGCTTCCCGTTTGTGCTCAAGTAGTTCAGAGTTCTTGTCACATGTTATAAAAATATACTCAAACCAGAAAAAGTCCTACACACACCAAAACCACCATTTTCACACCCAAAAGACATTTTAAATAAGAAGAACACTAAAAATATCTCAAAGATAAATCTGCAGCAGTTACAAAACCAATTAAAACAACTTCACAATCAAAGAAATCACATTGATTATCAAACACGCCACTAACAGAATTAATTAAACAAATTCCACACACGTCGCATGACTTTAAGCACCAAAAATATTCACACGATTTACCCATAACAATTTTCACCCTTAATAATTATTTAATAAAACAATGAAAATTTTCATAAATGAATTTTTAAGAGAAAAACACCACTTTACATGCTAGACTGACCCAAACCCCCTCACATAACCACACACACACAACGCCACCTCAGGAACCAAATCTGTATCACACACGTGATTAAAGAAACCACCATAAAAACTTGCCAACCCATTTGAAAATATGCCGCACAACCAAAACAACAAAAATCCACTCAAATGCTCATTTATGATAGAACGCATACCGACGCTACTCCAAAAAACCAATTTCACCTCTTGCACATCCTAACAAAGTAAATTCACAATTTATAAAACACTAATGAATAGTCTCACATGGGTTTTCATAGCAACAGCAGGCTCGTACCACCTAAACACACTAATAAACACATTAAGACACACTAGAACTCATGTAAAAATTAAATCACACCAAATAATTAATTAAAAATATAACCTCACAATAAAAAAACCCCTACCAATTAACCAGAGATAATTTCATCATTGTGTACACATATTATGACAACACGCTACTAAATAATTTCAATGAAAAATAAACTTCAATGAAAATCAACTTTATGCCACAAAAATTAATTAAATAACCCTCTAACCAATTAAACATGCAAATTAACTAGTCAAATAATAATTAAGAGTGGAACCACCTACCTCAAATGTAGAAAAACATCGCAACATGATGCGCAAACCCCAATCACGCACCAAATTCACCGCAAACAACTCAAATGAACTCTAGCGTCAAAACATCAATACAATTTCAGCAAAATTGAACCAAAGAAATACCAAACCATAACATGACTACCTACCAAATGAACAAACAACAAACGAAAGAAAAACGCACTTTCGGAAAGGGTGCAAAGAGCTGGCCGAAGCTTGAAGAAAGTTGCCGGAGGTGTGCACCACCGGAAAATCCGACTGGGAGGAAGTGGAGGTGCGGGTCCTTCTGGTCTGAGGCTGCGGAGGCTTACAGGCGGTGAGGGAGGGTTGGACGCCGCTAGAAGGGGTGGCGCGAGGTGAGTCGGAGGCGGAGGGGCTGGTCCGCTGCGAGGGAGAGGAGGAGGAGTGATGAAAGGTCGGGGCGGCGCGTGGTCGACTGAGGGGAATGGAGGGTATCGACGGAGGGAGCAAGGGGAATGGGAGGCGCCAGAGCGAGGGGCTGGAAGAGAGGTGTCGGCCTAGGGTCAGAGGAGGGGTGGGGAGCACTACGCAAAAATTACGGGGAAAGGGGTTCCTTGAGCGACGGGATGAGAGGGGTGAGGGAGAGATAGAAAATAAAATAAAAATAAAATAAAAATCAAACGAAAATAATACAAAACAAAACAAAATAAAATCTAAATAAAACCTAAATAAAATCTAGATCAATTAAAACTAATCACAATAGTAATAATTATTATTATTATAATTATAATAACAATAACAATAATAATAATATTCTTAATACTAATGATAATAACATTATTGTTATTAAAGAAACACAAATTTAAATTTAATCATTGCGACCACAATTTAGTATCGCAACCAAATTCAATATTAGTAGAAACATCAAGGATAATAACAACCTAATTGAAATATTATATTAAACAATAATAATACCAATGATAAAACTAAAATAATAGAACCAGTCGTAAAATATTTTCATTACTTATTGAGTCTAGACTCCATGCATAGATGCGCACGTGGGCGTGACATAGTCTTGCGTCCATGTAATAATAAATTTATTCAAAAAACGTTCCCTTATTAAGGTTTGGCGCTGCACACGGTTGCGCGTATAGTCGCGCACCCATATAAGATCCCAATTCTCTTAAAAAAAGAACTGCTTCAAAACGCATCGCAAAAGTAAGACCCAAAATAATTAAAATAGAATAAAGCATGTTCGGGGCGCATATCGCTTTAGGGAAGTGACGCGGCTTCGACCGCGCCATGCACGTGTGTCGACTACTACTAATTCAAACGTTCATTTATCATCAAAACACATAAACTCTCGTCGTGCCCGACATGCACCTTGGCTAAAAAATTAAATCAAATAAAATTACTATATAAAGGTAAAAATTAAAATCATTACCGATGTGCGAAGTCAGGGTGTGACAATAGCAGTGATTCCAAAGGTGCAAGATCCCCATCTTGGTAATCCTCATCTCCCGATCTCGGAGTTGGAGTTCTATGAAGAGACGAGTTATCTAGAGCTAACACTGGTGGCTAGATTAAATTTTCGTAGGCCATCGGTTGATGATTTTGATAGGTTTTTATTTGGGAAATTGGACCTGGAAGATCGTGCAGTCATTGGCCATTTGGATAGTCGACATTTAGAGATACGCTTCTCCTTAGAGGAAGACTTGATTCGGGCATGGGAAAATGCACCCAAGCGATGCAACGTGTGTAAATTCCTTATCCTTCGATGGAAGTCTATTCTCTGTATGGGTCATGATCCAGCTTCTGTCCCGATTTGGGTATTTGTCCCTCATCTACCTTTACCTTTCCAAAATCCAGTGATTATGCTCTTTCATGGGAACTTAGTTGGTCGATTCTTGTGTTCTGATGCGCGAACAGCCACAGTGAGTCACCCAATCAATCCTTGACTATGTGTTGAGGTGTATATCTCGAGACCTCCGGTTGAATGGGTTTGAATCTCAGTGGGGTAGAAATTTAGATGGGAGAAGGTTTTGGTTTACGAATCATGGATTGGTTACTGCAATACCTGTAATAGTTTGGGGGAATTCAGATGATAAGTGCCATGATTGACTTGTCAGCTGGAGGTCTCCATGACGGGAGAAAAGAATAGGAAAACTCGCTGATAGGAGGAGGAAGTCTTATATTGAAGATCAGTTTGGCTATGAATATGGACGTGGCCCTCGAGCTGCATCTGTTCTGGAAAATCCAGTTGACTCCGCAAATTCTATGGTGTATGTGGTTCTAAATAGACTAAAGCAGGACCTGCAACGGGGGAATGTTTCCAAGGGAGCTTTAGACATAAGTGATTCTACTACTATCATGGTTTCAAGAACACTGGTGGCTATAGGGGAGATGCAGGAAGATACACGAGTTAAAAATGATTGCTTGTATACTCTTGATCGCCACAAGAATGAAGGTGGATCGCTTGAAGTAGCTGCTGCTGTGATGGAGTGTAGCAGTGACAAGATGAGCAATGGGAAGCAGGGGTCTTTAATGGTAGCCGAGGATGGTAGGCTTTCTATTTTAGTGGTGGAATGTGGTGGTATTATACATGTGGGGGATCCAAGAGTCTATTAACTGGATTTTGAGGATAATGTTGTCTTTCTCTCGGTGTCCACGAGGAACCACTTTCAAGACCTGGAGACTATGAGTGTGGATGCCAGCATGCCGGATCAGAATGAGGATGAAGTGATTGGCGATGTGGGGAATGGGTTATGTGTTGGGCATGATGACCATGCAGTGCATGAGGAAGTGGGAAATGGGTCTTGTACAGGTCAGAATGTGTTGGTCCAACCACAATGTATTTCCATGTTTGATACGGGTTACCAGATTTAGAAAAGTCAGATTGTGCAATATCAGCAGATGCAGGTTCTTGGGAGATGG
Organism: Viscum album; assembly: GCA_963277665.1. Taxonomy (NCBI): domain Eukaryota; kingdom Viridiplantae; phylum Streptophyta; class Magnoliopsida; order Santalales; family Viscaceae; genus Viscum; species Viscum album. The sequence continues at coordinate 348,478,666 of OY728127.1, read as the reverse complement.
GGGGATGTGTCTGATAGTGAAAAGGAAAATGTGGGCTATGTCAGACCCTCATACAGTGATGTTGTTTGGGGAGGGGAGAAGATTTTATCTGGAAATCAGGAGGAGATTCATGTCTCGCCACGAAGATGGTTGAGGAAGGACTACTCCTATCTACCGAAGCCAATTCCAACAAGATCCTATGTTTTTAAACAATGTAGAACATTCTCTATACAACTTAATAATTAATTTCATTCATTGGATCGGTTGAAACTTAGAAGGAATTATGCCAATGTTTTGAATCAATGTGGCAACTCGGAGTGGGAATTGGCGACTGCGAAAGAAACTTGTTATTATGGAGATGGTGATGGGGTTGGATTTGATGTGTTGTTGTGGTTGTGTTTGGCATGTTGTTCTTGTGTACTCAAAATTTCATTTTATTAACAAATGGTCGGAGGTTTTTCCTCTGGATACACTTTTTGGGTTATAGGTGATCAAAGAGTTATATTGTATAAAGCCTTAATAGGAACCATATGAATGAATTCATGACAAATATTTTTGTAGAAATTATTTATAATTATAATATGGGTTTCACCTAATCTGTTGAAATCATATATGCATGCCTAGTTAATTGATTTAAACACTTGAATAGAATTATATGACAACATATTGGTCTGATTATATTGGTGAAAAATAGGATCTATGAGATCTATGAGTGGGTGGGCGGGGTGGGGGTAGATTTGGGAAGATTAATTTATGATGTACATATTCAATATTTCTCTAATAAAATTATAAATATCACTAGTTACAGTTAATTTATGATCTATATAACCATAAAAAAGAACACACATACATGTAACATGCATATTTTATGTTTCACTACTCAAATGGAGTAGATAGACTATGAGGTAATCTTGAAAACCCTATGATGACATGATCCACTAGTAAATTTCTATGAACCATTATGAGTCGAATAAATCATCAGAAATCACTTTACATGTATTTTAACTATTTTATCACATCAGTAATTGTTAGATCATCATGTGTTAAACAATAATATCAAATGTATAAACTACCAAACTGTATTACACTACTTACTTCTATCATGTTTTTTATATTCTAATAACTTATTTATATTATAATATTAAATTATTTCAATACATATCTTCAATTATCACACATAACACTATATGAAACAACTTCATAGGATGACTACATCACAATAATTGAATGGTTTTTATACAATTTATATAGAACTAGATAATTTTTTTTCCCCGCTATATTTAATGAACAAAACAAATGAGTTAACTAGTTGGTTTCTTCACAAGTCACACATAAACCATACACATTCTCAGACATGTGATATATTAATAAAATATATCACTGTTTACATTATTTCTTTCATTATATCTTCTTCACACATCCTACTATAATAATGTAGTTACAAATCATGAATGTTGAATTCTCTTAAATAATTATAACTCAAAATTTAATGAGTTGTAATGTTTCCCTTTATAACATATGCAATTACATAATGTATTAACTATATAATAAACCAAACATTATTTCTCATTTAATAATGTGACCAAAATTTCCACCATGATTTATACTTCAAAATTTATTAGCACACATAAATATCTTTCTTTACCATTCAGGAAGAAAACAAGATTAATTCTCCTAATTTTTTTAATCATTCAACTCTTAATCTTTACATCCATGACAATTTAATGTATTCAAACCATATGGGTATATTTATATTCATCCCATTGTAATAATATTTTCTTAACTAATGTAATGATATATATGTGTACAAACATCCAAATTCTATATTCAATATACTAACTGAATCATGGTAAAACCAACAATGAATATTGTTACCATTAAAGAAAACAAATATTTGACATCATCTAGAATTCACAAATTAATAATATATAATATATGGAATCATATCATGAATTTACCTTACTTTCTCATAAATAATTATTAGAAATATATAAATCATTGTTATATCACAATTAATTTGAGTAGTTTTATTATATGGAAAATGATCCAGAAACTATATCATTTCATATATTCTAAAATATTAAAACATATTAAACTCTAATAGTCGTGAAAAATTCCATAAAATGTAAAGTATTTATAGATCAACCATTTAATGGAACTACCAAGGGATCAATCACATGAAGGTATATCTGATCTTGAGGATTGACTATGGAAGAAAAATTACCATATCAATCAGCTACTTGTAAAAATTGTTGACCATGACTACCTACCATATAATATACTAATCCCCATCCATCTAATGAATTTAAAAATGATTATCCATGATATTCAACCATGTTAACATAATATTATATATTTATCAACAACATGTACGATAAAATGACAATGAAAAAAAATTATGGGAAGAAATGGTCAATAAAATAATTATTGAGACATGAAACTATATGAGACTATGACGTGTGTATTGAACATGAGTATGATATTAATCGATTATAACTAAGTCACCTTCATAATAATTATTTACCTTACCACACATCCTAGTAATTTATAAAAAATGTTTTTTATAGTGTCTCTATTTACATAAAAACAGTTTTTTTATTTCATTTAGGATCAACATGTCAATCAAAACATAATATTTTTTATAAGATTTATTTTATGAAAATAATTGATAATACAAGATTCAAATTTACATGAACATTCCCCAATATTTTTCACTACAATAATACTAGAACCTAGAGAAACATCCTCAATATAATGACATAGAATCGAAAATATCCTATTTTTTTATTAGAATCCATGAAACACAAATTACTATGAAACCGAATATTTATTAATAATTGATTAGTATTTAATATTTATAATCCCACATGAGAGAACTTTTTGTAGTGAATAATACCATTGAATAATGATTCCATATTTTCTAAAAAATAATAATGATCTATATTGAAATTACTTAAAATATAAATCACATTCTATAATAAATTCTTCATCAAAATATATCCATAAATTAAAATTTATTTTATGAAACATGTAATAAAAAAGTTCATACAACCACATTAAGAAATAGTTAAATATTTGACAAACTCTAAAATCACAAGATACACTTTTTTAATAATATTCGGTATATATATTTTATCTATTATGGGAAACATGTATAAATTGATAGTATCCCTAAAAATATACCCCGTTTTAAAAACATCAATATGATATCTATATATAAGGATTTTTTTGAGTAGGGAATTCTGTTTCTCACTTTTACATACCATTAGTTATTGAAATCACATATTATTTTTAAAAGAAATGATTAATACTAATTTATGTCCAAATTGTTTTTTTTTGTTTTTTTTAAATAGTTTTTCAATACATGGAATAATATAAATGTATTACAAAACAAAACTTATAATTCTTTATTATAATTATCATAACGAGTATATTTGTGATAAATCAAAGTCAAACTTATCAAGATATGATGTCATATATGTCATGTCACATGTAATGACATATTTCGTGACATTTATCTTTGTATTAGTACGAATATAAATTATTATTATAATAACAATAGATTGTGTGACAGAAATATTAAAGAATTACATCATACTAACTTAATTTTTTCATATTTAGTATCCTTATTTCCAATTTCAGGAAACTATTTTATATTTTAATTTTGTACGCTAATAAAAAAAGGAAAATCAGTTATAATAGAGCCTTTGAAGTTATAGGTTTCCATGTCGTTGTATCAAACTCATAAAAATATGACTATTTGTGGGATGTCTGTAAATAACAATTCATTTGAAGAGTTTATAACTAGTTGATTAAATTAGATCATGATTATTATAATGTTTTCATAGGATGAATATCTTATTCCATTTATTTTATAAATATTTATATAGATTAAATCTATGGAAACATTATCATGTTGAATCCATAAAAACATTTTTCTAATAGTTAGTCATGTATGATCATCTTAACGATCGACATATTCTCGGTATGAAAGGAGGGATAATATAATTCATCGGATTAAGGGATTCTAGGGATAGGTAGATAGAATATCTGATAATAGTATTGAGGGCATATAGGGATAATAATATAGATCCATTCCATTATTTCTAATGTAGGATTTCCTAACTATATAGAGATATAATTTCATGTATGTAAAATACAAGGGATTCATTTATACTAGGTTACAAAATCTTGTTCTCTTATTATTGAAAGATTTATTATTTTAGTAGTTATAATCCGTTATTACTTTATTATAACTGTTGTTATACATGTCTCTTACAAGTTCTTCCTTATGCAGCTATATAATAGTGATATCCATATAGGAGTGATTAATTTCAACTGGGATACCGAATTTAGACACTTATAAACACAGAATAAATAGACCACTAAACTACTAGGTAGTGTTGGATATGTCAGTCTGAGGATGAACCCACAAAGATAGTATTGAAAAAATATTAATTAAATAAAAAATACCTAATGTAATTTTTAATTGTAGAAATTAAATCAAAATAACAGTGCTTTAGATTTGTGGAAGATGTGGAAGATGAAAAATTAAAAAGGGAGTCAGGCAGTAATGAATCCAGGCCCATGGTATTGAAAGGTATAATGTAATTAATTAAAAATTATGAAGTCTTCATAATTAGGTCATAGTGTAATCAATGTCCATTATAAATTAATTCCATTCAAAACATCCATTTAATCATGGTCAACTAATTCGAATTGAAAATCCTAGTTAATTTGAAACCTATTTTAAACAAATGGAGCAGACTAAACAAATAATAATTGTGGAACATCAAATCCTAGATCACATATTTAATAAATTAATTCAATCATCTAAAACAATGTTCATGCTCAATTAATGAAATAAAATAAACCCAATCCCTGAACCCACTAACAATGGTTATGCAATCGAAATTAGGAGAATGATAAAATTAGTGAATAAATATGAAATATCTACATCAATTGCAATAAAATATAAAATACCACATAAAATCAATTACTATTTATCCCTCTTGCTACAATATTAATAAATTACCCCCTCATACTAATCATGATAGGGTATTGAAAATAAAAAAATTATAATGCTACAAAAAAGTGGAAATGAAGTAGGTGTGCCTTCATTAGTAGGAGTCCCTTGTCAAAGCTCCACCCATATAACCAAATGATCTTCACTATAGAAGTTAAGCCCTCTATTTATGGGCTTCAAGTTGGTTCTTCATGGATGGTTTCATGATGTCCAATGATATTACACATCCTCTTATTCCAACCTCCATTTTACTCAACATATTTTTAATCCACACAAGTCTCGTATGTGGATTTGAAATGCTGACATCTTTTCACATTGTGAGATTAGGAAAAAAGATTTTTAATCCTTATATCTTCGGATTCAAAGAATATTTTGGTATTTAATCTCAAAAAAATTTCAAAAAAACATCCATATCATGAAATGTAGTTACACTACCAATATTGGTCTATCACATTGTGTATTTACTTCTTAATTTTTCTTGATGGATGATTATTCCATTGGTTTTTTCATGACATGTAATTGCATTACATGACATGTAATATTTATGCTTCAATTATGCCATCTTAATTCATCTTAAAAAAATATGTGTTTTTCCACTTCACTTTAGCCATGAAGGTATGAATATTTTACCTCTAATATTTTTCAATTAACATTCCTCTATCATAAATAAGTTTTTTCCATCCAAAAATCATTAAAAAATAATTACATTCCAAAATTTTCAAGACTAATAATTTAGAAATAAATCTACACATTAAAATACCATAAAATATATTCATGAAAAATAATTATAAAACAAAAAGTAAACAATAACAATAATATTTATATTATCATTGTTTTATCTATTTTAATCTGATTATGATAAAAAAAAATTATTTGAGTTAATAATAACCATCTGATTACAATTCAAGGACTCTAGTAACTCAGATCTATAGTGATTTTGATATTTTGTACCCTTATATAATTATTTCAATTATGAAAATCATTCTATTAATTTATTACATTAGACTAAGGACTGAATCTAATCTGATAACTTTACATAAATTGGTGTTGAGTTTGTTTAGATTAATTATTTTAATCTGTGTTTTTAAAAATACAATTCACCCACTCTTGTAAGAATACCTTTCACATATAAATAGATAATACATAATACTGTCCAAAAATTGGTATGAGAGACAATTATAGTGCTTGGTGATATTGATAACATATAATAGAAATATTTTAACTTCATTATTTACAAATTATATTACATTAAAAAAAATTCTATTACAATTAGATGTTCAATAATATTTTTTTATAAAAAGTTTTATTACAAAAAGATTCTTTAGTAATGTGGTTGGAAAAGGAAATTTTATATGAAAATGGATGGATTATATGTTGGTTCTATTGAAATCCTAAAGATGAAAATACCACATATCATTGAGGATATAGACTATGAGTATCTGATGGATAGGATGAACACTTTTATTATCAACATTGGTGTTGTTAACTTGGTCATGTAAACTAGAGATTATAAAATATATGTTAACGAAGTTACATCCTTTACCTATCATGAAAATTAGGAATATCAACTCAACTAAAAATTTAGATATAATATCTTATTATTAATTAAAAAAAGAATATATTTCCATATTTCATCTTGTGAAGAAGAAAACGATATTTTCATGAAACGTGATGTTAATGATTTTGGTACATAAAATGTTGTTGAAACAATGAGAGCCATCCTCAGAGAATATTATCAAGCATTCTATTTTATTTTCATTGAATTAATGGAGATGAAGAATTAGTGATTTAGTAAAATAATTAATAGTTTACAAACCATTGTAGAAAATGGACTTGATGAAAAAAAAAATTACAAAGAAGATAATTTTAATTATTTCAAATGAATAGATGTTTAAGAGAATTCATGTGGATGATATGGGGAAGTTCAATAATATTACTCTTGATAATATCATTGTATAACTTATGATATATGAGGTTAGAATTAATTGAATTCATGAGAAATAGAATATGAAAAATTTATTAGTTTCATTAGATATAATATATACTATACCTCCTATAGCTGAAACTCCTGAAAATTTTGTACAACCTTTGAAGAAGAAGAGTGTAGTGGTTCAATCTAATTCAAGTACTGATTAATAATATAAAAGTTATTTATATAACTTTTTTTTAAGGAAGAACTATTTTTTTGAAAAAATAATTTACAATATCCCGATAAGAAGTTTCATAAGAACATAAGTGATAAAATGATAACCTTACTTTTTATGATAGCAATGATGCTAGATACATCAGACCATATTGTCCTGAGAAAAAGAGAAATGATATATAAATAAATAATTATAATAAAAGTTCCCATTATTATAATAGTTTTAAGGGAATTAAACTATAGAAATATTTAGATAGATGTCGTTCCCTTGGAGGTGACACTTCAAAAAAAGAATCTAAGAATTAATGTTTCATACTGAGGAAGTTAATACTTTTTCAAATGTACTAATTGTAAAAAAAATGTCTTATCATAGGGATATGGATAGATAAGAATATTTATAATACATATTTTAGTGAAAAATACACTAATTATAAAGATTATATATATTCAAATATATATTACTCCCCATCCACTGATTATAATACACCAATATCGTATGAGGAAGTGTCATGTTTTTCTTAACTCAAAGAAAATATAAACGGTAAAATTTATAAACAATGTGATATGGATATGTAAAATATTTCTAATTCCTAATCAAGGATAATTGTTTTAAAAAATTAATTATTAGATATTATTAAATATATTTATGAGGCTAATTCATAAAAATAAAATATTCCAAAATATTTTTAAAAAAGTTTCTCTTTGGAAATTATTTAGAAACAAAACTCATATCTACATTTAATATTAGTGATTATAAAAATGATTTTATCAAACTAAAATATGAAATATATTAATTGAAGAAACATTTATCTAATATTAATACTAGTAAAAAACATTGTCACGATTTATAAACAAATATATCCTCATGGTGGTAGTTCTAGAATGAAAATTTCATTAAAAAATCAGTTTTAGGTAACCCCTTAATTGTCCAAAAAAGTGAACTATTTTTTCCCAAATTCCATAGTAGTGGTCGTGGGAAAATAATTTTTTATTAAATGATGTTCAATCAATATTTTTTCACAAAGGTTATTTTTAATTAAAATTTTATTCCAGATGTTTTGTTTTATAAAATTATCAGACCAAATATGGTTAGGGTGATGGATGTCTAATGTTTTTCTTTTCAAGAAAAAAGGAATGTACAATGAAATAGAATGCATAGAACATGGATATTGGATATTAATTTCACATTATTGGTAAAAAATATTCAAAAATATTATCAGGAAAATTGGTGGAAAATTTATGTTCAGAGATAATGCTCAATGTAGGTTTATCAGAATATGTAACAACGTTCATCTCGGAAAGGAACTTATTTATAAAAAGAAATCATTAATGTAATATACACGAACTTATGAGAATAATTTAGTTCAACGATGATGGATACATTCTAAATTTTAGGAATTATAAATTAATTTAACACATTTCCATGGATGAATTCATTCATTCTACCAATTAGCATGTGAATTTCTATACACATAACCGATATGACCATATATTCCGAGACATAACATGCCTTAATGAAATAGAAGATTAGTATTTTTTTATTATAAATGTTGTTAGGAAACTATAATCATAGAACCATTTACATTTTTTCTATGGAAAGACTTGTAAAGGATCCTCTAGATCTAATGGTTGATTCTTCAAATGTTTGTGACCCTTGCTAACATAGTAACAAATATAATCCAAGTTTTAAATATATTAGTGAAGACTCAGCTCCCAATGAAATAAGTTTTGTTCACATGGATTGATTTGGTCCTAAAAAATTAGGATTATTATTGGAAAATAGTATGTATATTTCTTATTTTATGATAACAGATGATATACATGCATATATTTTCTCACAAAAAATATAAATATTCTTTTATTAGATAACATTTTTATCAAAAATTATAAATGAGAAATAAATCCCATGGTAACTATTTATATTGATCATGGTAGAGAATTTGTAAATTCAAATCATGAAATATTTTTTAGTGAGAGAGGTATAGAATAAAACTTTTCATCAGCTATAACCCTCGAGAAAAAAGGTGTAGTTCAATGAATAAATTGAATATTTTAACAGATTACTAGTACTATTTAGAGTGAATAATCAAGTGTTAGACATGTTTGGGACGCATTGGGTAGTAATTTCTATTATATTATAAATAATTTTTTTATTATACCATTTCTAAAATTAACTCATTATAGGACGTGGAATGGATGAAACCCTAATTTTTTTGGCATCATAGTTTTTGGTTGCAAAGTAGTCATCTTGAATATGAAAGATAATTTACATAAATTCACACCCAAATATGATAATGGAATTTTTATAGGTTATTCCACCGGTTATAAATCATATAGTGTTTTTAATATAAAAATATGCTTTTTTGGGTAAGGATTAAATTTGATGTTTGATGAAATATAAACATTTGTTTTCAATCAACCCCAACCAAATTCCTCTTATGTTATTTCTAAATAAAAAATTCATCCTTGAGTTTTCTATATTTTTCTATACGATGATTTTTAAGGAATGTTGAATATCAGATGTTCAAGAACCCATGAAATATATTTTTTTCTTAAGAACCATCCTAGTGGGAGTATCATTTGTGATAATGATCAAATAAACAGGATTATAATTTCTATAATAAATTAAATTGATCATCTATGTTTCTATTTCAGAATATGAGAATTGGAATCATGATAAGGCTTTAGTTGAAGAAGATTAGATTAAGGAAATAAATTATTAACTCAATGAATTTGATATAAAAAAGAATGAAATTTAGTTGAATTAATAAACCAAAATATTATAACTACAGTAAAATGGGTATTTTAGAAACACATGTGATAGAAATATAATAATTGATATAAATTAAGCTAAAAGTGTTCTAATGATTATAATTAATAAGAATGAATAGACTATGAATGATCCTATGAAACTATTTCAAGGCCATAAAAAATTAAGATTTTACTAGCCTTTGACGAATTATTTAATATTTTCCTTCTCAAATTGATGTGATATGTTTATTTCATTATAGATAGGTTCATGAGGATTTTTCTGTTGAACAACCCCTAGTTATGAAAATATAAAACATCCTGATTAAATTTATAAACATAACAAAGCAATATATGTAATTAACGAAGCCCCTAGTGATTGGTATGATTGGTTAACAATATTAATGTGGAAATTTTTTTATTGGAGCTTCATATCGTACAATTTTTCTAAAATATGTTAACAAAAACATTATAATTTTTCAAATATATATTGAAGAATTTATATTTTGATAAACATAAAAAACATTAATAGATTCTTTTTCATACCTTATGAAATTTATGATTGAAATGAGTAAGATGGGTGAGTTAACAAATATTCTTGTTTCTAATATTTGACATAAACTAGAAGAAACATTTATGTCTCATAAAAATTACATAAAATTTCTTATTAAAATAATCAGATATGACATTACTAAAAGAATCATAAATTCCATCAGTAACTCAAATACTCTTGATATTGATGAAATTGGGAATCCAGTTAGTCAATAGTCTTTTAGAGGTTTCATTAGAACATTACATAACTACTAGTTTTCTATGTTTAAATATTTATATATGATTATGTGAAAATTATCAATAAAATATATGGGAATACCACTAAAAATGAATTTTTTATTATCTCGATGGAATTATGTATTTATGTCCCATTTATTCTTCCCAAAAAATTGAAGTATATGTTTTGGATTCTGTCTTTTGTGGTTATAGAATAGGTAGTAAAATAACATTTTATACTTGTCATTTAATAGGAGATTCATTAGTTTCAAGGTCATGTAATAAACAATATTGAGTACCATATTCAACTGATAATCCATAAATGTGGCAGTTCGAAGTTTTTCTGCTAATGTGTTTTGGACCCAACACACACTCACTGACTATGATATAAGTTTTACTAGAACAAAAGTATTATGTGATAAATATTGTGTCATTTACTTTTCTAAAAATCAACCTCATTACTCACATTTTATGAATAAAGATATAAGAATCCATTTTAATATTGATCACTTAAATAATGTAAATATCATTTTACAATTCATCATAATAAAAAATAAACTTTATTATATTATTAAAAAACACTATAATTTCAATTATTTTAAATATTTTAAATTTAAGCTATGGATAATCAATGTTATGTTATCACTCATATATACTTCTTTTTTACCCATGTTCTTACACTAAGATACTCATTTTCCTTGGGAGAGTGTATTAGTTTGTTGTTTTTAGAAAATTATTATTCTATTTTTTGTAAATAATAATAAAATACATCAAAATGGGTCCCCAAAATCTATTATCATTATAAAATTTTTGGATTTCTAATTTTGAACCTGTTCTAGAAACTACGAAAATTTTATAAAATTTGCATATTCAAATTTTTTTTTCTATTCAGAATGATTTTAGAATAATATATTATTTATGAAATATCATATTTAGTCTTACTAATAACAATATCATATTTATAATTTTAATATAAAACATTCAAAATTATTTTTTATCAAAAAAATCATATTTAGTATTTAAAAAACACTCATTATCATCATAATTTAAAAAAATTAAATGAAAATGTTATTCATAAAAAAAGAATTATACACAGAAAAGGTATTTTTATATTATATAAATTTTCCACTATTTCATTATGGTTGATTATATTTTTTTGTAATATTTTTTTTATAAATTTTTTGGGTTTTAAAAATATTAATTGCTTTTCTAATCATATTCATTTATAAAAAATATAAAAAATTTAGAATGTAAACTGTTCATAAACACTTTGACCTTTTTTGGATCATTTTAAACCATCAGATTAATTTTTTTGAATATCAATCATCAAATTTCATCAAGGAAAACAAAACAACTCCTATGGTACAATATAAATTAGACCCTTCTATGTCCCACATAGGCCATCTATATATTTTTCAATGACTTTCTACTTATTTCAAAAGACCCAGACTAATAAATGTTCATTACAGTCATCTCACTGGTCTCAGCTAAATCTAAGGGAATATCTTATATATTATAATAAATGGTTCGTGTTAAGGGAAATATAGTTGAATGATATTTCATTAAAAAATATGGTTATAATTTAAGGATGTTTATTTTTTCAGGTTTGGGATTCTCTATGTGTTGATGTTTTAGAAAATGAATTTTATCTTCTTTACCTAGACCTTCTACAAGATTATTATTCCTCTATAAAATATTTCATGGATGATATTATTGAAATTTTTTCTTTTTCTTTTACTGGGATGTTTTTCAAATTATCAAATCAAAAAAATTAATATCTGGTTGGAGTTTACTCAGAAGTAGAATCTTTATCTCATTTACAAAAGATTTCCAATGATCTATGTTCTTTCAGTATACAATGGTAAAATCATTCATTGTTTGAAAATTTTAATTTTTTTTAAAGATAGTAATCATACACTAGATATTCATGTAATTTTCTAGTGGATGAAAGGTTTTCTTATTCCAAAGAAAATATATCCTAACATATTTAATGATTCATATGTTTTTTTATATTATTATTTAGTGAACATGTGAAAAATAAACCATAGATTATTCACCATTCTCACTATTGAAAACATCATTTCTGAATCTATCAAATCAAAGAATAGTATGTTTCCAATAGTGATATGAAATTTAGTGATTGAATACATCAAATATTTCAATATTTCTAATACATTAAATCTAATGATATAGAAGATATTAAACATCAGGGATGATAAATGTAATATGTTGAAATTTATATTTTATACCATGTCTAATATGATTATTGAGAAATTTGGTGGTTCCATTTTAGAAGTAGAACCATCAAGAAAATACTTCCAGGGTGATCCGAAGAAGATGAAATGAAAAATAGAGTCTTCCCTACAAGAAAAATTATTAAATGAATTTTACATATGATATGTATGATATGTTGATGGAAAATAAATCTAAGAAAAATTACAGGGAAAAAATTATAATAAATTAACTATAAGTGGATAGATATTTAATATTTCATGAATCTGATACTTTGGGGAATGATGGGAAGGAGAGAAAATAGAAGAAAAGCCTACAAGACACAGGAATTGTATTACCATTGTTGAAAGGTGTTGAGTTTTCCTCCAAAGATTTATTTTGTCCCTATTCATAGATTGATAAAGAAAATATGAGAGATGAACATGTTTCGGAATAAATTAGACATGTTCATACTGAAGTTCCTTCTCTTACCAATAATGTAAGGGGTACATTCATGATGATGAATCAGTACATGTTGATCATGAAAATTTATCATAATTGATAACACAATTAAAGGGTGACATGAGATAAACCATAAACTCACAAGGAAGATCTAGATCAAGTAGTTGATGAAGTGGATTATTGGATAGAAGAAGGATAAATAGGTGGATAATTCGAAGAAGGATGTCAAGTATGCTATTATGAAGAAGTTGTAAAGTTGTATGATGAAGAGGTATATGATGAATAAGAAGAATAATAATATGAAGAGAATGTATATTCTTATATGGAAATAAATCAATCTGAAAAGTCTACGCCAGAATTATCTTTATCATACTCATTGGACTTACCCTACAATACTGAAGAGGGTAGTGAAGTTGGAAGTTAAAAATAATAAGTATCATAGTCTAAGCAAGTTTATTCCTCATCAATGGACGATAATGATCATAATTAAAAGACTCTATTTGATGATTCCAAATATGATAAGGATTTGTATATTATAGATTTTTCTGATTATAAAGAACATAATGAAAACATAGATACTGAGGATGTTAATAATATTGATAAAGGAAATAATGAAATGGTGATTTTGAAAAAAAATATTCATCCTTCTATGATTCAGAATGAAAAATCTGACATAGTAGAAACCATAGTTGTGAAAGGACTATATTACACTATCCATGAAATGAACATACAAGAAGGAAAAATAACATATTTTCAGAGAATTATATGCAAGGGGTTGATGATATATGAATTTATTGATCATAGATCAATATAAGTAAATATTATAACATATAATGTTATTCATCTCAAGGATGAATTAAATGTTCTTCATGAATGTTTCCTAACTCAGCAAAAAAACATGTAACTATATGGTGAATTTTTCCCTTCAGGTCAATATTAATACCAAATAAAATAATGAGAATATTCCTGATGTGTATATGCTTATAGAGTAATCTCATAATACATTCAATTAATTTTCTAATGATATAATAGATTAGTTAATGTTTTTAGTGGATTGCAGAGATACAACTGATAACTGTGCGAAGGTAGTAAAAGAACTGAATGGGATTATTTGATAGTTATAAATGGATATATCGACAATAAAATATTATGAAGATACAATAAACATACCGAGGAATGAGAAAAAATAATTATCTGATACATTTCAAATTCAAGAAAAAGGTTAACCAATATAGAGTAGAACATAAGGAGTTAATGAAGAGGATGTGGTTTTTAAAATCATTGATGAAGGAAGATTAAATTATTTTGAAATCATATTGTAATTGACTTTTTAAAACAGTTGAAAATTGTATTTTGAATGAATAAATATTTAATATTATTACAATTTCATTTCAGTTTTTCATACTAGTATTTGTTCAAAGTTCTTTCAGATTTTTTTGGAATGATTAGTTAATTCATTGGATTTTATTTTTTTCTCAATAATTTCAGGAAACATCATATTCTTCACCATTCCTTTTCAAAAATCAAAAAGTCAAATATTATTATATAAATAGTGAAAATTTATTATTTGAGGATAAATTTATACAAAGTGGAAAATAAATATCAAGGGGAAATTTTTGATAAAAAGGAGGATATTTTTTATTAGAGGGAATGCGAATCTTAGGGGTGATATTATCATAAGAGGGAATTCATTATATTCAACATCATTCTCTCCATCATATTCATGATTTTTATAAACTCAGGTTTAGTTAAGCGATGAATGATTAACTATGAATAAAAGCGAATAAAATAAATGGGTTGTATGTTTTTTTCTGTTATGTTTTTGGGTTTGTGGTTTCCAAAAAATGGGGAGATTGGTGAATAAATAATTATATAAATTAAATTTTCATTCCTCTTGTTTTGGGAATAAAAATCAATTTCATAAATACATGATGATTATATCACTGTTTTTATATGATTTAGAAAGGTTTAATAGATATCATAATCATTTACAATAATTAGAATAAGTTCTATCAAATTATAGAATTAAATTTACATTTATTAATTATGATTATCATGATGAGAACATTTCTAAAAACTTATACACACCCATATCAATATATAATTTCATAAATATCATGTATCATGTATTGTTATAATTCATGATAATCAAATTGAAAATAGTTATGAAAAATTGGTTTAATACTCATAATTTTCACCATAATGACAATTGTATTGAAGTACATTGGACTAACATATGATTATCATATTCATAATAATTATTTATAATGTAAGGAAAAATATTTTCATTTTCATGTTGTAATCCAATATGATATTAGACAATTAGAAACAATAAATCCATTGTTGTGTTAGGTATTCATGTCATTGCAAAAAAAATGGAAAAATATTATTATTGGGAGATCAAGATGGTCATTTGAGGGATTCCTATAAATGTTAAATCAGAAGAAGTATTCAGATAATTTTTAGTTACATTGATTCATAATTTTTCTAAATCTATAATACTATAAAAAACTTGTTCTTATTATTTTGTTATTATGTTGATAAATTCAATATACGTAAACCACATCAAATTGTATCCTTATAAACATTTTTTAAATTGTTACTCACATCAGATCATTGTAATGATTGAGGAACTTATATGATAGGAAGACAAATAATATTAACTCTTATATTGGTTACTATAATTGATTGGTAGATATATTATTTAATAATTTTATCAAGGGATTATATGTATTATAATATAGATCCATCTCAGTCTTCATATCGAGGGATTTCCTTGCTATGTAAAGACAAATATTATTATAAGTATAAAACAAATGATACATAAGTCTATATTATGGAATAAATTTCTCTTAGGTCTAAAATTGTTATTTTATAATAGTAGAAATCCATAATTTCATTATTATTGAAATTTTATTACTAGTTTGTAAATATTTATTCATTATCCTGTTCATATAATAGATAGTGAATAATAATATTCATCTTTCTATTATATTTTATTTTAATTATTTCAATCTTTATATGATAGTAATATTGTATTTATGTTAATCATATCAATATAGTTTATGATTCTTATACTCTGATAAATATGATATGTTGTGATTATGATATTATATACTCTTATTTAATCATTTCAATCATCACACATCCACTCCAATAAGAAACATTTATTTAGATTTATAAAGCACTTATTATTTAATTCCACTTGAAAAAAGGGTTATCATAGAAATAGTTAAATAATGGGGAAATCATTTAGTTAACTGAGTATATCTCATTAAATAATTTCACAATCATACGATCATTCATGGAGTATCAAAAATAAGTATTCAGAAGTTATATATGGGTGAAAAAAAAGACCACTAATGGACAAGATTTTTATAAAGAATTTATGCCTTATAAAAAATGACCTGGATCAAGGATAACATATAATCCAAAGATATCATCATTATCATTATCCCATACCATTATTTATTAATTAATATTAGCTTATTTAAATATGACTCCAACTATATAAACAATGGGACATGAGTTCACCAACCATGCATGATACACAATAGAAAGAGTGAATAAGTAATCCTTACTAGGTATAATAGATTATAAAAAATTCATCCATAAACCAAATGTAGAGAGTTACATGAGTAATAGGAAAGACTCCATAGGGAAACCGAACAGTCTAATATAGAATAAGTTCACAACTCACTATGGAAGAAAATTTATGGTTCCACCCAGATAAAATAGAAGGGCCCAAGGAAGAGAGTATCTTGACTTTACAAATTCTGGATACTATATCAACGCAAGGGAAACATATTCTAGGGCCATTAAATTCATATCATGGTCAATGCCATGTGGTTTGATTTTTTCTATGTCCCCTGAGAATTATCATATTAATATTATTATTTATATCCATTCAGATTCCTTTAGAAATAATCATATATATCTTTAAACTCGATTTATGTCAAATAAAACATAGGAGCATTGAAACTGGAAAAACTAGTTAAAAATATAAATGACTCACTGATGGTTGAGTCACCAACACGACTCACCAACACCAACCAATGACACAACTCACCGACAAGACTCAGCAAATTCACTCACTAACCCCACCTTTTGATGTCCCTCACTAATACCCATCCTACTAACGCCTTGACCAATCAATGACCTATCATGTCGATTCCTCGACCTACCGATGTCTTGACTAACTGAGGCCCTAACTCACTGATGTCATAAACTAATGATATTGAGCTATCAATGCTACAAAATTTACACAAATTCATGGACACGTCCTACCACTGGAAAACTATAAATTTGGAAAAATCATGAAATGGGCAATCGATGCCTCCCAGAACACCCCAAACACTAAATATTGAAAATGTATTTGATTGTAGAGGTTCATTAAATTACATATATTAATTGAAATAATCTCTATTACCTTCCATGTAACTAGTAGTGAAAAATGAATCACTTTTCATCATGATGTGAATGTCCTCCATACACACAAGCATCATTATCATAGCCCCCACAGAATGAAAAGTAACAAGATATATGAATTTTTTATATTCTATATGTATGGATATGTTAAAAATAATATATAAATATATATGTTTGTTCATTAAATCCATAATCATATTAATATATAAAAAGTGGTTATGGAAGAAGAAATTCATTGGTTTGCTAGGCGGTAGTCCATTATACCCACGATTGATGGTTTCATTTCCCATTTGAAATATGAGGATATAGATATTGGTCAATCACTTAATGTAAATACATATTAGTATGTCTATGAAATTTTTTTATATCATATATTTTAAATAATAATATAATTTGGTGTAAGAAGAAATAAATTAAGAAAGAATGTTTAAGAATGTTACCTCTACTTCAAGAAATCTTTTTTGGTTCCCACCAAATTAATTCCAAAATCATATTTATGTCTAAAACTACCTCTTTTATGTTTGAATTTATGTAAATAAGGTATATAGTAATTTATTGTCTAAAAAATAGTCGTGTAAGCCTTAAGAAAAAAGGATATTGGTGGCCTTTTATAACTGGGGGAGATAATACACATGGATTGTTTGTAATGTAAATGGTGTACCCACATTTTTATCATAAAAAATGCTCTAAAATACAAATTATAGATACAATTATATATAATATCAATATATGAACATATAATTGGTTTTTAAAAGTTTATTTCTTATTTCACCACATATCAATTTTGTTGAAAACATGGTAAACCCAATAATACCATAATGTGCGAAATAAATTTTTACTATTTTCACTACTCATTAAGTTAAAAAATTATGTTCAAAATATTATAATTTATGAATTTACCTGGTTTTAAATAAAATATAATTTTTTTCACATTCAATTCAAATATTTGATACAATATAATTTATTATTAAACCTAGAAATGCAATAAAAAGCAGTTTTCTAGAGTAGAAATTTTATTATGTTTAAAAATTATAAATTAAAAATTTATTAAAAAATTTATTAAAATAAAATATATTATATTAATAAATATTTAATTGAACAACTTATATATAAATTAAAATTAAAATTAATTAGATCTTTTAAATTATTTAAAATAAAATACACTTTTTAATCCAAGTTATTATCATCAATATTCATCGAAATATTTCTCCTTTTTGAAAATTATTAAAAATTAATTTAAAGATAATTTATAAATAATCATTATAAAATGAAGTTTTTTTATAATTTATTAAATTGGAAAAAATTAATTTCTAAATTTTTTTCACAAAATTAGTCATAACTATTAATTAGGAAAATATAGTTTGATATATAATAATAGATTTATTCAAACATAAAATTTATGCAACTCCTCAGTTAAAAATCAAAAAAAATTGTTGAATAAGAAATAATTTTTTTCATTAAAATCATTCACAAATATTATTTAATTAATTTATTGAGATAGATCATGTTAATGAAAATAAAAAGTGTTACTGTGAAAAAATATTCCTTATTTTCTATTGGTTTTTACATTCACATATTATTAATTTATAAATATATTAAAATATATACGATACTTTTTTTAATTTTGTTATTACTATTCATTATTTCGATTAAAATGGCTTTTTGATAATCTCAATATTAACCAATAACATTTTTATAATGTATCAATGTTCGTAAAAATTCATAATTCTATGTAACACGTTATAATAATGGTTTTCTGTGTAACACAAGCCAATTATGGTGTTTTGTGTAGTGTAAGGTATCAATGAAATTTAGTATTTTATTAAAAAGTAATTCATAAAAACCTAGGCATTAAATTATATTACTCTCAATATAAATTTCTCCCTTGAAATTTGTCTCTCTAATAAAAAATAGAGGATACATCTACCATATCATATGCTCAGGTTCCCACATTACATAGTCAAATTTTTGGGTTCACCAAAAATTCATGACTATTAGAGTGGTCTTATTTAGTATAAATTTCAATCTATGATCTAAAATATCTATCAATGTATCCTCAAATTAAGGTCTGTGATCCATTGGTTCTACCTCTGAGTTAAGTACATGTTATGGGTTATTTATGTACTTCCTCTAGAGAGATACATTGAACAAATTTTAAACATGAGAGAGATTCAGTGTAAGTGAATGATTATAAACTACCATCCCTACTCGATCACAAATCTCAAAGGGTCCAACATATATTAGTCTAAAATTTTATTTATAACATAATCATTTTTATCCTTTGGTTGTGATTCAACCAATATTCACTTTAATTCTTATTCCATGAAATGTATATTCGTAAATAATGTTTCATGCCTAAAACACAAAAATCAGTAAAAGATACTTCATTCATTCTATCAGCTTAAAACATTTATATCAAAAAAATGTATAGCGCAGGTTATCTAATGACAAATAAATATCTTTATAACCCATTCTATAAATAGTTAACAATAAGGATCCTCCCAAAATATGTTCTTCCAAGAATGAATCCCAATGATTAAAAGGATTTTACATCATATCCTACCATGGTAATCAAAATAATAAATTTATTCAATTATAAATCCTGATATGTAAATTTATATACCCTAATCACTTCCACAATAATGTTACAATAAATCATTATATTCTCTTTAGAGGTATTTCACAATTTTTTCCATAAATAAGCTACAATCATATAGAAAAAACATTTATGTATTCTTTCAGGATTCATCCTTGCGGCAATAAAGATTCATAAATTCACTCATAAAAAAACATAATTTTATTACTCCATAATATATATCGATATTGATAATGAATCCTTATAATCACATCAATATATATTTAATCATCATTTATATGATTTTATTAATGTTCCTTCATATATGTTCCAAAATAAAATTCCCCACTATAGAGTTCCCCTATTATCATTATTCACATTATTAATGGGGATTCCATAATCATTGACATTGTAATTTGTATTAAGTGAATGTTGTGTCTTAACATTCTCGTTAGTGATAAGATTAGGATATTGATTCATAGAATTCCAAAAACTACTTGCATTTGAAACACTTGAGTGTGGGTGGTTCATTAGTTATTATCCTCTTGTCATGTAATTCATTAACTAGGACATTAATAACATTTGAAAATTCATGGGATTTATTAACTACATTGACATATTTTATACACCTCCCCGTCCTATGTAATTTATTTCCATGATGCTTATTCCCCTAGTTTTTGCATACCTGTGTTTGGAATTTCATTCAATAATATATTTGTTTTTTATGAGAAATGATCCTAATTTTGATATGAAAACATGCTAATATAAGGAATATATTGTTTCCATTTCTACCTTCAATACAGAATAAATTATTTCTTCATAGATTCCAAATTCTATTATATCCAATTCCTTAAAGAGAAATGTTTTAAAAAAACCAAAAAAATGATCAATTTATTATTCCAAAAAAAATTATTAACCCAAAATAGTACCTTGAGAGCCTAGTAAATATAGATTCTTTGTTACCAATAGATTCATCATCATTTTATATTGCATAATATATTTATTCTTTATCATTTAACATACAATAAGAAGAATTTAGTTACTAAAACATATCCTATTAAACTCAACCCCTTTCATAGAGTAAATTTCTGCATCTTATCTCATATTCATAATAATTCTCCAACATTAATCAATGTCACCTTCTAGATGATAAATATTAATGGAAAAAAATTTCATATTATTAGTATAGAAGAAAAAATATATCTTTTCAACTTTGTTGATCCATTTCTCATCTATTAGTTAATCATAACACCCACTAAAATAAGTTGGATGTTGCCTCATGAAAGTATCAATAATATATTGTTACATTATTTGATTATTATGATTATTAACATAATTCATAGATTCATACATTTTTGTGAGAAACAAATCAAATTTATACATTCCATATTCCATCAAATCAGGCTTCTCTGGTGCACAATCATCACATTTTCCTTCACATTCTGTAATTACATAGTTCATTTTATTTCTATTAAATTACTAAAATGAAAAAATATTTTTTGAGAAACACTAGTTATAGTAGGAAACCACATTATCATGAAATATAATTGAGTATTTCTAAATCAGGACACCATATTTTCAATCTATGGAACCTTAGTATAAACCTCAGTCTTCCATGATAATTATCTACTCAAATCAAAAAAATGTTTTTTAATGGACATTTGAATTAACCTAAGAGAATACCCCATGGTGTAAAAACCAAGTGCATGATAAGGCTCATTGTAATGTACTAGGTAAATATTGAGTCAATCCTAAGAATCATTTTTTTGAGATAATACCTCTAGGTACATCTTATCCCCTATCAAGTTCACTTTTTCTCTCTTGATATGTATGAGTTTCCTAGAAAAACACATACATTTATTTACTATAATATAGGACATCCAATGTAACACTCCCAAATGATGAAGGGTTAATTGAATAAATGATAAGACTCATGTCAACATGGTGCACCACCCTTTTCGAGAGCCTGTCTGATTAGAACTCCACAGTTAAGCGTGCTTGGCCTGGAGTAGTGATCAGGATGGGTGACCTTCTGGAAAGTTTCACAGGGTGTGTGTGAGTGAGGACAATGTACACTTAAAAGGACATGTTTTGGCTTGTGGGGGCAATCATTATTCAGATGATCCGTTCGGGCATGTGGGTGGACCCTAGGGTGGGCCCCACGTGTCTGCGGGGAAACTTGTGGTACCTGGTAGGCTAGGAACCGATGCCCATGTTAAGGCGGGGTGTTTGTGCTGTCACCGGGAC
The DNA here is from genome assembly GCA_963277665.1 of Viscum album. Classification (NCBI taxonomy): domain Eukaryota; kingdom Viridiplantae; phylum Streptophyta; class Magnoliopsida; order Santalales; family Viscaceae; genus Viscum; species Viscum album. Next base: position 348,456,079 of record OY728127.1, on the reverse strand, counting down.
CCGGTTGTCACATTTGGTATCAGAGGAGGAACCCATCCTTAAGTGTGGTGCACTGCCTGGGTTGAGATGTAGGGCCCACAACGAGGACGTTTTGCTCTAAAGTTAGGGTGATTGTAACACTCCCAAATGATTAAGGGTTAATTGAATAAATGATAAGACTCATGTCAACAAGGTGCACCTTCCTTTTTGGGAGCTTATCTGATTAGAACTCCACAGTTAAGCATGCTTGGCCTGGAGTAGTGATCGGGGTGGGCCCCACGTGTCTGCGGGGAAATTGATGGTACCTTGTAGGCTAGGACCCATTTCCCATGTTAAGGCGGGTGTTTGGGATGTCACCGGGACCCGATTGTCACATTTGGTATCAGAGGAGGAACCCGACCTTAAGTGCGGCGCACTGCCTGGGTTGAGATGTATAGCCCACAACAAGGACGTTGTGCTTTAAAGGTGGGGTGATTGTAACACTCTCAAATGATGAAGGGTTAATTGACTAAATGTTAAGACTCATTTCAACAAGGTGCACCTTCCTTTTCGGGATCTTATCTGATTAGAACTCCACAGTTAAGCATGCTTGGCCTAGAGTAGTGATCAGGATGTGTGACCTTCTGGGAAATTTCTCAGGGTGTGTGTGAGTGAGGAAAAAGTACACTGGAAAAGACATGTGTTGGCTTGTGGGGGAAATCATTAGTCAAATGATCCATTCAGGCATGTGGGTGGACCCTAGGGTGGGCCCCACGTGTCTGCGGGGCAACTGGTGGTACGTGGTAGGCCAGGACCTGATGCCGATGTTATGGCGGAGTGTCTTTGATGTCACTGTGACTCGGTTGTCATATTAATGGAATGATCTGTAAAATTCAAGGGAAATTTTTTTTCTTAATTCTTTTTTGGGATTTTACAAGAAAGCAGTTTCTGACGGCACCTGATTCCGAGGCCCGGTGCGCCCGTAATCGTGTTCCGAAGTTTAGATTGGGTATGTTCAGTAAACGAACGAGCATGTTTTCCTAACTTTTGAACCGGTTCTCGGAATTGAAATATGAGGGCACCTATGAAACCGCAGCGCTATTAATTTCTTAGGAGCACCTTTTCCAAAGGTGATTTTGCTCGGGAGGAGTTGTTAAATTTGTGGTTTTAGTGATGAATAAATAATATTATATTACAATTTTTTTTTATTTTCCTCTAGGTAGTAATATCTTAAGTAAGGGACTTGGGGGTGGGACCCACATGTTGTAAACCAACCATGAGTGGATAAAGGTGGGGTGGGGCCCACACGAGCCCAACCCCTCACATTCATAACTCCTCAACCCCCCCCCCCCCCATTTAATATTGCCAACTTATCACCTCATTTAAATTTGAAAAATTATGTTTAATTAAATGAGTGAACTTAATTTTGAATGTTCAAATTTAAAAAATTATTGGAAAAGGAAATAAAATAAATCTAAAGCCTTATTTTATTGTGGTGACTTCGTGGGTGGACCCTAGGGTGGGCCCCACGTGTCTGCGGGGCAACTGGTGGTACGTGGTAGGCCAGGACCTAATGCCCAGGTTAAGGCGGGGTGTCTGTGCTGTCACCGGGACCCGGTTGTCACATTAATGTAAAGACCCATAAAATTTAAGTAAAATTTTTTTTCTCTTAATTTTCTTTGGGATTTTACAATAACTCAGTTTCTGACGGCACCTGATTCTGAGGCCCGGTGCGCCCGGAATCGTGTTACGATGTTTAGATCGGGTACGTTCAGGGAACGAATGGGCGGGTTTTCCTAACTTTTGAACCGTTGCTCGGAAATGACATCTGAGGGCACTGATGAAACCGTAGTGCCAGAAATTGCTTAGTAGCACCTTTTTCTAAGGTGCGTTTGCTTGGGAGGAGTTGTTAAATTTGTGGTTTTAGTGATAAATAAATAAAATTATATTGCAATTTTATTTATTTTCCCCTAGGTAGTTATATACTACGTAAGGGAACTGCAGGTGGGACCCACATGTTGTAAAAGAACCATGAGAGGATAAAGGTGGGGTGGGGCCCAGACGAGCCCAACCCCTCACATTCCTAACTCCTAAAACCCCCCATTTAATATTTCCATCTTATAACCTCATTTAATTTTGACATGTTAAGTTTAATTAAATGAGTGAACATAATTTTAAATGTTCAAATTTTAAAAAGTATTTGAAAAAGAAAAAAAATAAGGTTAAAGCCTTATTTTATTGTGGTGACTTCGTCGTGTTGAGGGAGGGAGGGTTCTTCACATTTTGGAAGAACTTCATCTTCCCGGTGAAGAAATTTTCTACCTCGACGAAGAACGTCGTCACACCCTTTTCCGAAGAACGACGACGCGCCATCCTTTGTTCTTCTTCCAACGTCAAAGGAAGGGAGATACCGTTCCACCTCGGACAATCTCCGTCATCGTGTACGGAACCTCACCCCGCGATGCCGCTATCCACGCCGCTCTTCGAACATCAACTCGTTATCAAGGTAGGGGTTAATTTTGTTCGTGGAATAATCATTGCCGTTCTTCGTCTTTTATTTGGGGCCGCTTGTTATCTACATAACAGGAGGAGGCTGGACCACATGAACACAGCCGAACCTCCTCCCCCTTGGTTGTTGTGATTGTTCTGGCTCAAAAGTAGGCGGTGCGGTGCATCGACACCGAGCGGAAACATGGAAGAATGTGGCGAAGAAGTGTGGCGACGTCGTGCCACGCCGTTGAGGCCGAACGAAGTTGCGGCGCCGTCGCGCCGCACCGGAGAACCTCGAAGAGGCCACAGATAGAGCAGGGCCGTGGCTCAAAGCCGCGACATTGCAAGGTGGGGCGGCTGGAACCACCGACTTCGGGCACCTCGGAGGGGTAGAACCGTGGCTGTCTCACGACAGCAGCACCGGGCAGCCGGACCAGGCCGGCCAGCTTCCGAGAAACCGGGGGTCGTAACCCCGGCTGGAAAGAGTAGAAGACCCCATGTGGGGGGGGGGGGTTCAATCAAGGGGGGCAGCCGCACCCTCCCCCCCTTTCCGCAACAGCACGGCTGGCACCGAGCTGGTCGTGCGGGGCGGGCTCGCGCCGGACCAACCGATATACCAGGCCGGACCGGCCGCACCGGGCGAGGCCACGCCGGCCGGGCCGGGCCTCACCCACCGGTCTATGCCGCACCCTAAGGGGCCGGACCGGGACCTGGTTCGGGTCCGCCCGGATCGGGCCGACCCAGTGTGTCCCGAGTCGGGTCGGTCCGGGCCCAAAACCCCCTAAAACCGGACATGATCGTTCTTTTGCCCATATCATGGGCAAAAGACCTCCAAACGATGCACCATCAGTTGCGATGAGATCCTTGGATCGAGACGGTCATTTTGTTATATTACTCGCAAGGTTTCAGAGAACATTGGGTATGGTTAGGTTGGTTCGAACACGAAACCAACCGAGCCCTCGTAGCGGAAACGCTTATAACTTGAGCTCCAGACGTCCGATTGACATGCCATCGACTTTGTAGGATTCCTCTTAGTTAGACGGACCATTTGGATTACTCCGCTCAAGGTTTGGATGTAGTTGGTGTGCGGTCGGGTCGGTTTTGACTTAAAACCCAACCGGGCCCCTGGAACGAAAAAACTAATAACTCTCAGACCGGGCGTCCGATTGATGCGCCGTCTATCACGTTGAGTTCCTCTTGATGAGACGGAACATTGAGATACATCAACTCTGGACTACGTGTCAGTTGATGTATTGACTCCCATGGCTCGTGGAGCAGACCCTCCCAGAATCGAGCATGCTGTTTGCGGGAACCCTAGAGCTGGCTGCGATTGCGATGAAGACTGCACTGAAATCCTCCGTTGGTTCGGCAGTGATGAAGACCGAACTGAAATCCTCTTTGTATTCGACGGAGATGAAGACTGCACTAAAATCCTACGTGGGTTCGACAGCGATGAAGATCGTACTGAAATCCTCTGTGGGTTCGATGGAGATGAAGACTGCACTGAAATCCTCCATGGGTTCGGTAGCGATGAAGACCGTACTGAAATCCTCCGTGGGTTCTACGATGATGACTACTTTTCTTGTATCCTATGTGGGTCTGGAAGTGTTTGACACTGTTCTTTCTATCCTACATGGGTCTAGCAGAGTGGATGGTCTGTATCCTATGTGGGTCTGACAGCTTTGCTAGTTTAGTATCCTACGTGGGTCCCAACTTAGATGAATCAGTGGCTATATCTGATCATCTCTATCACCTTACGAAGAAGTATTCCTTTCTGAGATGAGTCTTTCCTTTCAGTCAATATCTTCGATATGATTGACTTTCTTTCCTATGTGGATTGGGTTGTGTTGTCCTATGTTGATTGGGTGGTACTATCCTGTGTGGACGTGATCGAATTTGCGCTCGGATGTTGGTGCCAAACTGGAATAGATGACATACATATATGTATGGGCATATACATATGTAGTGTTGGATGTTACTTTGTTATTGTATCCTTCCTATGTGGATTATCATTTGTGGATTCTGGGAGACCTTTGGGGGTCTCGGGGTCCCTACTGAGTAGCGTATACTCACCCCTGCACGAGCTATGCCCACACTACGTTGTGTTGGATGTAGATGATGGACAGTGGCAATCGTGGTTGAGCCTTGTGGAGAGAGTCGGTACCTGGAGGGGGACCACTGGGCAGAACGTACACGGAGCAGATGGTTGGACACGAGGGTCTGAGGAGGCTATCTATAACCACACTTCAATTTGGACTTCCAGTGGATGGCTCGACGTTGCTGCTTTACTTTTAGTTATTGTACTTTCTTTCTAGTTGTTCTTTACTTTCTGTTTGGGTTTGTATTCTGGCCCACTTACTTTTCTGCACTACTATTCTACCCAGTTTTACATAGTGTTTACATCTTCTTGCTTAATCTGTGGTGATTGTTTACTTTATAAAGGCAATGACTTCCCATTTTTGTCTGGATTTACGCCTTGGTTCTAGTCGCCAGCCCTTGGCCTATGGGAGGCAGGCTTGGGGTAGTCACGACATGGGTCCCGAGGATGGGTCATGACAAATTGGTATCAGAGGAGTTTGGTTCTACCAAAAAACTCAGGACTCTGATCTTTCTTCTATGTGAAGCAATAGTGATAAGGGTATTGAGTGTGGTTATTAGTCCAGGGAGTCCAGTGTTGGTGCAGCGGCCGACATATTCGTACACCAGGACCCTGACTTCTAATTTCCGACTCAATGCATGAAAACATTGATTGCATGTGTGTTTCAAAAGTTTTCTTTGTGATTACATTGTGTCATATCACCATGTATAATGTTTGACCATGGCCCACCTGTTTCTTTTCAGGATGGCCCCATGACGACATCTAGCTAGGGTTCTGAGCTTTGTGCGAGATGACAGCCCACCGAGCGATGAGGCCTCGGTGTAGGGCCCATTGACAGCGGAGGCACCAGCGGTACCTCTTCCCGTTGAGCCACCAATGCTACCAGACCCAGCTACTGATAGAGCACGTCGCCATAGTGAACTGCACGAGTTTCATCATCAGAGACCGCCCAGGTTCCACGGGGAGACAGACCCTCAGGCAGCCGAGGATTGGCTGGAGGCGGTTGTGCGAGTTTTCATGTTAGTGGGGACACCATCTGACCTCATGGTGATCCTCGCAGCGAGCCTCCTACACGCTGTAGCATGAAGATGGTGGATCTTGCTGCTCTAGGTGCACGACGAGGCATCCCTCCTCTAGATGGACTTTGAGAGCCTCTTCTGCTCGGAGTTCGTCCCAGCCACCCTCCGTGCGGTGCGCATCCAGGAGCTTCTACAGCTGCGGCAGGGCAGCATGACGGTCGCCCGGTACTCGGCGAGATTTACCGATCTCTCGCGCTATTCGACAGACATGGTATGGGACCAATTCTTCCGGGCCCAGACCTTCGAGAAGGGACTAAGGCATGAGATCAGGGCATCGATGATCTCCCTCAGTATTCTGACATAGGCAGGAGTACTGGAGCAAGATCTTCTCATTAAGAGCATTCTTGCTGAGACTGCGCCAACAGCGAGACCTACCGCAGGGCGGCACATAGTAGAGTCGTCTGTAGCTGGTAGTCGACAGATGTCACAGGGGTCCAGGCGGACCGGACCATCAGGCGGACTGGACCATCATGCAGACGACCTTAGGACACTGTCTCAGAGGTGTGGGGTACACGACGCAGAGCCAGCCTTCCGAGGAGCAGGTAGTGCTACACATGCGGAGGGCAGGGCCACATGGCGCGTGACTTCCCGACCCATCATGCAGAGGAGCAGCAGATGGTTGAAGGGCCACCCAGGCAGAGGCAAAGTGTCGACCGTGGTGATCTGCTGAGAGCAGGCGGACGATGCAGGGGAGATGGCCGAGCAGCAAGTGGTGGGCGATGCTTTGAGGATTTACCACCACCACCACCACGAGGTCCACCCCGACCAAAGGGAGCTGGCGGGCAGAGACAGGCACAACTTCATGCAGTGGAGGCTTACGACCACGACATGCCTAATTTGATTAGAGGTACTATCTGTGTCTACTCCACCCTTGATGCAGTTCCTATAGACATAGGAGTGATACATTCTTTTATTGTCGCTGCCCTTGTTCGGAGCTTGGAGATTCCGACAGAGCAGTTGGCTCGATCCTTACGGCTAGAGACTCCTACGGGAGTAGACTCGACGATTACGCACCGGTGCTGGCAGTGTGAGCTTACTCTAGTAGGTGAGATCTTTGGTTGGAATCTTCTTGTAGTGACGCCGAGGCCTTACGACGTCATCTTGGGCATGGATTGGTTATCTACAGTCCATGATCAGATCGACTGTATTAGGCGCAAGGTGCGGTGTGTTCACACCGACGGGAGCAGGTTCACCTTCACCGGCGAGAAGGGAGCCTCTACAGCACATGATGGACTCACGCAGAGGATAGGACAACCCATCACTCATCAGTTGCCTAGCCTCATCCTAGGAGAAATTGACGGGCGGAGTCCAAGTTTTCCTGTAGTGGTGGATTAGTATGCATACATTTTTTCTAACGACGTTCCAGGACTACCTCCTCATAGAGACGTAGACTTTTATATTTACCCGTACCCCGGGACAACCCCGATATCCACTCCACCATATTAGATGGCCCCCGCTGAGCTTTAACAGCTACGGGTACAGTTGGAGGACTTTCAGGGAAAGGGATTCATCTGAACCAGTGTTTCACCCTGGGCTTCCCCAATATTGTTCACCAAGAAGGCGGACAGGAGCTTGCGACTTTGTGTCGAAAATCGTCGCCTGAAGAATATGACCGTGAGTAACAAGTATCTACTACCGAGGATTGATGACCTCGTCAATCAGCTAAAGGGAGCACGGTGGTTCTCGAAGATAGACCTCAGGTCAGGCTATCATCAGCTCAGAGTTCGAGACGAAGACGTGCAGAAGACGACCTTCAGATGTCGGTATGGCCACTATGAGTTCTTGGATATTCCTTTCGGCGTAACCAACACTCCAGAAGTGTTCATGCGACTCATGAACAAGATCATTCAGCCATACCTCGATCAATTTGTCGTGGCCTTCATCGACGACATTTTGATATACTCAACCACTGAGGAGGATCACTCCTACCACTTGCGAGTTGTACTAGACACACTCCAAGAGCACCGACTTTATGGAAATCTCTCGAAGTGTCTGTTCTGGTTACGCGAGGTCCACTTCTTGGGACACGTCATCTCTGAGGCGGGAGTTGCGGTGGATCCTGCGAATATCGAGGCAGTGCTAGCTTGGGAGCCACCCAGGAGCGTGACAGAGGTGCGGAGTTTCTTGAGCCTAGCTGGGTACTACCAGAGATTTTTCCCAGACTTTTACAGAGTTGCGACACCACTCTCAGCTTTGACGAAGAAGGGGAAACCCTTCGTGTGGTAAGACAAATGTCAGCAGAGCTTCAAGGAGCTGAGACAGTGATTGACCAGCACACCTATCTTGAGGCTACCGGAGGAGGGAGTGGGGTACGTAGTCTACCGCGATGCATCAGGGACCAGACTCGGATTTGTCCTGATGTAGGAGAGGGAAGTGATCACCTATGGATCATGTCAGTTGAGGCAGAGTGAGTTGAACTACACTTCCCACAAAATAGATTTAGTAGAAGTGGTCTTCGCTCTGAAGATATGGTGACACTATTTGATGGGTGAGCACTTTACAGTCTACTCAAACAAAAAGAGTCTCAGGTACATATTCTCGCAGAAGTACATGAATCTGAGACAGCGGCGATGGATCGAGTTCCTCCAGGACTATGAATTTGAGATAGTCTATACTCCTGGAAAGGGGAACGTAGTGGACGATACTCTCAACAAGAGGATGGAAATTCAGCTACTCGGGGAGGTGACAGAGCAGCTAGCCACATTGCAGATATCCTTCATGGATAGAGATGGAACAAACATTCATCAGTCAGTCATAGTCACTCCTCCACTACTACAGTGGGTCAGAGAGGCACAACGTGGGGACATTGACTATGAGACTTGGCGTGCATAGATATCCTCATGACAGACACCTGATGGATTCTTTGTGGGGGGAGAGCACGTCGTCCTTTTCAGAGGATGTACCATGGTACCAGATTCTTTACATGAGGAGGTGCTGAGGGAGTCTCACACTTCCCCTTTATTGGTACATCCAGGAGTGGCGAAGATGTACCAAGATCTCAAACGACAACAATGGTGGCCGGGTATGAAGAAGGCTGTGGCAGAGTTCATTTCTCGATGCCTCACCTGCCAGCAGGTGAAGGTAGAACACCAGGTACCAGCATGCTTGGTACAACCTTTGGAGGTCCCGAAGTGGAAGTGGGATGAGATATCTATGAATATTGTTACCAGAATTCCACGTACTTCCAGAGTTCACGACTCTATTTGGGTGATTGTCGACAGACTCACCATGTCGACTCACTTCTTACACATCAGAGAGAAGGGCTCAGTAGAGAGCTTGGGATTTCTCTACGTTCAGGAGATTGTACGGCTTCATGGTGTGCCATCATCTATCATCTCTGATCGAGATTCTTGCTTTACTTCCCGGATTTAGAAGGGGTTGCATGAGGCATTCCGGACATAGCTATGTTTGGGCACCACCTTTCAACCTCTGACGGATGGTCAGACAGAGAAGACCATTCAGACTCTCACGGACATGCTCTGTGCATTTGTCCTCAACTTTGGTCGCAGCTGGGAGGACCACCTGGCCTTGGTAGAGTTCGCATACAACAACAGCTACCACTCGACCATCGGGATGGCACCATACGAGGCATTGTATGGAAGACCTTGCAGATAACCTCTATGCTGGACATACCCTGGGGAGTTGGCAGTTGTGGGACTAGAGATGGTCCAGGCCACAATAGAGAAGGTCCAGGTCATCCAGGAGAGGAATAGGATAGCTCAGAGCTGACAGAAGTCTTATGCTGCTAGGAGGCGGAGGCCACTGTATTTCAAGGATGGCGACCACGTCTTTTTGCAGGTCTCACCTCAACGTGGATTACAGAGATTTGGCCAGGGCAGCAAGTTATCTCCGCACTTCATCGGACCGTTTCAGGTTCTCAGTAGGATAGGCGAGGTGTCTTATCACCTAGCTCTACCACCTAAGTTGCACCGGGTGCACGACATCTTCCCCATATCTCAGCTGAGAAGATACGTGCATGACTCGACACATATCATCGACCATGGGGAGTTGGACATTGACAATGGGGTGACTTTTGCGGAGGTCTCGGTGGAGATTGAGGATCGACAGGAGCAGGTCCTACGTGGACGGTCGATACCTCTAGTGTGAATCAGATGGAATCATTGGAACCTCCAGAAGAGCACTTGGGCGCGGGAGGCTCAGATGCGTGCTCAGTACCCTCATTTGTTCCCCTAGTTTATGATGTATATTTATGGGGATGTAATGCCCTGAGGTGGGAGTAATTTAAAGACCCATAAAATTCAATGGAAGTTTTTTTTTCTTAATTTTCTTTTGGATTTTACAAGAACGCAGTTTCTGACGGCACCTGATTCCGGGCCCGGTGTGCCCAGAATCGTGTTCTGAAGTTTATCTCGGGTATGTTCAGTGAACGAACGAGCGTTTTTTCCTAGATTTTGAACCGGTGCTCAGAATGGAAATATGAGGGCACTGATAAAACCGTAGCGCCGGTAATTTCTTAGGAGTACCTTTTTTGAAGGGGCGTTTTCTTGGAAGGAGTTGTTAAATTTGTGGTTTTAGTGAGGAATAAATAAAATTATATTACAATTTTATTTATTTTCCTCAGGGTAGTTATATCCTAAGTAAGGGAGTTGGGTTGGGACCCACATGTTGTTAACCAACCATGAGAGGATAAAGGTGGGGTGGGGCCCACACGAGTCCAACCCCTCACATTCCTAACTCCTCAAAACCCCCAATTTAATATTTCAAACTTATCACCTCATTTAATTTTTACATGTTAAGTTTAATTAAATGAGTGAACTTAATTTTGAATGTTAATATTATAAAAAGTATTGGCAAAGGACATAAAATAAGGCTAAAGCCTTATTTTATTATGCTGACTTCGTGCTGTTGAGTGAGGAAGCGTTCTGCACATTTTGGAAGAACATCATCTTCCCGGAGAATAACTTTTCTACCTCGACGAATAACTTCATCACTCCCTTTTCCGAAGAACGACGAAGCGCCATCCTTCATTATTCTCCCCGCGTCAAAGGAAGGAAAACGTCGTTCCACCTCGGACAATTTGCGTCAACATGTACGGAGCCTCACCCGCGACACCGTATTCCGCGACGCTCTTCGAACATCAACTCGTTATCAAGGAAGGGGTTAATTTTGTTCATGGAATAATCTTTTCCATTCTTCTCCATTGATTTGGGGCCACATGTTATCAACTCAACGGGAGGAGGTCGGACCGCACGAACACGACCGACCCTCCTCCCCCTTGGTTGTTGTGTTTGTTTCGGGTCGAAAGATGGTGGCGTGGTGCAGCAACACCGCACGGAAACATGGAAGAATGCGACGAAGAAGCGCGGCACCGTCTCACCGCACCGTTGAGGCTGAACGAAGCCGCCACACCGTCGCGCCGTGTCGGAGAACCTCGAACAGGCCGCGCCCAGAGCAGGGCCGCGGCAGAAGGGCGTGGCGCCGTCGCGCCGCGCCGGTCAGACAAGGTCGTGGGTCAAAGGCGCGGTGGTGCAAGGCGGGGCAGCCAGAACCACTGGCCACCAGCACCTTGGAGGGGTGGGACCGCGGCGGTCCCGCGGCAGCAGCACCGGTCAGCCGGACCGGGCCGACCGACATTCGAGAAACCAGGGGTCGTAACCCTCGGTTGGAAAGAGGAGTGACCCCCACGTGGGGGAGGCCACGGTTCAATAAGGGGGGGGGGGCATCCGCCGCCCCATTTCACAATGGTACGACCAGCACCGAGTTGGCTATGCGGGGCGCGCCCGCGCCGGGCCCACCGGTCGCCCATGCCGGACCGACCGCACCAGGCCGGGCCGCCCAGGCCGTGCCGGGCCGCGCCAGCCGGCCCGGGCCACGCCCTAATGTGCCAGAGCCGGACCTGGTTCAGGTCAACCCAGTTCGGGCCGACCCATGTGGTCCCGGGCTGGGTCGGTCAGGGCCCAAAACACCCTAAAACCGGGCAGGTTCGTTCTTTTTCCCATATCATGGGCTATAGAGCTCCAAATGACAAACCATCAGTTGCAATGTGATCCATGGATTGAGTCAGTAGTTTTGGTATATTACAATCAAGATTTTGGTGAACTTTGGGTACAGCCGGGATGGTTCGAACACGAAACCAACCGGGCCCTTAGAGCTGTAATGCTTATAACATGAGCCCTGGAAGTTCGATTGATGTGCCGTTGACTTTGATGGATTCCTCTTATTAGGACAGACCTTTTGGATTAATCTGATCGAGGTTTCGACGCAGTGGGAGTGCAGTTGGGTTGGTTTTGACATAAAAACCAACTGGGCACTTGGAAAGAAAAAGCCAATAACTCTCAGACCAGGCGTCTGATTGATGCGTCGTCTGTCACGATGAGTTACTCTTGTAGAGGAAAAAAATTAAGATACATAAACTTTGTACTGCGTGCTAGTTGTTGTATCGACTCCCTTGGCTCGTGGAGCGGACCCTCCTGGAATCGAGCATGCTGTGTGTGGGAACCCAAGTGATGGCTGTGACTGCGATGAAGACTGGACTGAAATCCTCTGTGGGTTCAGCAGCGATGAAGACCGTACTGAAATCCTTTGTGGGTTGGACGATGATGACTAATGTTCTTGTATCCTACATGGGTCTGGAACTGTTTGACTCTGTTCTTGCTATCCTACGTGGGTCTGGTAGAGTGGCTGGTCTGTATCCTATGTGTGTCCGACAGCTTAGCTGGTATAGTATCCTATGTGGGTCCCAGCTTAGATGAATCAGTGGCTATATATGATCATCTCTATCACCGTACAAAGAAGTATACCTGTGAGAACTGAGTCTTGAATTTAAATCAATATATTCGATATGATTGAATTGCTTTTCTATGTGGATTGGTTTGTGTTATCCAGTGTGGATTGGGTTGTACTTTCCCGTGTGGACGTGATTAAATTTGGTCTCAAATGTTGGAGCCGAACTGGAATAGATGACTTAGGTATATGTATGGTCATATACCTAATTAGTGTTGGATGTTACTTCATGATTGTATCTTTCCTTTGTGGATTATTCTTTGTGGATTCTGGGAGACCTTCGGGTGTCTCGGGGTCCCAACTAAGTAGCGTATACTCACCCCTTCACGGGCTATGCCCGCACTACGTTGTGTTGGATGCAGACGATGGACATCGCTGATTGTTGTCGAGGCTTGTCTAGCAAATCGGTACCTGGAGGTTGACCACTAGGCGGAACGTACACGATGTGGATGGCTGGACCCGAGGGGCTGAGGAGGAAATCTATACCCACCCCTCATGTGGGACATCCAGTGGACGGCTCGATATTTCTTCTTTACATTCAATTGTTGTAATTTCATTCTAGTTGTACTTTACTTTCAGTTTGGGTTAGTATTCTGGACCACTTACTTTTCCGCACTACTATTATACCCAGTTTTACTTAGTGTTTACTTCTTCTTGATTACTCTATAGTGTTTTTTTTACTTTATAAAGGCAATGCCTTCCCATTTTTTTCAGGTTTTATGCCTTGGTGCTAGTCTCTAGCCCCTGGCCTATGGGAGGCGGGCTTGGGGTAGTCACGACACAGGTCCCGAGGACGGGTCATGACATCCACCAACACATGGAATAGTAAATAGGGTTCTCAGTATTTATTTATCATCATATATCGAAAATATCAAATCAAACATTCATCTAATACTAATTATCACATTCCAAAATTTCCAGTGCATAAATATTATATCTTATTAAGAAGATTTATCATTACATTACACAAATCTATATCTCATAACCATAATTTTTAAATGTATTTAGATACTATAAACATAATATTATTATTTCATGAATGTTCATAAACATATCCCCAAATATCTACTCATATATTACTTCAATTAGAAATACCATACCTTATCCTTTAATCATATGTTGTGGACATAAACAGAAAAAGGGTGACCTCTAATTCTGACTAAGGGTAACCATAAAAGATATCAATATATGATCCTATGAATGAATAAGATAATAACATGGTTATGCGATCTAGAACACAATTTATTATTTTAATACCCAACCATTCATATACTATAATAACCATTCATGGAAAAAAACCTATTCATTTCAGAAAACATAGTTTATACGATTTTGTTATCGTCATAAATCTATCATGAATTACAATATCAAGTAATAAATGTTTGGAAATATTATAAATATAGAAACTTATTTCATTTGTAAAGGTTAAATACCAACAACATAAATATAGTTGGTTAATACTCATCACATGTTTCTCATAGTAAATCATGACTCACCATTTCCCCATTGTTGATCCAGTCTCAAATGTTTCTAATAGCATATCAGGACTCACATGTTTCTTTTTGGGTATCAGGACCATTGACATGTTTATTATTTTTATCTATTGATATATAACTCATTACCCAATTTATTTTAGGGATACATAAGTATTTCTAGTCGTATAATTAAAAACAATACTTATGTCTTCCATAATATCCTAAAACATTAAACATATCATGAAACCATAACATGTGTAAATAAAGTGGGGTTCAGAAACATTTCATTATTTTTCTGTAGAATAACTCAAGAAAATAAATAAATTTTTTACATATTATATCTACATAGTTATTTTCCGTCAATATAAATAACAAGGACAAAATATTTAATAATTATCGCTATTAATGAATATTAATCCACAAGGTTTGTTGTCATTGATAATTAGAAATACGATAAAATATTCATGAGGGAAATAAACATCCTATTTTGGAATCATATATAAAAATAAAAAAATTTCCAAAATAATATAATTTTCATATTGAATATATCCTTGAATGATTGTAAATAAGGATTAAAAATTGACTGGTCATAATGGTGGAAAATAAAAATGGTGTTGTACAAGTTAAAATAATATTTCCATAATCATTTTCCGTAATAATCAAATGTGCCTCATTTAGAAAATTATAAGAATATTTATTATAATAAAATTAAAAAATTTATTTATTAAATATTTTCATTAAAATATTTTTTACAATAGTAATAACATTTTTCAATGCATTTTTATATATCATGGATATGAATGAAAATTTTTTTTGTCCGAATTGTGAAATAAGGTTATATTTTCCTTCAAAATATATTTTTATCTCTTCATTACTCAAAAAGAAGAAAATTAAAAAAATTATTTTAAATAAATAAAAATAGTATAATTCAAATAACAAGATTATTGAGACATAAAACATAATATATCATCATCAAAAATATAATCAGAAACAATCTCTTTAAATAAGGAGATTATAAAATAAAATCAGTACCTCTTTGGTAACATTTAAATAACATAACCCCAGATAGATATATCATAAAATTGATATCAAATGACAATAATTAAGATGATAATAATCCTAATTTTATAACATTCAAATTATATAATCCATACTAAAGGGAAAGTGATGAATATGGATTTCATCCTATAGATTTAAAAAGTGAGATGAAAATCTCTTACTTATACCTTGAGTTTTTGTCATACACATTAGAAAATATATTGTAATAAATAATGTTTTATTATAAATTTTTTTATATATCCAAAATCATATATATATATATATATGTCACAAAATATATTATTTAATTATAAAATTTTATTACCCGTTTATTAATAATGCATTGTTAAAATCATGTTTTGTGTAATAACATCACTGTTTTTCTAGTCTGTTTCTCTCTATTACAATCAAAAAATTTAATATTATCATGATTAAATAATATCCAAAATATTAAAAATGGTATAAATATATTATTTTTTGATTAAATATGTATTTATAATGTCTATTTAATTTTTAATATAGAAAATGAATTACCCTATTTATGAAGAATATCTCATATATACACAAGAACGAGGATTCCACATTCTCGATGTATAGTACAAAAGAAAGGTAAATAAAATATCAACATTAAAGGATCATTATTATAACACATATATCATTTATATTCAAAAAATATATCCTTATTACCAAACAATAAAAATAGAAAATTAAAACACATCACATTAGTTCATGGTGAGGTAGTCCACCGTACGCATGGGTGATGTTATTCTATTATGACATTTTCATTGGTAAGAAGTTATTTTTGAAATTATTTTTATAGAATTACTTATTTTTCCTAAATATTAAAACCATTTTTTAAAATTATCGTAATTTTATTCCACATAAATCATTCGAGAAAAATTAACCACAATGCTTAATTAGGAGGTAGTCCTCCGTACACATTAGAACAATTATCATATCACCAATAGAATGAAATGTAATGATGTTATTTGTGATATTATAATTAAAGAAAATTTATTATGTTTCAAATATCATATATATTTTATAAATAAATCATCATTAAAATCAATCAAAAGAGGAGATGTAAAATTATCTACATTTTTTTATGTGGAGGTGGTCCATCATACACACTATCGATAGTTTTGTTTCACATTTGATGGAGGAGGTGACAGATATAGGTCATGAACATGACATTACAAAATCACATAATGTTTAATATATATACATTATAATATTATCCTGGTTCAATAATAGTTTATTTATATGTAGGAAGAAGTATAATAAAAACTCTCATTTAAGAATGTTGCATCTTATTTCGGTAATCTCTTTTGGTTTGCACTAATTGTCTTCCAAGAATTGATTTGGGATAAAAAATGGACTCTTGGGTGAATTAAAGGATGCAAGGAATGTTTCTGAGTTTTTGATGTCTGATCCAACGTTTTTTATATGTGTGATGATGATATGATGTGGATGTCCTTTTATAAGAGTTCGAGAGGACAAAAATGAAATTTATTTATAAGAGAAAGATGAATCCGGTTTTCTCTCTCAAAAAGGCCCTAAAATATAAAATTATCAAGAATATGTGATATAAGTTCATTATAAGTACATAAATGTTAGTATTAAAGGTTTCTAGTTGAATTTTCTCAATATCATTTTTTGTTTAATCCCCATGTGAACCAGATTTTACGTTATCTGCAATAATTAATATTTACAGCCTTTTCTATTCATTATGGATAAAAATTATGCTTATGGTATTAGAAAATAATTTTTATTTTTTTCATAATATTAAATACATTTAAATAAATTCAATTTATATATTTGGATGAATTTAATTTACAATTAAACCAGTAGATGTGATGAACAACTATTTTTAAAATATAAATTTTTCATAGTTATAGAATGTTATTAAACAAAAAATAAATAAAAACTGATTTGAATGACCTAAATTAGAGTCATAAATAAATAAGTTAACAAATTTTACTTCTTTATTATTTTGATATAAATTAGGACATTTAAATTTTTTTAAAAAAATGATAGTTTTTAATAAATATTAGTTATTTTCCCAATTCATTATAAAATTTATATTTTTATAAAACTCTAATAAATTCATTAGAATATATTTTTTAAATTGTTATTTCAAAAATGAAATTAAATATTTTAGGTAAATATTAAAATAATAATTTTTTTATATAATAATATATGTGTTCACAATGTCACAACGTTGATTTTTTAAAAAATAAACTTCCAAGCGTAAAATCATGTTCATTCTTATCTAAATCGTAGAAAAAAGAAAATATGAACCTTAAAATTTTTTTTATTTAATATTTAATATATTAATTTCATTAAAATAATTCTTCAAAAGTTATTTATTTAATTAAAATAATTGATACATTTTTTTGTTCATAAAAATAGTTTTCTATTAATTTTTATTTCAAATTATAAATATATTATAACTAATATAAAATGTCCTAACATAAATTTTCGAAATTTATTTATTCCTCTTCATACTCTCTATTCCAACGGCTAAGTTATAATTTTGATATTAAATAATAATATTATTAATGTGGAATATGGTTCATCAAAACGTGATGTTTTTTTAACACAAGATAAACATGAAGTTGAGTATAAGAAGATCTAAATATAGTGATGTATGTAAATAAATATGTCTATGATGTATAATTTACTAATAAAATAGAAATTAATAAAAAATTTATGTGTTATATTTTTTCTATAAAATTATTTTCTTTAGGTTTGAAATATAACACCAAAGTATCATTCTTCTAAATTTGATCCCATTATTCATTAATAAAATTAACCAACATTTTATTCTCCAATGATTCTTCAAAATATTTTTTTTCAACATTAGAGAAAAAATATTTATGTAATGTTTTCTATTTTTTTATCACAGTCTATACTTACTATCCATGATTTCCAAAGATGTTATGGAATAGAACATTCTAGCATAGCCTTGGATGTGAATAATGTGATTTTCCTCAACACTAGAAGTGTATAAATATTATTCTTTCACCTATACATCTCCAATAGTTTCACCTTTATATAGATTTTTTTTTTCAAATTGTGTATTACAAATAACCTGAACATCATTTTTTAGATTTTCTTAATTATCTATTATTTACTTCATTATATTTATTTAGATCATTAATTATGCTATATGTACATTTCTTCTGGTATCTTATTAAAAAATTTGGTATCCCATTATATTTATTGGATAATAAAGAAAAATTATTTTCAAACCTCGTTGTAAAGAGTGGAAAATATTTCAATGCTTAATGTTGATGATTAATGGTCTCTTAAACACTCTATGATTTCTAAAAAATGAATTTTTATTATATTAAATATCATATGAAGTTATATAAGAATTTGGTCAATAAAAATGAAAATATTTTTCCTGAAATTATTCTTCAATATATTGCTTTTAAAAATTCTAAGATCTAACATTCACTATCATCATCAATAATGTCATCTAATCCATGATTACATTATTTCATTCATCCAAACCATTTTTTCGTGTGTTTGGTGCACTAAGGAAAAAATAAATGACACGATTTCCAATATAATATTGAAAATTGGTTTAAGGATATTTATTACAATTATAATTCTAGATTATCATTAATGAGTATCCACATGCCTCTTATTCACTTCAGATGAAACTATTTAAACTAATTATATACTATAATTTATGATTTATAAAGATAAATATTAAAGTATAAGTAAATTCATTAATATTGGAAATTAAATACTTATCTTTATTTGGTAATTTATTCTTTATGGGATAGTAGATGTCATAACACATAAGCTTTAATGGAAAATATATATAAATATCTGTTTTTTCAATGAGTTAGTAATTTTCCTCTTCTGTCATTAGGTTATATCTAGAAATTTCTAAATTTATATTGGGAATATCACATTACCTTTATATTTTGGTAATCATTCTCATATTTATTTATATGTGACAGAAATACCTTCTTTTTAATTGTACATTTTTTCTGTTAATACACAATTATCTTGAATTTGGCGACTTTTCATAACATTTATGCATTGTTCACTTTCCTCCTTTAAAAAAATTTCCTTCTACAATATTTTTCCCCAAGGATCCATATTTCCTAAAAATATCTTCATTTCAATCATCATAGAGCATAAAAACACATAATATGTTGTTTTCTATCTTATTAACATATTATGTTTTTTTATATTATAATTTCATTCATATTAAATCATAACCTAATCCTTTTACCTTGAATGAACTATTGTTTCCTTATAACACATATACTTCTTACCAATATTTATCATAATATAATAGGATCCATTTTTTTGTAATATGTGAAGACAAACCACTATAAAAATTAAATGGACACTCATTATTTTATTTTTTATGTAATAATTCTATAATAATATAATATTCCTAAACATTCTCCTATAATCATTAATTTATTTATTTTAATAAAGAGTACATAAAAATACTTGAAAAAATTGAATAGAGAGGAAAAAGGAACATGAGATGGAGTAATCTATGGAGGCCTGATGTGGTGAAAACATTCTGAATCACTAAAATAATATTCTTACTTTCAATAGATAAGTAATGCAAGTCCGGTGGAATAAAAATACTAACACCCCGCATTTCCAAAGATACAAGGTGAATGACAACCATATTATCCTCCCAACATGTGTGATGAATGTATGTTAAATTACTTATAAATGTCCAGAACATTCATATAATTTATGATAAAGACCATGTAATGTTACCCTATTCATCCAAGGAGTCATGTATTATGATAGAATCTATTTTTACCATATCAAGACCAACACTCTCATGCCTGCAAAGCTGAGAAGTTGTAAGCATCGCTAGATCCTCATCTAGAAGGGAATGACGTCTTTGAAAGTGAAATGTAAAATAAGTTATAACATGGAACATGGAGTCCCACACTAAACCAACACCGTTCATGTCACTCATATAATAAGAGACATAAATTTTATGTGTTGGGATAAGGGGATGAGGGAACCATCTATCTCAACGTCCAAATTTATTCAAACTGATGTCAAGGGAGATAACTTATATTAGTCATGTAGAGGGAGATTCACACCATTTAGTATATAATTAATCCATATGAAAAATAATGAACACTGATCTACCCACCATAGACCAACCATAAAACTAAATCACATCATTTCTAGCGTTCTTCTATGCTATAAAAATTCACCAACACCTAGGTGTGAGGATATTAGAGTGGGATTTCCTCTCTAGACTAGCATTACCCTATCTCTTCTGAGACTTATTTCCTTATTAGTGTGGTATAAAACCCATGTATCCATTAGTAAAGTTACCCAATGTTTCACATATTTCACCTACATCTTCTAATAATTGAAATCTTTTTTTCAATCCTCGACCTATATTTTTCAGACTATTTATTAATCTAGACTAATTGCGTAGGATGCATCCCCGTCAAGTTATATCAAGAAAAATTTTCGAACACACGATATTATTTTTAGTTGATCTAAAATATCAAATTCGTATCACCAAAACCACCATATTACCAATAGTATCCATAAAAACCATATTTACCATAATAATTAGAACGTTTTTACGAACTATATCTCAACATTTAATCATTATATTAACCATAAATTATATCTACTATTTTTGAGAAAAAATATTGATAAACTCTTGGAATATTACAATTCATTGTATTCATATTTATTTTATTTTTATATTCACTAATTATGGTAGTTTTTTAATCCAAATTCATATTCCATGAATTTAAATATTTTTTAGACTAATTTTATTTGGCCACAATCATATTGTATTAGGTATTATTCTGTTCCTAAAACTTCTCAAAAAAATTATTCAATTAATTATTCTTTTATGATTCTTAAACTAATTTAATTTATTTGTGCTAAATTAGTTTGAATATGTTTAGTTATAATTCCACATTAACTAGATGTAGTTGATTAAGATCAATCATTTTATACATGTCATTAAAATTTTCTTCTATTTGGATACTAATGATCATTATATAATTAAGAGTAATTTTATAATAATTAGTTCTCTTTATTCAATAATATTTTTTCCATCAAGGAATGATTCCATATTATTTGATAATTTATCATCATTCATCATCCTTCTTTTATCATTTTCATGAATTAAAATTTATTATACAAATTATATCAATTATCTCTTTATGATGAACTCTATTTGTTTTTTCTCACCTTTAGTTATTATAATTTTAAATCAATAACTAGTGACATATTCATAATTTACATTATAAATGATAGTTGTTTCCCCAATATCTGTACAATTATAATTATATTCATCGTCATCTCTACATTCACCATCTTTTTATTTAAAAAAAAATTACATGTTTTTTCCATTTATAATTTTGACCTTGATTAATTCCTCTATTGTCATCTATTTAATATTTTATCTTAATAATCATTGGCATCATCTTATTTTAGTTATGGATACACTAATTTTGAGTGTATTACAACCCTAGAATAGAGGCATTTAAGTGTTAGGTTAACTTTAAAAAATATCTCCCCACTTCTAATATTTATATTAAATGGAAAAATAAGATAATCATACGTTATATCCATATACTAGTCTTAATTTTTTTGATTCATTGTTATCAACCACAGAAATAGACATATTAATTTTTTCTGGTTTTGAGGATTTAATGGAAAACCCATTTTAAACCATTCTGTTAATATTGAAAGAATCATTATTCATCAATTTATATGAAATAAAATCACTATTTTATACATCAAAATGGATTTCATATAGATCATTTTATTTCTATGTAGATAATTTTTCATGAAAAATATTAGTTATGATACCTTATATAATATTGATAATAAAAGAGACCTCAAAAATCTCACCATAATCAATGATTATTATGACATATTTAAGAATTATTTTGAAGTTATTTAAAATTGTCTCATCATTATATATCCCATTATATTCATATTTTGGCCTCCATAACAATATTTATTTTCAAATAACTTTTTTTCAAATAATAAATTTTCTGCATTTTGTCTAAATTTTTTAAAAATTTAATTCCTTTGACATTAAAAAATTAAATATCTAAAAGGGATGAAAAAATAAAATTTCCAATATTCTCATAGTTTTTATATTCTTCTTTTTATAGAAATTATAATAGAACCATCATCACATAGAATAAATCCATTATTTTTTATTCCAAAACATCATAATTGATATTGAGAAGATTTGGAAACATTTTATCTATCCATGTATGAAAACTATTCATTTTATATGAGGAAGTATTATTTTTACTCACTAAATTGAAGTTACTAGTAGATGATAATAGAAAGAAATGGATTATTTGATTTCCTAAGACATAATTCCTAGTTAAATATTCCAATGAAGAATCAAAGATGAATGAAACCTTGCTCCATTAACAATTATAGAGACACAATATCAGTGAGATCACTAAGAGGGGGAAAGGGTGAATTAGTGACTTTTAGATTTTAGGATTTTCCCTCAAAACAAAATTTTTCACTTATTATTGTGAATTTATTTTTTATTAAAACACAAAATAACACATAGATATGGAACATAATATTTTTTTGGTTCACTATAAAAATTGAGTATCTTTTCATTTCCACTGATCTAATAAAACTCATGATTGTAAAATACTCTAACAAAATTTAATGACCACTATGATTTGTAAAAACCATTATAACTCAAATTAAATGTCTTTAAATTATATTTCTGATTCTTGGATATTTATTAAATCCTATAACAATAGAATAATATAAAATGGTAAAACAATTGATGATAATTACAACTATCTCTAAAATCATATTATTTATGTGTCGACTTCTTATTTGTCATTTATTCTACAATATTATTAATAATAATCATATCTTGTCTTAGAAAAAACTTCATGAAACAAATTCATTTTAAAAATACATCAGAATCATTAAATATTTATTTGTAAATTATAAATACTATTAATGAATTATTCTACCCCTATATTTTCAGTGAACTACATAACAAAATCACCCAGTTCGTTTCTTCAAAAACCTCACAAAAAACACGTATCATTCATTAATAGATTATATATTCATAGAATATGATATTAATAATATTCTATCTCAGATTTCAAATATTTTGGTCTTCCATTTATAATAATATTTTTGGATATAATCAAATTTTGTTTCTCTTGGAGACTAAGATATCAGACTTAAAAAACTATTAATGTTACTCATTAAAACCAATGTTACATATTCAAGTAATAACTATCACAAAATCATTATATTATTAAACATTAATCCAAAGAATAGTTATATCCTCCATTCTGAAGTAATTTTAAATTATCCATTCATGCATGATATTTATAATTGCATTAAACTTTATGGCTTCAATATTCATGGCATAAATATATAAATTCATCATCGTTCCCCAATCATGGAGTTATTCCCCAATATATAAAAGATAATTATCATGCATTAAAAATAATATAAATATGTTTTCATGAATATAGTTTTCATCATGTTTTATTCATTTATGCAATGAATACTATTCATGTAAACTTTCATATTCCATATTCAATATAATACATGGATCAAGATAAATCCAATCATTATTATTTACATTATAAATTAAAAACATATATGGAATTATCAAGATTATATAAATTCAAAAAATATAATAATATAATAATAATTGATATTACCATCTCAAAGATAAATTTTGTTAACCAAACTAGGTTATATCCCCTTAGAGGCGGAGGGAAAGGGTTAAATAAGGTTATTCCATATTAAAAAACATTGTCTTCCGATATATCTTAGTCATTAAACAAAAACCACTTCTCCCCTTTCACATGAAAATATATGAACAAAAATTAAAGCATGAAGGAGAAATGTAAATTTAACTTAGTTCACCCTCACTAGGCTACGTCTAAGGAGCATACAATTGAAATGTGCTGAGGTACCAAATCAACTAAAGCTCACTGCTGAAATAAATGGTTAAGGCAAGGTCACATCTATATCCAGTCTCACAACCATTACACTGTTTAGGGTTATCTCACTACTTTACCATTCACAACTCCCTAAGTCCATTTTGATGGCTCACGATAGGTGGAAAGGATAATCTTCTTCCTCTTCCTTTTTACCACTCTTGAATGGATCCACTAACAGTTGATGGAATGGTAGGCCCCATAATTATTTATATAAAATTTATATTAAACTAATTGTATATTCTCTAATGAATCTCTTTCTATATTTCCCATTTAATTATGTGAAAACACATAGATGTATCACATCAACTTTCCAGACATATGGAATAATCATTTCATTACTCTAGGCTCAACATTTACCTTCACATTGGTTAAATCGTCATGTGATGCCAATTATTATGTGCACTACATTGAATGTAGCCATTAATAGCCTCTTTTAATGAGCTTTTTCCAATGGTATAGATCTTCTTTATTATTTTTATACTTAACAATTTCTAAATAAAAAAATAATTTTCATA
Source organism: Viscum album (assembly GCA_963277665.1). Lineage (NCBI taxonomy): Eukaryota > Viridiplantae > Streptophyta > Magnoliopsida > Santalales > Viscaceae > Viscum > Viscum album. The sequence goes on along the minus strand of OY728127.1, from coordinate 348,431,686 downwards.
GTAAAATAAAGGTGTGCATATCCATGTGCAATATTCTAGTGTGATACCCAAGTGTGAGACCTAGGAGGGTAACCCCTTGACTAATATTCTAGCTTAGAATCCCTTGTACAGGGCCATGGAATGAGATCCAAGAAAGATACATTGGACTATGTCCCTACTGTGATTCCCTTACAGGATTCTTCATTCACGTTGAGCATGAGTTCCTGGTGCAAGAAATATTTTCCTCTTTGCGTGAGATTCTATTATGAGTTCGATTTCACGAGTTACTGGGCATGAACCACATTCATGCTTTTATGAGTCTCCCAGTATATATCCTTGATGCGAGGCAAGTTTTTTAGAGACCTTGTTCCAATCATGAATGACACTTATGCGAACTCAATATCATATACTTCTTCAAAAGAGCTCTCCTCAATCATATTTTGTGAGTTCCCTCTGTAAATCTTCTTCCCAGATGATGATTCATTTTAGTATTGTAATAAAGATATTTTTAATGTATAAGGATAGGTTAGGAGAAATTTATTGGCATATGTCCACTAACATAACTCCAAAAATGATGTAAAATCATCCACCTCATGGGAATCATGCACTCCGTGAGATCCGGGTGGGTGTCTAATTCGCAATTCACTCAGGATCTCAGATCGAGTCCCTAGCATGATTCCCTTATCTGTATTCGTTCTTTGTCTAAGTCATTGTTTTTGATTCCCATTTTCACTTGTCAATACTCTTTGTTCAACATTCACCCTTTGTGTGAGGTATATCATTCAATTATCCACTTCCCATCAGCCTGAAAAACCATGAGATACCTCTTTTATTTGCATATTTTTCTTTATCTACATTCGGTTTGTTGAGATAAAGATCTAAATTATCTATTTACAATAATCATTATATCATGAGATCACATTGTGAAATCCAAATAGAATAACGATTGTTTCATGAGATCCTATCATGAGACTCATAGACAATCACGTGGATGGAGATATTACCTCGTAATATCCCATGTGAATATTTAGATTTTATGTGTTGTTGTCTTAGAGGTAATTTACATGATCTTTCATGAGATATAAATAATGAATACGTGTTTTGCGATATCATTTTATAATTCACTCTTGAACGATATCAGGTTTATCATTCCAACTTTTCATGAGATTAGAAATTTGTGATTTTCTCGAGATCAAACATCCCTGGTAACACATAATGCTTTATTTGAAAACTATCCTTCTTCAAAAACATCAAAACATGGAAACAAAAACAATCAAACCAAAATTACCATCATAACGAATATTTTCAGAAAATCTCCCCTTGGGTTTCATTTACACCTATTTTTATTTTGATACCACATTAATGCATCTTTTGGGATCTTTCAAATATTCATTTAATTAGATTTTCATATTGATAATATATTTACTGAATACATACTCTAAGACAATATGAGTCACTATCGACAGGATAAACAAGATTAGTATGAAAAGTTCATCTATGAATTACTTCATTTAAAAACCCTCTCTATAACATTAATGATAAACCTCATTTTTCATGTTATATAACCTTTTATCGAACATATTTATCATCATAAGAATTAAATATCCCCCTACATTGACACTCCCCCTATCATCTTCTCCCCAATTTTGAATTATAAATTTCATCCTCACTAATATCAATAGTTCATTCCCCTTTTTTTAAAAAATGATTGTTACATAATAGTGGTCTCAAAAGTGTAAAAAACACATATCAACATATCTGGAGAAAAAGCATATTACCATGGGGAGAGGGTGACCCACATGAACTATTTTTCGTGTGTGGGGAGTTGAATGTCCTCAAAGAGACAATTCATGTTACTTAAATACATTTTTTGTTTTCCCCTTGTTTGAATTTTTACAATCAGTGGTTCTATAGGCACAATCTCAAACATCAAAATCCATCACTTCACATTCTCCATGAAAAATGATATTTGATTTCAATAAATATTGTCCTCAAATGATGGACTAGATATTTTTTTCAAATATATAAAACAAAAATTATCATAATGGATTCTGCTCAGTTACTTCACTTCATATCCCATATCATTATGCTACTACCTTATCAATAATAACCATGTTCATGGTTGTGTGGACACAATTTTTATAACTTCTATTGTACTCAATGAAGTGATTTCTTGTTTCATTATTATAAAAGAATTACCCAATCCTCCAAGACAAAATGAGACACATGAAGTTGATTTTCTATCATCTATTAATCCATCCTAATATGCATATGTTTATCCTAACAACTCTTGTTGATATTTTTTAGTGTATAGTAATCAAAAAACCATTGTGCCCTTGAGATATCAAATAATTATTTTTGTTGTATGGAAGTGGGATTCCTTGGGATGGTTATGATATTATGTTTTTTTGAATACATAGAAAAACAATATCAGGTTTTTTTTGTTTCTTCTAATATAGGATACCTATGAATTTCATATATTTTGTCACGTTTAATAATTTTTCCTTCATTATCCCATGGAAGATTCATATGGGTATCTACCAAAGTCATTATCTCCTAATAAATATCCAACCAAATCTTCTCAAAACCACATAGGAATATACTGATTGAAAAATAAATTTTCCATTCTCTCGTATTGACACCTGTAAACCATGGAAATACACTATATCATGAATCATTGACATATTGAAATCACCTTTAATGATTTTAGAAAAACAATTTCACAATTATTCATCAGATCCAACAAATATTATTGCATCGAAAAATAACTAGACCATCACCCTTTTAATAATCTCAGTGATGAAAAAATATTACAATCAACTCCACCATGTTGAAAACTCATATTCATAAAAAATGATACAGTATTGAAAACCAATCTCACGGTGCTCTCTTATATCCATCTAGATCCATCTTCAGATGATAAACTCAGTCCTCATCTTCATGAATTAGAAAATCATATGGTTAATCCATATAAATTTTTTCTTCTAGAATACAACTAAAAAATGTGTTCTTGGCATCCATTTAGAAGTCATTTAAGTTTCTTTTCACAATTATGTTAAATAATAATCTGATTATCTCTATCCTTGCAACATGTTCAAAATTTTCATCCATAACGATACACTCTATCTGGCAGTACCCTTTACATAGTAGTCAGGATTTTTTTCGAATAACTACACCATATTCATTCATTTTGTTATGAAAAAAACGTTTTGTCTCAATAGGATTATTATCTGTTTTCAATGAAACAATATCCTATTTTTAATTCGGCTCAATTTTTTTTAAAATAATCATTTATATATTACAACCTATTTTCATCTCTAGTGACGCTCTAAAAAAAATTAGGCTCTACATATGATAAGAATGATGATCAATATAGATTCTTCATCTTTTTTCTACAGAAGGGTTATAAGATCACCAAATATGTTTTTTCTATCAATTTCGACGCTTTTCCTCAATAAGTATGCATATAATGATTTGTGATCATCCTTTTCACAATCTAAATAATCTTATAAATCATCCTATTATACTCAAACATCATAAGATATTCTAATATCTTCATAACAATCCTCCGATGAATAATCATGTATTTGTTGATGATTTTACAAATTCACTACTATATTTTCATAATTGCATTCAACTAAAATTCCTTGCCACTTATTTATTTATTTAAATTCATTGATTTTTATTGAGGATTCTAGAAATAACCATTCATCTCTAGGGGATTAAATATTTATACATTTATCCTTAATGAGAAAGAAACACATACATCTGAACACTCTATTTTACTTCAATGATGAATTATTTAAATACCACTGCTTAAATAGATTTTTATCTTCTTTCAGACATAGTAAAGCTCTATATATTTTTTTAACTGGTGGATTCACTATATATTTCCAAAAAATATCCTTGGAAGGTCTATCTCAATGATCATTCTACTAGCCATGTTGATGATAAATCAATTTCATCTCTCAACTACTCCATTTTATTATAGAGTTCTTAATGCTAACACTTGGTTCCTTATCCCATTAATTATGAACTAATCCTCTAATTTGATATTTTTAACGTTGTTGCATTATTTGATCAAATAATTAAGATTCTTTTACCCAAGATCTTTTCAACTTCTATTCGATAAGTAGTAATGACACTGAACACCTCATATTTGAGGGTAATGATTGAAACCCTTGCCATTCTAATAAAATCATCAATTAAGATTACAAAATACCTCCACCATTGAAAATAACTTTTAAAAATAGGTTCACACACATTATTACACCCCAAAAAAAGATCTTTTACTGAATTTTTATATTTTTTTAGTATATATCTTTTGAACGGTCTTCCCCTGTTGTCAAAAATCATACCTATGAGAATGATTATTTGATAACCTAGGGAGTTGACAAACAGTATCATATTATCTAGATCATCTAAGGATGTTTTGATTATTTTACCAAGTAGATTATTCTATAACTAAATTTCATCTACCATTGATAGAAAGTGCATATTATCATAACTACTCACAAGGTAGATAATTCATTTCATGTTCATTCCCTATAAGAAAATTGAACCATATTTTTCAATGATGACAAAAAAATTCTTGAAAAATATTATGGAATGTAATGAATGACATAATTAATTGAAATGTAGCACGTAGTGATTGTGACCATCATCAACTGAGACATCTTCATGTCTCAGGTGTTTCCCCCCAAACCATTTGTTTCCTGAGACAATTATTTTCAAGCCATCATCATTACCAAATATCACAATACCTTCCTATTCATAACTAATTCATTTCACATGTTCTTTGTTTCCTATGATATGTGAAGTGATTCCACTATCAATTATCCATTTTATTGTGAGATCTAATTCGTTGAAAGAAATGTATGCAACCACTATATGTTCATCCCTCTTCTATTTGATCCTTTATTTAGACATTATACCCTGTATTGAATGGTAATCATGTTATTACTTGCAGTATGATAGACCAAATTCATCTTATAGAGATATAAATTGATTTTTATATTTTCAAATAATTTGATTATAAATTTATCTACTTCTTGTGAACAAATTTAGTCATTTTTATAAAATTCATTTATATAGTTGACGAGGGATATCATTCCATGTGTCTGAGTCCTCTGCACCCGAAACAATGCACATCAAATGATGTGCTAGAATATTTATCTTTGTATTTATAATTGTGTTGAAAATGATACTTTTGGTAAATCTTAGTTATGAAACATACATTTTTTTGGTGCCCAATATTTCCACAAGAATAATATATAATATGGGGTGTATTCCTATGTGTCAATAATGCACTACTGATTCTACCTTGGGTTCTATGAATCTTCTGATTCTGATTATTACTAAAATCAATCATCATCCTCAAAGTGGGAATTTATGGTCTAACATCAACCATTACTTCATTATTGTTGAAATGAAAACCCATTCTAGATGAATCATTCTGATCAATTGTATTCCATTCCTACAACTCCTTTTCCCACTTCACCAGAACTCTAAATTATAATTTTTCCTTTTCTATTTCCCTTATATGTTTCTTTTATAGAATCAATATTTTCTATTGATATTTAACACTTCTTCATAGGCCCTAATTTCTATATCATGTTCATATATATGTTTGATTTTATCTTTTCAAGTTCTATTTAATATATCAACTTCTCTTTTCCATTCATCAATTTTGATATTTTATTGAACATCCTTTTCTAAGCTCTCTAAAAGTAAGGAATTATATTTTTCAACTTCTCCACTTATCATATAATTTCTTTATTCATACTGATACATCTAATGTTAGGTATCATGAACCAATTTATATGGTTTCATAATTTGGTCTCTCCAAATACCTATTTCCATAATTGTGGCTTCAAACATAGCCATAACATCAACAGTTCCATCTATTTCTTCTTCAACACTATCACATTATTACATTTTTATGAGAAACTAATAAAAACATCCATATAATATACTTCTTGAACCTTGATGTACCCCAATAATTCTACCTCAGATTCTCTCGAACTGTCATCTTCTTTTGGAAGTAGAATCTTTTTTCATAAGAACTTTTTCTCATTTTTCCTTACCTTTCAAATTGGATAAAAACTACATAATATGAATTTTAACCGTATCTTCATCATCATATTGAAACATCTTAGGGTGACTTGCTTCATGATTTACAACCTTTCCACATCTAATGATTGCAAGAGTCATTTTCCTTTTCATCATTCCATTTCATTAACATAAATTTGATGAATGGAATAACATAAATTCATCTGTATCACCTTCTTACATCCTTTCTTCAATAGTGACATCCTTAGGGACTTGAATTCCACTTCATTAAATTTCCACATAACTATATACTGATTATAATTATTTCTCAATTTGTTTTAAAAAGAGCACAATGAAATATATCCAATGATATCTCTATTGGATATTTGTCTTCTAATAATGAAAAAAATTAGATTTATTCGAGGTGGATGATTATCATGATTCATTTGAAAATATTTACATCATCAATAATTTCTAAATTAACATGCATGTATTCCACAATAACAATAACCTGGTCATATAATTTGTCAAAATAATCATTAGTCTGCATTCAGAGATCCACATAATTATTCCATAGAACATGAAATATTTATCCTCTAACATTTTAGTCACCCTAATATATATATATTTATGATTTCCAAAAATTTAATGTGATAACTTGCATGGAATAAACTTCATATAGATATAATTAGATATCTATCCCCCTAAAGCACTGATTTCTTTGGAATTAGTTTCAATCCTTATTTGGTAAACTTCTGATAAATAACCACTGTCGATACTCACTAAAATTATGTGAATTGAGTCGGTAAAATCATCCATTCCTAATGATAAGTAGTAGTGCTGCATCCAATTTTACTGTATTTGAAAATTATTTCCAAATAAGATTAAAATTCATTTGATAATTACAACCTCAATTTTATATAGTGAGAGAGAACAACTAATTTTCAAACTATTTCTCTAATACAAATTGTTATCTAGACTAGGTTAAATACACTAAGAGGTTGGTAAATTAGTGTATGAATGATTAAAACAACACATCCTTCTGATATTGTTTCTTCATTAAACAATACACTAACCTCACAATTTTATGTATATATTTATGAATAGAAATGAATGAATTCTTGAGGCACAACAATTTTACTTGGGTCACCCTCAATAGGTTACATCCAAAGATCGTACGATGTCAATGTGTTGAAGTTCCAAATCCACTAAGGCTCATATACAAAGTACATTTATTGGAATAAGACACTTATATGCACATTCACACTACCATTAGTATGTTTATTTTTTCTTCAATTCTATCTCAAGTGTGTCCCAATAATTCCCTCTAGATGGATCTCATTCAGTGAAATGTTTCACCTTCTTTCTATTCCTTTTCTCACTTCTCTTTAAAGTATTTATCATTTATTATGGAAATGTAGGTCCATTAATTAGAAATATTGAATGCATACAAAACATTATATTGATTATTTTTTTAATGTATTTCTTGGTTACTCCTTCGTATCTATGAAAACACTGAGATGAAACACTTCCAGTTTCTATACAAATGAATCAAACATCTATTTATAGTAAACAAATCAGTTACCTCCACTTTAGTTGGATCTTAACATGATTGAAAGACTTCCTTTCACTAATTTTATAGTAGTAGTGAATTACATCATTCTATGAATATTGTATAATGGTGAAGATCCTATATCTTCTTCATGAACATCCGAATTCAGATATGATATTGATAGTATTAACAAGGCAATGTAAGGATATATATCCATGCACAATATTATATTGTGAAACCCATTTGTGAGACCCTGGTGTTAAACATCTTGCATATGAACTTGTTGTGTAACACCATTGGTGAGACCCTAGCATGAATCCTTTGTGTGATTAATTGGTATGAGCCCCTTCTATGAGTTTACTTTTGTGATGAGTGCGAGTTCCTAGTGCGAGAAAGCATTCACACATTTCATGAGATCCTAGTGAAAGTCCTCTTTCATGAGTCCCACGGAACTAACCATGTCCATGTTTTCTATGACTATCATGGTGTGAACCCCTGATGAGAGAAAAAATTTAATGATACATTATTTAGATCAAGTAACACACTTATGTGATTTCAATCATGAATACCACTTAACTGACGCCTCTACAAACCACTTTCAGGAGCTCTTTCTGTGAGTCTCATACTATATGATTCTTTAGATAAATCCTTTAAGAATAACATCATCAATTATTAAGGAAGGGTTAGAGTGTAATTATAAGTATAAATAAACAATGTTAACTCCAAAATCATGGAAAAAATCCACATCATGGGCATCATGTGTTCCATGAAATTTGGGTTCGAGATTTGGGCTCATGATTTATTCATGATTCGCATGAGATCTGGAAATGAGTTCCTAGAATGAGTCTGTAGTCTATATTAATTATTTGTATGAGTCCCTAGTCTTAATTCTTATTCCCTTTTTTGAGGAGTAACTAATCATCATCCACATAATGACATGAGATTTCAAATTCAATAATGTTCATTACGTGATCTTGAATGACAATGAGATATCTCTATCATTTCTTTTTCTTTTTCTTTTTCTTCAGATTCATTCATGAGATCAGGATCCATGAGATTCAATTTCAACAATGATCATTTCATGGGATTCCATCACAAGATCAAATGATAATCATTGGTGGTGCATGATATCCTATAACGAGACACAAGTTGAATCACATGCTTCATAAGATCACATCATGATATCACAATTGAATAATGTGATTGTGTTTTTGTTACCTAGTGCTTTTCATGATCCATCATAAGATCCAAAGACATATGTGAATGATGTGTGAGATCATTTTATTATTCAAATGTTGTGTGATATTGTCTTCTTCATTCCCCCTTTCCATGAGATTTTAAATTCTTATACTTCCAGAGATCAAATATCCTTTCAAACTCAACATGCATTCTTTGAAAACCAGCTTTAATAAACAACCTCAAACCTTGTTAAGAAACAAAATAAACCTATTAGAACAATCATTGGGTATGTTTTCCTAAAAAAATCAACTTTCAAAAATTACAAACTATTATTTCAATAAATATATAACTTCTTCAAAACAAAAATTTATCCAAAACATCATCTCATTGAATTTATATTCCGATATTAATGTTTTAGAACATATTTTTTCACCCACATTCCTATAAAAAAATTTCATTGTATTGATTGAACGTATTAAGAAACAACTATAGGATCATCAAAATGAATAAATTAATGATGGTGATGATCGAGCATAAAATAAAATAATCTATATGAATCAACTACTTATACAAGTGAGGATAATAAAATATGTCAATTGAACACAAGTAAATGAAACAAACAATTCTGATCATCCATATAAACTAACAATCTATGGATTGACCACATATATAAATGAACGTATGAGATAGGGTTTAGTGGATCGACCATGAACCATGATACACATAATTTAGACCATGAAATTGTCAAACCAGTTCAATCCTTTCTCACACATCTCAAATGACCTTATAAAATGGTACATATATTGTCTCAACATCACATAATTTTTTTTCATTTATGTCTTTTAGGTTTGACACATAAATAATCATATTAATATTTGAACATGATTTAAGGGATGAAAAAAAAGACATAACCAAAATCAAGTCCACTTCAACCTTGTATAATATGTCCTCTCTAAAATAATTCCACAACATTGAGGGTCATGTTTAATAAGAAGGAATGTTTAAAAAAAATTATGTGCTGAAAAAATTCACATATTCCTCAATGAATTTTAATATAAAAATCCATAATTATGATTTGAAATGTGTATATTGATATGAAATGATACTCCTAGGATCCCCATAGAGGTGAAAAATCTCTCAACCATATATCCTACACATGTCAATGAAATAATTGGTCTCCATTATTATTAAGAAATGTAGGAACATTGTCAACAGGTCCACGAAAGCGAATATTTCAGTACTTATGTGAGATTAACTCAATAAACCTATCATGAATTTCATGATGACAACATTTTACATCCACTTGGAAATAGGTAATGGATGAATATGATTGATGGGTTACTAATGATCAACTGTAACTTGTTGGTAGATGATGCATCATAAAGAATACCCCATAATATCTTTCATAATCTCGGACCACTAGTACAACCTCCAAATTTCATGATACATCTTGGTATGATTCTAGTGAATAGTCCACCTTGAGGTGAATTAATCCAATTTGATATCCCCAAACAATATCATAGGAACGACAAACTTTCCTTGGATATAAAAAAACATATAAATATTTAGGGGCCTTCCATGTGGAATATCCACACAATATATATTATCCCTAATCACATTAAACTTTATGTCATATAGTTGACACTCCTTCACCCAATAATGTAGTGAGGTTGTAGTAGCCAATGATTTCAAGAATTCTTTTCTTAGATTCTATTGAATGTTAAGACACATCTCAGTGAAGAGGCTGATTAGTTTACCCAAACTAATAACTACAAATATGGCCTGCACGTGACACAGTCTACTCATCCTCTCACCCAGGACATTATTTTTCCCCGGGGTATAGGTTGTCTCAAAATCAATAAATCATAGGTAATCAAACAAACCATATCCACCAAATATTAAATTACATCTATGAAAATATATACCTATGGATCTTATGGTTTCTTTACACCATGAATCTATCACGCAACTGATAGTGATACTCACATCTATACATTTACACCATTGTGACTATCTCTAGATCTTGCATTGCGTAGTTCCAATAATACAACCATAGATTCAAGGATGCCTATGATACCACATTTCCACCCTATATTATAGCAGTCCCCAGACTAACTTTGGATGAATTATAATATAGTGTTTAATCCAATAAAATATTAGGTAATGTTATTATCTATAGAGACACAAAAATCACTTTTATATCCATAATGTAATCCTCACAAAATTCTAACAATATGAAATTTATCTCTTTCTTGGATTGGGCCATTATCAACAATACAATATGGTAGAATTACAGAATAATCCTATGTTGGTAGCCTAAAAATCCATGGAAAATATTAGTATCCTATAAATTCATCGGTCACTCATAAGGCACCAGAACCACAAATATCGTTATGTACCTTTATATAACTACCTCATATATGACATAGCCTAATAATATTACAAAACTGATCTAGAATTAAAAATACAATTGATTCTCTCATATTGTACGTAGATAAATCTCTAAATAGTTTATGTGATTCTTGTTACCTAGTAATACATGAAGATATAATCATTGAATTTTACATTCATTGAATCCATGTAAGGATGGATAACCCAATTTCCCAAAGACATAAACATTATTTTTGTATTTATCAAACTGAACAACATTATAATAAAATTATATTGGTCGTAACTACTCTGACAAGAACTAAATGAAATATTTGAGGGCCTCACACCAGATTAGTGAATGAATTCCCTCAATTTTATCTTATCAAACCACATGCATCATCTCAACTAATCATATAAATTATTTATATTGGTAAATTAATATTTACTCTCAATAATCACTTAGTTTAGAATTTGGAAATTTAAGCGTGTCTACAATGATACTTCTACATTCATGTTGAATAATACAGGATAACCTCAAGGGGAAAATCTCTGGTGAATGAACCCCTTATCATATTTATTTTTAAATTTATCCGTCAACACACATTGATTTCCTAGATAAATTCTGAATTGATGAATATATTTGGTCTCCATTAATGATATAATATCTATCATATTCTTGATCCCTTGATTGGTTATGATTAAAAATAAATCTTCATGAAATTAATCATATAAATTGTCAATGATAAGAGGGAATAAAACGTGACATGTATCCCTGTATATCAATGCAATGAAAATCATCATAATGATGATCTATCTATGTTTCTAAGGACCATGTCTTAAATAACATGCCCATAGTTCCCTCTAACTGATATTGGGTAAAAAATATCACTCTATATATGTAAAATATAACAATCAGGGATAACAATGGATGTTTGATCTATAATGAGTAAAAATTACATTATTCGTATCAAATAAAAAATAAACATAAAAAACATAATGAAATTTTAGGGAATATTATAACTAGTGCACAATATAGAAAAATCCTAAAAAAAATTTATACACATTGGTCGCACCCGTAAGGGTATATATAAAGGAATCAACCAATATAGATATACAAATAATATCCCAAATAACATAATAATTTAGTATATATTAGTGATTGAGACACAAAAATAACAAATAATATAGATAATTTGGTTCGTGCCTCCAAATATATAATTATCACATTTTAATTCTCTCTAAATTGCATGGAATGAGTCTGGTCAATGGTGTAATGTTTTTTGGAATCAAAACCATGAGTTATCATCTCATGACTATAATGAATGAAAACCCCATACATGTACATCTATCCTTTACATTGAATACCTCAAGCCACTCCATCACCAAAATAGTCGGAGTATCCCTAAAATTGAAATGTTAGTTATACTCTAGACCCTGAACATGAACTATGGTTATTAAAAAATCCTTTCCCAACAAGTATATGTGGTTCTATGACATAATATGTTTTTATATTCCTTAACCCCTTACATGAGATAAACAAATTCAATTATCTTAAACGATCAAGAAGAATATTCCATGTTGAGCACAATAGTAACACTCGATAGTGTCTAACCGTCTCAATGGAAGAGATGAACCATAAACCTAGATACTGAAACCATCTTTTCACTAACGTGATGTAATTCCCTATCATGAATCACTTTATAAATAGTAACTAGACTAGTTCACCATGTGACATGATGTAGGACTCCCCATATTACATCAGTTTCTCTCTAGAATTGGGTGTTTATGATGGTATTATTGGGAGACTATACCCTATGTATTATTGTATTGAATGATGTATACAATAACCAAATACCATTATATCACATGTAAACTAATATAAGAATATTTTTTTAATGAAAAAACATATAAAAATGAATTAAAAAAATGTAAGATATATATTTAATACATGCACAACCGAGCCCCTAATTTGATGACCACATATACAAAACAATCAATAAAAAATGGATCTACTGCAACTTTGATTTTATACTCATCTCAATCCTCTAATCTCACTCGAGATACTCTATCCAAAACATATATATTTCTGATATTGAGTCATAGCCCTTCCCATTCTTGAAATTACATTGTGAGATCTTCTTGGGTAATGAAATTTAATGGAGGCCCATGGAGATTGTGAGTACATAACTCAGACTTACTCAAATTTAATCCCATACCTAACTATTATATGTACTGTATATGCATGATATTTTCTATGAAGAAAATAAACAAACTATCTCATAATAAATAAAATTAAATTTCAATACCTACTTCATCCTGATGTCAAAATATCTCTATTCATGTCATATTGATAGTTAAAAATAACATCTCAACTACTGAAAGATTATATACATAGAAACCAAGCCATTACTAACCAGAATCATTGATCATCAATTTTATAACCCTAATCATCCTAACCTACCTTAGAAAATGATGATGTTATTATAAGGATGAGGATCATTTTAAGGGAGCCTCTATCTATTCCTCATGAATTCTATTCTCAATCCTCAACTATGATGTGTAATAGACCCTAGGGAGTCTACTATCATATTTCATCATCATGACAATTAGAAAACCCCCTTGTATTACTTTTGTGACCTAAATGTATGGACAATGCTCGATTCATATGAGGTGTAGGCCATATAAATTCTATTACATCTAGAAATGAATGATTCATGGGTGTCTTAGTTAATTTAAGGTAATAACCTCTTTGTATTCTCGGGTAAATTAAATAAGTGTCCACTATCTTGTGACTCCACTATTGAAGCACTACTAGTTCATCCACGTGATCCTATGGGTATTATATTCATCAATAAGGGGTATCCAATAGCCCTTTATAGCATATAAAACATACATTCATTTAGACATACTCCCACAAACACCACATACCACCCTTCAAATACTAATTAGAAAAGGCCTTCACAATTGTCTACTGGTATCATCATCCAAATTATAACATCTAGGAAATGGAAATGGTATCACAAAATGGAATGAATCCCTACCATCCAATAAATAAATACATTGGTGTTGAAATAAACTATGATGTTTTTATCATAGCTTACACATCTAGAAATCCACTCTAAATTCAAAATAGTATAATCTAGTAAATCTACTGATTCATCCACTTTATAGTATGGAACATAATCCCTAATACATCAAGCATAGTAGGGTCTCATCGATTCCAATAAGTGATTCCCTGGAATACATGTAAATTATGTTAGTTCCCAAAAATTGAACAATTCCCTTGAGATTTTTGTAAATCACAGAGGAATTAAAAATATAACAAAACATAATAGGGAATGAATAAACTAGCAAACCTATTCTCATCGTCCACATTCGATCTGGCTTACATCATCTGTATTGGTTCTAAGATGACACCCTTCACCATATCTAAATGGTCCTATATCAGTACTATTATTACACACAAAAGTCACTAATGAACTAACATGTGTCCACTAAATCTCATTAAGGACTCCTTAGCATCCTAAACATCCCACACTAGGGAAATGGTTGTAGGAATATTCCCCATATTATATTTCCTAGGTCATTATAAACACTCGAACCATTCTATTATCATTGTAGGGTCTAACCACCCATGTAGTCATTTACAAGTAGTGGAGGAACACTCTCCCAACATTTAGTTAAATGGTACCATAGATTTTAGTTTAACTATCACTACCAAGACTTTGTAAAAGCATCCCAAGTAATCCCACCTCTTTACATAGGGGTTACATTACCCTATCAAAACTAATTTATATAATCATCCATTAGTAGCTACGATGTCTAGTTGGTTAACAAGGGTCCCATAGAGTGCTAAACCATGTATTGAATGGATATATAATCTATTATTTTTATCAAAGGATCAAAAAGAATTGGGGGTCCAAAAACATAAAGTAATGAGGCATTACATTCAACATGAATATAAAAAAATTCATTGAACCATGTTTGTAGATGCATAAAGACTAAATAGCATGAATCAAAATTGAAAAAATATTTCAATATAACTAAAAAAATATTCTCGAGCTTATCCTAAACCATCTTTTCTTTTCCTATCAACATGTGGCACTAACACAAACCAAGTTACCAAATTAATTAATAATAATGAACATTACAAAACATATTTATTTTAATCCTAGTTGTCATAGTCACAAAACCACTCCTCAGGTCACTTCATCATACTATAACTGAAGAAAATATCTCATGGGATGTCTGATAGGGATTCCCAAAACCATTATCATGTATATCCACTCATAAGAGAACAATGTTAATAATTATAAAATTTTTATTTTAATGAAAACCATTTAAAAATTCATAGCATGATCCACCATTGGTGGATCGATGAATAATTGGTGGAGGACATAATCTATGGTTGTCATCATCCTTGAATAGAAGGATGATACAATGAAATTAGGGAATATCATTATTCCTTGGTGAAATATCCACTATAAATCATAAAACAAAATAACTCAAATAAGAAATCATTTAGAGGGAGATAAACGAGTGGAGGAAAAGTGGAAGAACCCACCTAGTAATGTAGTCTAATCACACCAATGAATGATATGATTGGTAATTAAATTATGGGAGCTATTTTCAAACTAAAATCCTCCCACACTTCCTAGTCTATCCAATAAGAGATTGGATCCAAACAACTTTTAATCATTCATAAACGACTAGTTTCTTTCATGACATGAAAAAAAATCATGTTGTGAATTTTTAGGAACCACCCCATGAAGCACCATTACACATCTTGAATCTTCTAGGCTCACCCCACTTTTGATATTCATGTGATGAATCACTATTCACAACATGAGTGGCCTTATATAGCTAATTTTAGGATCCAAAGTCACTCATTACTACTCTGCCACTCCCCCGAACCATCGAACCATCAACTAAAACATAAAACAAATTAAAAACTACTATGGGGTGATCAAATTGTCATAACTCTAGTCAGAGTCATTTTTTTCCAAACAAACCAACCACTATACAAAAAATTAAAATTCAAACTGAATTTTACAACAAAACTAGAAAAGGTGTTTTACAATCTCCACATACACAAAATTTTGTTCTTGAGAAGTCTCATCTATATTTAAAAACCAAATACATTGTACTTGGGTTTCCAAAAAAAGACAAACACACCACATTCTATACAACAATTCCAAATTTTATTCCTCTATGAAACTCCCATAATGAGGAATACAACTTTTCAAAACCCAAGGCATTACTTGTATCCATCATTGAGACCACTTAATGAAAACCCAGAAAATCCAAATGTCCTAATTCACCCCTATTACATCAAATAACAAGAGTATTTCACTATTATACCTATTATAGAACTCATTTAACAATGGTCATGTATATGTCATAGTTCTCTCCACCATCTTAAAATCATACAGAAACATGTCCTAGTGGTCCAACGACCCACTCAATGCTTTTTTCATATAACTACAACCAAAAAATAAAAAATCACTAAAAAGAATCCAATACTATTCTCTTTTCATTAACCTAAATGAAATATATGTGTACCCACTACAGGAGAATGAGGCATGCATACACTGACCATTTCATGAACATTCCCAATAAATAACTTAGTATTCACCCATTGTACCATATTCGGTGTTCCCAAATCTGGATATATTTTTTTATGGCCAAAATGAATATTTCAATTTATAAAAATAACACCTATGATGGTGAATTGATAACTCATAATAAATGAAACTATTACCAAACTACACAATCCTTCCACACATATCTCATCAAAATATCCCATACACGTCATAACCATAATGCAACAAACACTATAAAATATCCCAAAAATAGTAAATTAAATTTTAGGCCTATTAGAATATTTATAACTATATATGTTCTAGTGTGGGGAAGATGATTTTATTTCCATGAAATCCTTTATAAGGTCTTAAATGTTATTAGACATTAAATCCCACATTTCAATAATCTCCTCCACAATTATTTCCCATTCATTGAAACCATATTCCAAAATTCATTATTTCTTATCGAAAATCCCCATATGATGATAAATGGTATCCAGTAAAATAATTATATCATCTATCATTTCTACATCATATTTATAGGACAGAATAAGTAATCCCCCTCAAAAATTTCTTCCCTAGAATACATAATTAGACCATGAATGAATAACCCTTCGACTATTTGACGAGACATGGTTTCAACCACCAATACATGTAATGAAACTGTTTCAAACCATGATACATTCGTTGAATTGATGTTTCAACCCCTGAACCACACATTGAATTTGATTCATCCCATAAAATAGATGAAAAATAACTTTTTCAACTCTAAACATTTTCAACAATGAGGCTACACATCACAAACATTCATATTATCATACCTAAATTTCTGGACACCTGATGCCAACACACTATATCATCTAGATTCAATGCCCAATTCCATATTTGGAATTTACAATGGACTAGATAAATCATAAATTCTAGATCAATGATGTAAAAACTCCATATAAACCATAAAATGACCCCCACTACCATGCCAAAAACCATTCCCACACATAGTTCAACTTATAACAAACATTGGTGGTCTCAACACAATCTTAACTTCCTTATTCTTATCCTCGAGCACCACTTAAACAGATTCCAACATCACCCACGTGTTTCTACTCACACGATAGATCACCTCATCCCATCAATATCGTACATTGATTCACATATATCAGTCATTCCACTACACTTGATCCAATTCTACATTGTCAAAACACATAGAGGGAAATATACGATTTCATAAACACTATGATTCACCATCCAAAAAATAATTTCAACAAGCCCCATCGGTCATTATCTCACTCCATGACACTCATGAATTAGAACTAAAATAAGTAACACGTGAATCTAAAACAAACTATTCCTATTTTTAACATATGTTGATCATGCTCTATGACATGTCAGTTTGTTTCAATTACTATATTATTAATCTCCACCTAGAACCATTCCCCTCAGGCTCAACCACCCATGCTCTGGCCACACTGGTAATGAAATCCTCAAAATCATAGCCCTAGATTACCAAATAGTTGTAAACTCAAAAACACACTTCAATACATGAAGGAACTAGAACTCATGGTTCTCATAACCATAATACATCAAGTGTCATTATGTATGGGTCACATTCAAGGTAGCACCTCATGGGTACCAACATCATCCCCGAAGAATGTATTTTGTCTCCATCTCTAAAGAAACTACTACATTGGGATAACAACTCTAATATGGAGTCATAAAAAGTACAAAACACTATATCACTAATATATTGAGTTATTACACAAGGGTCACATGGCCTTCCAACCAATGCCAGTTCCACTTACTAGGTCTGATAAATGGTCACTAGAACATAGTGAAATCAATATATAATTTCAGTTTCATGGAACTATAACATAAGGTTTATTTTTATAGAATGTGTTTCCAATCTATAGAAAAAATCACCATATCAATTTTTACAGACACATTAACTAAACAATCTTATAACATAAACTCATCTGACATCTCAAAAATAGAGATTCGTATCTTGAGAAGCACTATCATATGGTTCAGTTTATTATAGTTCCATTTCATAATATATAGGACAATACCATATCTGTGACACTCTGAGATTTCAAACGAATATAATTGGGTCTGACTGAATATATGACATGAATCACCAAGATTTGTTGATAATTAATACATATATACATTATGACTTTTTTTAATTAATGCAATCACATTGAATGATTTCAATACACACAACACCGAGTTAAAACAAAAGACAAATGTCTATTTAAATATTTTTATTTATATATGGCCATTATAAAATTGAAATTTTTATTGCCCGTATAAATATGAATAACTAAATTATGAAATATATTGTTTAAATATTCTCATTGATTATAAATTTGTTTTAAATAAAAAAATCATTTGAATGTAAAAGAAATTATTTTTTGAAAAAATTATTTTTTCCTAAAAATGATTATGTCCCCATTAAAGCGCAAATCATAAAATTATTTTTAACAAATTTAGAATGGGGATTTTCTAAAATAATATTTTATTTAAATCTTCCTGCAATATTTATTTTAGGTTTATTTTTTAGAGAATTTTCAGGAATGAAAATATCATTATGAATATCGAAAAGTTCTTATTTTGTTATGAATATTTATTTATTTTAATGAATATAAAATAATAAAGATGATTTTAATATGGTCTATAAAATATCATTGGTTAAAATATATATTTATTAATCCATTCATGCAGTTTTCAAGTATTTAATATTGAAATATAATTTTAATACTTTATAAAACTTATAAAAAGATAATCATTTCAAAACATCTTTTTGATAATTTTTGTGGGATTAATTATAAATTTAAATAAAAAACATATTTAGTTTTAAATTTTAAAAAAAAATCACAAATTTTAATTTTCATAATTATTAATATCTTATATGTTCAACTAAAATTTTGAAAATTTTGAATAGGAAAATATGAAAAAATTAATCAATGTGGTTACAATGAGTTGGGATTACAAGTGGCTTAAAATAAAAATATAAGGTGTAAAATGGACTATAAAATTGTTCGTATCCAATTTTATAAAAATATATTGACCATATATCCTCTCATTTTCAATAATTTTTCATTTTTTATTTTTTTAGCATTTAAAAAATGTCGGTACGTATTTTTTATTTCAAAATTTATAAGTGTGTCCTCTCCCCAACATATAAAAAGGCTACCCCCTCTCCTATAATCTTTGTAGTTACAAATCCCATTGGTTTGGTCAAGAAAAACCCATATATCTTCCTTAAATTTTTACCAACATCATATGATAATTTATATATCTTTAGGGAAACCCTATATGGTTTTTTATGCAAACTAAAAGAAGATGTGCAATGAAGAAGTAAAATTATTAAGCTAGAGTTTTTAATTTAGTTATAAATCCAATTCCATAAAATATTATAAAACAGTTATTTTATAATATTATAATTATATAAAACATAATGGTATTTCTTATGTTAATGGAATGACCTATATCCATTTAATCTTCGAACTTGATGAAAATAAAATTATTGTGTGGAAGATTACCGCCTCACAAACCGTCGTAGATTATCTAAAATAACCATAAATCCCTGATATAAATAATGACGAATTTATAATATATATTATATTCCTATAATAACTATTCTTCTAGACTTATTACATCATGCACATATTTTTAAATTAAATTACATGGGGGATATGATAATGTCACTCATGTGTATGGAGGACTACCTCCATTCAAAGAAATGTGATTCATTTTTCACTAACACATTACATAGAAATTAATAAAGGATATAGTTAATTAATATATTTTATAATTAAGAAAAATAATTATTAAAAAATATAATATCACATATTACTTCTAACATTCCATCCCATCTGAGAAGAATAATGTTTCTCAGGAACACATCATAATATTGCATCATGAACAGATGATGTCTATTTTTCATTTCGTCATTATTTAGATGTTAAAAATGATAGATTAATACGATATATAATTGTAATATATATTATATAAATTAAAAAATAATTTTTATATAATGGTTAATTATTATATAAATTTCTTATATTCAATCCATTGAAAAACAAAGTAAAAAATTCGCGTTCTTATAACCTACAAACTACCTGAATGTTGCATTTCGTATTTCAATATCTAAATATTATGGATGAATATATATACATATAAATATTGAATTAATATTATATGAATATCATTTTTATAATTATGGAGATTATAGAACAGTTATTGACATATAAAGACTAGAATAAGTGATCCTAGATATACATGAAAAATGAAGCAGTTATCCCTCGTAACATTGAATTCGAAAAATAATTTTCAATTAAAAAGTGATAAAAGACTATAAGTAATAACTATATTAGATTATATTTAATAATATTATTCTATAATATATATATAATTAATATATTTTTTTATAGAACTAGATCAAACTTGTTCGAAGGAGGTTAGACCCATGGTAAGGTGTTTCATTACTATGTTGGTATTCATCAGGGAAAACATATTCCTCATTGAAAACAGAGTGTTAGGATATTAATTTTAATAGAGAAAGAATATTTTCCCTAAAAAATTGTGTTTGAGATTTTCATAATTTAAATGAATAGAAACATTCATAAGGTTAATTACTATCTCAACAATTTATCTACTTTTGGAATGAAAACAACTATTCATAAAAGAATATAAGTAATAATGTTTCCAATTTTTATCTTAAAAAGAAATTCTTATCTCCCATTACAATGACCCAATAATAATACAACTCACTTTACCATGTGTATTGAAATCCAAAAGTATCGTATTCATATATTTCTTTAGAGATTAAGTTTTTTTCATTTTTCATATCTTCCTTGAGTAATCACCACATTACATAATCTATACCGTATGTAGGGAATTCTCTTTTTTACACTTCATATTATTTTGATCATTATTTTATCCCCCTTCATGAATCACAAAAATGAATAGAGGGAATGAAAAATATTGTACCAGAAAGGATAGAAATATACAACACAAAAAAATGGATGTTTAAAAAAAATTCATTATGATTGGAATAAATTTTCCAAGGGAATTTGGAAAAATATAAGATTTTAATGAGTTATCCATTCTTCATCTCCTTCAGCATCAACTTTCTCAATATTTCATTCAACTTATTTATCTCTTTGGTATCATCCTAAAATTTCTTGATCAACTGATCCTAATCATGATTCTTCTTCTTGATAACATTATTTCATTCATCATGGGACTTAAGAAAATAATCTTGAGACTTAAACAATTATTCATAATTTTTGAATTTTTCTTGCAACTCTTCCCAATGATATCTTTACGTTTTCAAATTATGAGAAACTGAATTTCGCATTCCATTCTGGTCATTTCCCTCTTGAATATGGGATTCATGCTCTTGATTCTTCTTTTATGAATTATTTGATGTATGTTTATTAATAGTCTCATCTAACTGATCCAAGGCATCACATTCTGAATCACAGAAGTCATCTTTGATTCTTAGATCACTAATTACTAACATAACCCATATGGTTATTTCCTTGAATGTTATCTTATGATCATAATAACCAATTTTAAAATATTTGAATTCCTCAAAATAGTTGATACTATTTTCCATGAGAATTCTTATAAAATCCGAATTCTAATTGAATGAATGATGAATAAAATTCCATCATGAATCAATACTTGGATATAAAGGAATGGTTTTTACTATATTTTTAAAATATTTAACAACAAATTCATGTCCTATGGTTGATGAGGATTTGGAAGTAGATTCCCTTAAAGGTGAGGAAACATTATCTTGCTCTACAATATTCCTCTTAGATGTTTAAACAACATATTTCCTTCATTTCACAATAACTGTTTTTCTAGGAGAATCAATAACTACATGTTTCCTTTGTCATTTATAGATATTTCCTTATCATCATTCTGTGTCTCATGCTCAATATCAATGAATTGGATTATATTATGACCATCAACATAATATTTATCAGTACCTTCCTTAACATCTTCCGGATTAGTGAAATCTAGACTTCTAAATTCATCATTAGTAGGTTTTTTAACCTCATAATGTGCATCATAATCTTTCCTTTCTGAGATAATTTTCAATGATTCATCTTGTGATGAAATGATTGAGAACATGTCTGAAGGAAATTTCTACTCTTCGTAATCTTACACCATTGTTATTATATATTCACTTTCCTCCTCATCTTCTTCCTCTTCATCTTCTTCTTTCTGTTATTATTATTCAGTAATGGTTTTCAGAAACTCAAACATTCTTCCCTGGAGTTTCTATTGGAACTATTTCTTGTAATATTTATTCTGGTACATGTATTTATTCAAAAGCATTATTTATATCTTTATGTATGTCTTGGACAATTTCAGCTTCTGAAATATTCTTCTTTATCTTTTTATCTCCATCTTGTTTCTCAATCTCTTCTAAAGAATGAATTTTAATGTCCATAGACTCAAGGGGATCTAAACCAAAACATCCATGTACCTCGTCCATATTTTTCTTCTGCTATCTCCAAAAAATATCAATTCATCAAAACAGTTTTATTTCTTTTTCAGCATGGGTGGAGCTAACTGAATTTTCAGAGTAAATGTTTTTTCTTTTTATTGTTTTTTTCTTGTCTAATCTTCTGCGTTTTCACTGAAGATAGACATATTTTTTCATTATTGCTGATATCTTGAATTTCACTTTAAGGACTATCATTGGACTCTCTTAACATAATGATTAAACTAATCATCAATATTTTTAGAATATTATCCCTCAACAACATAATGTTAACGATTATGTACTTTTAACTACAACAAATTATATTGGATTCTAAACAAAAAAAATGATCATTTACAAGATCATTGGATATATGATATTTTTATACATGAGGTTTCCATTCATGATATTACTGATCATTAGGAGAATATACATGGTCAGGTTTTCCATTCATAGATTCACCATGAAATTGATCATAAAAATATCACACTCTGTAACAAAATCTTTATATCATATTATCATAATGAGAATTCATTGCATCCACTAGGGAAAAAATGGCAATTGGTTGTAAGGTGATTCATCTTGGGAGATTAAACTCATTTAATTCTTAGAGATTTAGTTTCCTTAAACATCTCAAAACTTCCTTCTTTTTCTGGAAACATGTTATAAAAAATGATATCCTCTCCCTTATAAGGTATATCCAAAATACATAAATCTTTTTTCGGAGACAATGAGTATGTATTTCCAATTATCCTGAACGAAAAGCATTCTCTTAATCCTTCATCATTAATATTGATTGTATTTTTTATGTCTATGAGGATATAAGGATAATGTAGACCCTAATTCTTGGTCTTGGATACACAATGACATTCCCACATATTTATATTGATAAGTTTAGAAATCAGAGAATCATACTTCATAAAGAAATTTTGTTTGGCCAACTATTCTCCATAAATTTTCCAATCATGGATTTCCTTGTTTGAGTCCATCAAATCATGGGAAGAAACAACAAGAGATATTCAGAATGTAAGGAAACTGTGAAATCAAAATTGATAATTTGAAGGGCTACATAGCTTCTATTCAAAAACAGTGGAAAATAGATGTGAGACACGGATAAGGGGACCTTTTCATAGGCTTTTCGGCAATAGTTTGAAGTCCCGAATAAATCCAACAGATGATATTGGATTGATCTAATATTATTTTTGAAATCAATTCCATTTTAAATTTAATATGATCATTTCTTTTGATGTTTTAATGGAATGAATCGGATGTAAAGAATTTGAATTAGATAATATTTTCTTAAAATAAGATAAGAATACCATCAAGTAAAAATTAAAATTAAGAAAATGTATGTAAGGAAACATACCTTCTTGATTGATAAGAAATAATTTTAAATATTGATATGGTTCTTCCTAATGAATATAGATTCAAAAAATGTTTATTTAAGAAATAAAATTATGTTCCAAATAATTTAAAGAAAATATGTTTTAAAATGTAGTTTTTATGTAAAGGAAAAAATTATATTATTTGGAAAGAAAGTAGGGAAAAAAATTTGTTCAAGAAAAATTATGTTCACGATTTTTTTAAATAATAAACTAATGTACTCCCCCTATGAAAATGATTTTATTATTGTAAAGATATTGGTTTCAACTGAATGTTAATATGGATGATTACATAAAAATTATCATTAATAACTCTTGTTTAATGTATTATAATCTATTGGAGGGAAACAAAATTATAAAATTGTCAGCATGTTGAGGTTGACTTCCGATAAATGGAATAATGATATATCTTATAAGTGTGGGGTCCCTAAGAAAGAGATTACAAATATCTATGTGATTTTCACAAGAGTCGTATGAAGTATTTTTTCACATGGAAGTGATATTAGTATTACCACACAATATATGTGATTTTGTATAACTCAAGCCATATTTTGTGAGTTTGTGTTGCATTTACAACACATGTGAACTAGAACTTCCAGCTCTTACATATTCTTCTTCATTAGTGGAATGTGATATTGAGTGTTTATTCTTACATGACCAATTAAGAAATGAATCTCTGAACAAATTACATGTTCTAGATGTACTTTTCATATACATTCTACAGCCACAAAAATTGATATCTTAAAAACATTTTAAATCAAAATCATTTTTTCCGGAATAAAAAAGTCCAAAATCAATGGTTCCCATTAAATAGGGAAAAATTGTTTTCAAAACATTTATATGAAATTCCATTGAATTAGATGGATATCTTCTACACTAACATAATAAAATCATTAAGATTTATAGATTAGCTATTATGTATAATAAACATCTTATCAAACCTCAAAATGATGTTTGATCTAATAGGTTTCCATCCTCATCATGGTCAAGAGAGTATTATGTATCAATTCAAGTACTTATTCTTTTAGTGTTCTCATATATATTCCTTTTAATAAGACTGTTCATATACTTTTGTTTAGATATATATGTTCCTTCTTGTTCTTTAGAAATATTATACTGAAGGAAAAAATTTAAGTCACCCATCATACATATTTAAAACTCATATTTCATAAGATTTGTAAATGAATAAGTTAAAGATAACTGATTCGATTTGAATAAAATTTTATCAAAATAAAATTGAATAACTAAAAAATTTATCTAATATTTCTTTATAAATAGTGTGGGATCTATAGTTCCAATAGAAAAACTGTTTTATAACAATAATCTTGTAAGTCTATTATATCAGGCTCTAGGGGATCGTTAAAATCCATATAATGTTGTTGTATATTTGAAAACATGTTCAGGATATTCTGCATCATCCCAATCAAGAGGCTGTTCAAAATAAATTTCCTCTTGAACATATCTATTTTGGATAGCTCACTTCACGCCCACTTCAAAATGTTTGAAATTGAAGAATGCTTCAAAAGAAATTAGAATATGAATATATTCATGTCCAGCTAATGGAGCGTAGGTTTCATCATAATCTATTACATATTGTTTACTATAGTCCATATCCACTAATGTAGACTTATTTCATACAATGATTCCATTTTCATCACATTTATTTTTGAAGACCAATTTTACACCAATTATAGAAGTTTCCTTATTTCATTCATCCATGATCCCTACATTGTTTCTTTTGAAGTCATGTAGTTCATCCTAAATGGATTTAATCCAATAATCATCACCTAAAGAGTTAGCAGTAATTTTTTGTTTTAATTTGTAATGAAATTATATATTTTTTACATCATTTATTAAATAACATGTAGTCCTTACAGGATGATTTACATCACAAATGATACTTTCACAAGGATGATTCTTATGAAACAACTATTTTGGGTATTCTAAAAACGGTTCATAAAATTTATTTAAGAATTATTTTTGGGCAAATACTTCAAAAACATTTTCTATAGTATTTTATTTTTTAGAAAAATATTCCATCAAAGGTTGAAAATCAGTTTTGGAAAACACATCTAAGGATTTTTGTTTGGGTTTAATAAAAAAAGGATTAGTTTCATCAAATTTAACATGTACAGTTTCTTCAAGGGTGTATAGATTTTTGTTAATAAATATATAAGTATTAGAAGTAGATAAATAGCCTATGAAAATTATTTCATCTGTTTTGGGTGGGGATTTTTGTACGTTATCTTTATTATTCAGGATGAATACATTGCATCCAAATAAATTAATTTATAGATCTTTAGGTTTTCGACCAGTCCACAATTCATAATATGTTTTTTTAAGAGAAAGTATAATTAATACTCTATTAATCATATAACAAGATGTACAAACATAATCATACCAAAAGTGTTTAGAAATTGAATATTAACTCTATATGGTTCTAGTTATCTCTTGAATAATTCGATTTCTTCTTTCAATGACACCATTTTTTTGACGAGTTCATGGAGGTGAGAAGTTATGAGTAATGCCTTACATACTTCAAAAGGATTAAAATCTGAATTTTGAAATTCACCCACAGGATCACAATGAAATGTTATTAATGGATTTTTTTCTCATTTATTACATTGGGTGAAAAAAATTTGAAATAAGAAAATTATTAATATGTATTTCATAGAAAATGGACTCAAGTAAATCTAGTGTATACGTCAACTAAAAAAATAAATATTATTTACTTCTAATACTTTTGGTTTGGGTTGTATACGAAATATCCATATGCACTAGCTATAATGCATCATAAGTTGACACTTCACCATTTGATTTAATGCTCGACTTATGTAGCTTCCCATATTGACAAGGATCATAAACATTTGAATAATCAAATCTATGCTCTGCTAGATATTTAAAAATTCTTTTCATTGAGATTTTGGATATTCTTATATGGTTACATTGTCGTAGTCTTCTATGCCACAACAATCATTGATCTTCTATTACACTATGTAATGTTAGGTAATAGATACTAATGTTTTATAAGATCAGTGTATAAACATTATCATGCATATTTTTAGAGAGAATAAAATCTTCCTTGTAATTGTGTACTAAACATTTATCATTCCTAAAATTTACAATGTATCCTTAATCACATAATTGGATTATGCTTACAAGGTTTTTCATAATGTATTTAACAAATAAACCATTAGAAATTAAATTTTTCCATGAAGAACAATGTTACATATACCAACAATTTCTCCCTAAGCATTAACTCTGAAAGTTACTTGTCCTACATTCATATTGATAATATTTTCCAATATGATTTTGTTACCATTCATTTGGAAGGAACGTCCACTATCCATGTACCATTTATTGTTACTATTACTTTATTTATTTTTCTGAAAATAATATAGTTAAATTTTAGAATCCATACATTATTGAATCTAGATATTTCAAAAGGTAAAATCTATAGTATCCACACATTCATAGAAAAATAAGTTTTTTGAAAACCAAAGTATTAGGTTTTATTTAATGAAATTTTTTTCTCCAAATTTCCACCACATTGACACATTGTGAAAAAGGATCACTTTGGGGAATTAAATAGTAGTGACTTAAAAATAGTTATGAGTGAGTATAACCAAATCCAGAACAATTAATTAGAGGATGAAGTTGTGAATACAATTTATAAAATTCATTCATTCCAAAAGTCAAATTTGATAAATGTTTCATTATGTAAAAGATATCACATTTTAGTCTTATAACTATATTATTACTCTTCAAATCATTATTTCTGGGGTTTGAGTTATTCTATAATACATTTTTCTAAGAAGTAACATTTTCATTATCTTTTGAATGTTTATACATCCCAAAATTACT
This sequence comes from Viscum album, assembly GCA_963277665.1. Classification (NCBI taxonomy): domain Eukaryota; kingdom Viridiplantae; phylum Streptophyta; class Magnoliopsida; order Santalales; family Viscaceae; genus Viscum; species Viscum album. The sequence goes on along the minus strand of OY728127.1, from coordinate 348,403,228 downwards.
TTCTTTATGGTTTTTTTGATAAATTTTCAAAATCAAGAGTTCTCTAATCAAGATATTTATAAATATATGATACTTCTTCTTTTAAAAATGAAAATCTAGAATTTTCTTTCTCTAAACTATTTTTTATCATACAGTTTTCATTTCGATGTAATTAAAATATTATATATACTTCATTAATCTAACACCCCAAACTTCTACATTACAATTCTCTTTAAATAATGTGATAGCATGTGTTGTACGCAACACTGAGTTCTAACACACCATAACTAATCAAACTAGTTATTATGAATAGTAATACCTACTTTTTGAAATTATATATATATTATATTTCAAAATGGACTTCATTTTTGGATTCGGAATATCGAATTTAGCCTAAGGTGAAATTTTGGTACTTTTTGGATAACTTTAATATTTTGATGAATAGTGAAAGTTACTAAATTTAAATTAAAAACAACTTTTTTAATCGAAATAATTTATATTGATAAATAATGAATTTGAGTGGTTTTAAAGTATATTTTTAATATATTATTACCATTTAATACAATGTTGGTCATTGTACATAATTTCACAATTTAACCGAACATAAACAAGTATCAATCTTTTGACAGTTATTATATCTTAAAAACACGCATTTTGTTTTGACAGCGGGAATTAGTTTTAAATAAATTTTTTCCACTTCTGTGTTTTGAATTTGGAAAAATGGATTCTATATTAGGAATCAGGATTTTCAAATTGTGTAAGTAGGTAACTTTTATTTTTAGACATTTTGAATAATTACTTCGGTAAATATTTATTTGCCATGGTTAAAGGGTAAATCCGGTAAATAAGGGTTAAAAAATAATATTATAATAAAAAAAAATTACCCTAAAACGTGTCCTAACCTTATTGGTTGATACAAGTTCGACCATATTCATCTTTGAGTCGATTTTGGGACCCCATGGTGCCACTTGTAAGTGATAGGGACACTTTATTTTAATTAAGTTAAAATGAATACAAAAATGACAAAAGCATATATCTTTTAGAAAACAAATTTTTACATAGGGTTATATATGTTGGATTTTTGACTATAAATATTAATTAGAAAGATAAAAAAATTTCATACATAATTATATTTTATTTATAATTTTTAGACATTAAATAATTTAATTTATTTATGACACAATGATAATGCAGTAATTACCCTAATAGTGAAAAATTAAAATAATTGATATTATAAATACCCAAATAAATATAATTTTAGACTTTTAATGAATTACACTACTTTTATAAGATTATATGACATATTATTATTGATTTAATTAACTTTTTTTGAAGTAATCATTCTGTTATAAGTTTCAAAAAAATCAACTATTGAATACTGTCAAAATTGACATAAAAGAGTTTTTAAAACAAATATTATATTATTAATTGATATTAAATTCTCAAAAATCTAACGTTCAGCCAAGAGACTTATATCATGATAGGTGTATCATTAATGGACCACTTAGGGGTCTCTTGTGTTTATATAGTATGTTTATTAACTATATAATATAAAAATACAAAGTGACATGGTAATTGTCAAACTAATTAACTAAGAGTTAGAACTAAAAGATAAGGTTAATATAGTAACCCAAAATTGTCTAACTTCTATTGGTTGAATGTTTTTCGACATATCCCCACCATAAACGTTGAATAATAAACTTTGGAGCCATTAGAAACTGAATATTAATTTATTATAAATTAATATTTCTAGCTTTTCCGAAGGTGCCCCTCACCCCTCTTATAAAAGGGAACTCCCCCTTCTCATTACTTCACACCTTCAAAGCCTTTTGGTTCAGAAAAACTAGGCCCAAATACTCTCCCAAATTCCTTCACTACAACCTATAGGCCTTATTTTGATCATAAATCCAACCTAAGGAGCCCTTTTGAACAAATCAAAATGAAGAACCCGAAGAAGAGGTAATGATTTCACCACCCTTTTCCAAGTTCCTTTCTTCTTCCACTTCTTCTTCCTTTGTTGTTACCATTCTAAAATATTAAATATATTATCATATATATACTTTGATGTTATTATAAAAATGGTACAACCATATTCATTATTCTATCCATCCTTTGAATAACGTGTCACCATACGTGCATACGTACGGCTTACCGTCTCCACGTCGTGGTGTAATTGTTATCCAATATATTATTACTTGTATTGGTATAATAATGACGTGTAAATCATGTAAATAATAAATATAACATGACAATGATTCTGTATATATGATTTACTATCCAATTATATATTATTTTAAGATCAAAATAATGATATTGTCGCTCGTGCGTACGTACGGACTACCGTCTCCACGAACGTGATAAGATTCATTCTTCATCGTATCCATTCAAGTATAATTATCATTTGGTGATTTAAAAATAATGTTCAAGGACTTGATATAATTCTGGATATGAGTAAGATACAACCTATCCAGGACAAACATGGGTTACATAACAAAAAATACAAAAGAAAACGAGTAAGTTAACAACCGAAACAACGATAATACTAAGATATTATTAAGAAAACAATGTTAAAATATCATATATGATATGATATTAATATATATGATTATTGTATAATTTAATAACAATTATTTCACCATTATACATGAGGTTAACCTACCCTCAACCAAGTAAAAGTACAAGGTAAGGGTTTATTTCGCAATTTCTTCATTATTTGAAGTTTTTTATACGTAATAATCTACTAGGATCTCTTTATCTTCCACATCCATGTTTCTTAAAAATGTATTTCAAAACATTTTTACTATTTACAAGAATATGGGTTAAAGCCATTTATACCCTTGTTTGACTTTTTATAAGTGGTTTATAACGGAATCTTTTCATCGTTTTCCAAACAAGGTGCTTTTAACCTTTTCGACAGAATTAAGGTAAGAATGTTTTTTTAACTTATACTGCGGGTGCGGCTATTTTCCGCCGTTATAAAATCGCCGAAGCTTCCCTTACAAGCTTATAAAAATATTTTCAAAGAAAATGTTTTATTTCATAAATATATGACTCTTAAATGATTTCAAAATAGAAAGATATATTTCTCTAAAAAGAGTTTTGATTTCATCTATGACAATATCCTTTGATGAATTTTATTCTTATTTGAAGTTGATTTATTATGATTCAAATATTCTATATTGTATTGATGGTTTTGTGGTATGTTTGACTGTGGATGTGGTATTTTTATACTATTCGTGGTTTATGGTGAAAGTATTGATATTTCGTATTCTAGTTTTTATACGTATGTGTATGTTTAAACCTTTTCATATGGGAATGCATTGGACTTAATATGTGGCGGGTGGCGCCCGCTATAGCTCCTCGATGCATCGGTAGGTCTAATGAGACAAACTAGTGTCTTGTAACAAGGCCTTGACAAAATCTTATTTGTAGTCTTGGCACGAGGCCTTGGCTATGTGGTTTTGATAGTCTGGCATTATGCATTCCATCATTATGAAAGCGGTTATTGATATTTCATGTGATTATTTGATTAGTAGAATTTCAATGTGAATAATTAAATGAAATTATTTCATTTTATTTTTTCCATACTATGTTTAAGTTCAAGTTTAAAATGATTTTGTTTTAGTTATACATTGCATTAATTGTTTATTCTTATTTACGAATGTTTCTTCTATATTGTTATCCTTACTGGGAATTTGAGATCACCCCTTTTCTATGTTTTATTTTTCCCAGGATGTGATGAAGTAAATTATGAATGACCTGATGGGATAGTATGAGGGGATAAGAGTGTGGAATATGGACACTATGTTGTTGTAGTTTTCATTTTTATAATGTAATGTAATACTTTAGGAATATATCTAGTGTTTCCAAGGCTACTAAACCAATCGGTCTTTCGAGATTTGATCTTTCTTGTGATCATGCCAATGTTATGTAATAATGCACCGACTCTGGGTAACTGGGGTCGGGGCATTACAGTTGGTATCAGAGGAAGTTTTGTACAAACCTTGGAAGCTAGATTTAGATAAACTCTGATTAGAGCACATAGATTTAAGATGGACATTGAGGATTAGTATAGAAGAACTTCCTAGAATTTTGGTATTGTAGAGATTTTGTGAGTTTTCCGAGAAATACATCCCTGTCTGGATACGATCAGGTAAAGGCGGCTCTAGCACAGATGTACCTAGAGGTAAAACCCGAAAACACCGCTTTGAACTAGACTCGAACGAGAACTAGTGCACGAAAACGGGCCTTACTGCACTCTTGGTTACGACACTCCCGGGGGATATGTTTAGGATAACTTTCATTTTCATTACAAATAATTATGAAGGGTTTATGAGTATATACTTTCTCAATGAAAACATTTTTATGATAATGGATTACATCCATAAATAGTTCAATTTATGTTAAGTGTTTTATAAGTATGAGATTATGTATTTGGATTCATAAACTAATCTAGATTATTTCATTGTTTAGAAATGGTGCCTAGTGGAAGAAATGGAAACCGTATCAATGCACGCACTCCTTGTAGGGATTGTCCTCCTACTCAAGATAATTATAGTGGATCTGGTTATGAAACTGGTGTCGATCATCTAATCACCATACTAGGAAAACTTACTCAGGTTATGAATAATAAACTTAGCAGTATGGAGCACCCTGATCCACAGCGTGGAGGATGAATGTTAGATCGCTTCATGAGGCAACAACCACCAATGTTCAATGGGAGTGCAAATCCCTTAGTAGTTGAGAAATGGATATTTTCCCTAGAGAAAATATTTCAGGCTTTGGGGATTAGTGAGAGGGAAAATGTAATCATGGCAGTTTACCGCCTCACTGGAGATGCTGATAAATGGTGGTAATTGATTCAAAATATGAAAGAAGATGATGATTTATCAAATATGGAATGGAGGGAGTTCAAAGATCAGTTTCTAGAAAACATGCGACCATCGAGCAGATATAGAAAGGCAGTTTCTGAGTCTGAGACAAAAGGTGTATAAGAGTGTCACAAAGTATGATGCTAACTTTACAAGGTTAGCATGGTATGTTGGAGATTATATACGTAACCCAAGAAGTAATATTGATCGTTTCATTGATGGGTTAAAACCATTTTTTCGTCAATCATTAGTATCACAATCCTTCTCGTCGTACGAAGACATTGTATCATGTGCTATCAAGAATGAAAAGGAATTCTCTAAGTCTTATGACTTTAAAGAAAATAAAGAGAAGAAGAGATCTACTGATCAATCTGGGAATGGAAATAAGAAGAATAAGGGAAATGCTGAATATCCATCATGTGGTAAATGTGGGAAGAAACACCCCAGTACTTGCTTGAAGGGAACGGGAGTCTGTTACAAGTGTGGGGGGAAAGGCCACCATGCTCGTGATTGCAAAGGGAAAAAGGAAGCTACCAATGTTCAGTGCTACAATTGTAGGGAGATGGGGAATTCTGCAAATGAATGTCCTAAGCGTCAGGGGAACTTACCTCAGAAAATTCCAAGGGATCAAGGCCAAGATTATCCTATCACTACTGCTGAGGGAGAAGCTCCAAAAGACATGGGGGCAGGTAATTTAACGGTTTCCTTAAGTTTAGCAAATGCATTTTTTGATTCTGGATCATCGCATTGTTTCATATCTTCCCAGTTTGCTAAGAAAATTAGATATTTCCAATTTGATTTAACAAGTGAGTTGTCAGTTAAAACTACTAAGGGAAGTATCATTGCAACAAAGTTTTGTGAATCAGTCCCCATTAGAGAACATAAATGTTCGTTATCTACTGATCTCATCGTCACACCTATGATTGAGTTTGATATAATCCTCAGTATGGACTGGCTTTCAGAATATGATGCGAAGATTTATTGTATGAAGAAAGAGGTTACGATTCTTGATGATGATGATAAGGAACACCTTATCTTTAGAGCAGAATCGTCACCACCTAAATCTTATCTAGATCCACCCCCAATAGCTCAACTAAATTCAATTATTGGGGAGGAAGTGAATGAAATGACTATGGGTGGAGAAAGGAATGTTCAAATAGAGGATGTAGCCGTTGTTAAAGAATATGTAGATGTATTTCTGGAAGATTTACCTGGAAATCCTCCAGAACGAGAAGTTGAGTTTTCCATTGATTTAATTACTGGATCAAGGCCTATATCGAAGACCCCTTATAGAATAGCCACTGTAGAATTAGTCGAACTAAAGAAAAAACTAGAGGAATTGAGTAATAAAGGATTTATTCACCCTAGTGTTTCTCCATGGGGAGCCCCTGTTCTTTTTGTTAAAAAGAAATACAGATCCATGAGGTTATGTTTCAACTACAGGGAGATCAATACTATAACAATAAAGAACATGTATCCCCTACCTCGCATTGATGATTTATTTGACCAACTACATGGAGCTCAATATTTTTCAAAGATTGACCTTCGATCTGGATACCATCAGTAGTGTGTGAAGAAGGAAGACATTCTGAAGACAACATTTTGAACCAGGTACAGGAATTACGAGTTTACTATAATGCCTTTTGGATTGAATAATGCACCCTCTGTATTCATGGATCTGATGAATAGAGTTTTCAAGGAGTATCTCGATGAATTTGTGGTGGTATTTATTGATGATATCTTGGTATACTCCAAAAGCTACTAAGATCATTAAAATAACTTGCGCATTATTGTCACGACCCGTCCTCGGGGCCCGTGCCGTGACTACCCCAAGCCCGCCTTCCATAGGCCAGGGGCTGGCGACTAGCACCAAGGCGTAAATCCTAGCAAAAAGGGAAGGCATTGCATTTGAAAAGTAAACAAGCACCATAGAGTAAGTAAGCGGAAAAGTAAACACTAAGTAAAAACTGTACAAGCTGTGCTGAAAGTAAAAGGGGCCGGAAATACAAGCCCAACTGTAAAGAACAACTGAAAGGAAAAACAACAACTGAAAGGAAAAACTGCAGCGTCGAGCCGTCCTTTGGAAGTCCCACCTGAAGGGTGGGTACAGATAGCTCCAATGCTCCTCGGGTCCCGCCGTCCGCTCCGAGCACGTCTCGCCCAGTGGTCCACCTCCAGGTACTGACTCGTCGTGTAGTCCACCTCCGGGTACTGACTCGTCGTGTAGTCCACCTCCGGGTACCGTCCAGTCCTCGAACACTCGGCCTCCATCAGCACTGCCTGTCGTCTGCAACCAACACAATGAGGTGCGGGCATAGCCCGTGCAGGGGTGAGTATAACGATACTCAGTAGGGTCCCCGAGACCCTCAATGTCTCTCTAAAACCAACAAGGATAACCAGAAAGAAGATCTAAACAGATAACATATACTTAGATATATGCCCATACATATACCTAAGTTATCAAGTAACTCATCTCAATCATGAGTCAAACACAAGGTCAAAAGTCTCAGCTCAAACCAGGATTTTCATCATCGAAACCGTAACTGCTGAAGAGCTCCGTCTCTGGAGTGTACAGTGGTCCTGTCACAACTCCAAGGTACTGCCCACTAACTTAAGACTGCTGTAGAGCTCCACCTATCGAGTATTTCGGGCCAGCCGCTACAACCAAGTGCTCCCATGTGCCGCTACAACCAAGCGCACCACTGACGTGGGTCTGCCGCTACAAACAAGCGCTCCCATGTGCCGCTACAACCAAGCGCACCTCTGTCGTGGGTCTGCCGCTACAACCAAGCGCTCCCATGTGCCGCTACAACCAAGCGCACCTCTGTCGTGGGTCTGCCTCTACAACCATGCGCTCCCATGTGCCGCTACAACCAAGCGCACACCTGTCGTGGGTCTGCCGCTACAACCAAGCGCTCCCATGTGCCGCTACAACCAAGCGCACCTTTGTCGTGGGTCTGCCGCTACAACCAAGAGCTCCCATGTGCCGCTACAACCAAGCGCACCTCTGTCGTGGGTCTGCCGCTACAACCAAGCGCTCCCATGTGCCGCTACTACCAAGCGCACCTCTCTCGTGGATCTTCCGCTACAACCAAGCGCTCCCATGTGCCGCTACAACCAAGCGCACCTCTGTCACACACCGAGTCGTTCGATCAGCAGTCATCGGGTCTCAGTCAGCTAGACGGTCTCTGCGCTCCGCCCGCTCGTCTCCGGGAGGGTCCGCTCCACGAGCTACTGGTCGATACTCCAAGTATCACAAAGTCCCGCAAGGAAGTATCTCGAAGGACCACCTCGTCATAGGTGTCTCAACGCAACAGACGGCGCGTCAATCGGACGCCCGGTCTGTGAGTTATTAGCCTTTTCGTCCTAGGGGCCCGGTTGGTTTCGTGAGCGAACCAATCCGGCCGTAACTCAACTATACCCCGAACACTCACAGGGTATACTCATAAGGACCGTTTTTCAACGTGAACACCAATGCCGCTGGCGGTTCGTCAAACGGACATCTGGTCTGAAAGATATCAGCTTTTCCGTTCCAGGGGCCCAGTTGGATTTCAGTGCGATCCAACCCGGCCACTATCCATCTGCATCCAAAACTCGGGCGGACGATGCCAAAAGTTCCGTCTCATCAAGAGGAACTCAACGCAATAGACGGCGCGTCAATCAGACGCCCGGTCTGAGAGTTATTGGCCTTTTCGTCCCAGGGGCCCGGTTTGTTTTTAAGGCAAAACCAACCCGACCGTACTCCACCTGCATCCAAACCTCGGGCGGAGCATGCCAAAAGATCCGTCTCACATAGAGGAATTCAACGAAACAGACGGCGCGTCAATCGGACAACCAGTCTGTTAGTTATTGGCCTTTCCGTCTTACACCCACCCTGGGAAACTTCCCAGGAGGTCACCCATCCTGATCACTGCTCTAGGCCAAGCACGCCTAACTACGGAGTTTTAACTACGTAGGCTCCCGAAAAGGAAGGTGCACCTTGAGTATTGTATACCGAAACGACCGTCTCGATCCAAGGATCGCGTTGCCACTGACGGCGCATCGTTCGAAGGCTCGTAGCTCAAGCTACGGCCATTTGAACGAAAACGTCCGAAGAAGGGGGGGTACGGGTCGGCCCGGCCGGGCGGCCGAGTGCCAGGCGTCGCGGGCGTTGACCCGCGGCCTGAGGAAACCGCGGCCCGCGTGGGCCGCGCCGGTGAACCGCGGACGCGGCAGAGCCGCGTCACGCGCGGGCGAACTGGACTCGTGCGGCCGCGGGTCCGTTGGCCGCCGCCGCCGTGGCTGAAGCCGCGGCGGGCTCGTCCGGCGGCGCACCAGGGCGCCGCCGCCTCCGGCCGCCGGCAAGTTCCGCGGGCCACCGGGATCGCTCCGCTGGTCCGATTCTCTTCCCGTCTGCGCCATTGCTCGTCCCGGGATCCGTTCTTTACTGCGGAATCGTCAAACATCCGCTGCGGCACGTTCCGTCGTCGCCCGCCAAATCCGCACAAAACGAAGAACGGCGGAGGGTCGTCGGGCCGTGTTCGTTTGGCCCGCACCCTCCGCGTTAGAGATAAACAACCGGGAGAATTTTATTCCACACGGGAAAAAAATAACAATTTTAAGAAGATTAAAATTGATCACAATTCGGTTCTTTAATTTCTTTAAGAAACATTGACGAGAATAAATTAAAAAGGGGTAATTCCCATAATAAATCCCTACCTCGTCGATCGTCGCGCGCGGGCGTTCTTCGCGGAAAAGCTCGTCGTAGAAGAGAGGGATCGTCGCGTCGTCGCGGGGAGGCGTCGCGTCGTCGCGGAATCTGGTGTTGAGTCGGCGAACTCAACGCACCATGAAACAGTAGATTTAATTTAATTAATTAAATCCGTGTTTTTGGTTAAGAACCACGAAGGAGATAAAAAGGAAGGTCCGAGATTCTTACCTCAAGAAGCCGATCGAAGATCCGTCGCGGAGGAAGAGACGTCGCAGAAGAACGTTGTCGGCGATGCGGATCAAGGCGTCGCGTCGTCGATTTCCGGGTTCGGCGTTCTTCGCGTTCTTCGCGTTCTTCGCGTTCTTCGCGAGGGAGAAGAAGAAACAAGGATCCTCTCAAATCTTCTCAAAGGATTTTGGGTTGGTCTTATTTTATTAATATGCCAACACACGAAAACAGGTTAAGAAACGATTGAATTAATTCGTTGAATTAATTCAACGAAAGAAACAGGCCATTTAATTCACGAAAGAAGCATCCCATTTAATTCACGAAAGAAACAGCCCATTTAATTCACGAAATAAACCGCCCAATTAAATGGTCTGTTAAGAATTTAGAAAATGCGTCAGTTGACTTTCATTAAGACGGGTTTTCACGGGTGCGTTTCTTAGCGGAAAGAAACGGCGGGGCTCGTGCGGGCCCCACCTCACAAATATCCTACCAAGGGGGTAGGATATTTCTGGATAGCATCCTATCCAGTTCAACTCAGTTCAAGCTGCCTTTAAGTGGCTTCAAGTGGCTTCCAAGCGGCTTATGTGAAATAAAATAAAGTTGTCGCAAAATTATTTTATTTTTTAACTTTAAGCCCGAAAATTAAAAAGCACACCCGAGCAAACGCAACTCCGGAAGAGGCTTTTCTAAGCGAATACCGGCGCTGCGATTTCATCGGTGCCCTCAAAATTCGATTCTGGGCACCGGTTCAAAAGTTAGAAAAACCCGCTCGTCCGTTCACTGAACGTACCCGAGCCAAACTTCGGAAAATGATTCCGGGCACACCGGGTCTCGGAATCAGGCGCCGTCAGAAACTGCGTTCTTGTAAAATTCCAAAGAAAATTAAGAAAAAAATTTCCTTGAAATTTACGGGTCTTTACATTACTCCCACCACAGGGCTTTACATCCCCCTAAAGTTTCAACACAAACTAGGGATACAAAGGCAGTACTAAGCACGCATCTGAGCCTTCCGCTCCCATGTGCTCACCTGGACCTTCTCTATCGTGGCCCGAACCACCTCTGGTCCCACTAGAGCTGCCACGATTTCTTCCTTGCCGATAAGAGAAATCTGGTCTCATCTCCTGGATGAACCACGTTCTTCGCCTAATACGGTCAATCCCGACATGGATGATACTAATCCATACCAAGGATGACTTCGTAAGGCCTCGACGCTACTACCAAGAGATCCAACCGTTACTCTCGCCTCCAAGGGTTGAGTCACACTGTCGGCATCAGTGTGTGGTAACTGGGTCTCCTCCAGTAGATGTCTCACAAGTGAGGGTCAAGTCAACAGTCAAAACTGGAACCTCTTAGTAACAACACAAGAGAGGACAGGGAAGTAAATGCCACAAGAAAATGTGTCTTTTATTACTGCAGCTCAAGTACAAAGACACAAAGCATATAAAAACATACATCAACAAAACTAGAAGCAACGTGAACAAAAGTCTCCAGGTCTGGAGCTAGTCCCGCTCCTGTCCATCTGCTCCCGGAGCTCCATGATCGTAGGCCTCAGCTGCCTGAAGCTGAGCTCTCCCATGTCCTCCTGTCCCCTACGGTCGGGGTGGACCGCCTGGTGGTGGTGGTGGCAACACCCCGAAGCGCCGTCCACCTCCTGCCGCACAACCAACTCCCCTTTCATGGCCGCCTGCTCCTTGCGGCCCGCCCTGATCGAACCTCTGCCTCTGCCTGGGGGGTCCTTCGTTCGTCTGCTGGTCATCCGTATGGCGGGTCGGATAGTCACGAGCCATGTGACCAACCCTGCCGCAGGAGTAACACTGCCCTCTCATGGCAAGTCGTTGCCCACCCCGAGTGCCTCGTGAAAACGATCCAGAGTCATGCTGGCGACCACCTGTAGGTCCAGTCCTCTTGGACCCCTGCGTCATCCGTCTACTGCCCACTGCAGAAGACTCTGCCGCATGCCGGTAAGTGGTGGGTCCTGCTGCTGGAGACTGCTCAGCAAGGAAACTCTCCACTAAGAGGGCTCGCTCTAACACCCCTGCCTGAGTCGGAATGTTGAGGGAGATCATCGAAGCCCTGATCTCATGCCTCAGTCCGTGCTCGAAGGTCTGGGCCCGGAATAACGGGTCCCGTACCATATCTGTGGAGTAGCGCAAGAGATCAGTAAATCTCGCCGAGTACTGGGCCACTGACATGCTGCCCTACCGCAGCTGTAGTAGCTCTTGGATGCGCACCGCTCGGAGGGTGGCTGGGACGAACTCAGAGTGGAAGATGCTCTCAAAGTCCGTCCAGAGGAGAGACGCCTCGTCGTGCACCTAGAGCATCAAGCTCCACCATCTTCCTGCTGCCGCGTGCAGGAGACTCGCTGCGAGGATCACCATGAGGTCTGCTGGTGTCCTCACTAATCTGAAAACCCGAACAACTGCCTCCAGCCAGTCCTCGGCGGCCTGAGGGTCCGTCTCCCCGCAGAACCTGGGCGGTCGCTTGTGCTGGAACTCATGCAGTGCACTAAGGCGACGTGCATCGCCAGCGGCTGAGGCTGGTAGCATCGGTGCCTCGGCGGGTATAGGTACCACCGGTGCCTCAGCTGTCAAAGGGCCCTGTACCGAGTCCTCGATGCTCGGTGGGCTGTCATCACGCTCCACTCTCGGAATCCTAGCTGGCTGTCGTCGTGGGGCCATCCTGAAAGAAACAGGTGCACCACGTTCAGGACAGTATACCTGGTGAGCTGACACAAGTAATCACAAGGAAAACTTGAAACACACATGCAATCAATGTTTTCGTGAATTAAGTCAGAAATCAGAAGTCAGGGTCCTGGTGTACGGATACGTCGGCCGCCGCACCAACACTGGACTCCCTGGACTGATAACCACACCCAATATGCTAAACACTATTTCTTCACATAGAAGAAAGATCAGAGTCCCCGGTAGAACCGACCACCTTTGATACCAATTTGTCACGACCCGTCCTCGGGGCCCGTGCCGTGACTACCCCAAGCCCGCCTTCCATAGGCCAGGGGCTGGCGACTATCACCAAGGCGTAAATCCCAGCAAAAAGGGAATGCATTGCCTTTGAAAAGTAAACAAGCACCACAGAGTAAGCAAGCGGAAAAGTAAACACTAAGTAAAAACTGTACAAGCTGTGCTGAAAGTAAAAGGGGCCGGAAATACAAGCCCAACTGTAAAGTACAACTGAAAGGAAAAACAACAACTGAAAGGAAAAATTTCAGCGTCGAGCCATCCTCTGGAAGTCCCACCTGAAGGGTGGGTACAGATAGCTCCAATGCTCCTCGGGTCCCGCCGTCCGCTCCGAGCACGTCTCGCCCAGTGGTCCACCTCCAGGTACTGACTTGTCGTGTAGTCCACCTCCGGGTACTGACTCGTCGTGTAGTCCACCTCCGGGTACCGTCCAGTCCTCGAACACTCGGCCTCCATCAGCACTGCCTGTCGTCTGCAACCAACACAACGAGGTGCGGGCATAGCCCGTGCAGGGGTGAGTATAACGATACTCAGTAGGGACCCCGAGACCCTCAATGTCTCTCTAAAACCAACAAGGATAACCACAAAGAAGATCTCAACAGATAACCTCTACTTAGATATATGCCCATACATATACCTAAGTTATCAAGTAACTCATCTCAATCATGAGGCAAACAAAAGGTCAAAAGTCTCAGCTCAAACCATGATTTTCATCATCGAAACCGTAACTGCTGAAGAGCTCCGTCTCTGGAGTGTACAGTGGTCCTGTCACAACTCCAAGGTACTGCCCACTAACTTAAGACTGCTGTAGAACTCCACCTATCGAGTATTGCGGGCCACCCGCTACAACCAAGTGCTCCCATGTGCCGCTACAACCAAGCGCACCACTGACGTGGGTCTGCCTCTACAACCATGCGCTCCCATGTGCCGCTACAACCAAGCGCACCTCTGTCGTGGGTCTGCCGCTACAACCAAGCGCTCCCATGTGCCGCTACAACCAAGCGCACCTCTGTCGTGGGCCTGCCGCTACAACCAAGCGCTCCAATGTGCCGCTACAACCAAGCGCACCTCTGTCGTGGGTCTGCCGCTACAACCAAGCGCTCCCATGTGCCGCTACAACCAAGCGCACCTCTGTCGGACCGGCCTGGCTCGGCTCGGCCGGGCGGCCGAGTGCAAGGCGTCGCGGGCGTTGACCCGCGGCCTGAGGAAACCGCGGCCCGTGTGGGCCACACTGGTGAACCGCGGACGCGGTAGAGCCGCGTCCCGCGCGGGCGAACCGGACCCGCGCGGCCGCGGCGGGCTCGTCCGGCGGCGCGCCGGGGCGCCGCCGCCTCCGGCCGCCGGCGAGTTCCGCGGGCCACCAGGATCGCTCCGCTGGTCCGATTCTCTTCCCGTCTGCGCCATTGCTCCTCACGGGATCCGTTCTTTACTGCAGAATCGTCAAACATCCGCTGCGGCACGTTCCGTCGTCGCCCGCCAAATCCGCACAAAACGAAGAATGGCGGAGGTTCGTCGGGCCGTGTTCGTTTGGCCCGCACCCTCCGCGTTAGAGATAAACAACCGGGAGAATTTTATTCCACACGGGAAAAAAATAACAATTTTAAGAAGATTAAAATTGTTCACAATTCGGTTCTTTAATTTCTTTAAGAAACATTGACGGGAATAAATTAAAAAGGGGTAATTCCCATAATAAATCACTACCTCGTCGATCGTCGTGCGCGGGCGTTCTTCGCAGAAAAGCTCGTCGCAGAAGAGAGGGATCGTCGCGTCGTTGCGGGGAGGCGTCGCGTCGTCGCGGAATCCGGTGTTGAGTCGGCGAACTCAACACACCATGAAACAACAGATTTAATTTAATTAATTAAATCTGTGTTTTTGGTTAAGAACCATGAAGGAGATAAAAAGGAAGGTCTGAGATTCTTACCTCAAGAAGCCGATCGAAGATCCGTCGCGGAGGAAGAGACGTCGCAGAAGAACGTTGTCGGCGATGCGGATCAAGGCGTCGCGTCGTCGATTTCCGGGTTCGGCGTTCTTCGCGTTCTTCGCGTTCTTTGCATTCTTCGCGAGGGAGAAGAAGAAACAAGGATCCTCTCAAATCTTCTCAAAAGATTTTGGGTTGGTCTTATTTTATTAATATGCCAACACACGAAAACAGGTTAAGAAACGATTGAATTAATTCGTTGAATTAATTCAACGAAAGAAACAGGCCATTTAATTCACGAAAGAAACAGCCCATTTAATTCACGAAAGAAACAGCCCATTTAATTCACGAAATAAACCGCCCAATTAAATGGTCTGTTAAGAATTTAGAAAACGCGTCAGTTGACTTTCATTAAGACGGGTTTTCACGGGTGCGTTTCTTAGCGGAAAGAAACGGCGGGGCTCGTGCGGGCCCCACCTCAAAAATATCCTACCAAGAGGGTAGGATATTTCTGGATAGCATCCTATCCAGTTCAACTCAGTTCAAGCCGCCTTTAAGTGGCTTCAAGTGGCTTCCAAGCGGCTTAAGTTAAATAAAATAAAGTTGTCGCAAAATTATTTTATTTCTTAACTTTAAGCCCGAAAATTAAAAACCACACCCGAGCAAACGCAACTCCGGAAGAGGCGTTTCTAAGCGAATACCGTCGCTGTGATTTCATCGATGCCCTCAAAATTCGATTCCGGGCACCGGTTCAAATGTTAGAAAAACCCGCTCGTCCGTTCACTGAACGTACCCGAGCCAAACTTCGGAAAATGATTCCGGGCACACCGGGTCTCGGAATCAAGCGCCGTCAGAAACTGCGTTCTTGTAAAATTCCAAAGAAAATTAAGAAAAAAATTTCCTTGAAATTTTCGGGTCTTTACAATTATCCTGAAGAATCTAAGAAGACATGAAAAATATGGAAAGTTTAGCAAGTGTGAATTCTGGCTTCATGAGATTTCTTTTGTTGGACATATTGTCTCTAAAGATGGAATCTCTATTGATCCTTCTAAGACCAAGGCAATCCATGAATGGCCATCACCAACGAATATAACAGAGGTACATAGTTTAATTGGTTTGGCAGGTTATTATCGACGTTTCGTCCAGAATTTTGCCCGATTGGATAACCCAATAACGAAGCTCACACGTAAAGGGGTTAAATTTGTTTGGAAAAAAGATTTTGAAGAATGTTTCGATGAACCGAAGAGAATATTATTCAATGCTATTATATTGACTCTACCATCTAGGAATGATGGGTTCATTATTTATAGTGATTCATCGAAGAAAGGACTTGGTTGTGTCCTTATGCAGAATGATTGTGTTATTGCCTATGCATCACGACAGTTTAAAATTCATGAACAAAACTACCCTACTCATGATCTTGAGTTAGCAGCTTTGATATTTGCTTTGAAGATTTGGAGTCACTACCGCTATGGTGAAAAATGTGAGATTTATACTGATCACAAGAGTTTGAAGAATATTTTCTCACAAAAAGAAGTCAACATGAGGCAAAGGAGATGGCTTGAATTACTCAAGGATTATGATTGTAAGATACACTACAACTCGGGGAATGCAAACAAGGTGGCAGATGCTTTGAGCAGAAAAGACCATGGAGTTTTGAACAATATGAGAATTGAAAGGGATCCAATTTTCATGGATCTAGTGAAGATGGACATGTGAATAACCAGGGAAGGTGAAACATCAATGCTTTTTCAAATGGTTGCCAAACCATCTTTACTAGAAATAATTATGAGTCCTCAGACCGATGATGAAGAATTTCAAAAGAAGATTAAAGTTGTGAATGATGGGAGATTGAGAGACTTTGTGTATGAAGACGGAATTTTGAAATTCGGGAAGAGGCTTTGTGTTTCCGATATCCCTGATCTAAAAGGTAATTGTTGGATGATGCTCATAGTTCCAATTTCTCTATACACCCTGGGAGCACTACAATGTATATATATTTGAAGGAACATTTTTAGTGGGACAACATGAAGAGGGAGATTGCTCATTTTGTGTCAAGATGTATGGTTTTTCAACAATTGAAAGTTGGAAGGCAACAGCCTGGAGGAGTCATGCAACCTCTTCCAATACCGGAGTGTAAATGTGACAATATTACGATGAACTTTGTCATGGGGCTACCAAAGACTCCTCGAAGGAACGATGCAATATGGGTTATTGTTGATCGTCTTACCAAGTTAGAACATTTTCTTGCTATAAGAGAAGATCTACCACTAGAATGTCTAGAAAGACTATATATTAATGAAGTTGTGAGACTTCATGCAGTACCCCTATTGATTGTTTCTAATCGTGATACTCATTCTACTTCAAGATTTTGGAAGAGTCTTCCGAAATCCCTGGATACTGAACTACATTTGAGCACTGCCTACCACCCTCAGATAGACGGACAAGCATAATGGACTATTCAAACCTTAGAAGACATGTAGAGATCTTGTTCACATGACTTTTAGGGTATTTGGGATCAATATTTCCCTTTGGTATTATTTTCCTATAACAATAGCTTCCAATCGAGTATTCCGATGGCACCATATGAAGCGTTAAACAGAAAGAGATGTCGTACAACAACCTGTTGAGATGACGTTGGTGAAAGAAAACTTGTAGGCCCAGAACTGGTGGAGGAAACGATGGAAAATGTGAACGTAATCCAAAATCACATCAAATCATCTCAAAGTAGGCAAAAGAGGTATGCTGATAATCGAAGGAAGGATTTGGAATTTCAAGTCAGTGATCATGTTTTCCTAAAGTAATCTCCATGGAAGGGAGTCATACGTTTTGGTAAGAAAGGTAAATTGAGTACCAGGTACATCAGACCTTTCAAAATTCTAGAACGAATTGGGGTTGTAGCTTACCGATTGGAAATGCCGCCAAGTCTCTCCAAAGTTCACGATGTGTTCCACGTATCCCTGTTGAAGAAATACATGCCTCACCCAACGCATGTACTCACCTATGAAGAATTAGAACTGGAACCCGACCTGTCTTATTGCGAATAGATCGTCAGAATTCTTGATACGAGAGAACAAGTGCTGAGAAACCGGACGACGCATCTGGTAAAAGTTTTGTGGAGAATCCATAAAATGGAAGAGGCAACATGGGAAACCGAGGAACATATGATGAAGAACCAGCCGAGTCTTTTCATGCGATAATATTCTAGAAATTTCGAGGACGAAATTATTTGAAGAAAGGGAGAATGTAACACCCCAAGCTTCTACGGTACTCTTCTATTTAAATAATGTGATAGCGTGTGTTGTACGCAACACCGAGTTCTAACACACCATAACTAATGAAACTAGCTGTTATGAATAGTAATACCTAATTTTTTAAATTATATATATTTTATATATTAAAATGGATTTCATTTTTGGATTCGGAATATCTAATTTAGCTCGAGGTGAAATTTTGGTACTTTTCATATAACTTTAATATTTTGATGAATAGTAAAAATTACTAAATTTTAATTAAAAACAACTTTTTTAATCGAAATAATTAATATTGATAAATTATGAATTTGAGTGGTTTTAAAGTATATTTTTAATATATTTTTACCATTTAATACAATTTTGGTCATTGGACATTATTTCACAATTAAACCGAACATAAACAACTATCAATCTTTTGACAATTATTATATCTTAAAAACACGCTTTTTGTTTTGACAGCGGGAATTAATTTTAAATTAATTTCTGCCACTTCTGTGTTTTGAATTTGAAAAAAATTGATTCTATATTTGGAATCAGGATGTTCAAATTGTGTCAATAGGTAACTTTTATTTTTAGACATTTTGAATAATTAATTCGGTAAATATTTTATTTACCATGGTTAAAGGGTAAATCCGGTAAATAAGGTTTAAAAATTAATATTATAATAATGGAAAATTACCCTAAAACATGTCATAAACTTATTTTTTGATACAAGTTCGACCATATTCATCTTTGGGTCGATTTTGGGACCCCATGGTGCCACTTGTATGTGATAGGGACACATTATTTTAATTAAGTTAAAATGAATACAAAAATGACAAAAGCATATATCTTTTAAAAAAACAATTTTTACATAGGGTTATATATGTTGGAATTTAGACTATAAAAATTCATTAGAAATATAAAAATATTTACTACATAATGATATTTTATTTATAATTTTTAGACATTAAATAATTTAATTTATTTATGACACAATGATGATGTAGTAATTACCCAAATAGTAAAAAATTAAAATAATTGATATTTTAAATACACAAATAAATATAATTTGAGACTTTTAATGAATTAATATACTTTTATTGGATAATATGACATATTAGGATTGTTTTAATTGACTTTTTTAGAAGTAATCATTCTGTTATAAGTTTAACAAAAATCAACTATTGAATAGTGTCAAAATTGACCTAAAAGAGTTTTTAAAACAAATATTATATTATTAATTGAAATTAAATTCCTAAAAATCTAAGGTTCAGCCAACAAACTTATATCATGATAGGTGTATCATTAAGGGAAAACTTAGGGGTCTCTTGGATTTTTATAGTACGTTTTTTAACAATATAATATAAAAATACAAAGTGACATGGTAAATGTCAACCTAATTAACTAAGAGTTAAAACTAAAAGATAATGTTAATATAGTAACCCAAACCTATCTAAATTCTATTAGTTGAATGGTTTTAAACCTATCCCCACCTTAAACTTTGAATAATAAACTTTGGATCCATTTGAAACCGAATATGAATTTATTATAAATTAATACTTCTAGCTTTTCCAAAGGTCCCCCTCACCCCTCTTATAAAAGGGCACTCCCCCTTCTCATTACTTCACACATTCAAAGCCTTTTGGTTCGGCCAAAATCTGCCCAAGTACTCTCCCAACATCCCTCAATACAACCTAGAGCCCTTATTTTGATCAGAAAGCCATCATATGGATCCCTTTTGATCAAATCAAAAGGAAGAACCTGAAGAAGAGGTACTGATTTCACCACCCTTTTCCAAGTTCCTTTCTTCTTCGACTTCTTATTCCATTGTTGTTACCATTATAAAATAATAACTCCAGTATCATATATATACTGTCATGTTATTATAAATATGGTACAACTATATTCATTATTCTATCCATCCTTTGAATAACATATCACCATACGTGCGTACGTACGGCTTACCGTCTCCACGTCATGGTGTAATTGTTATTCAATATATTATTATTTAGATGGGTATAATAATGATGTGTAACTCATGTAAATAATAAATATAACATTATAATGATTATTTATATATGATATAATATCCAATTATATATTATTTTTTTATCAAAATAATGATATTGTCGCTCGTGCATATGTACGGACTACCGTCTCCACGAACATGATGAGATTCATTCTCCATCGTATCCATTCAAGTATAATTATCCTTTTATTAGTTAAAAATAATGTTTATGGACTTGATATCATTCTGGATATGAATAAGATACAACCTATCAATGACAAACATGGCTTACGTAACAAAACATATAAAAGAAAACGAGTAAGTTAACACCCGAAACGATGATAATACTAAGATATTATTAACAAAACAATGTTAAAAGATCATATATGATATCATATTAATAGATATGATTCTTGTATAATTTAATAAGATTTATTTCACCATTATACAGGAGTTAAACCTACCCACAACCAAGGATAAGTACAAGGTAAGGGTTTATTTCCCAATCTCTTCATTATTCGAGGTTGTTTATACGTAATAATCTACTGGGATATCTTTATCTTCCACATCCATGTTTCTTAAAAATTTATTTCAAAACATTTTTACTATTTACAAGAATATGGTTTAAATTCATTTATACCCTTTTTTGACTTTTTATAAGTGTTTTATAAAGGAATCTTTCCGTCGTTTACCAAACAAGGTGCTTTTATCCTTTTCGACATAATTAAGGTAAGAATGTTTTTTTATCTTATACGGTGGGTGCGGCTATTTTACCCCGTTATAAAATCATCTAAGCTTCCCTTACAAACTAATAAGAATATTTTCAATGAAAATGTTTTATTTTATAAATATATGACTCTTAAATGATTTAAAAATAGAAATAGATATTTATCTAAAAATATTTTTGATTTCATTTATTTCAATATAATTTGATTGATTTTATGCTTATTTGAAGTTGATTTATTATGATACAAAACTTCTATATTGTATTGAAGGTTTTGTGATATTTTTGATTGTGGATATGCTATTTTTATACCATTCTTGGTTTATGGTGAAAGTATTGACATTTCATATGCTATATTTAATATGAATGTGTATGTTTAAACCTTTTCATATGGGAATGCATTGGACTTAATATGTGACGGGTGGAGCCCGCTATAGCTCCTCGATGCATCGATAGGTCTCATAAGACAAACTAGTGTTTTGGAACAAGTCCTTGACAAAATCTTATTTTTAGTCTTGGCACGAGGCCTTGGATATGTGGTTATGATAGTCTGGCATTATGCATTCCATCATTATGAAAGCGGTTATTGATATTGCATGTGATTATTCGATTAGTAGAATATCCATGTGAATAAGTAAATGTCATTATTTCATTTTATTTTTGCCATACTATGTTTAAGTTCAAGTTTAAAAGTAAATCTTTATAGTTATACATTGCCTAAATTGTTTATTCTTATTTACGAAAGTTTCCGCTATATTGTTATACTTACTGGGAATTTGAGCTCACCCCTTTTCTATGTTTTATTTTTCCTAGGATGTGAAGAAGTAAATTATGAATGACCTGCTGGGATAGTATTAGGGGATAAAAGTGTGGAATATGGACACTATGTTGTTGTAGCTTTCATTTTTATGATGTAATGTAAAACTTCAGGAATATATCTACTGTTTCCAAGGCTACTAAACCAATCGGTCTTTCGATATTTGATCTTTCTTGTGATCATGCCAATGTTATGTAATAATGCACCGACTTTGGGTAACTGGGGTCGGGGCATTACAGTTGGTATCAGAGGAAGTTTAGTACAAACTTTGGAAGCTAGATTTAGATAAAATTTGATTAGAGCACATAGATTTATGATGGACTTTGAGGATTAGTATAGAAGAACTTCCTAGAATTTTGGTATTGTAGAGATTTTGTGAGTTTTCCGAGAAATACATCCCTGTCTGGATACGAACATGTAGAGGCAGCTCTGGCACAGATGTACCTAGGGTTAAAACCCGAAAACACCGCTTTGAGCTAGACTCGAATGGGAACTGGTGCACGACAACGGGCCTTGCTGCACTCTTGGTTACGACACTCCCGGGGTATATGCTTAGGATAAATCTCATTTTCATTACAAATCATTATGAAGGGTTCATGAGTATATACTTCTTCAAAGAATTTTTTTTATGATTATGGATTACATCTATAAATAGTTAAATTTATGTTAAGTGTTTTATAAGTATGGGATTATGTATTTTGATTCATAAACTGATCTAGTTTATTCCATTGTTTAGAAATGGCGCCTAGTGGAAGAAATGGAAACCGTATCAATGCACGCACTCCATGTAGGGATTTCCCTCCTACTCAAGATAATTATAGTGGAGTTGGTGATGCAACTGGTGCCGATCAGCTAATCACCATAATGGGACAACTTACTCAGGTTATGAATATTAACCTTACCCGTATGGAGCACCCTGATCCACATCGTGGAGGATCAATGTTAGATCGCTTCATGAGGAAAAAACCACCAACGTTCAATGGGAGTACAAATCCCTTAGTAGCTGAGCAATGGATATTTTCCCTAGATAAAATATTTCAGGCTTTGGGGAGTAGTGAAAGGGAAAAAGATATCATGGAAGTTTACCGCCTCACTGGAGATGCTTATCAATGGTGGTAATTGTTTCAAAATACGAAGGAAGATGATGAAGTATCAAATATGGAATGGAGGGAGTTCAAAATCTGTTTTTAGAAAAATACTTTCCCCGCGACGATCGAGCAGATATGGAAAGACAGTTTCTGAGTCTGAGACAAAAGGAGGATGATAATGTCACAAAGTATGAGGCTAACTTTAAAAGGTTAGCAAGGTATGTTGGAGATTATATACGTAACCCAAGAAGTATGATTGATCGTTTCGTTGATGGGTTAAAACCATTTCTCCATCATGCATTAGTATCACAATCCTTCTCGTCATACGAAGACATTATCTCATGTGCTATCAAGACCGAAAAAGAATTCTCTATGTCTTATGGCCTTAAATCAATGCAAGAGAAGAAGAGATCTGGTGATCAATCTGGGAATGGAAATAAGAAGAAGAAGGGAAATGTTGAATATCCATCTTGTGGTAAATGTGGGAAGAAACTCCCCGATACTTTCTTGAGGGGAACAGGAGTCTTTTACAAGTGTGGTGAAAAGGCCACCAAGATCGTGATTACAAAGGGAAGAAGGAAGCGACCAATGTTCAGTGCTACAATTGCAGGGAGATGGGGCATTATGCAAATGAATTTCCTAAGCATCAGGGGAACATACCTCAGAAAATTCCAAGGGATCAAGGCCAGGCTTATGTTATCACTACTGTTGAGGGAGAAGCTCCGAAAGACGTGGTGGCAGGTAATTTAATGGTTTCCTCAAGTTTAGAAAATGCATTATTTGATTCTGGATCATCGCATTTTTTCGTATCTTCCCAGTTTTCTAAGAAAATTAGATATTTACAATTTGATTTGACAAGGGAATTGTCAGTTAAAACTCCTATGGGAAGTATCATTGCAACAAAGTCTTGTGAATCGGTCCCCATTAGAGCACATAAATGTTCTTTATCTACTTATATCATCGTCATACCGATGATTGAGTTTGATATAATCCTTAGTATGGAATTTCTATTGGACTATGATGTGATGATTTATTGTAAGAAGAAAGAGGTTACGATTCTTGATGATGATGATAAGGAACGCCTTATCATTAGAGCATAATCGTCACCACCTAATTCTTATCTAGATCCACCCCAATAGCTCAACTAAATTCAATTATTGGGGAGGAAGAGAATGAAATGACTATGGGTGAGGAAAGGAATGTTCAAATAGAGGATGTACCCATTGTTAAAGAATATGTTGATGTATTTCCGGAAGATTTACCTGGACATCCTCCAGAACGATATTTTGAGTTTTCCATTGATTTAATTCCTAGATGAAGGCCTATATTGAAGACACCATATAGAATGGCCACTGTAGAATTAGTCAAACTAAAGAAACAACTACAGGAATTGAGTAATAAAGTATTTATTCTCCCTAGTGTTTTTCCATGGGGAGCCCCTTTTCTTTTTGTTAAAAAGAAAGATGGATCCATGAGGTTATGTATCGACTAGAGGGAAATAAATGCTATAACAATAAAGAACAAGTATCACCTAACTCGCATTGATGATTTACTTCACCAACTACATGGATCTCAATACATTTCAAAGATTGACATTCGATCTGGATACCATCAGTTGTGTGTGAAGAAGGAAGACATTCCGAAGAAAACATTTCAAACCTAGTACGGGCATTACGAGTTTACTATAATGCCTTTTGGATTGACTAATGAACCCTCTGTATTCATGGATCTGATGAATAGAGTTTTCAAAGAGTATCTCGATGAATTTGTGGTGGTATTTGTTGATGATATCTTGGTATACTCCAAAAGCTATGAAGATCATGAAAATCACTTGCGCATGATCCTGAAGACTCTGAGAAGACATGAATTATATGGAATGTTTAGCAAGTGTGAATTCTGGCTTCATGCGATTTCATTTCTTGGCCATATTGTCTCTAAAGATGGAATCCCTGTTGATCTTTCTAAGACCAATGCAATCCAAGAATGGCCAGCACCAACGAATATAACTGAGGTACGTAGTTTTATTGGTTTGGTAGGTTATTATCGACGTTTCGTCCAGAATTTTTCCCGATTGGCTAACCCATTAACGAAGCTCACTCGTAAAGGGGTTAAATTTGTTTGGAAAAAAGAGTGTGAAGAATGTTTCGAAGAACTGAAGAGAAGATTAGTCAATGCTCCTATATTGACTCTACCATCGGGGAATGATGGGTTCGTTATTTATAGTGATGCATCGAAGAAAGGACTTGGTTGTTTCCTT
Organism: Viscum album; assembly: GCA_963277665.1. Classification (NCBI taxonomy): domain Eukaryota; kingdom Viridiplantae; phylum Streptophyta; class Magnoliopsida; order Santalales; family Viscaceae; genus Viscum; species Viscum album. The sequence continues at coordinate 348,378,437 of OY728127.1, read as the reverse complement.
ATGAAGAATTATAGGGTTATTTCCTATGCATCACGATAGTTAAAAATTCATGAACAAAACTACCCTACTCATGATCTCGAGTTACCAGCTGTGATCTTTGCTTTGAAGATATGGAGGCACTACCTCTATGGTGAAAAATGTGAGATTTATACTGATCACAAGAGTTTGATGTATATTTTCTCACAAAAAAGAACTCAACATGAGGAAAAGGAGATGGCTTGAATTACTCAAGGATTATGATTGTACGATACACTACCACCCGGGGAAGGAAAAAAAGGTGGCAGATTCTTTGAGCAGAAAAGACCATGGAGTATTGAACAATATGAGAATTGAAAGGGATCCAATTTTCAGGGATCTAGTGAAGATGGACATGGGAATAACCAGGGAAGGTGAAACATCAATGCTTTTTAAAATGGTTTCCAAACCATCTTTACTAGAAAGAATTAATATTTCTCAGACCGATGATAAATAATTTCAAAAGAAGATTAAATCCGTGAATGATGGGAGATTGAGAGACTTTGTGTATGAATATGGAATTTTGAAATTCGGGAAGAGGCTTTGTGTTCCCAATATACTTGATCTAAAAAGGGAATTTCTAGATGATGCTCATAGTTCCAATTTCTCTATACACCCTAGGAGCACCAAAATGTATAGAGATTTGAAGGAAAATTTTTGGTGGGACAACATGAAGAGGGAGATTGCTGATTTTGTGTCAAGATGTATGGTTTGTCAACAAGTTAAAGATGGAAGGAAACAGCCTGGAGGAGTCATGAAACCTCTTCCCATAATGGAGTGGAAATGGGACAATATTCCTATGGACATTGTCAAGGGGCTACCAAAGACTCCTAGTAGGAACGATGCAATATGGGTTATTTTTTATCATCTTACCAAGTCAACACATTTTCTTTCTATGAGAGAAGATCTACCACTGTAACGTCTAGAAAGACTATATATTAATGGAGTTGTGAGACTTCATGGAGTACCCTTATCGATTGTTTCTGATCGTGATCCCAGTTTTACTTCAAGATTCCGGAAGAGTCTTCATAAATCCCTGGATACTGAACTTCATTTGAGCACTGCCTACCACCCTCAGACAGACGGACAATCAGAACAGACTATTCAAACCTTAGAAGACATGCTGAGATATTGTTCACTTGATTTTCAGGGTATGTGGGATCAATATTTACCTTTGGTATAATTTTACTATAATAATAAATTCCATTCGAGTATTCATATGGCACCGTATGAAGTGTTATACGGAAAGATATGTCGCACACCAACATATTGGGATGACGTTGGTGAAAGAAAACTTTTAGGTCCAGAACTCGTGGAGGAAACGATGGAAAATGTGAAGATAATCCAAAATCACATCAAATCAGCTCAAAGTAGGAAAAAGATTTATGCTGAAAATTGAAAGAAGGATTTGGAATTTCAAGTCGGTGATCATGTTTTCCTAAAGGTATCTCCATGGAAGGGAGTCATACGTTTTGGTAAGAAAGGTAAATTGAGTCCCAGGTACATCGGACCTTTTGAAATTCTAGAACGAATTGGGGCTATAGCTTACCGATTGGCAATGCCGACAATTCTCTCCAAAGTTCACAATGTGTTCCACGTATCTCTGTTGAGGAAATACATGCCTGACCCAACGCATGTACTCACCTATGAAGAATTAGAACTGGAACCCGGTCTGTCTTATTGTGAAGAGTCTGTCAGAATTCTTGATACGAGAGAACAAGTGCTGAGAAACCGGATGATGCGTCTGGTAAAAGTTTTGTGGAGAAACCATAAAATGGAAGAGGCAACGTGGGAACCTGAGGAAATTATGATGAAGAACCACCCGAGTCTTTTCATGCGATAATATTCTAGAAATTTCGAGGATGAAATTATTTGAAGTAGGAGAGAATGTAACACCCCAAGCTTCTACGATACGCTTCTCTTTAAATAATGTGATAGCGTGTGTTGTACGAAACACCGAGTTCTAACATACCATAACTAATTATTTTCAATAGTTAATCATGCTATATGAAAAACAATCTTTGGAATTGATGATTCAATTTCCGATGATTCATCTGACGAGTCACCACAACCTACACTCCCTGTTCCTATATATTTTACAACATTTTTAGCCTTATATTTGTAGTAATTTTTTCTGTAACTTTTATAATTCACAAACATTCTATCATTCCACTTAATCATAGGATATTCAAGTCTGATATATCTAGACCTTTTTAATTCATAACAAGTTACATTAAAATCATTCTTATACTTTTTTTCATTCTTCTTATGTCTATTTGAAAATATTTCATTCACACAAAATTTTCATCCTTCAAGTAAGACAGGATAATTCAATCTCGAAATGATCACTATCACTAGATTAAGATATGAAAACAATATTCATTGATTTAGATCTAGTAACCCATTCTGTTGTCTTTTATTTAGAAGTGCTAGTGAAAGCAACACATCCATTACCATTCTTTTTCTTGTTCCAATCTGCATCTCTTTTAATTCGTGTTTATTGTTGAATAAGCATTCCAAGTAATTCATTGTGAGTATTATTTTATACATTCCTATTATCATCAGTAGATGCCCTTTTTTATTCCCACTCATTCGGAATAATATCAATTATCTTGTCCATAAGTACATTATCATCAAGGCCTTTCTCTCCAATATATTGAATTCTCTTTACTATAGTTATAAATATTTGTTTCACTTTGCAAACAAGTTCTATATTATGAAATATAAATCCATGATATTTACCATTTCACATAGCTCTTCAATTTTCTATCATTATTGAAGGTCAAAAATTTGTAACATCATGTTTCTTCCAAATGCAATTGGATACTTCAAATGATTCTATTTGACTATAGATATTCATGGCCATGGAACCGAAAGGAATATTATGCACATTGTTCTTTAGTTTATATTATAGTTTTTCCTGATTTGTGAATGTTTTGATTTCATTGTCAATAATAATGTATTCACCAGTTATAAAGGCATAATTTTTAGAACCAGTATTTATAATTAAGGTCTATGTCCTATCTTTCATGTACTCATAATCATTTCCATCAAATATTGGTCATCTGGTAGGATTTATGTTGTCAATTGAACCTATATTCATTCCTTCCATTACTAATTGATTTTTTTCTTGAAATAAGACATTTTAGAAGTATAGTTTATAAACCAAATTGGTTTTATGAAAAATATTAATAAAGCATGAAATGGTAGTTTTATGTATGAATAGTTGAGAAACAGAACCTATATGAAAGTATAATGTTTTCAGAGACCTCCTCTGATACCAATTATTGGATCGAAATATAGATGTAGATGCTCAATTACAAGAGGGGTTGAATTATAGGTTTAAAAACTATTCTATTTTATGCCTAAAATGATGTCTATGTTTAAAAAATCTAAACAAGATGGATTCACCAAGCCTCTTTACATCCTAACTAAAAGAAATTAATTACTAGTATTTAGGAATATGGATCCAAAAAATAAACATAAGAAAATTTATCTTAGATATTGATTCTATTGTAAAGGGTATATAATGTTTACTCTTTTAGAGTATAAAGTATAAAAGTGTATAAGATAGTTTACGTTCATTATTTAACAAAAATGATGCAGAAATAAAATCTTATAAGAAAAACTACTAAACAAGTAGAAAATCATTTATCCCAAAGAGAAGAGTATCCAACAAACATGGACACAAGTCCCATGATTTATAATTTCAAGAAAGTTTATCATACCAAAATCAGGGTAAGCCCTCAATAATAATACCAGAGTTTTCATTTCTATCCCCACATGCCCTTAAAATTAAAAGTAGTTAGAAGCTCTGTTTCCAATCCCCAGATTTCCTCGAACATTATGGTAGTTGGATCCACTATATTCCTATACCTGAAATCCCATGATTGTACACACCAATAATTAGAGACGCACTAGGATGGAAAAGTTGTTCATGGATTATCAAGTTTGTAAAGACCCGTAAAATTCAAGGGAAATTTTTTCTTGATTTTCTTTGGAATTTTACAAGAACGCGGTTTCTGACGGTACCTGATTCCGAGGCCCGGAGTGCCCGAAATCAATTTCCAAAGTTTGGCTCGGGTACGTTCAGTGAACGAACGAGCGGGAATTCCTAACTTTTGATCCGGTGCTCGGAATGGAAATCCGAGGGCACCGATGATCTCGCAACGCCGATATTCGCTTAAGGAGACCTTTTCGGAAGTTGCGTTTGTTGTGGAACGAGAGTTAGTTTTTGGGAGAATTATAAAAAGTTGAATAAAAAAATGTGGAATTCTTTTTATTTTACTTTTGTAGTTTAACTCCTCTCAAAGGGAGATAGGGGTGGGACCCACACCCACTTAACCTCCCTTGAGAGGATTAAGTGTGGTGGGACCCACACGAACCTAAACCTCTCATCTTCTCCCTTAAACTCCCCTTTTAATTTAAGATGGCAAGTTGGTTAATTAATGGCTTGAGTTGTCTTAATTCAAACCTTTGAAATTCAAATGGTTTGGATTGACTTAATAAAATATGCTCTTAGCTTATTTTGTTGGGTTAGAACTCTTTAGCCAACTTGAGAGCTTTTGGGAGCTTTTCCTTTTTCTTCAACTTTGACGAAGAACGCTCAAGCCTTGACGAAGAACGCTCAAGCTCCGACGAAGAACGCCGCTCCTCTCTTCTTCGTCTTCCGTGTCAACAAGAGGGAACACCACTTCCACCTCGGACCTTCTTCGTCGGCATACGAAGATTCGCCAACGACGTATCTCTTCGGGCGTATCTCTTCATCAACGGATTTGACGAATGACTACCGCGACGCCCGACCTCTGCGACGTTGTCTTCCGCGGGACGTTGAAAAATCTTCGAACCTATACCCAAGGTAGGGGTTGTTTATTTTTGTTTAATTATTTTATTCTTGCTCGTCGTTCTAGCATGACTAACGTGAGGATATTGAATATTTAAGTTGTGTTTTAACGTGAGGGGGCCGGACCGCATGAACACGGCCGAACCCCCTCCTTCGTTCTTGGTGTTTTATTTTGCGGATGAATCAAGGTGGCGTGGTGCCGTCGCACCACGCGGATATTCGCCCAAATCTTTTTAGGCGACGCCGTCGCGCCGCGCCATGGAAGAATCATCAAGAACGCGACGCCGTCGCGTCGCGTTGAAGGAAATCAAAGGCGCGGCGGAAGGGCGCGGTGCCGTCGCACCGCGCCGGACGACGAACACCGCGGCCGGTTCCGGGCCGCGGCGGAACGAGAAGACCGGCGGCCGGGCTGCCGGCATCGGAAGCCGAAAAGGGGACCGGATTTTTCCGGTCCCGTTGGAGAAAACCGGCCGGCAGTTGGCCGGCCGGAAGGTCAAAGGCCGGGGGAAATAAATTCCCCCGGCCAGCTTTAAAACCCTCCTCATTTAAGAGGAGGGCGGTTTCCTTGAGGGGGGGCAGGAGGCCCCCCGGTTTCTTCAAGCCGGCCCCAACGTGGGGGGGGGGGGGGCGTTTTTTTAAAAGGGCGCGGCATAATGCCGCGCCGCCTCTTCAATCAAGCGGGGGCTTGATTCACCCCCGCGCGCTGCCTCCGTGCGGCGCCAGGCCGCCGCACCGCCGCGCCGCCGCCCCGGCCAGCCGGGCCGGGTCGGACCCGGGTCTGGTCGAACCGGTTCGGGCCGACCCAGGGGGGGGGGGGGGTCGGGCCGGGTCGGCCCGGACCCCGACCCCCCCGTTTCGAATCAGTTTCGGTCTTTTGGCCATAACTTGAGCCATGGACCTCCGATTGACGAACCGTCTGCGGAAACGCGATCCTTGGATCGAGACGGTCGTTTCAGTATATCGCACTCAAGGTTTCGGATTACTTTGAGTTCGGCCGGGTTGGTTCGTTCACGAAACCAACTGGGCCTTCGGAGCGGAAACAGTCTTATCTTGAGCTACGGACGTCCAATTGACGCGCCGTCAGCTATTTTGTGTTCCTCTTAGTGAGACGAATCTTTTGGCATACTCCGCCCGAGCTTTGGACGCAGGTGGAGTACGGTCGGGTTGGTTTTGCCTTAAAAAAACCAACCGGGCCCCGGGGACAAAAATGCCAATAACTCTCAGACCGGGTGTCCGATCGACGCGCCGTCTGTTGCGTTGAGTTCCTATTGACGATACGGAACTTTTGGATACATCAACTCTGGACTTTGTGATAGTTGATGTATCAGCCTCTCAGCTCGTGGAGCGGACCCTCCGAACGAGCTTGCTGTGTGCGGGAACCCTAGTGCTGGCTGCGACTGTTACTGTGACTACTACTGCTACTACTGCTACTGTGACTGCGACGACGACAGTACATAGATCCTGTGTGGATTTGACGATGACGACTTCAGCACTCAGCGATCCTACGTGGATCACTGCTACAGGTCCTGTGTGGGCCCGATCCTGTGTGGGTCCGATCCTGTGTGGGTCTTTGCGCTCAGCGGTCCTGTGTGAACCAGCGCCTACAGGTCCTACGTGGGCCCGATCCTGTGTGGGTTTTTTGCAGGGGTTAGTTACCTATCGATCCTTCGTGGATCCGACGACTTAGATGGATCATAGATCATCTTTATCGTATTTCGAAGAAGTATACATGTGTGAGCTGAATCCTGCTGCTTTCCTGTGTGGATTGTGTTATGCTATCCTGTGTGGATTACGTTTTGCTTTCCTGTGTGGAATACGTTTACTTTCCTGTGTGGACTGAGTTGTACTTGGGCTCGGAGGTTGGAGCGTATTTGAAATTGATGACTTAGGTATATGTATGGGCATATACCTAAGCAGTGTCGTTTATTACTTCGTGATTGTTCCTTTCTTCGTGGTTTATCCTTTGTGGATTTGAGAGACCTTCAGGGGTCTCAGGGTCCCTACTAAGTAGCTTATACTCACCCCTGCACGGGCTTTGCCCGCACTATGTTGTGTTGGTTGCAGATGACGGACAACGTTGACCATAGCTGAGGCTTGCAGAGCGGGACGGTACCCGGAGGTGGACCACTGGGCGGGACGTGCTCGGAGCGGACTGCGGGACCCATGGAGCAGAGGAGCTATCTGTACCCACCCTTCAGGTGGGATTTCCAGTGGACAGCTCGGTGTAGCGGCTTTTACCTTTCAGTTGTTGTTTTACTTTTCGAGTTGTACTTTACTTTCAGTTTGGTTTTGTATACTGGCCCATTTACTTTTCCTCACTTTCAGTTGTACTCTGCTTTTGCTTAGTGTTTACTTTCCGCTTTCTTACTCTGTGGTGTTTGTTTACTTTACAAAGGCAATGCCTTCCCATTTTACCGGGATTTACGCCTTGGTGCTAGTCGCCAGCCCCTGGCCTATGGAAGGCGGGCTTGGGGTAGTCACGGCACGGACCCCGAGGGCGGGTCGTGACCAAGTTTTTCACAGTTCATATAATGTTTGAGAGTCTTTCTCTCTCAAGAAAACATTTCAAAACATAACAACAATCTTGTTCAAGAATATATGTTGAGATCATTCAAATGAGACCCTGTGTATACGTGAGGGTTCAAATGGTTGTCTCCCTCCTTTAATGTTTATAATTTTCCATAAATATCGGTGGTATCACTACACATGTCACTCAGCTAACATTTTGTTTAAAATAGATTACTTGAAATATTATTGTTTATGAAAATATAACAAACTATACCATGTGTAATAAAAAATAAATATGTAAGGAATATAATATCATGTTTAATAAATTTGGTTCTGATAAATATGAAACAATATGTTTAAAATGTAGTGTGAATTTAATAATTACTAATAATTGGAATCTAGAAAAATTAGAAATTGGAGTTTATGAATATAATGATTCAGATTCTATTAAAAATGGATATATAGATAATTAATTATAATGAATTTTGATTCCAAATTTGGAGGAATTTAGAGTCTGAATTTTGATGAATTTGGATTATAAATTTCGAGAAATTCAGAGTCTGAATATTAAAGAATCCGTAGTCTAAATTTCAGATAATTATGCGACTGAATTTCTTAGAATTAAGAGTCTAAGATTCAATGATTTCAGAGTCTAAATTTTAGAGAATTTACAGACTGAATTTCAGTGAATTCGGTGTCTAAATTTTAGTGAATTTGGAGTATTAATTTCACAACATTCAGCATCTGAATTTCAAATAATTCATAGTTTGAATATTAGAGAATTTGGAGTCTGAATTTCAGAGAATTTGGAGTCTAGAAAGATGTTAGGTTCTAAGTTAGGTAAGGATATGAATATTTGAATTAATAAATAAATAGTTATAATTGGATTGAGAAGATAATAACAAGTCAATGAAATACGAGGGGAATGATAAAACATTTATTAGAGAATGAAAATATCGCATATGAAAATGTCTTTGTGATTTTCAAAGCATAAATGAATGGAAAAAATCATAAGGATACTTGCGGACTCAACAATATAACATTATAAGTGGGAATTCAAGGTGTTGAATCAGTTCTTGAAAATGGTAGTAATACTGATCCTAACCGAGCTATGTGAGGTGTGCAGGGTTTTTGGTGACTCATTGAGGATAGGGATTGGAGTAGCGTTGATGCATGTTGATCACGTTGTAGAGAGTGGATATGAATATTTGATCCAACATGAACGGGTTTACCATACAAACTACCATCATGTTAGCCTCTATTATTTATTCTTTGATGTGTTGGTGTCATTTTGAATTGGTAAAATAGTTTAATCTGTATATTGATCACAAGATATTATAGTATATATGTTAATGATGATATTTGAGTCTCTAGTAATAGAAGTGGGTTGAGTATTTTGTTTTTTTGTTTTTGAACTACCATATACACACAAGATGGGAAATAGTCTTGCCGTTGATTTATGAAAAAATCAGGCTCAAGAGGTTTAGGAGTGTATTGATGAGAATAAAATGATGAATTTACTAGATAAGATGAGGGTGGTGGTTCCTGTGTTCTTGGAAAATATGAGTATCATATCAATATCAGTGGAGTCTGCACATTTGAGCAAGATTACTGAGAAGTTGTATATTGATCAAGAGGTTGTTTCCGTAAGGGTAATCCTTGATGGCAGTGAGACAACATCATATTAGACCCTAGGAAAGGATAAGATCATCTATGTTTGGAATCATGGTTTTGAGACTACGATCATGTGGGAGGAGTTGATGCATTAATTTCATGCCTTGAAGTGGGATGTGCATCAAAGTGTAACAAAAATTTTCTTTCACCTATGATGACAGTTTTGGTGGGTGGGGTTGAAAAAAGAGATAAAATATTTTGTGACATGATTATACACTTCTTAATAGGTGAATGATGGATAAAAATGTACTAGTGGTTTACTAAATTCATTTCCCATTACAAAATTATTGTGGTAAGATGTTACTGTGGACATTGTGGTTGGAATCGCAAGGACGCATTAGAAGAATGACTCTAATTTTCCGATTGTGGATCAGATGATGAATGGAGTACATTTCATTCATATATAGGAGACATTCTCAGTGGAGAAGTTAGTATATATGTACGTTCAAGATATATTACATCTACATAGGGTGACCTAATGTATTTTTTGGAAAAGTGACTCAACATTAACATCTATCTTTTAGAAATTCATACATAAGTCTCTTGATACAAAAGTTTTACTAAGTATGGATTTCATCCCATAGAATAATGGTTAGTCAAAATGTACTATATAGGTTGTTTAGGATATTCATTGGGCAAGTGTCCTAGAATTTTGTTGATCTATGATGAATAAACTAGCATTTGTGAGTTCCCATATAAAAGTAGTTATCAGGGAAATATATTGATGGAACTATATGAGGGTCTTTATTATTTCCATGAAGATCACCACAATGATAAATAAAGGTATGTGAGATAGAGTTGTTGGGGCTGAGTCTCAGGTAGGATACATCAGATCATTTTCAATTAACATAGAAACATATGGATATGTATCAGTGTATATCGATGTCATATAATTCTAGACATCAATGACCATTACTATTTATAGAGATTGATCATGTATTGTTTCATGTTTTTCATATATTGGGTCTCTGTAGGATATAGACATAGGGAACATTAGCACCCATGTTTGTTGGATTGTTTCACGTTGTGGAGATAATTGGGCATGTGGTGTAATAATTGGTTCTTCCATAGTGGTACAATGATATGAATATTCATTTTAATGTGTCACAGCTTCAGGTGCATCACCCTGACACTTTAAATGCTATCGATGTGATTTATTTTCATATTGAGTCCTAGTATTCTATTAAGAATCATCTGATAAATGCTTTGGATCATAATGAGAAAGTGTTTCTGGGAATGGCCATGACAATAGTTCATGTTTTACAGAAACATGGTCATTTTTAGGAGGGGAATGGGATAAGGAAAATGATATGTGGGATTATTGGCACAACATTTTTTGATTTTAATCTATATTCCAGGGTTTACAACTCTTTGGTGAGATCTTGTAAGGTGGATAGTTTTTAAGAACTCATACCTTTCTATAATGATCTTTAGAACGTATAAATGTACTCATTTTTTTATTTTGAAAAATCATTATATGGGGTTTTCCTTAAGATAATTAGGATGAAAATTGTGAGACATTGGAAGGAAAATAGGGACAACATGTTTGGGTAATGATTCTCCCAAACCATGCAAGTTGTCCAGCAAACCATGCAAACCTTGGAAGAGTGGATTTTAACAGTTTTCTCCTTATTTTATATACTCTTGGCTATCATAGGAGTTATTATTTGACACCCTAGATAAGGTTCAGATTTATTGGAAACCTTGTTCCACGTATAGGAAAATTTATGCATGTAATTGTAAACCAACAATAATTAGATTAAAAATATATAAACCCCTATATATTAAACAAATTGACCCAAAATACACCCTAAGCAATTTATCACATTTGTAGTGGTTCTTAGATGGATTACCAGGACCTCAAACCTTAATTCATGGAGTATAAACGCCCTGATATAAGATATGTACCTCTCCAGATTTCTGATCTGTATCTATTTCTTCATCAGGATCTTGGTTATTCCACTTCAATTGGTTATTTCCATTGGTGTGTATTTACCATCAATTTTATTGTAGGAGGTATACTATTCAAATACTAAAGTACTGATTTTAATTAAATGTATGTAATTTTATTATTTATATTGAACATTTATTAAATCAATTTATTAAATTGAAATAAATAATTTGGTAAATTCAATAAAAAATGAATTTTGGAATTATATTATTAAATTGGTTGATTAATAAATATGATAATGGGATAATGGTATTTTGGAATTGGATTAATCAATTAGGTGATTAATTAATGGGATATTGGGATTGTGTAATTATATAAATTAATTAGATAATTATTTAATTGTATATTGGGTTTTGGAATTGGATTAATTAATTGGTGAATTAATAAATTGGATATTTGGATTGTGTAATTTGATTAATTTAATGATGATTTAATTAATACAACATTTTTATTATGAGATATATTTTATATAGGAATTTTGTAAATGGTTAATTAATGTTAGTATGAATTAATTGAAAATTTGAATCCTGAGATGTTTGACTTAACCATAAATGGTTAATAAGGATTATGTTTTATGTAATGTATATACTTTTATTTTTATTTTTCCATATTATACAAAGTCATAAATGTATTGAACTATTTGTGTTTTTATTATTTATGTCATACATGATAGGAAATTATATAATAAGTTCAATTTAGATTAAAATTGATTTTTTTATCAATGATTTGATATAATTGTGATTAATTGACATATGAGTATGGAACAAGGAATTATGCTCCAAATTCTCATATATATTAAATGTACATGGGATAGTGACTAATTCTCCAAATAATGATATGTGTTTACTAATGTGTGAGACATAGACCAAGGTTTCAAACAACAACTTGATATGACCATTGATCCACTACCCAAATATGGAGAAGAAGAATAATAATTTTTTTATGAAAATGCATACATAGAAATTAGAGAGAGTGTTTATATATGTGTTTGTGTGTGATAGATGGGAAATACTGTTACAAACTATGAATCCAGATGAAGGATAATATAAATAATGAAATCTCAAGCCCATGTCGTTTATAATTTGAATGGCTCATCACATCATGTCATTACAGGACAACTCAGATGCAATTATTCACATGATATATTGTACTGGGGATGAATCATAGTATAATACAAGAATTGGTTTTTAAAATATGATGAATGTTCACCAAATTATTCTAGATAAAAAAATATGGTATTTTTGATGTTATGATATCTATCCCTTGATTGTTCTAGGCATATATAGATTGGTTCTGTAAAACTAAACTAATATACCAATCTCCAGGAAATGAAATTCAAATTAAAAAATAATAGAATTATTCAATATAGGGATTAAATTAACATTCAGATTAATATTAACATATATGTTTTTAATTAAAAACATTAGAAACAATTTAAACAATTTTTAATATCCCAATAAATGATAATAATAATTCAATTCAATCTATTAAATATAGTATAATTTTTTTTAAAATGTTTACTAATTTTTAATTTTTTGGATAGTGTACTTTACAGAATAATTATACTACATTAAATACAATAAAATATGATTTCATACATTATATTTCGTTAAATAATAATTTAGAAAGTCTTATTCACTTAAAATAATTCAGAATACCAAAACATGAATATTCCTGAAATATGTAGTTAGTGTATAAATGAATAATGAGTAAATTTACAAAATATTTTAAAAACATTTAAAATTAAATAAAACACATACCGTATCTTAATTATAATTTATATTAATTATTGGAATCAATATAACACATTAAATAATTAATATATATATATAGTTTGTCAAAATAGAAATAATGATAAAAATATAGCATTGAAAAAAATTCAGAATAATCATTGGTGTTATAAAAAACACCGAGTAGTTGAATTAAATTATACCCTCTAGTATAATAATTTAATTGGTGGAACCATATATTAATATACATGGAAGGATAAATCATCTACTACCATAGTGAATCAACTATTGAGTCAAATTGTCAATGCGCTTCCAATATATTTCCACTATTATCCATAAAATTAATTAATTCCCCAATATAAAATTTATTATTCCTCCATTCATTCTAAAAATAATCCATCATTAGTTATAAAATTAATTCATCCACCATAATAAATTAAAAAATAATATATTTTAGAAATAAAAACAATTTATCCATTATAATTTATAAAACTTCTCAATCCACCATTATTTATAATAATAATACACCATTTAAAAATTATCCACCATTGCAAAATGATCTACCATTGAAATATTATCCACTACTGAAAAATGATCCAACATTGGAAAATGATAAACCATTGGAAAAATAAAACATTAAACAATTTTAAATATAAAATGTTATTCTTTTAGAGAAAATGAAATGTGATATTTTTTATGTAAATAAAATCTACTACGGTTGGATGAGGAAACCTCATCCACCATTTGTTCAATTTCATCCACCAATAGTTCAACATCATATATCATTTTAATATAATGAATATGTGTAATATTTTTTATGATTGGATAGATTTTGAAGGCAGTAACTGTTTTTTATGCATGAAGAATAATATATATTTGTTCATCCATGGAGAAAAGATGATGGTGGTGTGCGTATGAAGAAAAATGTGGAAGATGAACTTTGTATCATCCTATGCACACTTGACACACAAACCATCTTCAATTTTTAGTAAATCTGAATTTCAAAAATTTATTTTTTTCTAGAATAAATAATTGATTATAATATATATATATATATTTATAATGAATCAATAATTGAATATTTTTTATATTTGTTGAATTATATAACATTATAATTATGTGGAAACATTATTTGAACATTGGAGAAAACATTGTTGTAATTCGTCAATTTTTATGGCTGTAAATGAATTTTATATATTTTCATGTCGTCAAATGAAATTTATATAAATATAATAAAATTATAACCCAATAATCTATGTGTGGTTCTAATTTTATGTGAATTAGATATCCAAGAAACGACACCTATTCTTTAATTATAAAATGTCCATAATTCTAGAAATGTTGCATGATACTGTGCCATTCGAATAGCCATGTATAAAATTAATTAAGACTTCTATTTATTCAAATGGAATATTGATAAATGTGTTATAATTCAAAAATAACATATTTATTAAGAATTGGATCCATATAACTCACGTTAAAAAATATTAAAGAATAAAACAATAAATAAATTTAAACTCAAAATATTTCTTTAAATCAAAAAAATGTATCACGTTCTGAACAAAATGAGAACATGATAGAGATATAATTCAACTTTTTTATAGTTTTATAAAATTTATATAAACTTGTTATCATTAATAAAAATCATGAATTTTGAAATTAATATCACTAAATTTCAAATTATAAAAGAAATACTAATAGGTTATAAAAAATATTATTCACATAAAATGATAAGAGGGTTTTAAATATATATATATATATAATAAAATTAAGTTTAATAAAATAAATAAATTCATTCACATTCTCAATAAATATCCACCTTTTTGGTTTATTAAAAAACCCAATCATTTATAATAAATTTTAAACCCTTTTGACTAATAAGCAAAGAAGATAAAAGAAAACCCCTCTAAAAATTAAAAGTGAAAATAATTATGCTTCCCACATCCCATATGTGATTTTTTTTCAAACTGAACATAGTATAAAAGAATTTTAATGATTTTTTGAAGTTGAATTTTTGTAGGGATTAATTCTAAAACAATTTCACCATTATTCACATGATATTAGATAAATTGAAATCTAATATTATTGTTTATGAATCTTGTATGGGTTTTTTATAAAAATAAATTCTTGATGTGTTTTCAAAAAAAATATTCAATTTCTCATGATAAATACAAAAATAATAAATTGTTTTCATAATCCATATGATTTCAGAAAAACTACTAAAAACTAATATATACTCACCTTATTACCCAGATAGAGTAACTAATAGTTATTTTTAGAAGATGACGAAATTAAAAAACGTCCATAAAAATTAAACAAATCAGTTTGGAATATTCTATAAAGTATACAACCTCCAAAATCAGATTAAGAATACACTATTATCTAAAAATATTTAAATATTACATAAAATAATCACTATTAGATAGTTTATTTAACATATATAATAATTTTTTATAACTTTAATTTGACTTTATTTAGGTTCATGTTGATATACAACACATAAAAATCACCTAGTATGACATCTTATCAAGATGTAGTAAAATACAACAAGCCACCTATAATGAATCTATAAAAATGAATATAAAATAATTTTTTATATGCATAAACATATTATTTACAACTAGTATACAAGATATTTTTGATGGATTTCGGGGAATAGAGAACAAATTTCTTTACCAACATCTTAGCATACATTGATTGATTAAGAAAAAATCTATCTTTCCAATGGGAAATTTAAAGTCCAAGAAAGAAAATTAATTACCCCAATAAACTCATGTAAAATTTGGTGTACATAAAAGTAAAAAATAATAAAAAATTATTTAACTATATGAAGATAAAACTATGTCGTTAATAGTGATTTGTACAAATAACATATAATTAAATATTATTTTAATAATATTTGTAGGATCAAAATTTCCTTTTGTTAAACCATAATTTATTAAAACTAATATATTTATTTCATACCACGAAATAGATTCATTTTTGAGAACATACAAATATTTCGATAATTTAAAATCATGATTATGAGATTTTTCATATTCAAAACTAGGGCATTGATAAATATAAACATCTTGAATTATAAAACCATTTAAGAAATAATAATATTAATCAATTTGATAAAATTTGAAAACATTGGAAAAATATATATTAATATGACTATAATATAATATAACATAGAAATATGTGGAAATTATTCTTGTAATTACTTAGCTTCTTCTTGATAGAATCATTGAGCAAGAAGTTAGGGTTTGTTTCTGACAATCCATCCGGATTCATCGATCTTGATTCAGAAGATACACATAGTTATGATTAACATATTATCATAATAAAATTATACTAAAGACCAAATATAGTTTATATAAAAATAAATAATCAACTATTTCACCAAAATAACATTTATAAAAACATAAAATATCATCAATATTAATAACAAAAAAATCATAAATTAAATTATAATTGTAAAAAATATATATTCTAGTTTTTACAAAAAAAAATTATTCTAAAAAATGTTTCAACATGAGGACCTTTGTTAAGTTTCTATGATCATGGATCAGGTAGAGGGGAATTATTCTCCCACTCAATTGAATTATCAATTTCCTGATGATTTTTTCTTCTCCAAAATTATGATTTCTATACTCTTCATAAAAAACATAAGAATCATAATTTAATTAAACACCACATCCACAAAAAATTAACAGGAACATATTCTTTAACAACCATAGTTATTTTATTATATACCCTATAGTATTTAATCATATAAAATAACCTAGTCAAATAATTTCATCATTCTTACCATCAAATGAATCGAAATTATCGTTAGAATTTAATATAAAAAATCAATAACTAAAAACTCTACAGTAACCTTATTTATTATTTTTATTTTTAAAAAATTTATAATCTTTTTTCTTTAACAATGGAAAAATATGAATTCTACTTGAAATATAATAGGATGAAAAAAACCTCACACCAAAAGTATATTGTAAAATTTTATTCACATAAAATCATTCAATCATATTCAATAAGAGATCTAATTTACATTTTAAACACCATTTTGTTGTGGTGTTCTTGGTTCCATTTTTTTAAAATAACAATTATTTTCCATGAAAGTTACTACATATAGTTTTTAGATTTCACCTACATTATCAACGTGAATATAAATTATCAAACATTCTTTTTTGAACTAAATTAATAAATGAAATAAATATTGATATTGGGTAATTATTTTGAGAATGAAATTATTCTCATGTAAATATACTATAATAATAAATAATAACTATAGTACATTTAATTCCTACATGGCTGTAAATGAGGGTGTATGGAAATAAATAAAAATGTACCAACTATGAATGAATATTATTATTTATCTAATTCATAGTTCTGAATGAAATTTTATGTAGTTTTCCTTTCAATAAAGTTTCAAAAACTTAATTTTGTTCATTCATAATGGTAGTTAACTGTAGAATGCTCTCATATTTCAAATGCTTATATAGAATTACTAAATTAACCTTACATAAATGTAAATACAGAAGGAAACTATCATTGTTCACATCATTAGGATTCTAATCATGTTGAAATGATTGTTCTGGAAAAAAATAGTAAAAATATTTTCCATTCGATTAGCCTAAAAGGAAGACGAATCATTGTTAAAACAATTTTGAAATTTCACTTCAATTTCATCATCACATATTTGATATATAATTATTTAATTATATTTAATACTTTAATAATTGAACCATTTTATAAAAAATTAGAATTTGAATTAACAAATTTAACAAAACCGTTTAACCTACCATTTGAATTAACTCCATATTTAATAGTTCCTCAATCACATGTTTTGTAAGTGGTAAAATTTGATGGGTATCCAATCATATTACTAGAGAATATAATTTACTTGTACCATATTTTATTATTGAGACATCCAATTATTTTTACACACAAAAATATATTATTTGAATATTTTGGTAACCAATATACATTGGGTCCAATAGGATCAGTAATACAATTGGTAGGTAGCAATATTAAATTTAAACAAGTATTGTACAATACTCTATATCACTAGGATTTATAAATATGTTATATTTTAAATCCCGATGACTATTTAAATCTAATACAACAGTAATTGTTATTGTGGATTTTTCTTCCCCATTTAAAATTAATTAATGTATAAGTAAAAAAATGTTTACATTTAACCAAATATGTTATAAATAATTTATGTGAGTCCCTATTATATTTATTTATTTATTTTATTTAAAAATATCATTTTTTAATATTTTCAATTAACATGAATAAAAGAGAATATATTTTTTAATTTTTTCAAATTATAGTTTCAAATCATAATTGATATCTTATTATGATTTCAAATTTTAGTAAATTTTATATTGAAAATAATAAGATAAATGCTTTAATTTTTCATTCTCTTGTAAAATTATTTTATTTTACGAAGTAAATTTATCATTATTTTCCTTGATATTTCTATATAAATCACCTCATTTTAAAATATAGTTTCATAATCCTTAAATTTTATCATTTATTTAAGAATAATTTTTTTGTTTAGGACCTTATTAAAAATTGAAAAATCAATAATAAAAACATGTATCACATACCTTATAAAAGAGATGCTTTGAAGAATATTTTACTGTATTCATTCTTATTTCTAGACTGTTCTCTAGAATATAATTCATCTGTACTACTCCAGCTGGTGGTACATCATGTTTTATCGCTATTTTATTATTATTTTTATTCTTTATGTGAGGATAGTCATGAAAGATATACCATTTCTTCCTTAACTCATAACACGTTACATATAAATAATTTAAATTCATACCACCATTCATATCTCCCCTATGTTATTATTATTTTTATTATTTTTTCTAAATCCTTTCATGAACCCTTTCATTTTAATTAATTTTTTATCCCTAATCATAGTCCAAGATATAAATTATTTTTCACAATCATATAGTTCATAATTAAAATATACGGTAGAATCAACATTCATAAAGATGCAATCTAAACCTCTTTTTTATCCCATCATCTTCTATGTACTTCATTTACATTTCATACTAATGCAATGATCTATTTAATTAATCAACAGTGTACTCTTTTATGTTCTTTACATTTTCAATGGATTCCTTCATTGTATAATATTTCATTGATGATGCTTGTAGGACTGTTTGAAAAAAAATTAGAGATTCTTCAAGTGAATTAATTTTATTCATTAGGCTTTTAAATAAGTGGAAAATTAGGATTACAGTTAATTCCTTTGAAATATTGAACTCTTGTCATTGTGTATGAAGAATTTTCTGCTTTGGATAAAATTAATTTGTAATATCCAAGGTTAGTGACATGTAGAATAATAAAAAATATCAAGAGATGTATTAAAATGGAATATATGACTAAAAATACTTCTTTTAATAACCCAATATAAAATATTATCATCTTTTTAATTTAAAAAATATCTAGTTATATTGTCTCCAGTTAGTGTATCTGGGACATATTCCCTAATAGGGTACTATTTGGACATAATAGAGTTTTGTTCTATGATCATCTTTCTGAGTTATTCCTCCATTATAGACATCATGTATTTGTAATCACTACAATCAAAGTGTAGAAACTTCTTAGGATTCCATGGATCATTAGGGCTCAATCCTTCAATCTTAATAATATTGTCCCATGACATTAAGGTGAAGGAATATGTTATTATTGTTATATATAAATAGAAGTCTCTATAGAAGGACACGATAATTCAAGGAAACAACCATTAATAACAAATTATTTGTATATGGGAAGATAATTACATGGTTAGAAAATTATTGATAAGGTAATCCTTTCATTCTAATTGATATGTCATACATGGTAATGACATATGGTCTAGAGGTGGGGTGAAAAAATGGAATTAATATTTTATTTAAATAAATAGATTATTTAAATAAAATATTATTGTTAACTATTAGAGTTTTTTAGTAGTATTGTTATTGAAGAAAAAATTAAGTATTTTTATTATAGTTAAGTCAAAATTGGGACTAATTTACTCTTATAACTATTAACATGTTGAGATATATGTGTTTAATAAACTAATTTTTCAGGGGTAATCATAAAAAATTAGAGAATCATTCTCTAGTGTGGGGATAACTAAATCAAATTGAATTTTGTAGGTTGATTCACAAACCTATCACAACCTAACATTATCTACTTGGAGTCACAACCCTAACAATTCTGAATCATGAATCTGGGAGTCACATCCTAAAGATAGTGAATAAAGTTAAATAATTTTCATAAAAAAAAATTTAATATAGAATATAGAGTGCATGCGAGAGATTGGATATTTGGTTACAGACTTATAAAATAGACATAGGAGAACAAAAAAATGAAAGAATAAGTAATAGTTCTCGAGAATATGATCAACTCATCTCATCAAGGTAGTAGATGTCCATCCAGATTTAATTAATCATTTAAGGGACTATCCATGTTATAAAATTGAGTTTTATATAATATAAATTGTGTACAATAAGATTAAATTTTATATCATTATTCTTGAGGGAAAAAATTTATAATATCTTTACCCTTCTGTTACATTATGTATCCTAGAACCATTCAATAGGATCTGTAAAAAAGACCTCAATAATATAATGTATGGGTAACGTAATTCAGATTTAAAAATTATATAATTATTCAAGAGATTGATAAAATTATCCTCTGGAATAATATTAAAATATATCATCTGAATTCAAAACATAAATACCAATTCAAATCGATCTAAATGTCATATTAAACGATAATAATTATTCAAAATAGTCACATAAAAATCATCAGACAATTTATAAACAAATACTAAATATGTTTTAATTAAGTCCAGTGTGTAATTTAGAAAATAGATACATGAATTTAAATATCTTAAAATATGTCACTAGAAACTAATTTTCATTAAATTCTAATTTAGAAAATCATTTTTCATGTTAATTAACTCAAAATACCCAAAACTAAATATTCCAAACATATGATGTATGTGAATAGATGAATAAACCGTAAACTAATACAATTTATAAAACACCATAGAAATAATTATAACACCTATCATTGATTTTATGTAATATATTTTGTTTTTTCTAATAAATAAAATACTTTAAAAATTAATCTAATTATGAAATTAATCATAATATAAAAAACAATGAGAACTAGTTTATTAAAAATACATTGAGAACAATTACTGGTTATACAAAAAATACCTTGTGGTGTTATAATATTATACATATAGGTAGAATATTAAATCTTATAGAAGAATAAATTATTATACTAGAGGTTATCATGCATCTTATAACATATTTTATCTCTCATTGAGTCACTTTATCAAAGTGTTACTACTATATATCCATAATTATTTATAAAAATAATTATTCCACTTTTAATTATATAATTAATTAATACACTATTAGTTATAAAAATAATCTAACACTAGTTATACATGTAATTAATTCACTATTAGTTCAAAAAATAATTAATCCACCTTTAGTTATAAAAAAAAATCCAATATTATTTATACAAAAAATATATACAAATTAAGTTTTCTAAATAATCCACTATTGAAAATTAATCAAATGTTGTAAAATGATTGACAATTGAAAAATGATCCACTATTGGAAGAAAATGTTAGACCATTTGAAAATGAAAAAGTCAAATCATGGGATTAAATAAAATTTTATACCATTGATGTAAAGAAAATTTTCTACTATTGGATGAGAAATCCTTATATACCATTATTTGATTTTCATCTCCAGCTAGTACATTATAATCTGATATATCAATATAAATGTTATGTGAATGATTTATAAAGCATATAATATGTTATTACCTGATGAAAGGTTCATCCATATAATGAAATGAATCATTATGTGTCCATCAGTAGTGGAAAGAGGCTTCTAGTGTATGCGTGAAGAAAAATAAAGAGGATGAACATAATATCATCCTATACACACAGAAAACTAGAAAATTGGTGAATTTTTGATCTATTTAAATGATTGAATTATAATTTTATTAGAAATATTTCAGAGATGATAATTTTAATAGGATTATAAATATTCAATAATATCTTAAATTTTATATTTATTGTAGGTGATGTCTTCAAAATATAATGAATAAATGACTCAAACATTACAAAAGATATTGCAATAATTATTCCATTTTTGTTGTGATTGAAAGACAATTTTAGATTTTCATGTAGTCGAATGACATCTAGAAAAAACAACTAATATTTTTATAAAAAATATCAAGATATTTTAATGTTAATTGTATGAGATATCAATGAATAAAATTATTTTGGATTATGGACCATAGATTATTCCATAACTCATGTTAACACATAATAATGAAAGAAAACTATAAATCACATTAAATAGAAAATATATCGTAAAACCAAAAGGATATATCATATTCGAATCATAATTAAAAAATTGTAGAGATATAATTATATTTCATAATATTTTTAAAATATTTATATAATCTTTATATCTTTTAATTTATATAATAATTATAAAATTTTAGTCACAATAACCAACGAAGACATAAAAATAGTTTTTCATAAAAAACAATAAGAGGGTCTGTACTATTTAGAAACATAAAATCATTTTTATTGAAAAAATAGAAATACTTGTATATTCATGAAATAAAATTATTAAGGAATTTATACCTAAGGTAAGGGAATTATTAACTCAATTTCTATTCATAGGGATTTACTTTTTCAACAATTACTATGTTATGGAATGAATATCATTGAAATGATCTCTCATTTAATCATGTGATATTTCAACATGGGTTATTGGGATTTAAATATATTATACATTATTATTTCAGTATTTTATTCTCACTCCAACAATATGATCTCTGAAAGATTTTCTCATCTCCCATTTACATCCCTAATAAATATTCCATATTCATGACTTATTTTATTTATATGGTGTAAATACTATTTTATTGATATGATATATCAAGAATATATTTATCTTCATGGAATTTAAAAAAATTTATTTGCTGGGGATTATGAGTCAAATGTTAATAATATGTAAATGATTTATTTCAAATGTCACCTTTATTTATGATTTTTTATGTTTATGACTTCCTTGTGAGAATTATTTGATATATTTATCTTAAACACATTGTATTTATTTTTCTTTTATTATTCATGATCTACATATGTAATAGATCCTTATTCTTCTCTTTTTTATATAAAAAAATGAGAAAAAATTTCTATGAAAATATGATTTTATATATCCCTTCAATATAAAATAAACATTATTAAATATATATTTTTTTATTAAAAAAATAAATTTGAATTTGAATTTATCATTTGATTGATAAATGTCATTATTACAAATGTTTTACAATTATACAAACGTTTTAAATGTAATTTCACAAGTAGTTTCTATGTGAGAGTTTTTTTTCCACAATGATAAAAGAATATTTTTATCTTATATATAATGTAAAAAATTACAATCCATCATTTCAAGAAATCTTACATTACATGTTTAAAATGTTATTTTCTATGAAAATAGTATTAAATATAATTTTTGAACAGTTTGTTTCCAAAATGTTATCCGTAAAGTTGAAGTTTTATTTCCCTCAATTTTTGTCTCTAGATGGTTTTTGATTTGTTCGAATGTTGATGTACTATTTAGATACAATTTTCCTTATTACTCTCATTAA
The DNA here is from genome assembly GCA_963277665.1 of Viscum album. Classification (NCBI taxonomy): domain Eukaryota; kingdom Viridiplantae; phylum Streptophyta; class Magnoliopsida; order Santalales; family Viscaceae; genus Viscum; species Viscum album. Next base: position 348,355,024 of record OY728127.1, on the reverse strand, counting down.
TTTATGTTAATATTTATTTAGTGGGAAATTATTGAAATTTCATATGATTGATTTTTTATATGGATGTTTATATTGATTTTGGATCTCCCGTTTAATTTGAAGAATATATTTGATATATTATGTGATGTGTGGGGCCTTTTATAGTCCTTCGATTCATTGGTGGGTATAATGAGACACACTATATTGGGATTTTTTCTTATGCCTTTCCCATTTTTGTAAGATGACAAGGGTGGGACATAAAAAAATGTTTATGATGTTCAATTTTATGAGTAACCACATTATGATATTAGTTATTTATTTCCATGTGATTATTCAATCAGTTAAAATATCCATGGATATGTGTCAAGATAATGTGATCGTGTATATGAAATTATTTATGCATTATTTATTCCTTCCATATTATTCTTATGTTATTGATTAAATGAATTTTTTTGTTAGTTACCTTTCCATATTGATTATTTCTTATTTACTAATGATTTTTTAAACTCTATGTATACCCATACAAGGTATTTGAGCTATCCCATTTCATTAGTTTATTTTATGAGGATTCTAAGAACTATTTTATGATTGATATAAAAGTATATTAAAATGGATTAATTATGTTCTCAACATAATTAAAAGGTAGTAATTTCTATTTCAATTTTAATATGAAATTTATGATTTCATCTAGTATACCATGAAAACTAGAATATGTGGTCCCTTAGGATGTGTTCCCTTGTATATAGTTCCCATGTAATAATATATCCAATAAATCTTGGCTAATATGGTCAGGGCATTTAAAATATAGGTTATTACAGGGAAAATTGAATAAAAAAACAGATCCAAGAAACCAACAAGGGGCCTAAACCTATGTCATAATGTTCAGAAAAATCATATATAAAGTTTTTAATAGTCACTAGGGATTAACATACTTGAGTACCCCTTTGGAATCTATAAAATTAGAGATATTATCATTATACATCCATAGGACTTTCCCCCCATGTATCATATTATCCTTTATCACCACATATAGAAAAAAATATCATTCCCATGATTCTCATCATGTAACCTTAATCACATGTTTTCGTTATTTGGAATACAATTCAATTTTATATTAGAAAACAAAATATGAGTTGTTAATATAATATTAAAGAACAGATCCCAATTCCTTTTGAAAAATACACTTAAATATTAATTTCACCTACTAGGGGTTCACCACAAGGATCCTAATTCCAATGTTTCACTATTAGGATATGTATACAACCGTTATGCATAGGGACATCATATTAATAATCCTTGAGAATCTCTCACTAGATCCAAAATAAAATCATTATAAAAATAATTATGTTACTTATCAGCGCAATTTAGTAGAGTTCCACCATATACGTATATGAAAAAATTCTATGTTATAAGTTGGTTCCTTTTTATACAGCTAAGCATATCCATTATTCAAATCACATACTATCAGACCTATATGTCATGTGAATCAAGAGTGGTAGATATGATGCATGATATGCCTCTTTACTCAATAGTTAAAGGGTTAAAATAAAATCACTATCATCTTTCCAATATTCCAAGAGAAAGAAGATCCAATAACATAGGATGAACCTAAAAAATCCATGTGATCCATACAAGGTGAAAATAATATGCAATGGTGACATCAAACCGAAAAAACAAAATTCTATCTACATGGTAACATTGACTTCCTAAGAGAAAATATATTTGTGAAAAAAAAACAGATATCGAAAATAGGCTTCATCACAATCTTATGTTAACTATCTACCACATCTACAAACATTATGGAAAATATAAAATAAAAAATTAATAAAAAATTGTAACTACATACAATGGAACAACAGTTGAATATTAAATGGACTAGTTCACCACATGCCCTCAGGCACGACTCCCTACTTTCCAAAGGCTATTTTGTCACGACCCATCCCTCGGGGCTCGTGTTGTGACTACCCCAAGCCCACCATCCAGAGGCCAGGGGCAGGCAACTAGAACCACAAATTCATATCCCTAAAACCGGGAATACATTGCATTTAAACCTATAAACTCACACAACCATGAACACAACAAGTCACATTCACAATATTAAATTTATACTAAACTGGGTGTGTAAAGTAATTAAAGGGGCCATAATAGAATCCCAACTGGAAAGTATAAATAAAAATGAAAACATCTCCTGCGAACAACCTCCAATTATCCTACACAAAGGGTAGGTAATGCTCTTGTAGAGTCATATCTGTAGGTCGTCTCATCTAATGTCTACCTCCAAGTAGCCTCCAGACCTGGTACCCTCGACCTCAATATGCCCTATTTGTATTCTACATAAGAATTAGTATGGTTCATGCATAGACCGTGTAGGGGTGAGTATAATAATACTTATAAGGGACCCTGAGACCCTTGAAAGTATCTCAGAATCCACAAATGATAAACCACAAAAAATGTCATCAATATCAAGCATGAAGAAACAGTCATCAACACTAATTAGGTATATTTCCATACATATTTCTATGTTATCAATATATATACTCATCTCTCACGTGAGGGAAGTATACCACAAAGGTATCACCATGAAGGTAGAAGTGCCACAGAGGTAACACCATGAAGATAGACGTACCACACAGGTAGCACCAAGAAGGTATGCACCACTAATGTAACGCCACCCAGACGAATACCAAAAATATATCACCAAACACAAGTGTACAACCAAGTTAAAGACACAACTCACACCATGAATAACTTATGTACGGAATTATAGTTGGTTAGTTTTATTTTCTAGATCAATTAAATTTCTCGAGAAGCTCTGATCCTGACCCACACATGATCAAAGATGACCCACACAAGATCTGAAGATAACCCATGTAGTATCTGATGATGACCCACATAGGATCTGTAGATGACCCACACAATATGAGTAGAAGAAGACCCACACTGGATCCGAAGATGACCCACACAAGATCTGGAGATTCATCATGTAAAACCAGCCAGAGGGTTCCCGCACAAAGCATTCTAGATTCTAGGAGGTTCCGCTCCTCAATCCATTTTTAGATTCTTCAACTGCCATGATGTCCAATGATTAAGTTTCAAAAATGTCTGTCACGTCATAAGGAATCCAACGCAGTAGACGACACTTCAATAGGACTCTCGGTTGGTAAGTTATCAGTGTTTCCATTCCAAGGGCCTAGTTGGATTCGTGTTCGATCCAACCTGGAAATACTCCAACATTATCTAAAACTCATGTCATGTATACAAAAAATACCATATGAATCCAAGGATTTCGGTGCCATAGAAGGTTTTCAAACAAATTTCTAGTTTTCAAGATATGGTCGAAAAGGTATATATGGATACAGCTAGGCCTGGGTCCTGTCCGACCTAGCCCGGATGGGCGGGGCTGCGGCATGCCTGACTTGTTGGGCCACATTTCGGTGTGGAACACTAAGGGGGTGGCCCGGCCCTCTAGGCACGGCTTGCCCAGAGCATCATGCTAGTTGAGGCCCACTCAGCGCAGCCCACTAGGGCGGCCCGCTAGGTGGCCCAGGGTGGGGCCCACGTGCCGGGGTGGCTCATCATGGAGGGGTCCGCCTTAACCAACACCTAGGGGAGGCACCCCCCAGATTATCGAATAGACAAATTATTGTTCTGTTTTGGCCATCATGGCGGCGCCTTGTGGCGCCACCTGCTAGAACACATGACCCGCCAGAGTTGTCCCACTAAGCATGACATGGCTATCCCGTAGTTCTGGCTGGCTTGCCCCTTCTAGTGGCATTATGGGGCCACTGTCCTCCAGCGGTTGGTTGGGTGCTGGCTGCCCTCTATGTGCACCATTTTAGCTAAGCATCTGTGAACATTCTCCTCTACTGGTGGCATATATGTGTGTCGCCTTGCCTCCACATGGACGACCACTCCCCTTCTCCACCTTGAACAACGGGCCATGGCCTCTTCCTCTACTAGTGGCACAGATGCATGCCACCCCAGTTTCACGTGGTTGTCCATCATACTGGATTCCTTCCTCCTCCGATGTGACAGACGGGCCGTGGCATCCTCCGGTGGCACAGTCAGCCGCCCCCACCATCACGACTGTGGGAGGGACAATAGTCGCCTTCTTCCCTATTGGATTCAGTCACCAGCGACACAACACAGATAGGATTCAACTCATCCCTGAGATCACCCATGAAGATCCTGTCAATATAGAGGGAGAAAAGGGATTGGGCCGTATTTTTTTGGCCCACACCCTCTGAGTTAGATCGGTAGCAGGTGGTTCAAGTGGATTTAAATCAACGTAAAACCATGAAAAAAATATTAATGGAATCCCTACCTCATTAGTTCATTGTATTTGGGGAAATTAAGAATATGAATCCATTGGAGGAGACATTGGAGGTCATCACTCCCTATACATGCTTCTGATCCAATCTTGAGCGTCAGTTCCTCGTTAATGATCTAGGGATTGTTCTTTAGTGGAGGAGTTTCCTCCAGTTAGTTTTCTCCCAATTCTTCTACTTACCAATGATCCCCCACCATGTGAGTTTAGGATTAAACTTAATTACCTTCAATAATTAATTATTTTCTTAATTTTTTTTTGCACATCAATTGTGGAAAACCAATAGTTACAAGGTTACAAGGTCCGGTTGTCCCCACCAAATTTCAAATGAGGGGTTTAGAGAAAAAATGAAATAAATTTTAGTTTTCTTTCAATTTTTTTTCAATTCTCCGATGAAAACCCGAAGAAATATCTTCCACCCTCGACCTACTTTGGTCGAGGTGAATGTCTCCTTAAGATAATGTTGGAGTAGGGATTTCAATGGTGTTCTCAGATTTCAATTCTGAGAATAGGATCAAAATTTAAAAAATGTCACACATTCATTTACTAAATGAACATGAAAATGATCATAAATTGATTCCAAGAACACCATGCCTCAGAATCACACACTGTTAATTTTCATAGACTCGAAATATTTCCATATAATTAAAAAAATTAAGTTGCAAATTCAGGTTTTTACATTCTCCCCACCTCAGGGATTTGTGTCCCCGAAAGCCAGAACAAAAACTAGGAAAAATAGTGGGGGTACTGAGCACGAATCGCATCCTCCCACTCCCATGTACTTTCCTATAGGTTTTCATGCTACCAATGAATGCGCAATAGAGGTAACAACCTCCAACGAAGGACCCGCTCTTGTTGATCTTCTATCTCCATTGGATCATATGAAAATGTCACCCATATTCAATGTCCAGCTCACCACAATCAATGATGTGTGAAGGATTGTGTGTGTATCACCTCATCTGGGATACATGGAAAATGTCGTGCACCTAGTGCAACTGAGGGGGAAGAGCTAGGTGGTACGCCACATCGCCAACTCTGCTGAGGACCTGAAAGGAACCGATGAACCTCAAATATATCTTCTAGTAACAACCAAATATTTGAAAACCTCGTCAAGGTGAGACCCATTGAAAGACATGGTCACCATCCTCAAACTCCAGAGGCCTCTATCTCCAATCAGCATAAGAAATCTTCCTTCTCTCTATAGTCTTCATCTACTCCTTGATGATCTGCACCTTCTCTGTGGTTTACCATACCATCTAAGGTCCCATGAGTTCAGACTCCCCTGGGTCAGCCCCACGCAATGGTGATCTACAAGGTCGAGCATACAATGCCTCAAATTGTGCCATACCCATAGTGAAGTGATAATATTTGTTTTATTCGAACTCCAAAAATGGAAACTGATCCTCCAAGCAGCGGCCGAAATCAAGGACACAAGAATGAAACATGTCCTAAAGTGTCTTAATGGTCTGCTTAGTCTGACCATCTGTCAGAGGATAGAGGGAGGTGCTTAACTAATGATGCTTCCTGAACACCTACTACTACCCCATCCATAGCCAGGAAATAAAACGTGCATCATGATCATAAAAATCTTAGATGGAACCCTATGAATCAATATAATCTCATGCATGTAGAGGCATCCCAGGACCATTAATGGTCCATGCTCTCCAATAGGTAGGAAGTGGGCCCACTTGGTGAGTTGTTCAATGATCACCAAGATAGAATAATGACCCCTAGAAGTATGTGGAAGTCTTGTCACGAAGTCCATGGAAATTAAGTCCCACTTCCACTATGTAACCTCTTGTGGATGAACTAATAATGCTTGAACCAGATGCTATTCCTTCACTTGATGACTTGTGAGGCACCGAGAGACAAACTCTGCTACTGCTTTCATCATTCCCGCCCAATAGTGCTGACGCCGAAGGTCCCGTTACTTTATCGCCACTCCTAGATGTACCACTGGAGTGGTCATATAGAATTCCCTCAATGCTTCCTCTCGTAACACCACTGGTACCATAGTACGCCCTCTGAAGAGGATTATGTGCTCCCCACCATTAGGAAATATAGAAGGTGTATATCCTATGGATATATGAGCATGTCGGGCCTTGCAGTCAGTGTCACCAAGTTGTGCCTCTCTGACACGCTAAAGGAGTGAAGGAGTGACTATCAGAATGTGAAGAAAATCTTATCAATCTTGATCCATGTAGTAAAACCGCAAAGAGATTAGTTTCTCTGTCGCATCACTCTGCAACTATATACAAGATCTCCTGCTGAGTGAATCTGCTAATATGTTCCCCTTCCTAGGAGTATAGATTATCTCGAAAACATATTCCTAGAAGAACTCAAGCCAATGTCGTTGTGCCAAGTTCAAGTGCTTCTATGATAAGATATTCCCGAGAATCTTGAGATCAGAGTACACTGTGAAACATTCGCCCATCAAGGAATGTCGCCACATCTTCTAGGTGAAGACCACTGCTACAAACTCCTATTCATGGGTAGAATATTTATTCTCATGTTGTCTCTGCTATTGAGAACCATATGTGATCAATTATCTCTCATGCATTAGGACACATCCATACCCAGTCCTAGATGCATCACAATAGACTACGTACCCAACACCCTCCTCTGGTATCCTTTGATGGGGGCACTCGTCAGTCACTGCCTCAGCTCTTGGAAACTCTACATGCATCTATTTGACCACAGGAAATTTTTCCCCTTAATCATCAACACTGATAAGGGTTACACAACCATATAAATGTCAAGCCCAAACAACTAGTAGTAACTTTAAAACCCAAGAAACATCATACCTTAGTCACACTCCTAGGTGGATCCAAAGAAAGCACTGCCTCAATCATCACTGGATCCACCAAAATTCAATCCTCCTAGATGACGTGTACCAGAAAGTGAATCTCTTGGATCCAAAACTAGAACTTATAGAGATTACCATTATGCTGGTGCTCACGGTGTGTTTCTGGAATGAGATGAATATGATTGGAGTTCTCCTCCTCCACAGCTGAGTATATCAGGATTTCATCGACGGAGACTACCCAAAACTAATTGAAGTATGGATGGAAGAACCTGTTCATGAGTCCAATGAACACTGCAGGGGTGTTGGTCACACTAAATGGAATAACCAGGAACTCATAGTGTCCATTCCGACATCTAAAGGTCATCTTCTACACATCCTTGTCTCATACCCTGAGCTGGTGATGGCCTGATCTAATTCCAGTCATCGAAAACCATCGTTCTCCCTTCTACCAATCAAAGAGATCGTCCATCCTCGATAGTGGATACCTGTTCATCACGGTCTCTTGGTTTAGGTGATGATAGTCCACATAGAGTCTCAAACTCCCATTTGCCATCTTGGTGAACAAAACCAGGGCTACCCAAGATAAAACACAAGGACTAATTAACCCCTTTCTATATAAGTCCTCCAGGTATACTCGCAGCTCTTGAAGCTCTTACGGAGTCATCCAATATGATGGTGTAGATATCGGTGTTCTCCCTAGGTACATGTCGATGTAAAAGTCCACATATCGTCAAGGAGGTATACCTGGAATGTCATTTGGGAAAACATCAGTGTACTGGTCCACCACTATTGGATTGCCCAGACTCTCTCCATCAACCGCTCTGAGGGTAAGCCAAGCCAAATGTTGTGTGATTGGCTTCCCCCTCCTCCAAGTGAGTCTATCATGTGCTGCAAAGGTTCCCTTATTATATTTGAAGGAAAAACTTGTCTTATCCTCACTGACACACCGCACTTCGCGACTAATACAGTCGATCTAATCATGGATGATAGATAATCAATCCATACCCAAGATGATGTCATAGGGCCTCGATGCCTCTACTAGAAGATCCCAACCAATGCTCTCTCATCCTAGAGTAAGCTCACTCTGTCATCACTAGAGTGTAATCTTTGAGACCTCCCCTGTAGTAGTCTATAGCCATAAGGATCGAGCCAACAACTCCACCGAAATCGCCGAGCTCTGAACGTGGACTGTGGATATAAAATAGTGACAAGAACATATGTCTATAAGTACATCAACTATGGTAGAGTAAACATAGATCATACCTAAAATAATATCTAGAGTGGCATGGTCATAGGCCTCAGCTTTCTAATGTTGAGCTCGTCCAGGTCTACATGCTCTCTGTAATCGGGGTGGACCACCTGGAGGTGGTGGCGGTAGAACCTAGAATTGTCGCCCACCGCCTGTTGCATGGCCAACACCTCTTCCACATATTCCCGCTACCTACGGTCCTCCTCGATAGAATCATTACCTCTATCCAGGTGGACTTTCAACCATCCTCTGATCATCCGTATGTTGAGTTGGGTAGTTGCAAGCCATGTGACCCTGCCTGCCGCACAAGTAAAACTGCCTCCTGCTCCTTGCCTGCCCTGCTCGGTCATGAGAGCCCCGCACAACCGACCTTGTATCCTAATGTTGTCCACCTATAAGTATGGTTCTTTTAGACATATTTATCATCTGTCTACTTCCATATATTGTTTAATCTTCTATGTGGTGTCTGATGGTAGGTCTCACAGCTGGTGACTTCTCAGCAAGGAAGAAGTCTACTAAGAGTTCTCACTCTAACACCCCTGCCTACATCGAGATGATGAGAGAAATCATATAATCTATAATATCCCATCTGAGATCCTTATAGAAGGTTTGGGCACTGAATATAGGGTCCCACACCATGTCATTAGATTGGAACGAGAGTTTGGTGAACCTCGCTGAATACTGAGCCACAATCATGCTACCCTGCTACAAGTGGATAAGCTCTTTTATATACACAGAGCATAAGGTTACTGGGATGAACTTTTCCCTCAAAAGGCTCTTTATGTCTATCCAGATGAGAGTGACCTTGTCATGAACTTAGAGCATCAAGCTCCATAATCTTCTCGTTTGTGCCTGAAGAAGGCTGGCGATAAGGATAAACCTAAGATCAGCTACTGTTCCTACATGTCGAAAAACTCTAACCACGACCTCCAGTTAGTACTCAGCCTCCTTTGGATCCATCTCACCCAGAACCATAGTGTAGTATGGCACTGAATCTCAAGAAATGTTCCCATGCATGATTCACCCTTTGCTGATGGGGCTAGCCGTATTAGCTGCCAAATGGGTAGTGGTGCTGCTGGTACACCACCCGATGGTACAACTGCCAAAAGGGGGCCCTTCAACGAAGCGTCATCGCACGGTGGGCTGTCATCACATACTTAACATGGAACCCTGGTTGGATATCTGCGTGGAGTAATCCTAAAAAGAAACAGGTGATCTACGATCATTAAGTTATACCCTGTGAGGTGAATCAATGTGAGCACAAAGAAAAAATTCCAAAAACACACACGTAATTACTGATTTTGTGAGGTGAGTCAGAAATCAGATTTCAGGGTCATGGTGTATAGATATGTCAGCCGCCACACCGATAATGAATTCCCCAAACTGATACCCACACTCATAAAGATTAACACTATTGCAGTTTAAATGATCAGAGTATAAGATCAATTGTAGAACGAACTCCTCTAATACCAATTTTCCACAACCTATCCCATAGGGCCCATGCTGTGACTACCCCCAACCTGCCTTCAATAGGCCAGTGGCCGGTGACTAGCACCAGAAAGGAATATCCATAAAATTGGGATGTCATTTCGTTTTAACCTGTAAAAACACACAACAAAGCACACAACAAGACACAAGAACAAAGTTAAATGTATAGTAAACAGGGTGTGTACAGTATTTAAGGGAGAAAAAATACAAGCCCAACTGGAAAGTAAAAGTAAAACTGAAAAAAAAAATCATGTGAACACACTCCAAGGATCCTACTTGAAGGGTATGTACAACTCTCAAAGGTTCTTCTATGTAGATCGACTCGTCTAATGTCCAACTTCGAGCAGCCTCTAGACCTAGTTCCCTCGAACTCAGTTAGCGATGGATGTCTTCTGCACAAGACACATGAAGGTGTGAGCATAACTCATGTAGGGGTGGGTAAAATGACACTCAGTAGGTCTGTTGAGACCCCCGAAGGTCTCCTAAAATCCACAATGGATAAACCACAAAGTAAGAAATCAATCTCAAGAAAGATGAAATAGTCATAAAGACAAATTAGGTATATTTCCATACATATACCTATGTTATCAATATATATACTCATCTCACATGTGAGGGATGTGTACAACAATGGTAAAACCCCAAAGGTTGAAGTACCACACATGTAACACCATGATTATATAAGTACCACAAAGGTAATACAAAGAAGGTATGTACCACAAAGGTAACACCGCCCAGAAGAATACCACAATGGTATCACCACACAGAATTTTACCACCAAGATAAGACTCACCTCGCACCAGTTATATCTTCAGAACAAAAGTATAGTTGATTTTCTGTATTGCTAGACCACCTTACTTCGTAAAGAATCTCTATGGTTGACCCACATAGGATCGAAGATGACCCACACAATATTTGAAGATGACCCACACAATATTTGTAGATGAACCACAGATGATCAGTTGATGACCCACAAAAGGATCAGTAGAAGCTGACCGTCACTAGGTCCGATGATGACCCACACCGGATATAGAGATTTTTCATGTAAATCCAGCCATAGGGTTCCTAGACTAATCATTCTTGTTTAATGGAGGATATTCTCCTCAATACCATGGTCAATACTTCAATGGACAAGTATTTTTACAAAGAAGTGTCATGAAGGTATGTCAAATGATAAGGAACCTAACGCGATAGAGATCGCGTCAATCAGATGCTCGGCCTATATGTTATTATCATTTCCGTTCTGAGGGCCTAGTTGGATTCAGGTACGAACCAACATGTCCATAATACAACTTTATCCAAAACAGATGTGGAGTATATCAAAAGGAAAACCTCAATCCAAGCATTCTGGTGATGCAGACAGTAGGACAAACAAATGCCTGGTTCTGAAGATATGGCCGAAAAGGCGTATCTAGGTCGAGATAGGCCAGCGTCTGGTCTGATACGGTCGGATCGACCTGGCCCAGCCCTAATTGGTTAGGCCAAAGCGGGCCCAGCCCGATGGTTCATGGTCCAGTCTGGCCCACTAAGGGGGGCTTCCCGACCCATTGGGGCAGCTCCTTGGGTGGCCCGCAGTGCGGCCCGAGAATGGGGTAGCCAGCCGTGGCGTTGCCCTCCCTAACTGACACCTAGAGGAGGATCCCCTCTAATTCCCAAACATCCATTTGGCCGTTTGGTTTTGGCCATCCCATTGTGCAATGTCGCACTGCCAGGTAGCACTTAGGACCCGTCGAAGCAGTCCCACTCGGCGAGACGCGACCGACCGGCAGTTCGGACGGGCTCCCCACTTCCAGCGAGGCTACAGGTCTATTGTCCTCACACGGACGGCTGGGTGTCGGCCACCCTCTGGGTTCCCCACCACGGCTGAGCAGCAGTAGCCTTCCTCATCTACCAGTGGCGCGGATGCACGCTGCCCTACCTCCATGCGGTCGACCAGCATGTCGGTCGCTCCCCTTCTCCGCCACATCTGACGAGCCGTCACCTCCTCTGCTACCGGCGGACCAAACTGATGCTTCCCCAGTTCCACTTGGTCGGCCATCGTGCCGGAATCCGTCCTCCTCTACCACAGCCAACGGGCCGTGACCTCCTCTAGTGGTGATGTTTCCCCACCACCCCCATGGCAGCTGGCCGGAGTGTCGGCATCTTCCTTGTGCTCTGCCGACGTCGATCATCAGTAACATGGTACCGACATGCTTATACTCATCCCAATGTTTTCACAAAAAGAACAAATCAACATAGAGGAAGTGGGGGGATCAGTCCATGTTTTTTTGTCACAAACCATCTGCGTTATATAGATAGCATGTGGTTCAAGAGGATTTGAATCAACATAAAACCAAGAATAACTTCATTAATGATTTCCCAACCACGTTCGTTTGTTGGAGTTTGCATGAGAAATAAGATGAAGTCATTGGAGGAGATGTCGGTGTTCGTCGCTCCTATATCACACTTCCGATTAGAGATCGAGCATTGGTTCTTCTTTCTTGATCTGGGTTTTGTTCTTCACTGGAGGAGGTTCTTCCCCCAAGAGTTCTCCCAATTCTTCTCCTTGCCAATGATCCCCCACCACGTGAGGTGAGGGACCAACTTAATTATGTTCAAGAATTAATTACATGATTAATTAATGTTGGCTCATCAATTGGGGAATACCTAGAGTTACATATTTACAAGGTTTGGTGGCCCCCATAAAATTTCAAATGATATATTTCAATGAAAGATAAAATAATTGTTATTTTTTCAATTCTCCCACAAAATCCTGAAATACAATCCTCCACCCTCGACCTGCTGTGGTCGAGGTGAAGGCCTCCTTAAGAAAATATCGATGTCATGAGTTCAACGGTGTCAATGGATTTAAATTCCCAGAACCGGTTCGAAAGATACAAAAATCCACTAGTGTGTTTACTGAACGTACCTAAAAAAGATCAGAAATTACTTACGAGCACACCATGCCTCGGAATCATGCACCGTCAATTTTCACATACACGATATAATTCCATATAATTAAAAAAATCATGGAAAATTCATGTCTTTACATATCTACTATTAGATATGGAATAATATGGTACTGTGTAGAGAAGAAACCAAATATCATATGGTGTACTGAAAAATATAATAATCATATATGAAACCATAATTGATTACTAAACACATAATAAATAAATTTAATGAAGATTGATAATAAAAAATAGAATAATTCCTAATCAACCTTGTCATATATATATATGTAATCCCCACTAGGCTATTTAATTATATATAAATGACCATGGAGATAAATACATTGTCTCCTCTTTATATCTGATAAGTACCTCATCCTGATCTATTGATATCACTTGAGATACTCTAGAATGAACATTTAAAAACCTTTTCTCTAGACTAATACTTATATTTTCCATCATTAACCATGTTATCACTCCTCTGGTTTGAAAATTCAATAATTCACTAAGTAGGGTGAGAGTATGTAACTTAGTGGGGAACCACCAAATCAGTCCCATGCAAAACTGGTATATTCATTCTATGTGAATGTGAATTACACTAATGAAAATTAATAGACTAATAAAAATAAAAAACTATACCAATAATAAGTACGTTGAAATTATACTATAATTTCTATAGGAACATCATGATGAATGTACCAACCAATGTCTAAAATATCTCAATGATACATACAAATAAATATGATCATTTCCATCAATTAATGTTGATCTTAAGATCCGTGAACATAAATTCCCATACCTGACTTAGACAATGATAGATTGTTTATAACAATAGGTATAAAATCAATGGATCTTATGCCCACACCTTAGGGAAAAAACATTTACACATCCACCATGATGAGTAGAGGACCCTATGAAATCACTAGAAATCATTCATCATCAATTCCTGAGGCTGAACCCTACATTATAACCTGAACATTCTAGATTTTTGGATGAAGAATATTCCTAGGAGAGGGAGACCATATGATATGAATGATTATTAGTTGATATAGGAAATAAAAGGTAATACCCTCTTGACATATAATGTCCCATGTCATGTTTATCAACAATCTGATGACTCATCATCAAATCAACTACTTGTGTATCCACGCAAACCTAAAGGGATTTCATAGAAATCGATCGGTTGATCCAATACCGATCCATGGGATGTCCAAATATATATGCACGGGGATACATTCCCATCCCACTCCACAAACCCCCAATAGAATCCTAAGAATAATGGGAAACGAAACCATTTTTTACTAGTATCATTATCTAAATCCTAACATACATCAATTCATAATGGTATTTCCAAATCAATGGAACCCAAACCATTTTAGTCAATACAATTTACACAGTAAAACCTACATTGATGGTGTATCATTGGTTCGAAATCTAGGTATCGACTCCAACGTCAACTATATAAATATATTCTAGCTGATCTAGGAATATAAACCATTTATAAATTCAAACAAATCCAAATTAAATTTGGAATCCATATGTATCATCTATATCAATGGGTGATTCATGAAAATCCCAGGTAATCATAATAATTATTGCTTTGCAGAAGACACGTACGCACCCAATGAAATCACATACCATTAAAAAAATAAAATAAAACACCACATGGGATTGTCACATTCACAATAACATTATTATTATCCATATCCCTTAATGGTTACATCATTAGAACATGTTATATGTTCAAAACTATTACCATCTCTACTCATTCCCAAGTCCATCCTATCTGTAGTTTCTGAAGTCACATGGGAACCACTGAGATCCCATTAGTCTAATTGATTCCTTCTCAAACTCTAAGGTTAGTTATACTTTGTAAATAGACATAGGCCAATTCCATGTCCTATGCGTCATAGTTCAGTCTAATCACAAAACCCATTTACTGATCTCCAATGCTTATATCCTTACATGTAGTTAGTCCTAATTGGGTACGAATTCTCTCCTCATGGTCATCTCAATGTGTCTGATGGATCTAGGGGACAAATGAAGGTTTACTCCCTGTACATAAATCCCATGTCATCACCCCTCTTTATGTTGGGTTCACTATACCCTATCCATTCGAATATAATTACCCAACCATTGATAGAAGAGATGTAAAATGGGTTAATGAGGGTCTAATGGGGCCCTCAACCATTTCTTCAATTCAATCATAAGCCTACGATGTTATTATAAAATTAAAAAATGAATGTGTCCCACTTAAAAAAGTGGTGGGGATATGCAAACCACATTTATATAAACAGATGCATATTACCACATGGTAGATACATTAATTCCACAAACTATAAACAGAAGAAAAATACATTCATATATTAGCTCTGTGTGTCTTTTTCATGCTCATCCTAGACAATCTATAATTTTTCAATAATCATGAGGCCATAACTCAAACTATGGTACCAATGTAAAATAGTATACCTTATTATAACAAATTATTTATCTTAAACCAAATCATAGTAGTCACTAAACAACTCACAAGGAAGATGAGTCATAGTGGAAGTTAATCCATCTTCACATATCTTGTCTACTAAGAACTCTTAACATAAATTCTCAGCACCTCCCTATACACCATAAAATATTATATAATTCATCAATAGTTATTCAAATGACAACTAATGAAATACTGATTTTTTGATGTATCCTTAATGAAATGATAAATTACTATCGTTTAATGTCACCGCATAATATCCACATCCTAGGATACAAGAAATAATTGATGAAATTGGGAAATTTGACAATTATTTGGTGAAATTTCCAATTTTAATCTAAAATGAACAACCCCAAAAGTAATCACAATTATATGGAGATGAATGGGTGAATGTGAAGAGAAAAACCTACCATCTAAAATTTTTATAATAATAGATAATAACACCAAGATTGTTGAAGAAATATGATGGAATATGTGCTAATTGATTCCCTCTTATAAATCTCAATAATATAGATGATTAATGGTGTCTAAGATCCATTTTTCATTTTTTAAAACCCTAGAAGGTCCCTTCCATGTTTTTGAAAAAATAGGTAATGTTGAGATTTATTAGGATCCCCCCTCCATATACCCCATTTTTAAATTGTGAATCTTCTTGGATCACCCCATATACTGTATATACATCGTGAATTGAAATTCATGATGATTATGGACTTCTTTAGCTATTTTCAACAGATCAGATTACCTATTCCTCCTCCATTTATCACCCAAACCATTGATCCAAAATAGAAAATATATCTGAAATAATATTTTGAGATTCTCTTATTCTAAATAATACAATAAGATTCTTGATTCTCGAAACAAATAACATAATTAAAGAACATATTCATATATCTATATAATTTCAAAACTCATTGGGGAAAAAAATTTAACACATGTATTTGGAAATATATTCTTCGTACTGGATGATGATCTTCTCCAAGCCACAAGTAAAGAATAAAAAAACCATATAATCTACCCACATTACAGTTCATTTATTCCATTAGAAGCTGATTTATAACCTCTATGAAATATTACAAATGAAATATATTTATATGTGATCATATATTGTTTTTTGTCCATCCACAACATTTAGAACTATAATAGTCTCATCTCCTACTAGAACAGGTGAAAATTTAAATAAAATAGTAAAACATATAGTACAATTCATCACTAATATCTATCTTTTATGAAATGAACAAAATCCCGTGGTAATTCAGACCTCATGAAAATTTGGATGAAATGATCATTTAAGTGGGATTGGATGTCCTTCCGTGATATTCCTACTTATCAGTTCTCTTGAATCGTAATATGAAACTAGTACATTTTGTTCCTTAGAGTTAGTAAGCTACCATATTGAACCACCTATAAGGGGGTCTCTTAATATTATTGAATACTATAGTATATAGTAGTTCCAAACATAGAATATAGTGGTCCATACTCATGTATAAATAGCATTTTATTCATTATTTGGATCTAATGAGTAAGATTTTACATGGATTGATTGACTCTCAAAACCTCATACAACATGGAATATAATATTATGTTAAGATTCACTATGAATTTTCCATCATGAGTAGGAACATGTCGAACTAGTAGCTTCGACTCCACTACCCATGGTGCGTAATCAACCCCACCCTCAAAATGATCAACTGAAGGTCATCATGGTTTCTTATCTATATAATACTAGGTGTATTATAGAGAATATATTTCTATCATATGTGTATGTATTTCAGTTTTGGGTAATAAATAAAATGGGTATGATATTGTACCCTAAATTAACTACCTATGATATAAATATCTCCCCTAATGTGTAAATTATTGCAAGTATTGTCCACATTTGAGTCAAGTAGAATACAATATAGGATAACACAAACTAGCTAGTATATCTCATTAATAGTTAGTATTCTTAAACTGTCAATGTAGAGTTACATAATGAATTTCTCTATGAAATTTCAATTTAATTTTTTCATAATATTTTTAATTATCAAACCATATATTATAAGTCGAAGAAGTGTTATGAATTTTAGTAGTAACCATGATTACAGACAGAGTGTAATTCCGACATAAATAAAATAATACATGAAAATATGCATTGTTGCTATCCCAATCCATGATTAAGAATCTGATGAATCATAAGTCAATATCAGAATGCATCATAACTCATAGAAATAACAAAAATATAAAAAGGAAAACGAAAATCAATAGATAAATCAATGGTAATATTTAATTCATTCATATATTGGTTATTCATAGGAATAAGATCTATTCCAATTATTATCAACACCTTCTGTTATCATTACCATATCCCAAATTTCATCAAAAAAACAATACATGATACCACTTTTTACTATCCCAATATAGGTTCACCACTATCATGAATTAACTAAAGGCATAAATACCTCTAACATGCCTCATCATAATCCATTGGAATCTAACTACTTGTGATCGTCAACATATTAAATGGGGTTATAATATAACCAAAGATAAAAATTGACATAAAAAATAGAAAAATAAAATCCTTAAGTTGTCTTCGTAATATAACAATGACACATGACAAAAAATATAATTTAATGTCATCCAATAAAACAATATACATAATAAACTTTCCAAATGAGAAAATATAAATTTCATTAAAGTTATAGAATCATAAATAAGTTATTATAGGGGTAGATTATATATGACAAGGTAAAATAGAAAACATAATATTGGAAACATCAAAAAAATAGTCCAGGGTCAATGAATAGTCCAATATCCAAACACTAAATCTATATCTCAAATCCACCATCTGAAGACATTATGACATTGACCATACCATTCTATTTAAACGTGACTTCTACTTTGGTAATAAGTTTAATATGTTGTGTGTGAGTAAAAATCAGTAGTCCACCACTAACTATTTCCATAATGTGTCTAGTAAATATATTATCATTATCAATTTGTAATGATATAAAACAAAATAAATAAATTTCATATCACAATATGGTGTTCTCAAATAATAGGCCATGTGTAACCACACCAGTTTTGGAGAGGGTTGAAATTGGAAGATACAAAAACTCATTGAACCACACTAAAGGATGAATGATAATTCACTCATATTTTAATAATTAAGGTAAATGGTCATTCGCCATCATGAATCATAAAATTAATGTTATATAATCCTCACATGAAATCACGGTTAATGATCCGTCAAAAATGTAAAGTAATTGGAAATTGATGTACAATATATGGAAAACAAATATCTGATCTCACATGTATGTTCTCCTACCACTACCCATCCTCTAGTTGATGATACAAAATTATCACACAATATTGGTGGGTGATATACCAGTAATTACATACACTACAAGTATAATAAGAACCACCATAACAAACTCCTATTTTAAATTATTCATGGATGATATCAATATCAAAGAGGATGTTTTAATAGTATTACTAGTCTCTAGGTGGACATGGAACCACCAAAAAAAACAATTGGTGAAATATCTAACACTGTATTATGTTCTTAGGTGGATGTATAATCATGGAAATCACACCCATGGACGGTTGGTATTCCAATAACATCAATACTGTGTTGGATGATGCACCACCATCAAAAATCCAAATGTAAATGATATACCACCAAGGAAACCATTGAGGTGGATAATGCACCACTGATATCACATCATGTGTAGGAAAGATCCACCCACATCCCGTATATATGAGGATGATGCACCAATAAACCATATAGCATGGTATATGATATACCATTAGAACAATAAGATTGAGTAAAACACTACTATGAAGTCTCCAAGATAATAAATTCATAACTTGAAGGAATTTACAATTCATTAAATATAATAAGTATCATGTACCCAAGATACTAAATTAATCAAATCCATATTTATTAGATATCTCACCACCTGAATAAAACATTTTCAAGCCATTATATATCATGGAATTAGTTTAGGATACCATTCTATGATCATAGTGTTCGATATTAGAAATATACAACTGTTTTGGGTCTCATGTAGTAATTTTACAATTAAAATTACATGGAATGTGGTAATCAATGACTAATAGTGTAAAATACCATTACATGAGTTACCTTGCATGGGTCTAATAGGATTGATTAGCATAATAGGAAAAATAATTAAATTTGTATTAATTCCATGGACATTTGGAAAAAGTGGGTCTTTACCATATTATACGACATTTGTTTAATTATATAATTATAAAAAAATAGGTTGATGTTTAATTTTATTCAATACACAAGGCTGGTATGGAATACATTTAAGATATATGTGGTGTTTGGAAATGAGTTTTTTCGGGGTTTGAGTATATTTTTTTATGAATGTAATTATTATGATTTATCCTTCTGTTTTTAGGGAAAATATATAAAATCATGCCCAATATATCATAATTGAATGTTATTTGTAAGGTGTTAGAGAGGTAAAACCATGATACGTAAGAATAAATATATATCATTGGGAATTTTACACTATGATACGTAACAAATCATTAATGAAATGAAATATCTCCAAGATCATATGTATGGCTTACTCTGATATTTGAGTAATGTACCTAATATTTAATCATAGTACATGGAATATTAAATTGGAAATAAATATGATTTAATTTGATGTTTCAATGTATATAGATGATAAAATTAGTGTATATATATGTTTCAGTCTAAGTATCCAGAGCATACATAAGAATAAATTTAACTCACGTGAGAGTAATTATTATGATATGAAAGAGTAATAAGAGGGGTTTTAAAGGATATATATGATCATTAAGAGTGTCACATACCACTAAAATGTGTGTTACATGAAGATATTTATGGATAAACACAATGGATGATATGAAGTTTGTTAAATATATAAATTTCATATTATTTTAGAATTGGATGGGATTGATGTCTCATTATTTATTGAATTTCATAGAGAGAGATTATGCCATGAGAGAAGCTTCTCACCACACTAATATTATATTCATGTAAGAATGAAAAGATGAAAATGAATATATCCAATAATATTAAGGATTTTAATTACATGATTCAATAAAGAATTAAACTTTGAAAAATTATCGAGTATTATATGAGGAAGATGCTGGGAAGAGACCATGATTAGCAGCATGTCATATATTTAAATATGATATTAAAATAAATCACCATTATTGATAATTTTCTCAACTTCTATAATTGAATTTTAAAGGATTTTTTTGAATGGGGATATCATCTGTGTATCTTTATCATTGACCCATCTATTTAATTAATAGTGAATTAATTCCACAATTTTATATGGATACAATAAAAGTATATCTGAATTTTTAAATATAATAATAGGTTGATAGATTCAATATAAAATAAATAGTTTTAGAAATGATACAATAAATTTGTTGAAAAATACAGAGGATGATTACAAAACCTTATATTAATATAAATAATATGAAAATGATCACATCAAACCATTCAACTAGTGGAATGATTAATTAGTATTATTTTTATTTTGGAAGACTAATTGTATTATTTAATAATAATATGGTGATTTATTAACTAGTGTGTTCCAATATTGTAGCAGGTTCAAGGATATTCCATTTACATTCATATTGTTATAAAAGTGATGTTTTTAAAATGTGGAATAATAACCACCATTCACTAGGTATATAGATATCCATATTAGAGGTGAACCATGTTAACCAATCTATTGAGTTATAGGCTAATTGTCTACACCTCTGTGAGTTAAAGAGACATATACATAACATGTAGGAGGTAAAGAAACAATGAAAATAATGTATATCAATAATTATTATCCACATCTCTATATTGACCACATTGTCATGCAATAATAATAATTGGTGTAAGTGAAAATGTTAAATCTCATGATCTATATTTAAATTAATATGGATCATAAAAAATCAATCAATAGTAATGTAATTACACAATTTTATATAAAATGTTTTCACATTTTGATAGAAAAAATAGAACCTTACCATATCCTTCCCAGATTGATGTCCTTGATTTTCTTTATGGTTTTATAATACCAAATTAGATTGTTTTATGTACTTTATTATATAATATTAATATTGAATGTGCGATTAAGGAAAGGAATGAATTATTATCTATATTATCATAGAAATAACTTCATACAATGATTTCATATAAAACAACTATTAAAATCTGGTAAAAAATCATAATATGTGTAACCGTCTAGACATTAAAATCGTTTCCTTCGTCATTTTCCTTGATTGGTGGTGTTGAGAAGTAATTTAGAGATATTTAGAGATTATATGGTTTAAAAAAGAATCCAACATCACCATGGTGCATGTTTTGATGGCCCTAGTTTCATTATAAATTATTTAACATTTTCGAATAGGGACATAAATGAGAGTAATGTTATATTTTCTATTAGTAAATCCTTGTACCAGTTGATACACCGATGTAACTAAATAGTAGATATATACTATTTCATTAAATTTTATTAAAATTGATAAAATGGTTTTGTAATAATTATAACAATACAAACTTATAAAACATATATATATTTGAAATTTTTTAGTGATATATTCTTATGAAATGTTTTTATGTTATTAATAATCATACAACCATAAAATATATATTAAAATATTACATTGAAATAAAAATTATTAATTTCTTATTTATATTAAAATTTTCAATTATATTTATTAATTTAATATATATAATAACAAGGATATTTATCAATATGAAGATTTTGATCACACATGATTAATCATAGAAAATTATTATTTATATTTAAAATGTAGTTTAATAAAAAAGCAACACATAGTTTAATTTTAATGATACCTACAATTATCATAAAAAGAAAATACCCAATGATAAATCAATATAACATCCCCCCAATGAAAAAGTGTATGTTGTCTCTTGACTGAAATCCTATAGTTCCGTGGTTGAAAAATAGTTATTGCCAGAAAATATCATTCATCGACAAACAAGTAGGCTTCTTGAAGAAACTAAAAATTCATCACCAATACTATGTAGAAACCTAGAGTCACTATTTATCAACACCCATCAGATCCAAGATATAAACCACACACAACCAGAGACCATACCGAAAAATTAGTGCACAATATCAGTATGGATCAAAACCCAAATTGAAATAAATTAATGTGTAAAAAAGTGATCTGTATAGAATGATTATTTTTCAACATCCATGTTATGATTAGTAGTATATATTACTCAAATATAGCCATCATTTCTCTAAAAAAATTTCAATAGGATCCCAATGACTATATTTTATTAATATATATTTTACACCTTAACACATTCAAGAATGAATTGATTAAAAAGGTTTAATTATTAACAATAACACAATAATAGGAATTGAAACAACATTTTTTAGAAAAAAAATCCATAATCACTTATACAGATCACATGTGTATGTGACTTATAATTACAATACCATCTATAAAATAAAATTCTTCTCTATAAAAGTTTAGGGAAACAAAAAACAAGAAAAATCACCCGAGAAATCCTAATAACATAGAAATCATGTGTAATGATTCTGGGAAGACATGTAAGGTGAAAATAATGATTCCCACTATAACACCCCACTATTTAAGTGTATGACTATTTGAAAACAATTAATTTTTCAATTTTTCATAATATCAGTTGGGATTTTTGAATCAGTAATTTTTTGGATAAATGAGAATTTTAATTAAAAATAAAATTTAACATATTTATAAAACTATTTTTATACAATATATACTAGTTTGGAATTAAACCCATTGAAATCGTTTTTGGTGAATTTTTGGGAATTTTCTTAAATAGTGGATTTTTGGATGTATAATATATTAATGTAATTTACATTTTTTAACATTTTATGTGGAATACACGAATTAGAACATAATGAATGATGTAAGAAACCACAATTTTGAAAAAAAATTCTATGTTTACTATATTTACTCACTATATTAATCATTATTCATTGTCTTATTCCATAAGAATAATCTAATGACTATAATATTCTTAAACCACCCATCTTATCCACTATAAATACCACTCCTCACCACCTCTCCTCCTCGCTCCTCAAAATCCATGAAGATTGCATATATTATACCCATTTTCACTCACAATCATTTACCCAATGTTCTTTTCTTTCTGGTATCCCCAAAATATCATTCCAATTATTCATTATGATGGTTCTCAAAGATAATATTCCAAGAAGTAAAACCCCTTTTTTTCTCTTATTTTTATTTTTATTTCATTTAATATAAACCCACACTATCTGCAAATGAATGATAACTATAATATCTTATTTTTTATGAATTTTATTATCAATATTTGATATCCACCATTAATTATTTTCTATACCAGTACTTATTCTAAAATCCAAACATCATCTTTGATGTGCCGAATCACAACCATCATGGACGATGAGTTTTGATTTTTCAATTATTCCAACAATATTGGACATAAACACCTATTTAGGCTTCAAACACACCATAAAATATGTATAAAAACTTATTTACGGATTTTGGACCTACTAATATACATAATTTTAATTCATAAGACAAAAATATTTAGTAGTGATCGAAAAATTCCAAAATAATATAAAATGTTGTCATTAATGATTTTTCAAATAAATCTTAAAAATATATTAAAAATGATATATAAGACCATTTATTGTCATTTATTTTTATTAATAAAAAATCATTTCAATTCTTTATAACTATTGACATTTTACATGATCATTCGTTATTGTATAAAATTGAACAATTCTGGAAAACCATGGAATCAAATACACCCAACCTACAAAATTGAATATAATAACTCAACAAAAAAACCATAAATGAACTAAATAAAATTATAATAAATCATATAAATGTTTAATAGGTTCAGAATTAAATAATCAATTACTCTAATTTCATTATCTAGTATATGAAGTACATGTGATTAACACTTTTGATCATTATGTAAGGGGTTCTCCACAAACCTTCATTTTTTCATTCATGTTATTACATTTCTCCCATTATATACCCCATTGTTGTTCTTATTTGTTTTAATATACCACTATATTCAATTTATATGTTCCAAACTCATGTATCTATATCAGTTAATCCTTCTTTTATGGGGAAATATATGTTTATTGGGTGCCATTTTTTATTCCCCCTAATAATCAAGCCCAATTAATGGTTAATTACAAATTTCATTCCTATCATCAAATAAACTTCATAAAATGTTTCAAAAATCCAATATTTTTATAAAATAAATAATAATATAGTGAAAAAATATATTATATCTTTATTTTTATATGTAAAAAATTAAACTTTTTTTTCTATAATGTCTCTTTAATAATTTATCTTAAACTGCCCTGAAGTGGATCATTTATACAGTTTTAAAGAAACCTTTCTACTTGAATTCCATTAATTGTTACAGAATTTATGTCAAAAATAATAATTTTATGCTCTTTTCCTTTTCATTTCTTGGATATAAATATTTATTGTATAATTTCATGAAAATTACAAATTATTTTCCAAAACAACTCTTCTTTCTTATGAAAAAATGTATTTTTCTATAAAAATCATCAAAACATTTACTAGAGAATTTTAATATATTTAGTAATATTATATTAAATATTATTCCCAATTGGGATTTATCTTATATGATATCATCTATCATATTTTAATAAATTTATTATTTTTTGTGTGCTTGTGGATTTGATATTATAATACCATTCAACATATTACTCTGAATGGATAGTGATTATTTTTACGGATTGGGGAAAGTTACATAAATTTCATATGTATATGGGGTTTATATTTCACCCCATTTATATCAAAATTTCATTTGACTTATTATGTGACATGTGGGGATAACTATATCCCCTATACTCATTGGTATGTCACATGAGAAAAACTATATTGTCATTTTACCCACATATTTATGGTGTCTTGGTCAAAGACTTGATAGTACATTTCTGATGTCCAACATTATGTATTCCCTATACATGAGAAATGTAATTGATATTACATTTTTTATTTGACTAGTATAATACATGTGGTTATGTTTCATGCTCCTGTGATTATTTTGAAGGGATTATCTATTTAACATTTATTCATTACAAATTATGATCAAGATTAAGTTTCAAGGGAATGTGTAATAATTATTTACCTTGCATTATTTTTTTTATTCATGATAGTTTATATTGTATTTATTACCATTAATGATCTTATGACCTCACCCCAATCTCATGATTTATTTTTTCCAATGATGTGAAGTTGAGTATTATTAATGACCTTCAGGGATAACATAATAGTTTATAGGTGTTTCCAACAGAATTTTTATGTCTAATTTGATATAAACATGTAATGTACCAATTATGATTGTGTCTAGTCTTCCAAAGCATATACAATATTCAGTACTTTGTGATAAAATTTTTTTATTCATGGTAAAAAAGTAATTAAGTAAGGCACCAGCTCTAGGATACTCATGTTGGAGTATTTATTGTTAGAACCAGACTCAGGTGTTGTAGTTACTTTGGAAACAAGATTTAGGAAATTTTGATTAGGAAACAAAACCCTGAGATATATATTGAGGAAAATAATAGAATAAAATCCGAGAATTTTTGTGATGTATAAATGATATATGTATTCCTAGAAACAAATCCATATCTAGATACAACATGTAGACATGGTTTTAGAATATATTTACCTAGGGGTAACAACTACAACCTGACTAATCGAGCTTAACTATGCATTAATTTGTACACAACAAAAGGCCTTACTGTGCACCTGGTTAGACTCTCCTTGACTATATAATTATGATATTTTACATTTTCAATACAAAAAATTCCGAAGTATTTAAATGTAAATATTTCCACATCAATAATTTATTTTAAGATTATTTATGCCTAAATAATCAATTTATGTTATGTGTTTTAGTAGATCTAAATTACGAATTATGATTCATAAACTAATTAGTTTATTTCATTATTTATAAATGGTTCCTAGAGTAAATAATACTAACATTTTCAATGAATATATTTCCTGTAGGTTTTTCCCTCCTATTTAATATAATGATTTTGGAACTTGAGATTCAGCTGTTGTGGAAGAACATATAACTAAACTCAGAAAAATGGCTCTTGTTATGAATAATAACCATACCTATATAAAGAATCCAAATCCAAAATGTGTTGAAATGTTATTAGACTTATTCATGATACAACATCCTCCATCATTTAATGGGATTAAAAATCCATTTTTAGAAGAGAATTTGATAAGTTAATTAGAGAATATATTTGTATGCTTTGGGGTGTTAAAATTGGGGGAAGGTTTTCAGGGAAATTTATCATCTCTCTGGAGATGAAGATATATGGTGGTCATTAATTCAAAACAAAAATGAGTAAGTGAAAATTGAAAATATTGAATAAATTATTTTAATGAATTAATAATGGATAAATATTTTCATCATGAACTATAAGTTGATATGGAGATGAAATTCTTGAGACTGTGTTCGAAATAGGATGAAAACATTGCGAAATATGAAGCCATGTTTAAATTTTATCAAAGAATTACCTGGACTACATACTTAATACATGGATAATGATTGACTATTTCATTGATGGCCTTAGTCTAATTCTATTAAGGGAATTAGTATCCAAAAATTTCTTATCCTCTATGGATATTTTATCATGTTCCGTAAATATGGATAAATAATTTTATAATACAAATGGTTTCGAAGGGAAGAAAGATAAGAGTATGAGTGTTTATTAATTTGGGAAGGTAAATATAAAAAATTATAATAATGCTATGATGGAATTTCAAAAATACAATAAATATGTAGAGAAACATCATGGATCATGCCAATTAATAATGAAATTTTGGTGAAAAATGTGGATAAAATTCCACCATTCCCTTGATTCAATGTGAAATAAAAAAGATACCAATTTTCAATGATACAATTGTAATGGCATATGATATTATGAAAATAATTTTCATATGAATCAAGGATAAATTACCCAGAGAAGGCTAAGGAAATAATGACAATATTATGTGTTCACAACTGCTATGGTCGTAGTTCCTAATTATTTGGTGGTAGGTGCATTAATAATTTTGTCAAACTTATCCAATGATATATTTTGTTATTTATCCTTTCAATATTTTATTTCTAACATTTTTTGATGAAAATTATACATTTCCTTTATGATTTAATAATCAATTTTTCAATCATAACTCTTAAGGGTAGTCTCTTTATAGTAAAAACTGCTCAGGAAGTCCCATTTTTGACACAAAAACATGCTTTAGTTGGAACCCATATCTTCATATCTATTTTTGAATTTTTATAATACATTTTATGTAATATAATTGAAATTATTATTCAGAAATTTATTTCATGAAGGATGAAATTTTGATTTGTGATGTAGATAGAGATTCCCCTAACATTATATAAGAGACTCGCCATCTGATTCTTATCCTTGTACACCAATGTAGTCTCTAATGAATGATACCTTTGGCATGGAAGATAAAAAAATCTTTAAATGATTATATAAATCATAAAATTTTATTTGGGCCTATCGTGAAGGAATAAATTGATGCATTTCTAGTGGATTTACCAAGAAATTATCTAATGACAGAAATTGAGTTTTCCATCAATCGAATCCCTAATGCATGGCCAATGATGAAGACTCTTTATAGAATAGAAAATGTGGAAATATTTTATATGTAGAAAAAAGTAAAGGATTTTAGAAATAATGGATTTATTCCCCCTTGTGTTTCTATATGGGGATCCCTTGTTCACTTTTTTTATGAAGAAATATGGACACATGAGGCATTGAATTAACTATATAGAAATACATACAATTAAAATAATGAACATTTATCCTCAATACCTTATTGATGATTAATTTTACCATCTTCAGGGTGGTAAATATTTTTTGAATATTTAAAATTATTATTAATATCATAAATTTCATGTAAAGAAAGAATATTTTTCAAATAGAACATTTCTAACAAGGTGTGGACATTACGAGTTTATAGGAATTCCATTCTGATTGACTAATGAACACTTTGATTCCATTGATCTAATTAATAAATTTTTCATGGAATATCATCATCACATTCATGAGGTAGTTATTTAAGATATCTTGGTACAATATAAAATTTATGAGGTCAGTGGGAAACACTTGAAAATATTTATATATAATCTTAGAAGAAAAGCGATTTATGGGAATTTCTTAACTGTGAATTTTCCCTTCATAATGTTTTTTTTCTTTGGAATGTAGTCTTTATGGATGAAATAATATTTGATACATTGAAAAAAAGGATGTTCACGAATTTCCTAAACTAATTAATATAACTCAGGTTTATTTTTTGATTGGTTTATTAGGTTACAATCAATGTTTTTTTGGAACTTTTTACAAATATCTAACATTTTAACCGTTACTGCTTGTAAAGGGGTTTAATTTTTTTGGAAAAAGGAATGTGAATTATGTTTTTATGTATTAAATAATTTATTAATGAATGTTATGATCTTTACTCTACAATTTTGAAATAGTGGATTTGTGATTTATAGTGAGGAATCAATGAAATGACTTGTATATGTCCTTATACAGAATTATAGTGTTATTTACTTATCATCGTGTGTGTTGAATACTCAAGAATAAAATTATCAATCTCGTGATCTTGTGTTAGTAGATATATATTTGTAATGAAAATATAGATAAAAAATATTTATAGTGAAATTTTTGATATATTTAATGATCCGAATATTTTTAAATATATATTCTCATAGAATGAACTCAATATTAGGAAAAGTTGATGGCTAAAGCAACATAAAAATTAGGATTTTTTACTACACTATCACCTAGGGATTAAAATTTGGAAGTAGAGTCTTTGAGAAGGAATGATCAGGGAGTTAAGAACAAAATGAGGATTGAATAGGATCTTGTGTACTAGAATCATCTATAATTGAATAGGTAGATTAGTAAGAGATGTGTAGGAGAACCACTTTTTTAAATGGTTTCCAAAACATCTTTTGATGAAAATGATTAATTTTTTTCAGTCTATTGACAAGAATATTCCAAATAAACATAAACATATGAATGATGATAAATTGGTAGAATTCATATGTTAAGATTTTATTTTGAAATTTGGGAAGATTCCATATGTTACTTCTATACTGAAGAAAAAAATAGAGAGTTATTTAAGAATTCCTATAGCTTAAATGTCTTTATAAACGATTGTAAAAAATGTTTAAGGAGTTGATGGAACATTTATGGTGGGATAGTATTAAGCCAGAAATTTATAAATATGTATTATAATTTTTAGTATGACAATGGGTAAAAGCTTGAGGAAAAAATCTGAGAGGAGTCACATAAATGGTTCCATTTAGTACAAGGAAATTCGATGAATGTACTATGGATATTGACATTGTATTACCATGGACTCTAGGGATTAATGACATAATATGGGTAACTATTTGTCTACTTACTAAATATGCACAATTCCTCTATATAAGGGGGTATTTTCTACTAGGTATACTTGCAAGACTCTATATTAATAATCTTTTAAAAATTCATGGAGCACCTATTTCAATTTTATATGATTTTGATCAATGATTTAAGTCAAATTTTTGGAATGTTCATTAAAAATATATTGACAATGAGCTTTATATGATGGTCACCTACCAACAATAATCTAACGGAAAATCATAAAACACAATTCTTGCTTTAGAATACATTTTAAGGTTATTCTAACATGACATTCAATGTATGTGGGTTAAATATTTTTCATTGAATGAATATTATAAAACATGTAACATCCATTCAAGTATTCAAATGGAACTATATGAAGTGTTATATGGAAATAGATTTCATACACCAACTTTTTGTAATGAAGTTTGTTAAGGGAAATGTGTAGGCCTAGAACATGTTGTAGAAACAATCGAATTGGTAAAGAAAATTCAAAATAATATCAACAGAACTCAATGTAGGAAAATACATACACCAAAAACTAGATAAATGCTTTTCTGTTTCTTGTGGGAGAGCAAGATTTCTTTAAGGTATCTCCATGGATAGATTTTATATTATATAAAAATAAAGTTTAACTAATCCCCACACATATTGATCACTTTTAAATATTGTAGATAATTGGAGTTGTATTTTTTATTTTGCAAATGCCACATATACATTCAAAATTACGAAACATATTTCACCTCTCTTTATTAAGAAATTACATGACGAACAAAACACATGTACTCACATCTGAATGAAAAGAATTGGATCCAGATATTTATTACTATGAATATCCTATCCATTTTTTGGGAGACTAAATAACAGGTGTTGAAGACAAGGATGAAAAATCCAGTAAATTTACAATGTGGGAACCAAAGGATATTATGATGATGAACTATCCGAATTATTTTATGAGGATTAATTCTGTAAATTTCAGGGAAATATTTTTTGATGATGGGGATAATGTAACACCTCCGTATTTTATGGTTTCTCATTGTAAAATTTAATATATTTTATAGATTATGCTTCATAAAACATTGAGTTTAGAACATTAATATACTCTTATATATGACCTCTGGAATAGTAATCTGACCATTAAGAATTGTAATTTGACCAATAAAATAGTAAATTCACCATTAAAATTATAAATATGATTTGGGTATCTTATAAATAAAAATATAGTATATTTATATCCTGGAACAAGTAAATAAATGATATAAATTTGTTAAATTACGCATTGGTATTTTTGTGAAAGAAAATGTCTATTATGATTTATATACATAAAATAATCAATTAAAAGTTTAATTAATTCGATAAATTTTTTCCCAAAACTATATTTTTTTGTCTTCAAATTATAATTTAATTTTGGGAGAAATAAATTAATTTTTCAAAATGTGAAAAAATCAGTTATAAATTTAAAGTCCTTAATTTTTTAATCAATGATATTTTTAAGTAAATATTTAATTTATCATATTTAAAAATATATTTCCATAAATAAGAGTCTATTTTTATAATTATACACATCAAATAATTGTAAAAATGAATTTTTTGTATTTTTCTAAAATTATGTAGTTTTTATGAAAACTAAAATATGGTAATTTTTTGTATTTAACATCATAATACAAATACATGTTTTGTTTCATCCTTAATTATATAGGAAACCATTATTTATAATTATCATGATCTAGATACTGTATTTTTTCAAATGATTTGTAACGTCTTGAACATTCATCAATACAATTCCCTTTTCTTCTACTTAATTAAATGTATTATGGATATAGAAAACACATGAAATTTCAATATTGGGATTAAATAATGGTTATGTATGATTACCGTTAAAAATATAATTTTTTATAGTGATCACATGACTATTATATATAATGGTTTTTAACAAATCCTTTTGAAACAAACAAAGGACATGATGGACTCGACATGTATGATCGTTCCCTTTGAAGGCCATTTATCAGATATTTTGAGGGAGATAAATTTTTTGGTCATTTCACAAGACCATGACCAATATGATATCTTATAACTTAATCATGAGTGATGCCATTTATGGAATATTTTCAAGATCATTGAGATCAGGGACCAAACCATGTCCACCGAAATTGACCCAAGAAAGTCCCACCATTGCACACCATACTCTTAGGGAATATGTTGGTGAAATAAACAGATATGTTACATAAACCTAGAAATTTGATTTTGTTCATTATTATTTAATTGAATAATGAATATACCTTAATTTTGTTATTGTAATTTTGTAAATAGGTTTAATGAAAAATATTTTTTAGTTAAAATTTTAATTCAATTAAGAAATATATATTAAGTAATTAATAGATTTTTAAATTATATACAATTTTAATAAAACAATATTAAAAAATAACATTTTATTAAATATAAATTATCCTATAATATTTATGATTATAATTGTAATTTTTATTAATGATTGTAAACTATTTTTTTCAAAACCCATTAATTTTCAATATAGGTCGATTATTATTTTATAAGTTAAAATACACATATCTAGAAAATTATTTTGATAAAATGAATATTATTTTTAGAATCTGGATGTTGAAATTATCCAACGGTGAATTTTTATAATTTTCCGATAAAATCAAATTTTTGGTAAAAATTAAATACCATATAAATATATGATGTGTTTTTTGACATCATAATGATTAGGTAGTGATGTAATATAGAAATATAAAAGGTATATTCGGAAAATATATGTTTTCACTTTAAAATAACATGATTTCAGATGTTTGTTTTAAAATTCCTTATTAGACCATCCGATACTTATAAAATATTTTTGATTATAAAATTATTTCCTTGAGAGTGTGACTCACCTCCATATAAGAATGGCTAGTATATTAATATGTTCAGAAATTTGCCATATAAAATAAATTTTTCCACTCTCCATTGGTAAAACCCCATGAAAAAACCATGGTATGGTTTGTGGTTGTGAATATTTAATTAAATATATTCCAAAACCTATGTTTGGGAAATATTGAACAATTACACTCTCATTTCTTATATAAACCCACACAATATCCAACTTATGTTCAGTAAAAATATATAGAGAACGTCTCTAATATTTCTTCCTCTCTATAAAATCCTCCCATCTCGACCCAGTCTCTCAAAAATCCCCTCCTCAAACTCAAGAAGTCACACACTCATGTACGAGATATTATAGTTTCTCATTTTTTACAGGTTTCATTATATTGATATTCCCTTTTGTTATTAATTAAAAATGATGGGGTATGATTTACCACATCCATATAAATTCTTATTTATGGTTTAATGATGGGTGACCTTTTAAAACTCATTAATATCTCACACATACACCCATTACCATTCCAAAATTTTGTAAGAGTTATTCTATTTGTCCTCTTTATTCAAGATTCATTATTATGTTATGCCCGCAATATCCAAATTAAATGTTTTGGGACATGTATATATATGTCCCACATACTGTAAAATTCATATACATATTATTAGATACCAATTTCTCTCTCATAAACATTTTTTATGAATTTTATGTCCCACAATTATGCTACAAAAATTACACCACGATATTCCAAGCCAAAATCATTGTGTAGTGAATACAAAACCCATTTCTCTTTCAAAGGTATTCACCATTACAAACATATAAATATATTTTTTTAGATACTTGTATTTATTCCACATTCCTTTATCATAGAATAAATTATGAAGTTTAATGATTCCATGTTATATGATCCATATGGGACATTTAAGCATGAAATGAAATGTTTATAAAGGGTGTACCATGATAGCACTCCAATGCATTTGGTAATGTATACTATCATGATAATCCAAATGCAGTGACGATTTACTCATTACAATTCAAGTTCAATTAGGGTTTAATAATTCTTATTCTTGTGCAATAATGGTTTAGTCATGATAATCCATGTGTAATGAGCCTTGTCTCATGCTAATATCATGTTATATATTGTTGCTAAATTTCCATGTTTTTATAGTTATACTATATCCTTAAATTGTGTTAATATTTCCTGTGTACTCTATTGTAATGCTTATTTAGTAAAATTTATTTTATTCTTTATTTTAAGCCTTGTTTACTCCCTAAAGGGTCTTTATACCTCACCCTTTTATTATATATGTCCTCATATTAGCTCGTGAAATGCTATGTACGAAGGGATGCGGTGGTCATGAAAAATATTTTTTCAATAAAGATGTATTTTATATCCTAATTTTTCATGTAATGTTCAAAATTTCCAACTATGCTTGACATCGTGATCCTATGTGTTTTCTTAAGTAGTGGTTATGTGATAAATCATGTTTATGTGTGTAATAAATAGAAGAGTTGTAATACTTGGAATCAAAGGATAAATATATTTTTTGGATTGTGTCCAGAAAACCATAGATAAAACCTTACGAATAAGACTATTTATAATCAAAACTCTCCTAAATTTTGGTGAGTATAGAGTAAGTTGTTTGTCAACAAAATGAATCCCTATCTGGATATTCACTAGTATATGTGTCTCGGAAATAGATGTATCTAAGGGTAAAACCAAAAAAACACGGATTGAGATAGACTCAAACGGGAACTGGTGCACGAAAATGGGAATTTCTACACTACTAGTTCAACACACCCTAGGGATATGTTTTGGTGGATTCATAATCATAGTATGAACCATTATTAAGGGGAAAATGCCATAGAGAATAAATGTTGGGATGTATATCAGGGATAACATAGATTAAAGCCTGTAAATTCAAAAGTGAAGGAAATAAATGTAATTTTCTTGATATACATTTTTTCATTATATTACCCTTAATGTTTTACATCAAAAATTACATTCATTCCATCCAATGGACAATAACTTGAGGGTGCTTGCTAACAACGGATGCGAAGATCAATGTGATGCAAGTTCTAATGAGATGCCCAACCTAATGGGAGCGGGAATAACAAACATTATCATGATAATATCTGATTTAACTCATGTTTTGAATTGAAACATGGGTCAAGTGGAACATCCAACCCACCCAAATAATGATCTAGCTGAAAATGGAGAGCTTCATTAGACAAATTCCGCTGTATTCAATGGATCATCTGATCACCTAATCACCGAACAATGGATCAAAACCATTATGAAGTTATTATCCATCCTTCAATGTTCTGAAAAAGAGAAGGTTCTTTTGGATACTTAATTTTATCATGGATGGAACATTCAATGGTGGAAATTGGTCGAAATATAAACATGAGAAAGAGATCGAGGCATTGGAATGGAATAATTTCTAGAAAAAAATTGATACATATTTTCCTTGTACCATCCGACTTCAGATAGAAAGGAACTTCCATGACCTCCTAAAAAATGTTGACTAATATATCAAAGAATACAAGAAAACATTACAAGTCTTGCATGATATGACTCTATCTTTGTTTTTACCCGTGATTTAATGGTTCACCTATTCTTTTGGTGGGAAAAAACATAGCATACGAAAATCCCCAGTGAACCATGACATCTAACATTATGAGGAAATTGTCTAAGTTTCCCTCAAGTTGAGATAGAGATCAATGAATCTCAACAATATCCAATAGATAAGAATAGAAAAGTGGACTATAATTATATTTTTCTAATGGTAAAATCCAACAATGCTAAGAAATTTTATCACCCCACTTGTGAAAGGTTCAGAAAGAAGCACCCAAGAAAATTCTTGAAGGGGGTGATGAAATGATTTAGGTGTGGAAGATAAGGGAACCATGCAATAAATTGCTAATAAGAAAAACCTGATGTTGCGACAGAGGGGAGGAACACTCCATTCGACCCTCAATTAATTTTTCATTGCTATAAATACAAAGAACGTTGGATAATTGAAAACATTTTCCTTAAGCAATGGGGTTTTAGAGGCAACCAACAACCTCAAAGGCTACAGGGGTGAGATTTTCCCATCACTATCATAGAATAAATCCCAAAAAACGAAGTAGTGACAGGTATGGTAGTTATTTATTAATGAATAAAGAACATGATTTTTGATTTTGGTTCAACACATAAATTTTTATTCCAAATGATTAGTATAAAAATCCAATCACCACCACAATTCGTGGAAGTAGATATTTCAGTCAGAATTGAAAATTGGACAATTATTTAATCCAATGAATATAACTCTTCCTCTATCACAATTTTTTTATTGAACATCTTGGTGAAATTCTCCATAATCTTTATTGCATAATTTGATGTAATTCTTGTCATTGATTGGCTTTCTCGATATAAAGATAACAAAAATTTATGAGGGAGGGAAATCCATCTCTATATGGAGAATCTACCCTTGATTGAGTTCAAGTGCAATGAGGTGGATGAATCATATTTAGAACCATCATCTCAAGCCTGGAAATTACTTCCCTATGAGCATGCAGATCTAGATCAGATTATTCAGTGGATTGAATGAACCATCACTAATGACATGAATTTAATGATGGAATTCATTATTGTGTTTCTTAAGAAATTGGATGGTCTTCCTACTAGAATAGATATTGAATTCATGATTGATTCATACATGGGGATTTTCCAATTTCCAAGACTCTATATAGTATAGCTGTTGTGGAGCTAGATAAGATAAAGAAAAAATAACAGAAAAATCTAGATAAAGGGTTTATACGCCCAAGAGCATCACCATGGGGTGAACTAGTCCTCTTCATTAAGAAGATATTTGGGTAACAATGGTATTTCATTAGTTATTGTGTGCTCAAAAAATCACCAAAAATAAAAATTATCCTCTACCACGAAATTATGATGTGTTCGATCAGATTTAGGGAGAACAATACTTATCCATGGTGGATTTGTGGTTGAAATATTACTATTTAAGGGGGAAGAATGATGATATCCCCAAAACTTATTTTTGTACAAGGTATGTGCACTATGATTCTATAGTATTTCATTTCAAACTCACTAATTCTTTAGATATTTTCATGGACTTTATGAATAGTGTCTGTAATGGTTACCTAGACAAATTTTTTCTAATATTTATAGATGATATTATAATATACTAGAAAACCAAGGAGAATCATGAGGAGCTTCTAATCACCATACTAGAGATCTTGCGGATGTACAAGCTCTATGAAAATTATAGAAAATGTGAGTTTGGGTTGATAGAGATCTAACTCATGGGTCATATCATCACAAGAAATGGGATATCATTAGATCCCTCGAAACCAAATACAATGGAGGGATGGATGATGCCATAATCTATAATTTATATATGTTTCTTCCTTGGGTTAGCTAGAAATTATAACTGATTTATGAGAAATTTCTCCCAAATTTAAAACCCTCTTACCATGATATATTTGAAGGGAGTCATGTTTCTAAGAAATTATGAATGTGATGACTACTTCATGGAGTTGAAAAGTTGTCTTTTCACTATTCCAATACTCACACTACCAAAAAATGGAGAACTTTTTGTGGTGTTCAGTGAAACTTCGATGAAGGGATTGTGATGTGTGTTGATGAAAAAAGACAAATCCATGGCCAATGATTGAAGGAAGTTGAATGATCATGGGAAAAACTATCTAACACATGTTCTAGAGCAGACTCTAGTAATCTATTCTTTTAAAATTTGGTGACATTACCTCTTTGGGGAGTAGTGTGAAATATATACTGATCACAAATCCTCGCATGTATATTAACATATAAAGAGTTGAATATGTGCCAATGGTGATGGTTAGAGCTGAACAGTGACTATGACTACTCGATTCACTACCATCCCAAGAATGTGAATAAAGTTCCAGCCACTCTATGTAGAAAAAATCCATCTACTCATTCATTGAAGAGAAATGAAAAGAATCCAATCTTATTCGATTTGATTAATATAGACATGGGAATCAAAAAGAAGGGAACATCACCAATAATTTCACAAATGATTGCTCAACCTTCTCTTTTGGATCATTTGAAGGATTTTCAAAAGGATAATGTAGGAATTCATAAGAGAGTGGAAACAATCAGAAAATAGAAATCCTTAGAGTTTAGTTTTCATGAAGAAATAATTGGGAGATTTGGGTCAAGACAATGTGATCTAAAAAATCCTGAGTTAAAGAATGATCTTTTGGATGATGCACATTGTTTGAATATATCCATTCACCTTGAAAATACAATGATGTATCATGATATCTGATATCATTATTGGTTGGATTACATGAAGAAGGTGATAGCTATGTATACATAAATGAGCCTTGTATGACATCATGTGAAGGGTGAGAGGCATAAGTCTAAGGGGATCAAGAAACCATTACCCATACAAACATAGAAATTGGAGAACAAAACCATGTACTTTTTAACCAGACATCTGAAGACATTGAAATGAGACAATGCTATCTGGGTTGTTTTGGATCATTTTATAAAGAAATCACACTTTATTTCAATTTTAGAGGATTTTTCATTAGATCTACTATAACATATATAACTCTGAGATGTTTTAAGGATGAAACCAGTACCACAATCAATTTTATCTAATCTACATCCATGATTGACCACTATATTTTGGAAGAGTCTCCACCACACTCTGAACACAGAGATGGACTTTTAATGGCTTATTATCCTCAAACTAATGGAAAATCAAAGAAAATTATCCAAACACTTGGGAAAATGTTGAGATCATTCTCAGTGGACTTAAAAGGAGGATAAGATCAACATCTTCCTCTCATTATATTATCTTTCAATAACTGGTTCCACTAAAGAATCCAAATGGATCTTTAATAATACCTTTATCGTAAGAGGTGCAGAACACATGCCTATTGGGATGAAGTTGGGGAGTGAAACTCCTAGGTCTATAAATGGTCGATGAAATGGTGTTGATGGTTAAGACCATCCAACTTCAAATAAGATCTTATGAGAGTCGACAATAGAGCTATGTTGTTAATTTACATTGATACCTAGAGATTGATGTTGAAGACATTGTATTCCACAACATGACACTTTGGAAGAGAGTTATGTTATTTAATAATAAGGTAATGCTTAGTCCAAGATATATTGACCATTTTGAGATATTTGATCGCATTGGAGGAGTGGCATATTGACTAGTACTCCCACCCAACATGTCTGAGTTTCATGATGTATTCCATGTATCATTTTTGAGGATGTAAATACCTGACCCATCAGATGTACTCAATCCAGAAGTGGTAAAATTGGATAATGGACTCTCCTAAGTAGAAAATATAGTGATGATATTATATCGTAGGAAAAAATGTTCAATGAAATAAAATGCCCCACATCAAAGTGTTATGGAGAAACCATAAGTATGAAGAAGAAATAGTAGATCTAGATAAAGTGTTGAGGTTGATATACCCTTATCTTTTTTATTGTGGTGAAAGTAAATTTTGTGGCAGAAATTTCATAAGGGGGGATGGTTGTAATGACCCGAACATTCATGAATAATATTCCATTTTATTTTATTTATTTAAATGTATTATGGATATAGAAAACACTTGCACTATTTTATTGGGAGTATATAACAATTACGTATGATTACTATTGATAATATAGTTGTTGAACTATTATCACAATACTACAATATATATATATAGGGTTTTAAAAATTCATTTTGACATAGAAAGATGAAATTATGGCCTCGACCAGTAGTATCATTCCCTTTGAATCCCATTTTCGGATTTTTCATCGGAGATAGAATTTCTGGGATTTTCCCTTGACCAATCCAAAGCTGATATCCAACAATTTATGCATGGGAAAAACCGTTTATAGGAGAATTTCAAGATTATCGAGAACACGACCCAAACTATGTTCACCGAACGACCCCAAAAAGGCCCCACCATCGTACACCACACTCATAGGGAATATGATGGTGTAATAGAAGGGATATGTAACATGACCCAAAAATTTTGATTATGTGAATCATTTTTTTATAGAATAAATAATATACATTTATTCTATTATGGTTACATTGTAAATGGGTCTTAAATCATAAATAGTATTTTTAGTTTATATTTAAATTCAATTAATTAATCAATTTTTATATAGTACTATATTTATTAAATAAATAATATTTTTATAAAATAAAATTACTATTTTATATTTAATTAAATATCAATGATCTTATAATTTTTATGAATAGAATAGTAATATTTATTATGGTTTGAAAACAGTTTTTGTAAAAAAACAATGAATCTATATATTTAATAATGTAAGCATTTTTTCCAACTTGTGTCACTCCCTAATTAAGTCCCTACAATTTCACATCACCCACTTTCATTATTCCCTCTCCTCCAACTCTCTTCCCATTACTGACTACCCTCATCGATTACTACAGTTTCAAAAACTCAACTCATCTTCTTTTCACTTCATCTATCATTTTCACTAAAATCATCCACTCATTTCTACAGTTTCTACTACATCGCTCTATTCCATATTCCCTAATTCCTTTATCCACCATATCTCACCATTTGTACTCCATATTCACCTCTACCGATCTCCTCCCTGACGTGAGTTTCCTATTCCGAATCACATATTTGATAATCTCCACCGAATTCTCTTCCTCTTCGTCTAACAATTTCCCAAACATCGGCCTTCAAAATATATGGTCATAATTAACTCTACACTTTTTTTCATCACCTCTTATGAGATACTAAGTCATGGGTTTAGTAAGATACTCCATTTGGCCTCCAAAATCTAGGGTTTCAAGTCCTTCGCGCTCAGCAAATAGAACTCTATCACTGTCGACAACCTTCAATTTGTTCCTGTACCTCTCCTATGGTAACTCCTACATCATCAAAATTCTCAGATATTCCCTCCATATTAGTCTTTACTATCATTCATCATGGACCACTATGATAGGATCGAGAAGCCTACATCTATATTCCCATCTATCCTTCGTGCAGATCCCACTAGACTTTCCTCTTAGCCTAGGTTTCTGCCTCATTCCATCAGGACCCGTATACAAAAGGCCAATATTCATCACCTACAATGACCACTGAATCATTTTTTATCCAAAATTTATTATGTTGATCCATTCTAGTGGGATTTTACTCATCTATCTATTCCCCCTCCCTTGATCATTGGTGGAGTTTAATCAAATCTTGAATTTTATCACTAATGTTTTTATGCTTTGAAGTGATATATGAGGTACACCCACTTCGATTTTCTGGTGACATTGAAAGTGGCCACTAAAGGATTCATTTAGGCACAACATCAGACAATAAATCCGATATCATAGATTCCTGCTCAGAGATGATCTCGAAGATTCATGAAGTTTATTCTTCAAATAAGAGATGTTACATGAATTATTGATTTTGAAATTTTCATTCATTCTTATTTAGTTTTTCTAACCATCTGATTACAGATAAATTTCAACATTTTGATTGTATCTCTAACACCATATGGTGAAATTTTAGGTAAATGAAAATTGGAATATGAAAATTATTTTGTGTTGGACAAGTAATGTTCATCTTGAGTTTCTGTAGAAAAAAATAAAAATGATTTTTGTTTCTTCCCAATATATATATATATATATATATTTTTGCAGAAAAATGAATCCTAGATTGAAGCACTGTTTAGGAGAACATCAAGTAAATAATGTGGTAACGAAACACTCCCATTTGAATGTTCTCCATTTAAATTTATTAGGCACGCATAAGAAAGAATCTAAAGAAGCTAGCACATTTCATTATGTAGATTATGTTTCCAAAGAGAATTCTAAATCAATTAATGAATTAGTGACATTAGTTCAAGAACCAGTTGTTACTCTTATAATTAGTCCAAAGATGGGAGCATAATTTACTATGCCTAATGTGGTAAATCCTTTTGTATCATATTCAGACCTTGAAACATCAATTTTTTCATCATTTGGGTTTTCAATGAAAACGTATTTGGTATAGAGAGGATTTGGATCAATTATCAGCCATCATATTTTCTAATATATTACATTTCATTATTGTCTTCAACTTACTATTTTTTTATATGATATATATTATCCATTGTTACGTCTATTTTTATGGTAGATTCATTGTAAAAAGAGGCCCAAAATGGGTGATGTTTACAACCAATTGAAGGATAGTTTTGTTTTATATGCATTTTTTCAATCAAATTACTGATATTTCGTCCTTTATGGTTTTTTATGTTTTAATTCTATTTATTTTCGGAAAATGTCTCTCATCAGAGAAAAAATTATTGCATGGGAATGTGATGATTCAGTTAAAGTTGTTACCTGGAAATCCTGCACTTCTTTATATATTATATCAATCAATTTTCTAGGTGGATTATCACTTTTAGATTTTCAAATCTCCATGCGATGGATATAATCATGATACACAAGACTAGGAAACTGGGATGTTGTTCTTTTGATCTGCATGAATTAATGGTTCAGGATCATATCTGTTTACTATATTCTTTTTGATATTGGTTGAAGATAATATCCTGTTTCAATTTATTTTGCCTCTTGTAGCCATTAATTTTTCCTAGTCTATTACCATCACGTTCATGTAACTATAATGATTTTAATATATTGATTTAACTTTTTTGATAACATAATAGTGATTAAAGATACCTTTTAGATGCATTTCATTGTTAAGTGAAATTAGAATATCTTTATCTGAAACACTCTCTTTTTCCGTCCCACATGACCCTCCCTTTACTCTTTATAATTACATGTTTACACATGTATAGGTGCATGCATGCATGTATTTATTGAAAACTTCCATGCCAATATATTTTCATATTTATTGCAGATATAGATGCACGAAAATGAATTTATGGAATCAAAATTGGATGAGTTGAGAAATAATTTTTTTTTCAGTAATTACCTTTTTTAGGCATCCACTATATATCTCTACGATTGAATGATGAATATTACACCAATTCCAATTCATGCAAGAATCGTCCTTATCTAGAGTTTCTTTATTTTATCTCGGACAACTCACAATACCAATTTTTCCTATATACTGAAAACATTATAGATTCATTAGTTCAGGTTGCTTCTATAATTCACTCATCCCATAGACATATAAAATAGTCTTCCATGTAATCATTGATAATAAAACAAATGAAAACATGAATTTTTGGTTTGTGTATAACCCTGTTTCCACTAAAATTGTTGACGTCAAAGGTATTCAACAGTTTTTGGGTCACAGGACTACAGTTCTATT
Source organism: Viscum album (assembly GCA_963277665.1). Classification (NCBI taxonomy): domain Eukaryota; kingdom Viridiplantae; phylum Streptophyta; class Magnoliopsida; order Santalales; family Viscaceae; genus Viscum; species Viscum album. The sequence goes on along the minus strand of OY728127.1, from coordinate 348,312,136 downwards.
CTATACAATCTTAACAAGGTGATAATTATATACATATATATTTATTTATTTATATTAATGGAAAACTATGTTTTCATAGTTTTTAATGGATCTCTTAATGATTTTTGATTATTTTCTCTTGTTATTTTTTGTAAGATGTGGCTGATAAACCATTATCATGTAGTTCAACATCCACAGTGTTATAAATTTTTGTTTGAGATAGAAGGCACCTGAAATGATAGACCCGTACCTTCTTGATGTGAAGCATCTATTTCAGGAATTTTTTGATCCCAAGAAGGTGAATGGAAATAGATTCAAAACAACTTCTATTCTATTATAGTTATGAACAACAAGCTATCGTTCAAAATATTAATTCTAATTTTGTTTAGTATATTCTATATTGTATATTTTAATTTTTTTTAATTCTTTTAATATGATATGCTTTTCAAAATTATTTTCTCAAAATCATCATTATTTATTTTCTAATTTTCTGTATATTGTGAGTTGATAATTATTTAGGTTTCTATAATTTGTTATCATTTTGCCTTATTTTTTGAAATTATTTTATCTTTGAGTATATTAATATGTTTTTTTCAGTTAATTTTTTTTTCATTTTATTAGCGTGTGTATAGAACATCAGTATACTTGTGTAGATGTTTTTTGTATCTCTAAGTTTATTTCGATAATTCTTTGATAGTCAACCAAAAACTGGAACACTCTCCTTGTGTATTTGATTTTACTCTCAAAATCATAATTCCTTGGTATGTTAATGATTCCCTTCTGGGATAGGTATTCACTAAATCTGGGTTGGTGATTAATTCAAGGGTTTTTAATCAGTAATAAAGAAACCACTCATGAGGGGTTGGCTTTGTATAAAAGTCTAGAAATGAAGAAATAAATAATTATTTATCCACTCTTGATTACTAGGTGATGAGATTGTCCCTTTTGTAATTTGAGGATTCATTGATATCAAATTTCAAGGATTTTTTTTTGCTGTTATACTTCTATAATTCTCATTCTTTTGCAGGATATAGGAGGTAGGGATATGATACTTAACATTGAATTGGAGTCTTCAGGGAAATGTTTCTTCTTTTGGGAACAAAATTTAGGTAGTTTTATTCTTTTTTAATCTTCCATGGAATGTATGGGGAATAATTTTTACACCATTGATGGACTGTCACATTTTTCATGTTGTAATTTTTTTGATAAATATGGAATATATTCATTCTATTTATAAATATGGCTAGAGAGACATATTATGTTTCCCATATTTTTTATAAATTTACTCTGTTCAACTACATCAATTTCCTATTCTATAGCTATGCAAGGTATTTATCCCCATTTTATTGTGTCTTATAACAAATGATGTATTATCCCTCTATTTTTTAAAAGAATTTCTCATTGTTGTTTTGACATGTTTTTTTGATGAACAAATCTAAAAACTGATTTCAATCTATTGGTTCATACCTTTTTCTTTTTTATTCAACTTATAAACCGTATTTTTCAAATTATTACATTGCTTGATATTGTTACTTCAATGAAATCTAGCTTCTTTGGTGGTCAGTTCACTGGGGTTCCATTTGAGAAAACTTATCGAAAATAGATTAATTTAATTTCATTTATAATAACTGCATCGATATATATATATATAATAATTTCTAATTGAAGATGTTTGTATTTATCATTTATTTAAATGTTTTTCATCTAGAGGTGCACATGAAGATCAGTAATGGGTCATGGTATCAGGATAATTGAGAGTGGGAAATTGCAAGCAGCGGCCACCAGTATCCAATATAGTAGGTAACCAAAAACTCATCTCCTCCAAATTCCAATTTAAATGTTATTTTAATTCATGTTAGTCAAATATCCATGTTGAAAATAGTTTTTTATTTCTTATCGATTATCCTACATCTATTCAAATATATTTTTTCAAAAATGTTATCTATTGTCACAATAATGGTTATATTTTTTCTAATTGCATTCTAATAATAATTATCAGTATTTTTTTATTTCTATATATTGAGTATTCATGTTTATTTTTAATATTGAAATATTATTTTGTCTTCTTAAAATTAATCATTGAACCATTTCTTTTGATAGGGTACATAATCTACGAATTGTGTTGTATCATTTTGTGAATGCATGAGTGAGTACTACTTTTCAATAAATGATGGTTTTTATTTTAATAGGAAATATAAAAATATTTAGAAATTTTTTTAGATAATTTGAATATTATTTTTGGAATCATGAAATCAATATTATCCGACAATTAATTTTTCATAAATTTCCAAAAAAATCGAATTCTAGGGTAAAAATTAAATAGATTATAAATATAAAATATGTCTTATGACAACATAATATCCCAATAGGGATGTAATAAAATACTATAAAAGTTATATTTGGAAAATATATGTTTTACCATTAAAATATTGTTATTTTAGATATTTTTGATTAATTTTACAATGGATTAGTGGACCATCCAAGACAGATAAAATATTTAAACAATTTATAATGATTTCCATGACAGTGTGACTCACAACCACATAAAAAAGACTAATATTTTAATATAATTGGCCATTGGAATTATACAATAATTTTTCCACCCCCATTTTTCAGAAAACATGGGAAAAAACCATCAAATGGTTTGCGTTTTAGAATATTTAATTATATAGATTCCAAAACCTATGTTTGTGAAATATTAAACAATTCCCCTCGAATTTCCTATATAAACCCACCGACAATAAAAATTTAATTAACTCAGAATCCTTGGATAACTTCCCTACTCTTCCTTCTTCTCTCTAAAATCATCCCATGGCACACCAAGATGTAATGAAGCCCCTCCTCAAGCTCCTTTTAGTCACACACTCAAGTAAGGGATTTAATCCTTTCTCATTATTTTTTATGTTTATTTATATAGATATATAATTTTATTATAAATGAATAATGTTAGTGTATTATATTTCACCACCTCCATACATCAATACTTATGTTTTAATGATTTTATACCTCTTTATTTCTACTTAATACCTCCCACGTACACTCATTTCAATGCCGAAATTTCCTACGAGTTATTCCATTTCTCCTCTTACTTTATGGTTATTTATTAGTTTATGCCTTCTATTTCCAAATTACATATGTTGGTACATGTATATATATGACCCCCTTACTTTCCATTTCATGTAAATACTATGAGATACCAATTGCTCTCTCATAAAACTGTTTTAAGAATTTTTATGTCACGTCGCTATGTTGTCGAAATTGCACCGTGATATTCTAAGGAAAAATCATTGTGTAGTGAATACCATACTGATTTCTATATAAAGGGTATTAACCATTATGAACATATACATATTGAACAATAATTATATTTATTCATTCAATATTCCTTCATCATTTATTAAATGATAATGTTGAATGATTCCATTTTTTATGATACATGTGGAAGACTAATGCATTAAATGAAATGTTTATAATGGGTGGACCCTAATAGTGCCACAATTCATCGTGTAATGTTTAGTATCATGATACATCATGTGAAATGAGGGTTTTCTCATCATAATTAAAGTTCAATTATGGTTTAATAATTCTAATTAATGTGAAATGAGGGTTTACTAATTCCTATCCATTTGTAATGAGCCTTGGAACATGCTAATATCATGTTGTATGTCGTTTCCACATTTCTATGTTTTGATAATCATGATTTAACATGCCTTTATGTCCATTTCCCTCTTATGCTCCATTGATATTCTTATAACCTAACATGTATTGTATTATTAATTTAATTCCTTGTTTATTCTATTACAAGTATTTATTTCTCACAATTTTCTTATGTATGTCCACATGTTATACATGAATTTAAATAATGATGGAATGTTATGGCCATGTAAAATATGTATTGAATGATGATGTTGTATATTTCGTCTTATATTGACATAGAATGTTCATAATTTCCCATTATAATAGACATCTCGATCCTCAGAGTTGTCTTAAGAGCATGTTTATATAATTAATCATGATTAAGTGTGTAACAAAGACCAAGTTTGTTATATGATTCATCACTATTCATAATATTGATACAAAATAATAAAGTAATGACTATATTATTCAAAAAACATCACTCTATAAAACTATTAATACCACCTCCCACCACTTCGTATCCTCACACCTTCAAAGACTTTAATAATTATTATATTCTACTGATTTACTCTCCCAAAACTACCCCACATGTTCTGGTATTCATGGTCTCAAAAAGAGACCAATTTAATGATCCTTAAGAAGGAAACCAAAGATAATAATTCATGACATAAAATCCCATTTTATTTGGTTATTTTTCATTCAATTTATTATCATTTATTGTATTTTTCAAACCCCCTCTATCCAAACAGGAATGTTAAATCCAATATATTATATATACAAAAATTTTATATTTCTAATGGTATTTCCATCATCAATTCTTTTCACTTCTCGATTTTATTCTAAAAATGAAAACATCGTATGTAACGTGGAGAATAAGTGCCTTCATGGATGAAGAGTTTTTATTTTTCAATTACGCATTCAAGGATGGACATAACAATATTTCTATAGATAATAAGGTCATTAATATATGTTATAAAACATAATTTATGTGGGGGAACTAATATGTATACATAAAATTAATTTATAAGACAACACTAGTTAATGATCGTCAAAAACATTACCAAAACAGTCTAATTGGTAATCATTAAGGATTTTATAATAAATCATCTTCATATCTGAAAATAAAGGGATATATAATTTTATTAAATGTTTTATAATTTTATTAAAAATATATAATTTCAATTTTGCATAACAATTTCTATTTTACATTGTCTTTCATTCATGTATGCAAGTGAAATAATCCTAGATTCAAAAAAGGGGACACTCATGAATGTTGAAATTGAATTTTATAAATCATACAAAATTCCCATAAATTAACATAATAAAGTTATAATAAAACATATAAATTTCTAATAGGATATTAATTGAAAGATTAATAATTCTTATATATTTATTTGGTACATTAAGTATATGTGAACAATACTTTGAAACATAAGGTATGGGATTCCCCCCAAACCTTCATTTTTTCCATTTCGGTTATACATTCTCTATTTTTACCCCAATATAGTTTCTTTTATTTTAATATAATTATAAATTATAGTTATATGTTCCAAAATCATGTACGTAATTATTTCATCCTTATTTTATGGGGAAATTCTTGTTTTATATGGTTCCCTTTTCAATTCCTCCTAATAATCATTCCCGATTAAATGTAATTTCACACCCATATTCAAGTAAACTCCATACCTTATTTCAATACACCAATAATATTATAAAATAAAGCTTTTTTTCTTTTAAAATTTATATTATATTTTTATGGTTTTATGTAAACAATAGATCTATTTTTTTATTTTAAGAATCTTTTATATTTTCCCTCAAACCGAATTTAACTGTCTAATTACTAATTTTTCAGAAAAACTCGTTATACAAGATTTTAATTAAGTGGGATGTCATTTTTTCCTAAAATATTAATTCATTTTCCTTCACATATCTTTTTAGTTATATAAAATTTTATACTGTAATTTAAAGACCAGTAGAATTTTTCAAGATAACACTTCTTTCTAAAGTAAAAAATGCATACTTCTATCAAGACTTCTTAGATGATTTTATTAGTAAAATTTCATCTATTTCAAAAAAATCTTTTGAATATTATTCTCAATTGGGACTATTATTTTACGAAATCATCTAACATATTTTATTAAATTAATTATGATTAGATTTATTATGGATGTGCTATTTTTATACCATTATCCCGATTACTCAGAATAGTTAGTGATTATATTTACTAATTAGGGAATGTTATTTACATTTTAAATGTATATTTTGTATATATCCCACCACATTAATATGAGGAATTAATTTTACATAGTAATTGATGGATGGGGCCCATTATATCCCCTAGACCCATTGATAGGTATCATGAATCAAAATAGACACGGTTTTAACCCACTTATATATAATGTCATGGATGAAGCATTGATGATACCTTAATGATGACCGAAAATAGATATTCGCTATTTTTGATAGTAATAACTTATATTACATTAGATTATTTGGATATTATAATATCCATGATTATGGTTCATTTTCAAGTGATTATTTTTATTGAATTATTTATTCAACCATTATTCATACCATATTATACTCAATACTATATGTCAGTGTTAAATTTTAAGATATTCACCTTTATATATTGTTTATGTTCATGATATCTTCCACTTTACTAATTACCCATATTGAGCATTTCATATCACCAATTTCATATCTTTTATTCCCCTAGGATGAAATGATGTATAATAAGAATGAATTTCATGAGTTATATAAGATTTTATGGATGTTTCCAATTGTGTTGCTATATTGTATATAATTTCATGTTTTAAGGTAGTAATTATAATTTTATATAATATTCTGATGTTACAAAACTATTGTTACCATTGGTATGTGAACACCTATTCATAGTACCAATGTAATAAATTAAGGAATGGCTCTCGGATACTCATGTCAGGGTCTCAACACCCACTCTAAAATCCTCAATATAATATTATATATTAAATAGTACATTTCGTTTGAATATACACTAGACAGTTCACTTTGTGTTCAACATGTTTTATTTATAATCATTCAAAAAATTTGGATTGTCAAGGTACTCATTATATTTTTTATAATTAAATAATGAAAATTACAATATGAATAACTATAATGATTAGAATAAATATATATTTTAAGATTGTGAATATAGTTAAGAATTGTGATTTTAATCGAACGATACGATAGAGAAATGAATATAAATGAATATATTTATATAAAATACTCAATTCTAATCATCTATAATAGGATTTTATGAAAATTCATAATTTTAAGAAACATTCCTAAAAGTTAGAATACAATTCAATTAGTATAAATGAAACATTAAAATTTATAAACATCCAATAAACACCATATAAAACTAAAATATAATTATAGTATTTCCTTCAAGGGTCAGAAAAATTTGATTTGTCTTTATAGATTTGTAATATTTTCACATCCATGATGTGATTATTAAGGACGAAAATATCATTATAAACATCATATTTATTATATATCACCTCGGTAGTATGAGAAATATAATTTTCATCTACGTATCATGACAAAGAATAAATTCATCTACTGTATAAAAGGCTAAATTCGTTATCCGATCAGTCTAAAAACAATAAAAGAACATTAAATTGGGTAGAAACCATGAGAAAGTTCAATACGATTATGGAGGACTCAAATACAATGAAAAATTGAAACATGTAACATACCAGCTAAATTATATCTTGGATGATAATCAATGTCGAATGCGTGATAATGTTTGAAGATCAATAAAGCATGGAGGGTCTACATATCCAAAAAATGTAAAGGTAAATAATAAATTTTTCCCTGATCCAAATGTATATAATCCAAAAATAATTATATTCTCAAATCAAGAAATGATACTTATTTAAATGCATTGAATACAATTGTATAATTATTCATATGATAGTTGATGGTTCTAGAAAATTTACATCTCAAAATCTATTGAATACAACTTGATGTTAAATTTATCAATGCATATTATAAATAACATGTAGTACTATATTGTAAAACATTATTATTTTATATAAGAATATTTTAACTGTAGAATAAAAGTTTTAATGAAATCATAATATATTGTAGATGTTAGATTGAATATATATATATATATATCTACATATTTTAGTGTTACTAACCAATATTAAATATTCTTTAAGACAATAGATATTGTACATCTTTTTTAAGATAAAAATTTTCATAGTGGTACTAGAAATAATAGATGACAATGGGCCCTGAATCCAAATTATAGTAACATTTTTAAATGTATATTATATATAATTAAGGAGATTGATTTTTTTTGAAGCTTCATAAAAATTCATGTTGACACAATTTGAATATTTACTGAAATTATTTATTTATCTATAGATTTATTTACTACATGTAATTAATCAGGACATTGAACATCAAATACAGTATATTACATAATATTTTTTAGTCATTTAATTTATATCTAATTGATTAAATATTATCAAAGAAACACGATATTCTAAAACATTGAATGATATATATATATAGGTGAGAATAAGAACCCATAATGAAAATAAATGAAAAAACAATTATAATTTCACATATACACATATCATTACCTATTAAATATAATTTAGAAACCTTATTCTGAATAATATAACCACATAAAAGTACATAAATTCCAAACAGTGGAATTACCCATTCATTAAACATAGTGCATAAAAAATTGAAAAAATTATACCATGTATTTGTGAACATATATAATCCTTTCTAGAAGTTATAAATCATAGGAAAACCTTATATTTAAAATAAAATTTAAATAATATATCATTACATTTTATGAACATCTCATATTTCATTAATCCTCATGCTCAACAAAAGTATACTCACATGATAGACATAACATGGAAAACCACATAAAAACCTAGGTTTGAATTTATAAAAAGTGTGAAATACATAATAGGTGTAGAGACCCAACTTGACGTAAAGAGGAATTACATTTCTTTTGAAGAATAATTCATGCATTACAAAAATATATTCTCAAATACAGTATTCGTTTAGTGTATTTGGAATCTCAGAACATAATATTCTATCTAGGTGAAAGATCTTCAACATCTACTATAAAGATCTTACCCTTTTCCAATCTAAACCATTTCCTTATTTCTAGTGGAAAATAAAAATTAAAAAGGGTGATAAAAAAAGATTAGTAAGGTCAAACATATATAACATAATACAAAAGACAAATATTTTAATGTCAAAACATGAACATAATTTTTATACATCCAAATCATGATATATGAAATAAATCATTATACTGCTTTAAGTATAGATAATAAAGGAACATTATCCATGATATAATATCATTGGAATAAAACATGTAATTGTGGAAAACTATTGAAAATATAATATGATTTCAATAGTATCTAATGTATATGTGCCAATACCATCATAGTGGATGAAGTCTATTACTGAACGTGTTTTAAATTTAATTCCAACCATGTGTTACTGAACCAGATTTACTTATCATTCGAGTCATGTATATATCATGAGATATAAATATTTACCCAACACATTGGAGGTAGACATTGGCCCAACCCATATCATAACGAACTCATTCTTATATGTTCCAAAAACACATGAAAACATTCACCGTAGCATAGCCCATGAAATAAATTGGGTATATTAAACATCATTTCACCACTAAAATAATCCATTTAAAATAACATTCCCTCAATTGAATAAAAAAATCATATTAATAATACAGATAGAAACATAACCATATTTAAGTGTGTCATCTTAGATTGAAAATAATTTTGATAAAGCACACGAACTTAATTCTTGAGTAAAATATCTTTACTTCTTCAAAAAAGTTTTATTTTTTCAAAATGCCACGCAATATTAAAATAAAATAATTTAGATGAAAATAAACATGAAATTGTGTAGTTTAATATTCATGGAAATAAGGTTTCATGAAATCGTAAAAAATTTATTCATGCTATATAAGTTAAAAAAATTCTTCTCATACTTTTGCTAAAAAAATCCAAAAAGTACCTTCCATTATTATAGAACATAGATATGGATGATTGATATACCTTAGTAAATACATAAGAATAATAAATCATGGATAAATATTAGATTGCAAAATTATCCTTATGATTAAAAAAGATTTCATCCTTATGTGTCTGAATCTCTAGTTTTATGGGTTCAGAAAATTAATAACTTTTAAAATAACCATAATAATATTTAACATATCATATATGATTCACTTCTGATATTATATTACCCATTCATTTGTTAATTCAATGTTAAAGCAACGTTTTTAGTAATAATCATTTTATTTATCATACATGTTTTGAATTTATATTCTTGATATTATTACATATATCAATATTTTATTACACATATAATTTAAAACGTGATTTATACATTATACATATTATTTATATATATATATAAATAATAGATAGTTAAAAAATGGAATACACCGTTCATGGGGACGGTAGGTCATATGTACGCATGATCTTTGATTTTGTTTACTTATTAAATTGAATAGAAGTAAATAAATTAAATATTTATACATACATAAATCTGGTATAAATATTATGTCAAATATTTCATGATTATTTATCATATATAAATTATAATCATTCTTTTATGGTTAATGTCGAAAATGATTCTCATTGCATTGTGGAGATAGTAATCCATACGTACACACGAGCGACGATATCATTCCCATGATTGTTGAATGGTATTGAATTTGATGCTATATAATATTTCATTATTAGTATCATGTTATAATATTCATAGATTGTTATTAATTCTACCATTATACCCATCCATGGATGGTTGTGGTAAAAACAAATTACACCACAATGTCGATTGGGAAAGTCGTATGTATGCACGTGTAGTGAATTCATATTTAGTAGGATGGATAGAAGGAGAAATTGTGTTGTTTAAAATTTCTAATAAAATATAATTATAAGATTTATAATAATGTAATTACATTATAATGATACAACAATTGAAGATGAAGTATAAGAAAAAATAATTTTGAAAGAATATGTAGAAGTTATTACATATTCCTCAACATGCCTCCATTAAATTACCTCTTAGGGAACTAGAGATGGTCTTGTGAGAATACCATAACCTATATAATTTTACAATGTAGGTTTAGAGATAAATGTGAAGGGTTTTTTCGAGATTTGAGGCTCAAAATGTAGTGAAGAAGATAGGGAGAAAGATCCCTTTTATATGATAAGAGAGGGGATCTTTAGGAAAATCTCAAAATATAAATTTATTAATAAATGATTTTCAGATTCAAAATGTCATAAACTCATTTAATTATAATTAAATATGATTATTCTTTAAAATAATATCAATAAATATGTTTTAGTTAAATTAGGTCTTAAAATTAGTCTCATTTTTTAGTTTTATCCCTTATTTATCAAATTTAACTCTTATCAAGTCTTCCTGTATGTTCATAATATATGGTTAATATAGATACTATATAATGAAAATAGAACTTCAATTGGTCCAATCATAAAATTTTCAACATTAGCTAAGTTATTCTGTTGAATATTAGTTTTAATTATTTTTATATAATTTAATTAAATAGTTTGGTTTTAAAAACTCATTTATGTCAACTTTTATACATTTAATATCACGAATTATTAAAAATCGATAACAGCTTGATTATTTTGAAATAATTTTATTAATTTATATATAACAAGTCATAATCATATATATAATTCATGGCTGGATTATAATGGTTAAAAATAAATTAATTTTTTTATTTAAAATATCATTTTTAATATCATTTATTAATAAGGTAATCACTACATCATCATTGTGTCATAAATAAATAAATTTATTTCGTGGATAAAAATAATAAATAAAATACCATGATGTAATAAATATTTTTATATTTCTAATTTCTATCTATCTATATATATATCAGTTATGTAACCCTTTATTAACTTCAATTTAGTTAATGATATATATTTATGTTATATTTATCATTACTTTAAATTAATTATTATAAAATGTCAATTTAACATCCAATTGAATCCATGGGGTCCCAAAATCGACCAAAGGATTATCATGGTTGGAAATATCTCATTAAATAAGATTATTATATTTATTATGGTCTTTGAAAATAATTATAATAATAATTAGTACCCTTATTTACTAGTTTTACCCTTTAACCACGGTAAATAAACGGTTTAATGATGTAACTATTCATAATGTCCAAAAATAAAAGGTACATATTTAAATAATTTTATTCTTTTTATAATAAATATGGAATCTATCATTAAATATTCAAAATAAATAGTTTTTAGTAATTAATATAAAATAAATTGCTTTTATCAAAACCAAAAAATAGGTTTTTAATAAGTTTTAACTATCAAAATATTAACATTTGCTTGTATCCAATTTAAAAGTGAAATTAAATCCAATGACCAACATTAGATTAAATGACAAATAATTAATGAAATTTTACTATAAAACCATTTATAATGGTAATTTACCGATATAAATAAATTATATGAAAATCATTTTTGAATTAAAATGTTGTTTTTTCTCTATTCATTAAAATAATAATTTTATCAGAAAAATAACAAAAATTAAAATAAAAGAAAAATTTTATGTCCTAATTATAAATAAAAAAATTATATTTTCTTATTTATCTAATAAAAGTGTCAAAAATATATTTAAAATGGGTTCCCCATCAAAAGGTGGTAAAAAAACATTTTATGAAAAATAATTCTTTTATCCGAAAAAATTATTTTTTTCTCATACCATGATCAAGAAATTGTGTAATATAAATGATAATATTATATAAAATTCAAAATTTCGTTCATACTATTCATATTAGCTAATTTATATCCCATTAAATAGTATTATTTTAATAATATATCATTGTAATGTGAAACACAATATCGCGTACAACAAAAGCTGTTAGGGAAGGTTGTTGTTGTATATATCACAAGACAAGTCATTATTGCATGTTGTGAAAGAAATATTTGGTGTTTCTTATAACAGAATACAAATATTTTTCAATTATATATTGAAAAAAATCTATATTCACTGTTGCGTGAAATGAATTACCAAAAAATAACTTGAAATTTTTTGTAACATAAACCAAAAATATTGTGGCATATACTACAAGATAATATGATGTTTTTTATTGAGCAAGAAAATATTTGATTATCATTAAACAAAGTATATAAAATAAATTAAATGAATTTATCTCAAAAAAATATCATGGTGTAACATTCAACCCCCCTTAAATTGAATTTCAATCTCAAAATTCATCGTGGTAATAAAAAGTTTACTACTGGAAAGATTCATTCATGGAAACCAACATCTCTAAAAGGAATAATAAGACCTCATTTTAAAAATGAATGTTAGAAACATAATGCCTACCCAATGTAACACATCACTGTGTTTTTACAAAGGAGAACATATATGGGAAGTGGAAACATGGATATGGAAGAGAAATATAACCATCATGTTCCGATGGATAGTGATAGAGAATTAAGTTTGGAGAAATTTAACTACTAGTAATCCATAAATCTGTGATGAATTATGGGACCATATGATTCATTAGATAAGAAGTTACTAGGATAGATTTTTTTATTTTCAATATCATTTTCCTTAAGTTGAAGATTTTTCTAGGAGAATAAATATGTACTAGATTTTGGAACAATATCACCACTGTTCGTTCCTTGAAAAATTCCCACATCATCTGTGCATTAAAGAAATGAAGGTTAATTTTTCATTATTGAAGTTTTAATATATCATGCAATATAACTATTGGAAATTCTATCTATCCCAAAAAAAAAGAAAAAACATATAATCAAATATAAATATGGCCACCTATTGTTAGGTAATATAAATATCAACAGGAATATATCTTATAATAAACATTACAATATTCCAAAAATTGAAAATATATAACATTAAAAAGAGGTAAAATAAATAGAAAAATCATTTTTCAACCATATCTCATATGTCAGTTCTTGTTTATCACATTCCTAACACGTTACTATATTAATAATGTATTCTCTTGCAACATGATAATAACAGGAATTACCATAGATCCTTAGTGAATATATGAATTCTACAAAAATTATCTTTTTCCACAATCCAAATATACAAAAAATTATATATACTGAAACCATGATATAACATTGTCCTTTTATCAGTAATGAGCTCATTAATACTATCAGACATCTCATTATCTCTGTATCTGTTCATTATCCTAATATCATGTGCTTTCCAAAAATATGTTAATCACTTTTCATGGTTTTCGGTACAATATACTTATGGAAACACACAATAGACCAATACATATATATTCTAATATTCCAAAATTATGTAAAATAGATTCAACAACACTATTTTGGAATCCCAATACATAACCACTTAGTCATTCCATGATTTAATTGTCATTCTCCACATCACCAATATTGATCGCATGTGACTACCCTTTATGTTTTTATATAATAGGTTTCTAACTTCAAACATCTATAACTTTTGGATTAGGGCATTGGTTATAAAAATTCACAATTTCCTTGTACCTACAGCATTGAAGTGTTGGTGGTGTGTTCTATGTAGTCATTTCCTAATTCACATCATTAGCAACATTTTTTCCATTACTTCGGCAGTAAACTACTTTATGACCTTCATTTACAAAAATTATAAATTTTCTAGTTACATTAAGACAATATCCACCCTGTTTCATTACACACATTGAGCATAAGGATACATTCATAATATTTTCCCCATTATATTTTAATTTTTCATGAACTACATCTTTTATTTCTTGTCAAAATTATGCGATGGGTATGTAACAACATCTTCTAGTTCTACTATAATAGAACAATGAACAAACTCTTCATAACTACTGAAGTCCCCTATAGGCAATTCCCTTTGAAGAAATATTTTTATGCCGCTGATGAATAAATCAAATTTAAATTCAATTTAGATGATAATTTCAGAAGCATGCCTTGAATGCCATTTAAAATTTGAATCGTTTGTAAAAACGTATTAATCATCAATTTTCTTAAGTTGGTGGAACTCATTTTCCATATATTTAAAATTAATAAAATGTATTTACTTATTGGAAAACATATTATTGAACTCATCCCATTCCATGGATTCAATTTCTTTTGGATACCTTGTATTCGTAATTTCAGTCCACCACTGGTCTGCTTCACCTTCTAAATGATAGAAAACCAAAATGACCTTTTCATATTTCGAACAATTATGGATGGAAAATATCTTCTCAATTGTACTGATACATTATTCATCAGCAATTGGATCATAAGTCATACTGAAAGAAGGTGGGTGTTTCCTCATGAAAGACTTAATTAAATGTTGTTCCCTTCCTTCACATCTCTATGTCCATAATTATTCATAGCTTGTTTTTGTGTAACAATAATATTTTTCATTCCATCTCCCATAACATATGGTTCTTAATGATGAAAATAATTTCATTTCCATGTTCATTGATCATTATCATGGTTCCTTCGGGTTCCAACCATTATCTAAAACCCAAAAAGAACAGCCTGAGAGTAAAAAATCATACTAGGAAAACAATTTTATTTGGGGGGAGTACATTAAAAAAAAAATTATTAATTTTAATCCACGATTATTCATAATAGTAACCATAACTCCTCTAATATAATCTATATTTAGGCATACCCTTAGGTACATCCCTATAAATACCTTATAAATATATCTACGGATCTCAAAAATGTTTTCACATCCTAGATTACAATGGTCAACTAAACCTTCGCTCTGATACCAAATATAGAGACTCAGACTGACATTAATGGAAATTACATTTCTTTTTAAAAATACTTAATACAGTAACAAATATATTCTTAAAGACTATATTAGTTTAGTGTCTTATGAAACTATGAACATAATCTTCTAACCTGGTTAAAGAACATCAATATATCCCTTAATGATCTCCCCCTTTGGCTTTCCTACCGAAATTCTAACTTTATATCATGGGGAAAATAAAACATAAAAAGGATGAGCTAAATTGATCAGTAAGGGTAAACATTGAGAACATAAAACAAAACCTAAACATTTTGATGTAAAAAATGTACATTTTGTTTAGAGATCAAAATCTTGTGTCATGAAATAAATTTTGTTAGTAAATAATACATAGATCATATAAGAACATTAACCATGATAGAATAGAATTGGCATAAAACATGTAATTTTGGAAAACTAATGATCAAATAATTTTATTTCCATATTAGTCATGGCATTGATGATAAGAACACCATTGTGGACAAAGTACATTACTGAACTAGGATTACTTGTCAATCCGGCCATGTATTATAGAACCAAATTTCTTTTCTATTCTACTAATGTCTATCTAATGAGATATAAATAATTACCCAATGAATTGGTGGGATATATCGGTCCCACCAATATAATAATGAAATCATTCTTACATGTGCCACGAAAATATGAAAACATTCACCATTGTATAACCCATGAAATAAAATTGGTCTATTAAACATCATTTCATCACTTAAATAACCCATATAAAATACCACTCAATCATTAACACAATAAAATGACATTAATAATAGGGTTATAAATATAACCCTATTAAATAGTTTTATCTTAGATGGAAAATAATTTTGATAAAACAATTGAACTTAATTATTGTGGAAAATGTCTTTTCTTCTTCAAATACATTTTCTTTTCTCACAATGGGCATGAAATTTTAAAAGGAATGAATTTATTTGAAAATAAACATGAAAACATATAGAATATTCTTAATGAAAATAAGGTGTCAGGAATCTCTAAAATGCAATCATTCCATATACGTTAAAAAAATCTTGACACACTTTTATCGAAAAAGTCAAAAAGTAACTCGTTTGGTAAACATAAGAATGTTTCCTTAAAAAACATTTAGTAATACTCATAATGGGTAAAAATTACTTTAAAATTACTTTGAATAATAGTAATCAATTTATGTAAACATTATTATTAATCATGGACATGGATGATTAATATACCTCACTAAATACTTACGAATAAACAATCTCAGATAAAAATGAGATTTAAAAATTGTCCCCTATCATAGATATGACTTCTTATTTATGTATCTAAAACTATTGTATAGTGAGGCTAAACCCGATTATTAACTTATAACCCAACCATAATAATATTTAGGATATCATATATGATTATCTTACGACTTTAAATTTTCTTATCAGTTGTCAGTTAAATGTTAATGCAATGTTTTGGGTAATAATCATTTTCATTATATAGTACATGTATTGAATTTTTATTTTCAATATTATTCTATATATCATGATTTAATTAATAACTTAATTTAAAACATGATTTATATATATATTTATTATAAAAATATTTATATAATTGATTGATAAATGAAATGTAATACACCATTCATGGAGACGGTAGGTAGTACATACAGATGAACGTGGTTTTCAATTCCTTATTAAATTTAATGGAAGTAAGTAAATTACATATATATACATAAATAAATCTGGTAGCCTTATTATGTAATATATTTAATCATTATTTTTTATATATACTTTATAATCATTCTTGATTTATTAACATGTATATTAAATCTCATAGCATCATGGAGACGGTATGTTGTATGTACGCACAAGGTATGATATTGGTCCCATAATTGATGAATGGTATTTAAGTGGATGGTTTATAATATCTCAAAATTATTGTAATTTTATAATAATCATATATAGTAATTATTTCCAACATTATACCAATCCATGTATGGTGGTAGTGAAAAACAGATTACACCACGGCATATAGACGGTATGTCGTACGTACGCACGCGCAATGATTTCATTTTTTGTAGGATATATAGATTTTGAAATAGTGTAGTTTAATATTTATCATAACATGTCTTTATATTTTTTATTCTGATTTTATTACTTTATAGTGAAACAACTAATTAAGATGAAGTATAAGAAGAATGAATCGGTATAGGATATTACCTCTTCCTTGACGTACTTCCTTCAAATGTCTTCATAGGTCACTATAGTTGTCTTTTTTAGAAACTCAAAACCTCTATTATGTAACTAAATAAGATGAGAATATAAGTGGGAAGGGATGGCAGAGCATGAAGGCTCAAAATGGATTGAATAACAGATGAAGGAGTTTCCCTTTGATAAGAGAGGAGAGGTGCACATTAGGAAAATCATAAAATATTAAATATTTATAAAAATATTATCGGTTTCAAAACACTCAAACCACATTTAATTTGAAGGAAAGATGAATACTTTTCTACATAATCTCATAAAATACATTTTAGACCCGTTTAGGTCTTAAATGTAACCTAATCCTTTAGCATTAACACGTAGATGACTAATTTTACTCTTACCATGACTTCTTTTATATTGATACTATATGGTTAAAATATAACTATAAAATTAAAATAGAACCTCATGTTTTTAATTTTTTACAAATTCAACATTATCTATGTCTTTTTACCAAATAATATATTTCTTGGATTAATATATCATTTAATAAAATATTATTTTTTTAAAACTCATGTATGTCACTTTTTATACACATCAATCATGAAATTTTAAAAATCACTAAAAACATCATTATTTCGAAAAAAACATTTTTTAGTCAAATATAAAAATGCATAACCATCCATAAAATTCATGTAGGGAATTAAAAAGATCAAAATATATTTATTTTAACAATTATAATCTGATTTATTTAAATCATTCATTATCAAAGAAATCACTACATCATCATTGTGTCATAAATAAATTTTTTATATGGTGTTTAAAAATTATAAATAAAATACAATGATGTAGGAAAAATTTTTAAACTTCTAATTACTATCTATATTCATTTATATAATTTATATGACTCTATATTAAAAACGATTTTGAAAAAGATATATGTTTAGGTAATAAATTTCATTACGTTGAATTAATTCATAGAAAATGTCATTTTAACATCATATTGAATCCATGGGGTCCAAAAATCGACCCAAGTATTCCCATGGTCAGAAATATATAATAAAATAGGATTAGTACTTGTGTTAGGGTAGTTTAATAATAATAATATTATTATTATTATTTTTACCCTTATTTACTAGATTTACCCTTTAACCATGTTAAATAAAATAATTACTGAAGTTACTTTTCATAATGTACAATGATAAAAGTTAACTATTTTCTTAATTTGATCCTTCTGATTCGAAATATGGAATAAATTTTTCAAAATTCAAGACAAAGATGTTTTAGTAATTAATTTATGAATAATTACTGTCATCAAAACCAAAAAGCGGGGTTTTAAGAAGTAAAAACAATCCCAATATTTTCATGTGTTTTTTTTTCAATTTCAGTGTGAAATTAAATACAATGAACAATATTGGATTAAATGATAATAATATAATCCAATTACACATTAAAAACAATTAAGAAGATAACCATACAATATTAATAAATTAGTTGAAAATACAATTTTGAATTAAAATGCAGTATTTTTCACTATTTATAAAATTTTTATTTTATCAAAAAAATACCAAAAATCAAACAATAGAATATTTTATGTCTTTTTTCCAACGAATTAGTTTATTTGTAATATTAAACTAATAAAAGGGTCATAAACATGATTTAAAATGGGTGTTCCATCGAACAACGGTAAAACCGCATTTTTTTAAAATACTTCTTGTAAGGTCCTTCCATTTTATAGAGTCATCTTGGGAACATTTTCTTGTTCTTTTGAAGCTTTTCAATACCATTAACATGTAGTAGATTCATTGGGAGTGTTTGGGTGTACATTTAAGAAGAAAATAAAGGCTAGTGGGTTCTGCATGATTTTTGAATGGTATGACAAATATTGCTACCAAACCATGCCAATTGTGAGAAATTGGACAGAGGTGTCTGCACGATTGGCAGACAGTTTTCCTAACCATCTGACCAAACCGTGCCGACCAGAAAAAGTGGGCAGTCAAGTCTACATATTTTTCACACAGTTTTCCTAATCGTGCGCCTCTTCCTAGGAAATCATGCATATAGTTTTTAATTTCTAAAAATCACTTTTTAAACCACACGAACCCCCCCATGACTCCCAGATTTCAATCTTGGCTCTAGATTGATAGATTTTAATGGTTCTTAAAGCCTTCCGAAGGGATTCCAATGTGACCCAAAAACCATTATGTGAGATAGGAATCCCAGATTGAAGATATGCTCTCCTAGCTGTAAGTGGATTTCATCCAGATGCTTCTCCTGTTTATTTCCACCATATTTCATAATTCCTTTCACGGAGGATGTTCATCAATTCTATGGATCAAAAACTATGAGATGAGATCTAGATATAGGATTCATAATAAAGACCTAGATTTTCATGATTGGGATGCCTTTTATTTTAATTTTTGTTTTAGGGTGTAAGATCCTGAGTTTGATCAATGACGTTGGGAAACGAAGATTTTTAAATTTCTTTAGGGATAACATCTGCCAATAAACTAAGGCAGGTGGTCAAAATTGATCTCCCATTATGATGATTTATGATATGTGTATGAGTTTATGAAATTTATTGATTCCCTTAATAAATTATTTCCTAAAGTGGTTTAATTAGGAAGGTAGAATTGATGTTTGTTTACCTTGGTGATTTATTGATAATAGAATAACAAAACAACTAAATGGGGGTGGGTGGGGGGGGGGGTTCCAAAAGTTATTGATATCTTGGATATTTAATTATTCGTTGTGATCTTTTATTTGAGTTATTTAATTGATTGTATTTAGATAATTAATTGGGAGACGTAATAATATAATGATGTTTGGCTTTAAATATAGTTAATTGTGAGAATTAATTATGAGTTGATGGGTAATGAAATCGATAATTATTTGTGAATAATTATTAATGGAATGAAAATGGTATTTATTGGTTAATTAATTGATGAATTAATTAATGGGTTATATTCTTAGTTAATTGTTGAATTAACTAATGGACTTTGAAATTTTTAACAAATCATGGGATTTTTAAATTATTAATTTGGAAAATCTTTTAATTAAATAATTATTATATGGTTGAGATTTCCAGGTGCTAGGTATGACACCCTATACCATTGTAGATATCTGTACGTGGACAAGGCATTCCTCATGAATAGTTATATAAGTGCTTAGATGTAATAGTGTAAGGCATGATGACATACACAGATTGAGAATTGGAGTGCTAGGCCTGACTTCCTACATTCACTGAGACTTGGGGTTCTAGGCATGTTGTCCTACATCAAAAAATTAATGACAATAATGAATTATGTTTCAACTATGATTTGGGGTTATAAGCATGGAAACCTACAACAAATGAATGACTATAATGAATGACCACTCAGTAAACTTGTATATAGCTAAATCAATATCTATATAATAACATATTATGTCTAAATATGTACACCATTTTTTTTCCAGGTTTATATATCAATTTTACAATTATGTTTAATGTTTAACCACTCAGTAAACTTGTATATAGATAAATCATTGTAAATATTTTAAATTAAATTCACTATTCTCATTGATAAAAAATTATGTTGAACATACTGGAGAATATTAATTATTCTAATTCCAAATATTGAATCCATTTTCCAAAATTTAAATCATGGAAGTGGAATATTTTAATTTAATATTAATCTTGTAGTTACAGCAAGACAACATGTTCTTAATAAGATTAATTTTTAGATAAATATAATTTGATATTAACTACATGGGGAATAAGAAAAATTATATGAAACTAAATTAATATTTAATGAAAAAATATAGCTGACATCACTTTTATTATATTAAAATTAGTTAATTTTTTCCCAATACCTAATATTTATGCAAATGGATTCCCAAAGAATTTATTAGTCTATGTCCTTTAGAAATATTGAATCCTAACACTAGTACATGATTGAGATAAATTATCTCCCACTATATTCTTCAAGAGTAGCACCACTCTTTTACATATAATACAAGAAATATATCTTCATTCCATAGGGAAGGAAGTATAAAAAGGGGTGTGCTCATATTCTCACAAAGGGTTGACATGGGAAATATATAAGCATAAACATGAACATTGGTGTATGAGAAAATAATCATGAAGAAGGAGAACATATTCTTTATATCAAAGACCATATACATGAATCATGGAATAAATATTGATATTTTATAAGACATGCGTCATAAGGAAATAAAAAATATAACCCATGAAAGAATAAAATATGAGTAATACAATGTATTGTGGAAGAAAAATAGGAATATATAATGATTTCCATAAGATTCAAAGAATCACTACCAATGTCATCATATTTGACAAGGCCCATTACTGAACGAGGTTCACACCCCATTCCATCCATGTATTATTGAATTTATTTAACTCCTCGTTCCAATCCAGTAATACTAAACCAATTTCATTTCTCATTCCAACCATGTATATCTAATGAAATATTACACATTACTCAATGCATATGAGTGATATAAATGTGCCACCAATCTCATAATGAAATAATAAAATCAATACCATAAAATCATAACCCATCATATCATACCCCATGAATTTAAATGGGTATTTAAAACATGTATTCATATTATAACCCATTGAAAAATAGACATCTATCAGAATAATTTTCCAAAAAATCAAAACCCCTAATTTTGAAATAGGTTTCATAATCATCTAACTTATGAAAGGGAAATGAATTACATAAACATATTACCTATGAAATACAAATTGATTTCATAACGGCAATGACATTATGCACATCAATTTAGAAAATGAATAAGAACTTAACCTTTAGATCATTTCCAAAAAATGTATGAGTGACCTCAACACATGTCATATTAGATCGCAAATCATTTAGAAATATCATTCCAATATTTCTCTGGAGAAAAAAATAATTCCTTTTTTAAAAAATTATTTGAACAAATAAAACCATTAAAAATAATTATAAAATACCATAAAATCATATTAATAATACCCCAAATATGTTTAATCCAATTTTTCTTGAAAACATATAAAATAATCTTGAAAACATTCTGAAAACATTTTCCTTCGAATAAACGTTTAAAACATTAAATGAATTCATAAAAATATTTTTAAAACCATTTCATTGAAAACCATTGTAATCTTATTAAGATTTCATGAAATGATTTTGAAATCCATTTAATTTAAAATACATTGAAAAAAACAAATTTATATTGAAATCATTTTGAAAATCCTTTCATTTAATCTTACATTTAAAATTTATAAGAAAGTACCGAAATTGTTTTGAATACCATTTTACTTTAAATGTTATGGAAGAGGCATTTAAAAATTTTCAAAAAAAAATTACTTGAAAATTACATTTAAATAAAAATTACCCAAAAATATTATTCATAAACATTGAAATAAAATTAAATAAAATTAAAATAGATAAATTAGTATATGTCATGTGAGGTAAAAAGAATAATACTTTTTCATGATAAAAATTCATGAAAATTGCCTTACCCAAAAAAACATAAGAATATTCCATTTGAAACATTCCTAAAAGAAAAAAGGGTAATTATTTATTTTAAATATTATATAATAATACTATAATATTCCTGCATAACCTTTTTAGAGAAAATGATTTTGAATGAATAGATATTTTCGACCAGAGAGAGGTAAATTCATAAAATCTTAATAATATTTTATTAACTATCATATATACCAAATAGTGTTAAACCCCTAGCTATACATGAAGATATAAATATGAAATAGAGGGGAAAATAATGAATGAGTATTATTGAGATATGTGTCTTAATATATCTTCAAATGAATAAGAATCATTAACCATCTCTAAAAGTGATGATATTGTTTCAATAAACTCTTACCACTTGGTAACATTGAACAATACTCTCCAATTAAGAAAACAAAATTAAATGAAGCTTATAATATCATGAATATAAATATATTCATGATAAAACATTTCAATTTAATTATACACACTTCTTGGAGAAATATATTTCCATAACATGGCATGAGTCTCAATGAAGAAAATTGAGATAACATCATTTTAATGATTTGGAAACTTTTGAAACATAGTCCCCATGAAAAAAATATAATAAACTTAATATGTAAATACCTTAAAATAAAATTATAATAATCATATAATACATCAATGGTAATTATATACACCACATAAAAGGAATTGGTGGTTAGTAAATCATGAATCTCACAGGAATAAAAAGTGAGATGAAATTCACTTATCATGCATCCTTAATCTCTTCGTATAAATACAATATTATTTTATAATAAATTTATGTTAACTATACATATTTTACATAATAATATAATTATATATAATACCTTATTTTTTTATTGTGACATTATATTACCCGCTTGTTAATATTCCTAGGTTGTGGTTCCACATCAGGTAATATTTGTTTTGGTCTTTAAATGTGTCTAAATCTGTTATATCTCAGGTCCATAAAATTTTATCATGATAAATATAATTTAAAATAATATATAAATAACATTAATATTAGGTATATTTGTAGTATAAAAATATATATAATATATATGTATGCAAATGGATTACATTGTTCATAGTGATAATAGGTCATACGTATGAATGAATGTAGTTTCCGTTTAATTTTCTTATTGAAAGAAATAATGTAAATGAAATATATTAATATATATGTAAATATGTATATACATATCATCTATATAGTAAAATTTTTTATCATATATTTCATATAATTTCTCTAAACCCATCTTTAACACATTCCATGTAGTGTGTGAGTAAATCGCATCACATCGAGGGGGTGGTAATCCACACTTCCCCAAACAAAACTATCATATTTACAATAAATGGAATCTATAATGATATGTGTGGTAAAACTATTACAGAATATTAAATACTTAATGAATATGGTATATAAAATATATAAATATATTACCCATCATAATTTTCACTATGAGAGGAAGTAAACCAAAAAATAAACAATCATTGTTTAGTGAGGTCGTAGTTCACCGTACACATAAATAATATATTTATTACATATTAGATATATTTGTATGTAAGTGTGGGTAAAACTATTTTAATAATAAAATACCAGTATATTTATGATAATTTTTTTATAATAACTATATAATATGAATTGAGGTAGTGAAGAATAAAAATAAAAGAATGTATATTGAGGGAGATTGTTACCTCTTAACTAGGTATGTCCTTTTGGTTTACACTAAGGGGATTACATTGAAGAATATATGAACAGAGGGAGGATTCATGGATAAATAGAGTGTTTTTTGGAGGCTATATTTCTCATAGAATTTCAAAAAATAAGGGTTTGATATTTGTGAAGAAGTGGGAGGACAAGAGTCCTTTTTACAGTGGAGGAGGAGTGACACTGCTGTAATATTTTTGAAAAATTAATTCCACTATAAATTACCATTAACGAGAATTTGATCCCACCCTTATTATTTTTATTTTCCCCAAGATTCCAAGAAGATTACTATGAAATATATGTATGTCTATAGTAGATGGAATAAAATTATTATCCTCAATAGATGAAAAATTTTATTTTTTATTTAGTGTATTTATTTTTAATAAAATACTCATTTATGTATTTGGTTTACATAGTCTAATAAACTGTTTAGTCCTTTCATATTTTATTTAAAAGTATCATATGACAATATAATTGTGGTATACACTTGCACCAGGATTTCAGGGGTTAGGTCACTATAGTTGGTATCATATCAGATTTAATAACATATTTGAAACTAGATTTAGGAAAACATATATTTGAGAACATGAACATAAGGTTTAATTTGAGGATAATTATAGATAATCATACAATAATTTTAGTAATGTAGAGAATATGTGGTTTTTCCAAAAAAAAATGGATCCCTATATGGATAGTACAATTGGACCTGATTATGAAACAAATGTACCTAAGGGTAACAACTCTAAAATGGTGAGTCTGGCCTGACCCAGTGTAACTCGGTACATGATAACAGGCCTTACATGTATATGGTTTTACACTCATGGGGGATACACTATAGATAATTCACATATTCTATCGAAACCATTCTAACGGATTTGAGTGTATGATGAAAATAGATATCCTAGGATAAACAGAATTTGTTTTATATGGAAAATAATTTATCATTATATAGATAAACTTGAAACCACCATATTCATTTCGCACTATGACTATTAGTACTCACAATATGATTTTTGGTTTTATTCAATGGATAGAACCCAAAAGTTTCATGTTATAAATGAACATGAAGTACAATGTTGTGATTATGAGAAACTAAATGTGGTGATTATATGAGTTAAATATATTATGTCTATGCCTAATCACTTTTCTGGAAATATATGACATACAGTCTATCCAACAAGGCCTTAAACCCTTTAGAGTGTTTTTTCCTTTAACACCTCATTTCTTACTTGAGATTCAATTCCATAAAGGAAACATGGCCTGTTATTTCAACATTAAACCTCATCTTACAAAAAAATAATCATGTTCCTAAGGTATTCCTAGATCCCATATATTGTGTATGAGGTTCCACAGCAATTCTGGTTCAAATCAATAATTGGAATAAAAATATTTCCCACACACACAGAAGAGAATGATCCATGTAGTGGTCACTTATATAATTTATAAGTGTTTTTATAAATAATTTCCATGTATAGGATGATATATCTATTACATATATTATTTTACTATCCATAAATCATCTTCCACTTCTCTTTACATAAGCCTCTTTAAATATCCTTGTGATGGTTAGTCATAGATCATGGTTTCTATATGATTATTTGAATATTACCTTCCAACTGACCACAATTTATGGAACATGTGTTCAAATAATCAAAAAAAATCCACTAATATCAATAATATGATTAATTGAATCTATGGGTAACTTATTCTTGGTAATGTTCATTCCTCAATATTGGTACTTCCAAATTACATGAATCATATATCCTTATGAGATGGTCCTCTAATATCTATAAACCCTAAAAATATATTAATAGAACATTCTATAAAATTTATAGTGAATGGTCATCCTCAACATACTTTCTCCATTTAATCACCTTGATTCAACCAACTAAAGACATGATTTATATATTCTTCACTCCCTATTCAGTGATATTGGAGTAATTTTTTCTCTGGAAACACAAAATGATTATATTACGATACCACCTTTTTACTATCCCATGAAATATGACCATCGACAATTTTAATCCCTATACGATATAGTCTGCTGAATAATTTGTCTTTCCATTCATAATCAATTTTAGCATTATACCTAAATACATTGATTTTCTCATTTTTAGGTCAAAACACTATAGTACTAAATATCCACAAAATTAGATAAAATATAAATTACCTCCACCTCTAAACCTTAGTGGTCCAATTGTCATGACCCTTAAATAGTAGATAAAAAGATATAAAATCTCCCTTGAATAAAAACCCATAATTGGTTTTCTGAAATAGAAACATTGTGTATCCACTCACTAATTCATTATTTCATTGCATAAGAAATAACTATATAGAAATTTCAAGAAGGTATAAATATTTTTAATAGAACAATATATCCCAAAAAAGTCATGTTGTACTCAATAGATCACCTGATTTTGAAAATAGATAGATTAATAATTATACATTCTTACATGAATGAACAATCATATAATTTCATGCCATAACGTTACACCCAGATAATATATCCAATACAGAATTGTGACCCCTTATGGTGTCTAAACCTTTAAAGAAAATCCATTACCCCATAAGATTAATTCAATCCTCCCAAGTTTGAATAATCATTTTATTCACATGGTTATTAATAAGGAGAGTATTACACTCTGCGGAATATACCAAAATGGTAATATTTGGGACAAAAAAATTTGTAATTATGACTAAGAGGAATCATCAAAACTAAGGATATTTCCCCTTAATCCTTGTATCACCAAAAAATTTCATAGTGGCACCCATTATTAAATGTCTTCATTAGTTATCCCCAATATAATTTTTCCTCCCAATCATATCCTAACAAAAATTACTCTATTTTTTATTTTCATATTCCATAACATCGATATTTATGTGGATTTTGATACCATTTATTTATACTTTGAATCATAATAACCATTTTCAAATTTGGGATTGGATATGTAATTCATTAAAATCAAATAGTTCTTATCATATGATCATAAACTACTTGATACATTTTTCTGAGCATTATTAATCTAAAATTCATACACTTATATATGATTATGTGTATGTTATTATCATTAGGATCTATTTTCTGGTATGTTTTTTTCATTTCTATTTTATGGTATATTCCACATCAGATATTTTTCAATGATGTGTGAACTGAATCACTAACTAAATTGGTCCAAAATACATGAACATAAACAAAAAAAAGTTCCTTATAGTTATCACCATGTTAAAAACCCATATTCTGAATCCAAGAAAAAATTAAATCCATTACTTGGTACGAATGATCCCATCATGGAAAAAAATTAAGAATTTAAAAATAAAAAATTCAAAAAAAAACATTTCAGGTCTAATGAATGAAAATGTTTGATTGAGAAAAATTCATGATCTTGCAAGCTAAGCCACCCCCAATATGGTTCTAGTAAATTCAATTGAGAAATAAATAGGTTAATAGCTTTTGTGGTCTACAATATAATCTTAGTAAAATTAAAGCTATGATATCTAGGACCTTCGGCTTAGGAAAAAATAATTTTACTCTTATGTTCCTCTTATATATTGAATTATATGAACTATATAGAATTGATGGGGTGTAGTATAAAGTTTCACAATCCCTCCAAAAAATTAGAACCCTTCTTCTATATCTCCCTTTATTATTTATGTTATACAAATTCACTCAACATCAATATCTAAATTGACCGAAATCATTGGATAGTAATGGTATTGATGCTAATATATCTTTCATGTATATACCCATCCAAGAAGTGCACATACAATTGGAAATAATATTTTGTCTCAAAATGGATAATATTTATTGTATCTTGACAGTACAAAATCTACTTTATCTTAACTCCCTATATCTATCTAGGAATTAAAAATCAAAGAGGAAATCACATTTCGTATCTAAATGAGAATCACGTAGCTTATAGAGTTGGTTGATAATCTATTAATTCTAGTTTCCAATGTACATATATGTATATATTCAAGGGTTGAGATCATGTTACATGATCCTGTATATATAAAGTAATACACTAGTTTGTGGTGGTTGTAAATATAAAAAAATATTCATCATGTGAATACCCCTATAAAGGCACATGTTTAATGGATAATACATTGAGACAAATTTAATTTTTTTCTCTCAGTTAGTTGGATATCAGGATCTAAATATTCCATCATCGTTAAATATTTATTTTATTCAATAATACTAATTTTATGATTTTATATTTTCATATATCTTCATGAATATACAATCATGATTGGATAAAAACAAAATAATTGCCAGTGATAAAAAATTATACTATGTTATCTATTGATTAGAAGAATTGTTGATATCCCACAATTTGGATTCTCTCTCATTATAAAAAAATATATAATAAAATTTTGGTATTGATATAGGTTATACTCAATAGGTTCATGATGTTTTTCTCGTCACCTACTATGAGTTAATAACAACTCGATATATTTATTACAACATTGTAGTTTCTGACTCTACAATAGGTTGCAACGCCGCTGCCCATTTATTAGACTATAATACACATAATTTCTCTTCATCAACTAGCTAATGATACTCTTATATAACCGTTTTTTACTACTATATCATTAATATCTTTTAATATATCCTAGTTGAGCTGAACCCCCATTGATCCTCCTTCTTCCATGGGTTGTTTCCACCCAGGATCCACCACTTCATATTGATAAACATCATGAATCCCTGTGGAAATGAATCTATAATATTGGGAAGAAGCTTCTATGTATAAAAACTCTTACTAGAGTGTACTCCGAATCTCCTAATCGATGATCACCCCCATTACACATATATGTATTTCATAGTAATCATACCTGATTACTTCCAGGGTGATGAAAATGTATTGGAGGTGATGTGTCTAACAACACCTTTATATGAGAAGAGTCTCATAGAATAATTTTGAGATCATTTTCCACATCAAATTTTTCTTATTTAAATTCACTAAGACTTCCTTCGAGCCTAAATCATAATCGATTGGAGATGTAGGCAAACAATCAAGGACCAAATCACTCAAGGAGGGCATGGTCCTGATTAATCCTGGGAGAGGTGGTGGTATACTACTCTTTTTCTCCAAGTCCATGTGTCATTTAGTTTCTGAAAAAAGTATGTATCAAGTTTCTATATTATATGGAATAGTTTAATTAAAAACCAAATTTACCATGTCATTCAATAGACATAGTATGAATTCATATTATAGGAGGATTGATAGCTCAATGTTTTTTATTGGCACATTGATCTCCTCAATTTTTACCACTTGTTAGAAGGAAAAATATCTGGTTATTCTCAAGGAAACTAAAATATATTTTGAATATTATTCTAATAAAAAAATTCTTTATATCATGTAATGAAGTGGTAGGGCTATAATTCATTTATAACATCATTATTCCCATATCGTCCCGATATAAGGATTAATGTGGGGACAAAAATTTGTTTGAATAATGATGAAAGGAAGTGAAAATTATCATATAAAATACATTCAAACTCAGAGGAACTAATTATAGTGATATCTGATGAGAAATAGAATAACACATCTAAAACCATAATAAGGTCAAACATAATAATTTATGTATTTATATAAATTTATCGTGCATTAAAACTAATATAAATTTATAATTTTCTATGATATTTTCTTGTTACTAATTTTACATGATTTCATTGAATAGGTTTAGTTTATATATGCTACAAGAAACGTATTGCCTCTGACCCATTGGATCTCAGATAGAATCTTAAAAAAGACAATAATCTAGAATTAACAAACTAAATAAAATTTTAAGATGTGTGCATAGATATAAAATTTACCTAATGGTGCTGGGTGAATACATATTGTAATACTTTTCACCTACTTCTCTCTAAAAATTTTATCAGAAGAAAAATATATATGAGGTGATACTAGGTGTAGAATTTAGTGAACAAAAAAATTTCTATAAACTCCTACATGACGCACCACAATCTGGGCGAGAAAACCTTCCTCCTTAGACATGGCACCCAGGTGTACTCTCTTTCAAATTTTCATTCCATTAGTTAGAAGAACGTGATATAAAATGGATGATAAATACCTTTTAATATCATATAATGTTCCCGAAATTGGTAATCAAAAATGTAAATAATGTAATGACATTTTATAATGAGAATATATATTTCCATATTTTTAACAATATCTTTGATTGTTTTCATTACCTCCACAACATAAAAGGAACCTCAATATAATATATACATCATATGAGTTGTCACGACCCATCCCAATGGGGCCGATTCAATGAGTCCCCCAAGACATCCTTCAAGAGGTCAGGGTCTGGCCACTAACATCATGTAGGCATATCTCTAACATGTAAGTCCTTATACTAAGTACCAAGAGACACAAGCACATTGCTAATATAAGGAAATTCTAAAATGTAAATACAATTTAACAACCATGAAATCATACATCTAAATCCCACCACAAGAGTATGTGAGGAAGTGAATGAAATAAAAAACGGTGAAATATAAGCCCCCAAAAAAGAGTTTGAAAACAAGCCTGGCATGTAATGAAAGATAGAGACTACTATCAAGATATAGCAGGAACACATATATTTCTATCTAGTCTCACTAAGAACTTTGTAGTCCTATTACATCTATGAACATATCAAAATATGAATTTTCTACAACATTCATGAAACGATCTATAAAATATCGTGTAGGTGTGAGTATAAGAATACCCAGTATGACACCCCAAAAACACAAATCATACAATAAATGAATACAATGATTCTTACCCATGTATATTTCTACGACACTTATAACATGAATATCCATATATGTTCAAAAAAGAAACATTGTCCAAAAGGAATGTCACATCTATAATTCCATCCTTGTATTATAGATCAATGGTTTCCATAAATAACTCTTTCCTGAAAACACACTAATAAGCCAGATAACCATGATGACATTCCTGTAATAGGTAATGCTCTTTGGGTCTCCCCATTAAAAGCACATGTTGGATTTATAAAGAGAAAGAATACATAGATGAGGATCACTCCCAAGGACATTGTGTATATGAAAAAATTAATATATAATATCGTAGTTAGTAGAGGATCGGTTCCACAAATAGTTTTTCATGACGATACCACAAAATCCACCTAGGAAACATAAATTAATAAGGGATCTCACTACAGGACTTTGGGAGGGAATCCAACTACTCCATCCAAGAAGTCCTTATAATGTGATATTTTCCTTGTTTTTAGGAGGCAATTTCATACTATCCATCACGTAATAGATATAGGTAATTCACTATAATGAAACATTTCCATGATACAAAATATAATGGTTCCTAGCATTATTTTATAATGTACATGGTGTGTAGTAGGGTTACACACCATTTCCCTTGATGTCGGTTCCTGCGAGTACAAATAGTATGTGTCTAAATCCAATCTCCATGTATAAATATAAGGTGTATCATTTTCCCATGTGATTTTTCCATGTAATTGTACACGACGTAGCTTGAGTGGCTTCCTAGGATGTTTCTATTTAGAGCAGTACACAACAAGCTACAATTCAAGTACTCCAACTATTTTCCATGTGTCCTCTATTATAAATTCCTAGAAACCAGGGAGAGGTAACACTATGTGTGATAGGGGTCACACACCATGTGATTCTTATTTACATCCAAAACCCTGGCCTCCACTAATAGGGTCCCACATAGTGTGTGGCTCTGAGATTCACTTAGTGTATCGTGGTGTTTTCCAGATTCGTAGATCATGCTTCCAAATTTGTTGCCATAGTTCCTGTCTTTGATATGAAAACCATTTCACTAGGAAAATTAGGTAACCACATCATCCAAGCCTCACCATCATCGAAAAAGATATTATATTCTTGACATCAATTTAGAATGTTGGATCATTCATCATACTTTATTGTGTAGTGAAGAAAATGATATCTGGTTTCCGTAACCATTTTATTCACTATCACCTATGTTGTCACACCATCATCATGTAATGTAGAACCTAGATCAGTAATAATGGATCATTTCACCTGGAAAAAAAGTGTACAATGATCAATATCATCAAGGTATTTCAAATCACTGGCCGAATGGAGAATTCCTATGATGAACGAAGAATATAGGGGAGAACAAAAGAAATCAAGAGTAACACAATATAGGTAGTATTTCCAAGATACATCAATAACACACCTCAATACTCCCGGTCTCACTAAGTACCACCTGGTCCTAGATATTTTTAATTCTATTAAAAGTTTGCTTATCTACACAATACATGACACTTGCGTGAAAAGCCTCTACATGGGTGGGTAGTGACGCACCAAAAAAATCTAAATGTATAAACCTTTTATTAAATAGCATCTATGAAATGAGGAAACTAGTATGCATTTTAATATAATATCAATATACAGAATAATATATTTAAAATATATTCTATATATATTTACATGCATGAAAACCATGTTATCATGCAATGCATGCGACACTAAGTTAGTTTACATCTTGTGCAATTTTGAACATCCTCTATATCTTGTGTTACAAGCAAAAGTGCCATTCTTCAATGTCTTGTGCTATACACAATATAGAGTCTTACAAAGAAATAAATCAATAACTAAAACATTATTATTTAATATAATACGATATAAACCATGCATTATGAACAGTACTAACAAATATATGAAAATATATGGTATAAAAAACAAATTTTTTATTAACAATAAATTATAAATGAATATAAGAACCAATTGAATATTTAAATATATTTTCATAGAAAAATATTTTTATTCTCACAATGTTTTTTTAGCCTAATAGTGTAAATTGGTTATAAATAGTTAGTGATATCTATGTAATAAATACATATTGCATTTAAAAAGTTATTATTATTATTCATTTATGTTTTTGTGTGTGTCTGACTCCCTCTAAGACCTACCAGCGATGTATTTGTCTATATGCCTTCAGGCCTTGTAAGTGTTCAACCTCAGCCCTTGAAAGGTGTATTATAAAGAAAAAAATATGTCCTTTGGACCATTTATGCCTGAATAAGATAAGAGAAAACCCAATATTCTACATAAAATCCTATATTTTTAGTAAGGAATTTTTATTATTTTTAATGGTGAACCAATATTAAATCTTAATTTTCAAACTTAAATTTGTTTTAAACTCACATTGTATCAATTATACAACAATAAATAAAATTTACTTCATTATAATCTATTTAGTTTTCTAAATAAAATATAAAAACATAACAATATTTTTATCTTTTTCTACTAAAACGAGTTAATATGTATGTATACGAGATAAAGATTAATCCTATGTTCTTCGCTTCTATAATTCAAATTATGAAAATATGAAATGAAACATTTTAATAAATATAATATTTTTGTTCTAATAATATCAACAAAATTTCATATAAAAATTATAACTGAAAGTAATTAATATTATTTTTAGGGATTAAGGTGTAATTTGGCTAAAATATACTAAAACACTATGTTTAAAGGCCAAAATGACCCATGAACTTGTCCAAACCCCATTTTATGGCTATCGTTATACCATGAACCTTATATTGATAAATTTTTGTGGACTAATATAACTTTTTTTGGTAATAACATGTGTACACCTACCTTCTTTTCAAGAATACCAAGTGAGTCCTTTTAAATCTATATAAAAGGACACCACATCTTCCCATTCCTCGCACCTATCCAACAAATTATTTTCACCCATGATCTGCCCAAATGGCCTACCAAAATAAATACCAGAAAAATATAATCCTCCCATTGGGCATAATACCTTCCATGGATTCCTGTTGTTTTAAATCAAAAGATGTTACCTGATTAAAAGGTACTATCTTTTCACAATTTCTCTAGTTTCATTTTAATTCTCCAACACATAATTTTTTGTTATTATGTTTTTATAAAAAAACAAAATAAAAAATATAATAGGATATTTTTATTCAGTGTTTTATAGCTACACACCCCAGTATCTTATGGGTAAAAACCTATTGTTACTATGGACGGTGAACTATTGCCTCACAAAACGATGATTTTTCATTTTTTCATGACCTCCTCTCATTGAACGTTATGATGGAAAATATGTTCATATATATTAAATATTATATTTACTGAATATTTATATTTTTTTCATCCTTTTATTAAACTTATCTTTAATACATTCAATTTTACCTTAATACGATAACATCGTTTCAGGAAGTGTGGACTACCTACCCCTCAAAACGATGTGATTCATTCAAATAATACATGGAATGTTTAAATGATGGTTATAATTGAACATATTATACATAAAAAACACACACACATATATATATATGATACTCATGACATAATTACCCTTATATAAATACACATATATATATATATCACTATCTTTATTACCATTTCACACTCTTAAAAAGAGATAACATTAATCGTGGATGTGTGGACTATGTCCTCCCCAACATGATGTGATTCCTTTTACATCATAGGATTATATATATATATACATATATGTTTATAAGGTTAAATAACATGTTATTTATTATATAATGATCATTAGGTAATGTTATGGTTTCACATAACTTCATTTTATAAGGATAATTAAAAATGGAAATGTTACTCAGGCGTACGTACGACCTACCTTCTCCATTATTTTAAGACTGATTCATTTTTCATAAACATATTGAATGAATGATTTTAATTATATAATTGATGTGTAAATATGATAATTATTTATTGGATATTAGTCATTGTATGTAAAATAATGACCCCTTTGACCAAAGTTGACCAACAATAGTTGTTTTGACACATAATCTGAATATGGTATAAAACACCCAATGTTAAGTTAATTGTTTATGTAGTTATTCACAACATGGTAATAAGTGAAATAAAATTAATTATAAACATTAAAATGGTTATCAAACATTTATAAAATTAATATATGTTCACTGTAAAATAATTTAAAAGATGCACACCCGAACGGAAAAAAAGTTAATGGATTCCTATCTCATTTTTTTTCATGATGCATACAGAGTTGTTGTGAACCAAATTTCTTATATATGGTGTACGTATATCAACATAGATATATAGTATAATTAAAATTATTATAATAATGTTATTTATATGTTTCATTTTATGATTATCAATTTTCTTCCATTGGATTCATATGTAATGAATTTCATCTCAATTTCATTTCATTGGTACTCAATGTATTTTATAAATGTTTTAAAGATAACCCGACGTTATTTCTCTATTTTGTTGGAGAAAAAATTTCCTTCTAAATAATTGAATTAATAAAATTAATAAAAAATTGATTTTAAAATGACTTGGTAAAGACAATTTTTCTCTTTTTTGTCTTTTACAAATATATTAGAAGTAATATTCTTGTAAAATTAAAAATGAGGAATTTTCAAAATTTTGGCGTATAAAAAGAATAGTGTTTTATCTAGTACGTCATGTACATATTTATCCACCGATATTTCCTTTAATCCTCATTTTAATGTTCAAATAGTTTATTTTTTATAGAAAATATTTTAAATGGTATTTTCAATGAAAAATATTTACAACAAGGATTATGAAAATTAAAAGAGATTTTACGCCTGTATAATATTAAAGGAAATTATTTTGGTTCATCCACATCAAAAACCATTTGTTTTACACTAACATGGATAATGTTGCATTTATACCATATTTAATATTCCTCTAGACGATTTATGATTTATTTGGCCTATTATATTATCCACATGAACTTACATGATTTATTTTTTGTCCGCATGAAATATTCAAACTCCCATGATAATTGAAGATTGAATTTCCTAGAAATTTTCCATTTCACATACCATGTATATTATTTATTTCTAACACTTATACCTACATACAAATGGTGTCAACATTGAGAGTTGTATGATAATTTTTGGAAATACTTTTATGTCTATATTATGTTTTCTATATAGATATTTGATAATGTATATTTCATATTATCTAAATCAATTTAATATTAAGATGAATGCTTTGGACATGTCCTGACAGATGGAGCCTATACTTTATATAGCTGCTCGATGCATTGATCGGATCTCATGAGAGAAAAAAGTAGTGAAAATTGAACGGATGATATATCTATAGTTTTAAACTCTCCGGAGGATAGATCTTAATAGTAATAGGTCATCATGAGCCTTAGACATTTTTCCATAGGGAAAAAATTACAATCATATTATTTTCATTTATTATTAATCAATGTGATTTTGCATCGACATATCTATGTATAAATTTAATTTAATTTAATTTATTAAATTCTATGTGTTGGAGTGTCATCAATTTTAATATTATTTGCATATATCCATGTAGTTTATTGATTACATGGTATTTGTGTTTAGTAATTTACCTTCCCATTTCATATATTCTCATGAATTCCCTAAAACTTCCACTATATTTTTTCTTTGCTGAGAATTTGATCTCACCCTTGTTATGTTTCCTTCTCAAGGAATCCAAGATGCATACATTTAAATATTTTAATGGATTTTACAATATGGATTAGAGTTATCCATGAAATTTTTTATTTATTTATTTAGTAATGAGATAATGAATTGTGTTGTAATTAGTGTATATATTTGTAATACAAGAATCATTTATGTATCTGGTTTACCAAGTTTACTAAACTGATTAGTCTATCTGGGATTAAATACTTTGAATTTATGATAATTAATTTACTAGCATAGACCGACTCTTGGATATTTGGGGTTGGGTCATAATAGTTGGTATCAAAGAAAATATTATTAGTAGCACAAAGAATTAGATTTAGAAAAACATAGATTATCGAACATATCCCTGAGATTGAATTTGAGGATATGTCCAGTTGAAAACCCTATAATTTTGGTACATTATTGATTATGTGGGTCTTCCTAGAAATACTTCACTATCTATATAGTAAATGTGGACACAATTCTAAAAAATATTTACCTAAGAATAACAACTATGTCAAGGGGTTCTGGGCATGACTTTGGGTAACTTGGTTTATGAAAATGATCCTTACTCCACACCTGGTTTGACACACATGGATGGTATACTTAGGATAATTCACTTTTTCATTTGAAACCATTATCATGGATTTGAGTAGATAATGACAATTAATATCCTAGGTTAAATCTCTTGTAATTTAGATTGATGATAATTTTCATGATTATAGATAATGAAAATAATATTATGAATAATCCTTAGACTAATGAATGACCTATGTCAAAATAAAATGGAATAAGTATTAAGGGTGTATGGAAAACCATACTTAAAAGGCTATATAGTATTATGGACTAATATAATATCTAAAATGTTTGGATGATGGTTTGGGAAAACTTGTTAGACTTATAACTCTTATGATCATTTAAAAGTTTCTTTTAGTGCTTCATGAATAAAAAATTCATTATTTGTAATTAATTAATAGTAGTAATAAAATTAATTATAATT
This sequence comes from Viscum album, assembly GCA_963277665.1. Taxonomy (NCBI): domain Eukaryota; kingdom Viridiplantae; phylum Streptophyta; class Magnoliopsida; order Santalales; family Viscaceae; genus Viscum; species Viscum album. Next base: position 348,273,877 of record OY728127.1, on the reverse strand, counting down.
TGATCAAAGAACAACCTCAAATTATGATTGTTCATATGATATTTAATCCTACCATGTTATAATATTTACTTATATTAATGGTCAGTAAAATAATTTCCCAATATTAATAAAATAAATTAGAATTATATGTGGTATTAATAACTTATTTTAAATTTAATCGATTGTCTTATTAATCATTATACATTTATATATTTTTGGTCATAAACTATCCATTTATCATTCAACTGTTTGTTTTTTATGACCACATTCACAACCTATTAATATTAAGAATTTTACCCCAAGTATGTATCACAACTTGGGAATACTTTTCTCAAACGTAGAGACCTAGTTGCATGGTAGTCCATTTTTCCTTTTACATTCTATTCCCTATTTTCTATAGGATGTTTCTTAAACTCTTATCAGTATATATAATTTTAATAAAGAAATTATAAAACAATATATTAATATTATAGGGTTTAAATTGAGAGTAGAAAACTTAAATAAGGTTAGGGGAATGTGATTCCCTGAAAAAACTAATCTATGAAACTTGTAATTAATATTGTGTGTTACCCACGATAACAAGAATGTAAGGTATAAATATCCATATATGTCACAATATATATAAAATATATTCTATATATATTTCAACACATAAAACCACTAGTTAGATTGATATTCATGTGACACTGAGTTATCATACATCATATAAAACAATGACCTTCCTCTATAGCTTGTATTACATGGAAAAGTGACATTCTTCAGTGGCTTTCAATATACGCAATACCAAGTCTTACAAATAAAAAATCAATAATGGGAAAATTATTATATAATATAATAATATATAAACAATAATTTAGGAATAGTATTTACTAACTTATGAAAATATATTATTCATAAATCTAAATCCTTTATTTCAAATTCATTAGAAAGGAATATAAGAACAAATATAATTATAAAAGTTATTTTTATAGAGAACTAATTTTATGATCACAAGTATTTTTGCACTAATAGATTAAATTAATTACAATTAGTAAGTGATATTAATTTAATAAATATGTTAAATATTCAATAATTTTTTTAATATTCACCCAATAGTTTTTTTGTCATACGATAAGTTAAAAATAAAATATTTCACATTAAAACCTATGTTCCCATTAAGACATTTTTACTGGATTTTATGGAGACCCTATTTTAAATCATAATTACAACACTATTATTAATTTGATTTATAAAAATAATCATTATTTTTAATTAATAATTTCATTATTATATTTGTATTAATTTTTGGGATTTTTTTGAGAAATTTCCTTTTTCAGTGAAGAGTGAAAAGTAATGCGTTTTATTTAAAAACTGCCTTTTTATTTATAAAATTATTAATGATAATTTATTTTATATATTTTTTTCAAGTCACATTGGATCAATAATACATATATTTATATAATTTCATTCTTTATAATCAATTTAACTTTTAAAATTTAATATAAATACATAAAAATATTTTGTACATTCATTTACTAAAACTAGTCAATCCATCTATCTGTTAGAATAGCATTAATTCAAATTTTTACAATTATGTCATTTTATTTTTGAAAATTAGATAGAAATAATTTTAATCAAGATAATATTAATGTTCTAATAATATCAACTTCATTTTTGACAAAATTTATTAGTGAAAGTGATTAAAAATAATTACAGTGATTAAGGTTTAATTAGGATAAAAATGGACTAAAACACTATTATTAATATCCCAAATGACCAATTCACTTGTCCAAACCACATTTTCTTTCCACAGTAATTCAAATCACATTCAATTAATTAGTTTTGGCGTTTTTTTATAACTTAATTAGGTAATAACATATGTACTCCTAACATCATTTCAAGAATACCAAGTGAATCGGTTTCCTTCCATGTAAAAGGAAACCACATATACCCATTCCTCACACCTCTAAAACTAATAAATATCATAAGATAACATCCAAAATTTATTTCCAACATCCCACCCCTTGACCTACAAGCCTCCATTTGTATATAATACCTTCCATGGATGCCATTTGGTCTATTCCAAAAGAAGTTACCCAATGAAATGGTAATTTATTTTCTCAATCTATCTAGTTTAATATCTATTATCGAAACCATAAAATCATCGTATTATGATATTTTATATCTAAAAGTTATCCTAAATATAATTGGAATTTTTTTATGAAGATACTTTGACCTACACTTACAAGCTCTACCATCTTCTTGGTTAACGAACATAATGTTTATGAGGACGGAGAACTACTGCCTCACGAAATGATGATTGTCCATTTTTCCAATACCGCCTCTCATGGTGACAATTATTATGTGTAAGATGTATTTATTTATATATATATAATGATATTTTTTATGTATATATACTTGTTTAATCCTTTTATTAAAAAAAACTCTTATTACTTTCTATTTTACGTTAATACAATAACATCATTTGAGGAAGTGTGAACTACCGTCACATCAATGCGATGTGGTTCAGTCACACAATACATGGATTTAATAAATGATTATTATAATAAAAAATATGATACATACAAAGCATAGTTATTATACTTATGAAATAATTTTCTATAGATGTTTGTATATATATCTTTGTTTTTTACCCTTTCACACACTTGATAAGAGATTACGTCGATCGTGGTTGTGTGGACTACCTCCCCCTAGAAATGATGGTATTAATTTGACATCACACAATTCAATATATATGTATATATGATTAAATAACATTGTTTTTATTATATAATTATCAATTGGATATGATATTGTCTTACTTACCTTCAATACATAATGACCATTGAAGAATGGTAGTGTTACTCATGCGCATGTACGACTTACCGTCTCCATGATTGTAACATTAATTAATCTTCCATAACCATATTTAAAGACAGATTAGAAAAGTATAATTAATTTAAAATTTTGATAATTATATAATTTTTATTCTTCTGGATATTTTATATAATGACCCCTTTGACCATATTTGACCAACAATAGCTGTTTGGACACATAAACTGAATTTGGTCAAAAACACTCCACATAAAATTAATTGTTTATGTAATTGTACAAAACAATGAAATTATTGAAATAAAATTAATTTTAAGAAAAGAAAAATTCGGAAACAAGAAAAAAATTAACATAAGTTTATTGTGCATGAAATTAAAGGACAGTCACCTAAATTAAAAACAAAGTAATGGATTCATGTCCCATTTTCATTTTGTGAGTAATACTTAATTATTGTGAACATAATATCTTATATATGGTGGCAATACTGCCACATAATTATATAGTATCATGAAACCTATTATATTTATGGTTTTTTTATGTTTTATTTGATTATTATCAATTTTACGTCATGCAGTAGATATTTAATGAATTTTATCTCAATTTCATTTTATTATGGTACATTGTATTATTATGAACCTAGTTTATTTTATATGGTGTATATATTACCATTGAAATAAAATATCATAAATTTCATTAATATCGTGGTATTATTAATTTCCTTAAAATTCAATCCTTCATGAGATTTTAATTTAAATGTTATCAAATTTGTATAGGACACTTGGGCATGTTTAATGATTTTTTCCATCAAAACTAATACTAAATATATATTAATGGAATTTCCATTTAATTAAATTACATATCCATTTTTCAATAAACCGTTTCATTCTACTATTTTATTCATAACCATTTTTACATATTAGTGGCATCTTTTCACTCTTTGGTAATTATTTTTTTTAGAGATTCTGTAAATGAAAAATCTACTTTTTTTTCTATTTAGATAGAGAACCTCTTTTCTTCTAAAAACCGTGTTTTATAATTATGTTTTCAAAAGTTATTTTTAAATGATTTGGTAACAACAACATTTTACTTTTTTTCATTTACCAATAACATAGAAGGAATCTTCTTGTCTCATTCCAAACAAGTACTTTTCGAACATTTTTTGTTGAAAATTAATATTCTGAATACCTCGTACGACATGTATGAATTTATCAAATGAAAATTTTCTGAATCCTCCATTTCATGATCAATTGGTATATTTTTTAATGAAAATATTTTAAAAAATGAATTTCAATGAAATTTGTTTAAACTTTTTTAGAAAAAATTAAAGGTTATTTTCCTCAAGAATATTTTTAATGGTTATTATTTTATTTCATCAGCAAAAAAACCATTATTTTACTCTTCTATAGGGTATTTCGTATTAATACCAACCATAATCTTCATATAGAGGGTTTAGGATTTATTAGGCCAAGGTTAGTATTCAAACTCACTATATTGTTTTATTTTTTAGTCCTCTGGAAATATTAAATCTGTCATTGAAATAAAACAATGAATTTACCCTAAATTATTCATTTCATTTACCATTGACATTATAAATAGATAAACCATAAACCTACTTACGTATAGTTTCTAATTTGATATTTTTTTAATATTTGGAGAAATATTGGTAAATCTATATTCAATATTCAAGATGGATATTTGATAATGAATATTTTTTTATTATTTAAGTCAATTACTTGTTAAGAAAAATGATTTGGACGTTTAGTGATGGGTGGAACCCAGAAATTATATAGTTCCATGATATATCAATATGTTCTCATGAGACAATCCAGTTTTCTAAATTTAATGGAGGATAGATCCATAGTTTTAATCTATCTAGAGGAAAGATCATGATAGTAATAGGTCGCCATATTCCATAGAAATGAAATCCATTGATAAATTATAGCAAATATATTAGTTTCAGTTATTATTAATCAATGATATTTTTCATCGATATATGTATGGATACATTTAATTTTAGTTCATTTATTGAATGGAATTTGTTTTAGTTTTATAAATTTCCTTATTGTTAATATACTTCCATTCAGTTTATTGATTACATGGGATGTTTTTTCAATTATTTACCATTCCATATTTACTATACTTATTGAAAAATTACTACTTCCACTATATTTTTCCCTTACTAAGAATTTGAGCTCACCCTTAATATGTTTCTTTCCTTAGTTATCCAAAAATCACACAACGAATGATATGCATAGATTTTACTATATAGATTAGAGATATCCTGGACGTTGTTTGTTTATTTAATTAATATGATGAAAAATAATTATGTTATAATTAATGTATAAAATTTTAATACAAGAATAATTTCTGTATCGGGTTTACCAAGACTAGTAAACTGATCGGTCATTCGGGGCCTGATTCTGTAAAATCAGGCCAATGTATTTAATAGAATACGCTGGTTCAAGGATATCTAGGGCTAGGTCGGTACATGAGTATAAAAACAACAATTATGAAACACATTAACCAAAAATCATAAAACAATGAAATACGTCCATATCTACACATGTATATTTGAACATCAAATAAAACAATAATATTTACTAATACTCAAAAAATTCACAAAATATCAAAGGTATGTAACAACCGTAATGAAATTCTAGGATTCCAGATCAATGGTTTCCATAAAACATTTTTATAGGAGAAGACACTCTAACAAATAATAACATTGATGATGCCCATATAGAAGGTAATTAGTGTTAGTTTTATCCATTAGATGTACACACGAGAAGTCTAATGCGATATGATACGTAGATGATGATCACTACCATGGCATGGGGTATACCAAAAAAATCAATATGGATTAACCCACTAATAATAGAATCATCACTCACATATTCTTAGTCATGGCTATTCATTGATATCCACCTAGGGTATAGATAGGAATAGAGGATATCACTTCAAGCCCGACAAAAAGATTCCAACAACTCTATCCAATCAGTCATACTAAAGTTATCATTATCCTATTTTAGGAGTTCAATCCATACAAACCCTACAAGAATAGATATGGGGAAAAAAACCTAACAAAACATTTCCATGATACAATTGACAAAACCACTAAGCCATGTCATGTAATGTACATGTTGTCCACAAGTTTTAGACTCTTGGTCCCTCAACCCCTAGTCCTTCCTGTGTAAACAACTCATGTCTCAGGATCATTTTTTGTGATAGTACATGAAGTGTAAGATTCCCATTTACTTTACATGTGCACCTATAAATCACATATCTTATGTTCTGTTCTATGTCTTGTCTGTGTATGGGAGTACATGGCGTTCTCCAAACTATATTCTCTAACCAGTGTCTGTGTATACTCTGAGGTATACAACAAACCACTAGAATGAGGTCACATAGCATGTGGTACCTATATTTTTATAGAAACCATTTCCATAACTAAATGGTCCCCAAAAAACAATTGTCTCTATGTTAAATTGTGTGTATCATGTAATTTCATAGATTCTAAAATCTAGATTCCATGTTCATTTTCGTACATCCAACCTTCAATCAAGTGAACATATCGCTGGGAAAATAAAGAAAGTTCCATATTTGAGAATATTAATCGATGAATAATAGGTTCTAGTCATCAAAACCAACAGGAAAACATGATCATTAATCATTTTCATTTCACACTAAATAACATGAAATCAGGTATCCAAAAACATCTGATTCACTTCTTCATCTGATGTCACAAAACCATTTTGTTGTTTAGTTCCCATAACTAAAATATCATATCATTGCTCCAAGAAATCCTTATGTAATGATCAACGTCATAGGGTTATTTCAAAAAACAATCCAATTGATGAATTTCGTTTTTGAATGAAGAATATAGGGAGAAAAACATGAATAATCATGTGGAATGAACCTCGATGGATGTTTGTGTAAACCTCAAGTTGTTGTCATTAAAATGATGAATGTTGATATAACAATTAAATCATGACAAAATTTTCCCAAATCCTAATTAATATATCTCATCCCAAAATATGCATGATTTGAAGATCAATCTGTTAATTTATTAAACAATTTTCCAAGAATAAAAAAAATAACGAAGGAAAACCATAAAAAATTACTAACATGAATCAGATCGAATGATGATGAAAAATAATTTTATTTCACAGTTTTAGGTTGAATCCTTTCGTTATTTTAAAAATAAATTGACATTAAACATTCTAATAGAATTTCATCTTAGATAGATCTTCCAAATCTCGGTCTAACAGCTCCAATGGTATGCAGATAACCCTAAAATTTCATTATAACAGTCCACTTAAATACATTCAAGTTTCAGCATCAACGAACTAAAAATAAATTATTTTATTTAATTATATTATTCATTTCCACAACAACAAGGACTTTTAGACAAATAAAGTACTCTAGAAAAGGTTATTCTCCCTCTTGGGTAAACCTCATTTTCTAAACTCAATTCTTCCCTTTCAATTTTTTTAATGTGATTCTATTTATAAGTTATTCCATTTTTTCATGAAAACTATGATCGGGTGATATTTAATAAATATAATATACATTATACATTTATTATTGGAACATTGGGCCCCATAATCTCACATCATTTCAACATCTAGTCTAAAAAATAATTCATACAATATCCAGATATAATATATTGAAAATATGAGTCATTACATGAGTGAAACCCTACATTTTACATTATGTATATTACATATTCCATGACTCTAATTTAATCCACCCCTTTATGGGGGTGATACTCATTAGAGATGATAAAAATATTTTATTTTTAAACGAACTAAGGAATATCAATATACACCTTCTAGAATGTATCAAAAATATTCTTATTTGATGAGGCACACATCCAGGTGTACCACTCTTTCCCAAATTATGGATACAAAGAATCAATACACAATGAATAGAGAGAAGGTACGCAACTCGCTGCTGGTGAAACATATAAATTAAAATCCTATTTATTTGGAATCTAAGATAATAGAGGCTTTCATTGATAGAAATTACATGAATTTCCCCTACCTCCACATGGATATCACGCACTTATCCACCATAAGTTGTTAGAGAACCCTAGAACTGATTCATGAAGTCATTGAATTTATAATCTAGAGGTGTCCCAATCATTGAATTGATATATTATGTGATTATCCTAATATAATCGTTATCAAGTATAATTTTTAATATGATACATATATTGTTGAATATAAAAATTATCCAGAACTAAAACAAAACAATATGTTTTTATTATCATTATTCTTTTAGGAAGGCCAAAAATTATCTTCTATATATATATATAGTTTTTTCAAAATATATATGGATCATATCAATCATAGATTATATCACCATAAAACATGGTTTCTTATACACGCCCTCTTAATAATTTCCGTAAGATTATGATTTATGGATTCTAGTTGATTCTTCAAAGATATTATATGTTGGGGTTTATTTTAACATAAGGATGACTTATTTTTAGAAATTCAGAATACTTCCCAATATTTTCCATTCCGTAATCACGGAAAAAAACTGATGATTATTTAGTTGTAGGATGCAAATTAGGAATTTGAGATTAATTGGAGGTAGATATATTCATAGAATCACATAATTTTTATAATCTAACACCATAGTATATGGAAGGGATGCATAATCCTAGATAGGTAATTTCCTTCAATGATATACCTAGGTTATCAGTTTAATTTTCCCAATACTGGCATGAACATGATGACTCATTTTAATTTAGTTATTTTACTACTATTATGAGTGCATCAAATCATATAATAGTTTTTGATTCTTATACTAAAAGTAGGTATCCATTAATTTACATTTCTAGGATGTTTTCCTGGTAAACTAACCAAATTGATCTAGGGGATTACCACCCAACCATATTAATTGTATTGGCATTCCTTCAGAACCAATATATAATAAATTGGAATCATGGGGTTGTTATAGTTAACTAGAATTTTATCCACCTTGTATATGTCTCTTATCCATTGCGCGTGATGAAATCTCTCCTAAATTATTGAAGGGGACGTCAATCATGGGGGAATATTCTCTCTCATGGAGTACCATTCTAGAAGATGTACCTTCATTATGGGTGGATGATTCGTCTGTATGACCTCCCGTAAAGAGGTCAAGTAATGAAATCTTCATATGTTTCCCCAAAAAATATACCACCACTAATAATCTTCACCTTCAAGAGGTTTACTCAGACCTCTTTGTGAACTATATGAAATGTATTTGTTTCTTGACCCCATATGCTAACCATGTTTGGAAAAATATTGTTTTAATATTGGGATATATTTTATGAGACCCCAAAAAATTAGTATATCCCCGCTAATATTTACTCCTATTAAAAATATAAGTGGATCTATCAAACATATAAGGGAAACCCCTAAACTATATCGGTTACTTATCCAGAGAAAACTACAAATATTAACACCCATCCTAGATTATGTTCCACCAAAAACATCTTCAAATTGGACCTTTATCCATGGACCACTAGATATAATATGAATCACACTACCTTTATATTAAGGGGTGTATATCATAGAGAAAAAATTTCTATGTGGTTATGCTCTTGGATAAAACACTTGACTGATGAAATGTTTACTCTAGATAGTTCATTATTATGATTTATCCAATTTATCAGTTGATTATCTAGTCATTGTGTATGTATGGGTGTATCTTTTAGTATTATGAACTCATATATCGCCTGCCTCTCCAATAGTTGATATTCTTAGAGAAAAAATCAGTTGAGCTTGATAATAAGTTGAGTCTTCAAGAAGACACAATCCTATTGTTTTTCCATGATAATCTCAATCATTATAATCCACATTATTATAACAGATAGGGAATTATCATGTTTTAATAATTTCATTAATTTAAATAATCAAAATAATCATCGTCAAATAGGATAAATCTTATAAAAATGAAAAATTCAGGATTTTCTTCCAACACATTCAAGAACCTTGTACTCAACATGTGTACGTATATTCAGGTAGTGTGGAATATACAAATTAAGTTTCACACATGGTGAGAAAAATATTACATCTATTTAGTTGAAAATATGATTTTTAAAATGTATGATTTTATTATGGTGGATAACATGTTAATGTTTTTATATGAGAAGTGGTTCATGAGTTGTAGTATATGATAAATAGTTCATGAGAACTCTTTTTCACAACAGATTATTTTCATGATCTTCCGTCAAAGGTTTTCAAAGAACAAAATGTGTAACTATACACCATATTTATTGGGGGGGGGTCACACATCCTTTGAAAATATAGAAACTCATATAATCACTCTAATAGAATTAAATTAGTGACTTCACTTTCATGGAATTAAATCCTCTTCATGATGACCACACCATATTCTAATGGGGGAGGGATAAATTTAATGACGCATGACAAAAATCTATCATCAATTTTAATTTAAGATATTAAATCCAAGAGTAAACATTATTTTGTTGAATTTTATCAAGAATAAAACAAGTCATCTCTTCATAGGGAGCTCATAGCCCCCATGAATAAAATCCCTGGTGATTTCATAGAAATCCTATTGGT